>JABWDB010000035.1:0-1225359 GCA_019614645.1 Stratiolaelaps scimitus | reverse complement strand
CGAAATGCAGCTGCCAACAGGAACGGACGAGCCTGTTGTAGTACAACCACGGTCGGTCGTTGACTGCCGGTTCGTTCACTGCTCGCTCGGTTGCATGCTTGGTTGAGCCAATGACTCACTGAATGAATGAATCAATCAATGAATGTCTCGTTCGTTGGTGCAGCTGTTGGCTTGTACGGACGGAGTGCATCGGCTGGCTGTTTCTATGTGTAGCCGATCAGCGAGAATCCAAAGAGACATCCGTCAGTTACCGCACAGGGTACAACAACACTACAAGCGCAAGGTAGTAGTCTAGACTAGACGGTGGCTGTAACGCCTGGCGGCAGTAGCGGCCGCACCGTCGAGGCAGGACCTGCCCCGACGCCATAGAAGGTGGCGTCCCACGCCATCGTCGGCCTCAAGCTATAACATATTACAAGCAATTTGAATCGCGCTCTACCCTCCACGATCTGTGTTTCGCTTTCTCTGAGCACTCTCTCTCTCTCTTTCTGTATTGTTGTTGTTGATGTTTTTGTTGTTGTCGTTGTGACAAGCCCCAGCCCAGTTTTGCTTGACGCCAGTGGCCTATACGATGTCATATTCTACTACCGCGTGAGGTTTCTGTCGCCGAGTCACGCCGGAGCTTATGGCCACCGCGGCCAGGCAGGGCGGAAGAAACCCGATTTGTATGCGTGACAACTCATTCATTCGGAAGTTCATTGAGGAGCAGGAGAGGGTAGACGAGGTCGCACGACAACCCTCGACTGGTGGCATAACGTCGCCGCCGCTGCCGCCGCCGCCGCCGCATCATCCACTGACATATCCAGCAAAAGCAATGCAGCTATCGTCACCACGAGTAATGCACACATGGCCGGTTGTATACAACAGACGCGGAGTGATGTACACCACCATAGAAGCAGCAACATCAACAACATCGCTTGTAATGAAGTTAAATGAGAATAATTGCATATATCACACGTTTATTCATGCAGACACCATGCTTGCTCGAAACAAGATGTGTAATTACGTAGACAGACGATACATAGTAGAAACCATTCAAGCGGAAGATCATTCAGATGGTAACAAATACGATTGATAAATACTCGTGATGCAGGGTGTCCATGTGATAAGCATGGCAATTCTACATAGCTGAGGCAGTTTTCGCTGAATCGATTATTCAGCGCATCGTCGGCTACATATGCAAGTAAATAGTGTGTGTATATATATATATATATATATGTGGCCTCGGATAGCTTCAGGGCCAATCGAACTGAACCTAAGTGTCTGGGTCAAGCATCGTATACGTCGTTCTCAAATAAACATTCAGCCACACTTTTCTTCATATCCTGGCCAATTAGAAATGATTTGTTTTTATTAAGACATACGCTCGTTCACCAGTAGAACTAAATCCGTTCACTCCGAACAACCAGCTGAGGCCTCAGCCCGACTATTTTCGCTGATAAGGTGTGCCCCTCCATTGTTCCACACGTGCCACCACAGGGCTGACTTCGCCATAGGTCACACAGGCGACGCAAGACGAGTAACAATACGTAATATGCAGCTGAATGGCCGCAGCTCGATCTAGGTTTACACAGTCTAGTTAGCATGGCTCTGTACACAAATCTGAGAAGATCGCAATAATAGATAGTTCAATAGTTTTCCGGAACCAGCACCAGTCATCCAGTGGAGTCGCTGTTCGACCCGGCAGCGGTGGCTGTCCTGTGTCGACCGTTGAAGCTGCCCAGTGTCCTGTTACTGGTTTCAGCTTGCGTTGACGAGTTTCTCGCGCCGGGTGCCTTCTGCCCGCCAGATCCATCTTTGCCGAGCAGTCGACTAAGGAAGCCTCGTACACCCCGGCGTCGGTTTCGTACCTCGGGCGAATCGACAATGTTGAGTCCATCGAACCCCATTAGGAGGGACGTATTCGTTGTCGCCGTACTGCCTGCTTGCGCTGAACCCCACGATGATCCGGCTCGAAGGGACGGCGAACTCCGAAGAGCGGTCGACTCCGACTGGTTTCGAACCACCCGCGGTGGACGATCAGACGTCGAATCAATCTCTGTTGTTCCCGTCGACAGGTCTCGATACTGCTGCCATTTGGCACCGAAGGCTACGATCGTTTGTTTAGCGGGCGGGGTCGGTCCGCTTTTCGGGGCCAGAATCGTCAGGTTGTCACTCGTTGAAAGACTATCAACGTCTCGAGCAACGACTTTTACGGACAGGACGTTGTCGGCCGTTGCCGAAGTGCCTTGTGAGCTTGTCACTGGCGTAGCCTCGGTGGGGCTGACTGGTGGTGGACCGGGCGGATCCTGCAGGGATCGTGTGGACGATGATTGAAGAGGGGTTTCACCAAGTCGCGCTTCAAGCAGTGCCAAAATATCGTTCGGCGTGCTGGCCCCTCCGCTAGTGAAGAAGCTTGCGCTTCTACCTGCCGTTAGCCTGCCCGCAGATTCGACCTGATTCTGATGGTTTGCCTGCGCAGAGACATTGCTGGCATTGAGATTTGGCAGACTTACGGCGCGCCGTAAACGGACACGATTGTGTCCCCGACCACGGAAGCGACCTCGGCCCCGTCCACTGGAACACCATAGTGTTGGTGAAGTTATACTAATGACGTTCAAATGACGCCGTTGTGGTTAATTACTTTAAATCAAACCTCCGAACAGAGAAACTCGGCTGCCTGGATGATCGAGCTAGACAAAAACGATATGACACCCTTAGCACTAATAATAAGACGTACCATCATTTCGGTAGCAATGGTGCTCTCTTAGCCATTTCGACATAGCTTTCGCAGGGCCCAAAGTTGGCGCTTACACTCCCACAGTACGCGCATCAGAAGCGGCTGAAGTGACATAAATGCATCGCTGATCAGTTCAAGTAGTTTTGCAAAAGTGAGCAATCGTACCTTGATAACACGGCCGTCGAATCTCCCTGGTGCGATGGCGATGCGGACGCCGCTGAGTACTGCCTCTCATCTCGGTTGTCATTCGGATCAGGCAGAAATCGCGAGGAACGGGTGAAGACACTGCGGGTAGCTGGCTCCGTCTGAGTGGACCGATTCTCTAGCCTACCTGTGCTGCCTGGCAGAGCGATAAGCAAGGCCAAATCGCCGATATAATCAGTCTGACAGGCCACCTCGCGGTGTCCTCCTGCCTCAACAGCTGGTGGTATCGACACGGCCTGTCTAGCTGTGACGCTGTCGTCTTTGGTAACCACCGCGTACGGCTTCCGACTGGACTCTGCCAGAGCATCGGGCACGTGATCGTGGTTGATATCCGTCACGTCATTGTAGGCGAATTGGGAAGCTATGTCTTCCCGGGACATTTTGCTGAAACTGCGTTATTTTTTGGTTATAATAGAGAACGACATGTAGATGCTTAGCGTGTATAGTTACTGCTTCGAATCAAGAAGTTTAGCAAATGAAATGTTGCGCGCGTAACGCGCGCACAGTGACTGACCCTTGGGAGAAGTCACGTTGGCTAAAACGAAATAAAATAAGAACGTGGTGGTAATGCTTAGCGTTTCGGTGACACTGTTCTCCACCCCGGAGCCCCGAGCGTGTCCTCATTCTAGATGTCTTAAATTAACTGGAGCAATGAACAGAGCATGCGGCTTTGTTCAACATGTTTAGCGGACGCTTCTTAGAAAGTTGCCTACAAGGAATCCTTGTCTAGCCATCCAGCAGAGTGCTGATTTATACTTGACCCACATCGATATCGGCGGCATGTGCATTCTCTCGGAGAAACCTATGAGTGCACGTCGGTATGATTAACATTGTGAGGGTACGGTAGCGCTCTCCCCGCAGAAATTGCTTCAATTTATTTTAGGTGAATTTGTTAAAACACCTCGTGACTTGAAAAAGACTCATGGGTGATCTCATACGTCCAGGAGAACTGGTGATTACGTGACATATCCATTGATCCATTCATTATATTCAGCCACAGCGGACTGCAACCTAAACTCATTTGCTGTGGCCATAGGACTATAATTTATATAAAGGTTTACAGAACTCTGTCGTCACGACGACATCTGAATTTATGTGGACACTCGCAATTGCGAAAACACAGTCGATGTGTTAGAGGGCAGGAGACTGCTGCTCATGATTACCTCGAATTTGATAGTTAATTTATGCTTCTTAAGGAGCAGAGCTTAATGATCGGCAGAATCTACCAATAGTTTGAATGCATCCCGAAGTCGAAGACAGAAAGAAAGAGAGAGAGAAACTAAGTCATCGGTACTCTTATGGTTGATACGGGACAAAAATATAGATGCTAACTACCTGGGACACCAACTGGCATAAAATGGCCCCAACTCGAAATAGGACCTCATTCGGCCTAACTTTGTTTGCGATTGCTGCACTGAACCGATGTGCCAGCGAGCCACTGGGTTTCGCTGTTTAACTCGCTTAGTTAAGTTGGCTTTATCCAGCGCGTTTCTATCTGACGCAGAATCGAACCTATCTGAAGCTTTTGGCGGCTGGCAGTATGAAAGCCTAAAGGGAAATGGACTGCAAAAAAGACAGACTCCGGAAGTGGACATTGTGTAAAGGGCCTGCCAGAGAGGAGAGCGATAAAGTTGGCAGCACCGTAGAGAGCTCCGTATCTAATGAGAGGAAGTGCGTTGGCTCGGCTGCCGGCAGCGGCCACCGACTCCACAAGATACGGCAGCCGCTACCTGTGTCCTGTGCCAGCCGTGGATAGACCAACCTCTCCTTCCATTTCTCTCTGTCTCTCTCTCTCTCTCTCTCTCTCTCTCTCTCTCTCTTGCTCTCGGCAACCGATGAAGACATTGAGAACCTAGGCTGTATACATATACCACATTCATTCAAATCCATATTAGTTCAACGACAAATTCAACCATGTTGCACATCGTCATGTTGAGTCATGCAGTTGACCTTCAACCATCCACAAACTAGAGAACATGTAGAAGCGACGTGCAGGAAAAAGGGAGGCACATTTCCACAATTCGAGACAGAATTCCTATGTATCATGATTAATATGCAGAACTACGAATCGTATAAGCACAACATGAGAAAGCCGATACCAAGCTATATCTCTAGGATCTCTCCTTCATGGCCGTGCTCCTCACTGAACAGCCGGCCCTCAACAGCCAATATGCAACCATCGGATAACGTCGGTAGCTCACGCGGCGCATGGCGCGACATGCAGTGTTTTTTGTTTTTGTTATATATTTTACGTTGCACATCGCTATTGCACATTTCGCCGGCGTCATCTGGCTGACGATCCCATATTCGCTCCTTTCTGTCGTTCACCTATTGAAGTCACTTGTACTCAGCAAAGTCAGCGGCCACCGTTGTGCTGTTGTATTCATTATTGGTAAAAGTGGTCGATGTGTCGGCGATCGTCGGTAACGGAAGCCACCGATAGGGGGGCGCTAGGCATTGATATTTACCGCTTAGATGACGAGACAGGTTATCAATAATCTATTTCTATCTATTTCTCGCTGGCTTGCGTCCGCCGCCACCGCCGCCTCCTCTCGAGACATCTTCTTCCGTTGTTCTTAGGGCTTCCGGCTCGACATTGAGTTTCCGAGTTCGCATGCTCGACGTTCCGTCAAGTTCTGCAAGTGGGAGTAGGGCGCGAAGGGGAACCTGTCAATATCCAGTAGGTAAACGCTCCCAGCGTTCGAGTTGAGGGAAGATACCGTTTGCTCCATTCTTATTAGGTGGCCGATTTTCTTAGCCATGCTACGCTTAGCCGCGCGGTTGGTACATTTCGAAACGTTGGCTCGTGCGGCGGGTGTTGTCGTCGGCGACGCTCCAATATCGAAGGGAAGCTCCATCTCTGCGGAAATATGGCTCTACTGCGAGTCCGCCAGGGGAAGTAGTCCACTGAGACAACGGACAGCTTCGAGACGCGGTGCTGAAGGATCCCCGCTGCTAGAGAAAGATCAAATCCATATTGGTGTCTTTCTTGATAGACGGAATGTGTAATGTTTTTTTGAGAAATCGAATTATTAATTAGAGGGCAAAGCACACGTTCGAGGGACAGAAGGTTCTCCAGTAGCGAAGGTAGGCCGATACGATGGATATCTCTGAAAGTATGCTATTTGTGGCATATGCTAAGAAATTCAAGAAAAAAACTCCTGCTCTGGAGTGATAAGAAATGCTCCCTCAAGCCAGATTCAGCTAAATGTATAATTAGACTTGCTGTTCATCTTGGTTTTATAATGAAAGCCTCGTGTTCCGTTTTGGCCAAATGCTAGCTCCCGTTAGCGGGCTCTGTTATAGTGACACTTATTGAACTCTTGAATAATTACCACGCGCACGCCTCGGTCCGGTTAGTGACTCAAATAGACAACTCACCTTTGCCAAACGTGAATATCTCGGGTCTTCTGTAGCCGTTAGTTAACATCATACTGGTGACAACCCTGTCAAACCTGCATGCATACTATAACTAGGGACAGCCTCGGTGCTGCTGGCTATTCAAGAAGCTGCCGGGCCTTTCTGGTTTAATGTTTCCGCATGATATTCAAATTTGCAGAAAGCCTGCCGAGTGTGCTTCTTCCGTCGACGCCCCCTGCCGATGGCAAATGTGTAAATCGCAAGACAGCCGGTAGCTATTACTGCCTCAGTAACGGCTGTAAAAATGGTGTGGACCTGACTCCTGCCCCCTTAGCTCAATCCGGCCACGGAGAAGTTCAGAGATTGATGTAGTACTTTGAAGTAGTCAAAGATAAACGCGCCGTAAGAGTAAGCCGGAGGAGAATCAGCCCTGAATTATGGAAACATAAGTGAATAAATCAAAACAAATGTCAGGCCGTGAGAAACTCTTGTTGCATTTTTCCAACAATTCGGAATCTTGTATATGGTGAGAGGAACAGTGCTCATCAGTTCAGATTGCAAGCGAAATTCAGATATTCACCTGTAAGCAGTTGATTATATATATATATATATATAAAATAGTTCTGCTACTCTGATGTTCAAGCCTGGAGATAAGAGCCGAGGCTAGATATATGCGAATGTATAGTGTGGTAGGCACAAGATAAGATAACATTAACGTGGCCGTAAAGTTTTCATGACCCCTCTGATCAACTCTAATCGGATTTTTCTTAAATCTATTAGTACTGTATTATCTAACATATGTGATGAATATCACCTGGAGTTCAGAATCATTTTATTCATAAAAACATGCTGCTAAGTCTTTGACTGCGAATTGATCGAGCAACCATTAAATTGGAATAAGATAATACGGATAATAGTTATACCGATACATATATGAATAAATAAATACACTTACGCCCGAAAAAACCTGTGCGCTAATTAACCTCAAACACTTTTTATTATCAGGCAAGGGAAGCCATAGAAAAGTATATATATATATATATATATATATATATATATATAAATTGTGGCATACAAAACGAACATCGTTATTAGGGTAACAATAATAAATTATCTCAACAATCATGCGACCCTCCGATAGGAAAATGCGATATTATTTATAAATCCGACAGAACCCCACAAGTGCCTTAGCTTGCTCATCCTGTCAACAGAGCTTCCGCAGCAACGCCCACAAGCCAATGTCAAGTCGACCTTCTCGTCAATTTTCCCTCTCTCTCTCTCTCTCTCTCTCTCTCTATCAATATAATAACATGCTTCATGTAGAGAATCCTTTTGTTAGTCGTATATGAGGGGGGGGGGATTAGTAGCTACTTCGCGTCTCGTATGTTAGCACTAGTTGTGAGCAATGGAGACAAAAAGCTGCCTCTTCAAGCGTCGTAATGAGGCTTTGATAATGACGTCCGCCTAATGCGATAACATAAGCGATAAGGATTATTGGAGAAGTCATTAAGCAGAGAATTCATTTGTTCAAGCTGCCTAAAGAGCTGTGCCAGGGTGACAGAGACACCTTTCAATATGACTTTGTATCCGAATCTGAAAAGAGGTGCATTATTAACGGTCTGTCTATGTTGGCGTAAATATGGCCCAACCAGGAAAATATAGGAGAATATATACATATATATTGTTTTACGGGATCTCGGAGGCCGATATATATATATATATATATATATATAGGGGGGAGGGTGAACGTTCAAGTAGAGGAAAAGTTGACATATATTATCCGCCGGATTTATACATTATAACACGCAGTAATGGAACAAATAAGTTGACACACAGTTGGAAAATGTTAATAGCAGGGATCACTTGGTTACATTTGGGCCACAGCGGAGGCCATAAATGAATGATGGGCAAATTACTTAGTGAGTTGCGACCCATGTCAGAGGTCGTCAAAAGAGTAATCAAAGATGACAGGTGATATAACAGATGAGACCTCCTTATTGTAAAATTAAGTCATAGTACCGAGTTCTATATATATATATATATATATATATATATATATATATATTAGGTTGGTGCATACGTTTTGGGGCTTTTTCTATCGCTTCTCTCTCCCGCTTCAGGTTTACTGTTTGTTTACATCCTTCGAAAAGTCCGAATACTCTGTTCTTCCTTCACAAGCGGAATATAACGGCAGTTGGTGAAATACGCAGTACTTTTTCCTTCTCGAAAGCCCCAATGTTCCAAATAGAAAAACGGTAGATTTTGGCCACCTGCTCTTCTGTGCCTCCCGCGTGAAGCAAGATTTGGATCCAAACAAGGTTTGTGTCGATTTGTGTTTGGTGGGACTTGAAAGGATGATTTACTAAGAGATGTTGGAAGATAATCAGACAATCAACCATCACATGCACATGGTTCAATTGTATCGCTTCAAAGGGATTCTTGAAGAGAAAAGGGTCGATAAAAGCGAGCAGGTGATCCTGCTGCACGGCAACGCCAGACCACCCATCACAAGATCTGCGAAGGCGAACCTAACCAAGCTCGACTGGAAAGTTTGTTTATAACAGCTATCTTCACTCTCGCCGATCGATTATGACCATTTCCGTTCCCGGACAAATAATTTACAAGGCACCAGCTTCGTCTATAAGGTGACCTCGAAACATAGGCTGGTGGCTTTATTAAAACGAAGCCAAACCAATTTTGAACACAAAAAGTGAACCTATAAATTGGGAGAGAAGGTCGGATACAATGATGGTGAATACATAATGGATAACTAAGTAGTCAAAAGTCAGTGGAAAGTGCGAACTTCTTTTGAGAACAAGAACCGCCAGAACGAATAATAATAATAATAATAATAATAACAATAATAATAGCAGTACTAGTAACAGTGGACGTTAAATGTTGGCTGTGGGTCAGCCCGGAAAATTTGTTTCTTTAGTACTAATAATAGTAATAGCACTAATACGACTAATAGATTATTACACCTTATATGTATTTGATAATACTATTGTCACTGTCTGATTTCTGTTGTTACTGCTTAGCTTGACACCGAGTGTTCGAAAAATGAAAGTGAAGTGCGGATTCAACCAGTAGTTGATCGTTGTCGAAGATAGTGCAACTTTCTGAACACCCATAACTGCGTGAAGAATACATGCATACTCTATGTTAGAGATACAAGACGTTTTCGATAGCGGATGGTCTTTCACCTGTCTCTATCTATGGCAGGCCTCGATACCGTTTTGTAACATTGATTTACGGACCTGTCAGGAGAGAGTACCCGGACGAGACCAATACTAGCGTCGACCAGGTGTATGTATTGTTCATTGTATTTTTCCTACTTTGACCTTATCTGGGCGTTCGGTCGGTCAATCATTCTGGACTCTTCACATAATAGATACCAGACTGTAGACACTCGGTGCCTCTCTAACCAGCAGAGATGCTGTAGCTGAATTACCACATATCCCTAAACCTATTATATATACGCAACTGTCGGCATTTCCCTTCATGCACCTCACACGACCTTCCTGATACACTATCCAAATGAAACCTTTGAACCTTAGACACACCGAACGGCCAACAAAAAAAAATCGTCATCTTCTCCCATCGCATCAAACAAAGGAGGAACAAAAAAAGACAATGGCCAACACGAGAACGGCTCTCGAACCGACTCAATGTGCCAGACACCGAGTCAGAGAGGCGAAGAAAAGCCATGTCAAAATGTGAGGTGGACGGTGAAGCTATTATAATCGCTGATGTCGTCCAGCCTCCTCTTAGCCCCCGGGCGGGGGCGGCGGGGCCGGCGGCTGGGATAGGGGAGGCTATGCTCCTCGCCGTTTTGCTGCCGGCCGTGGTCGTCGCCGGCTGCTGTGGTTGTCGCGACGCCGGTGGCCCGGGCCCCTCGACTCACCGGTGGTCCCATCATGTCGCGCCCCTGTTTCATTACCGCATTCCTTGGCGTTCTTTCCCGCGCTAAACTATAACAGCAGCAGTAGTAGCAGCAGCAGCTGCCGCCGTGGCGGCAGCAGCTGCTGTTAGCGAGGAGCGCAACCTCCGGCAGAGGTAGTGTGCTGGTAAGAAAACAGTTCACTGCTTGCTAACCGCAGTGAACATCATACCCAACGATCTGCCTTGGCCGTAGCCGTAGCCGCAGCAGAGGTAGCAGCAGCACAGGCCGTAGTCAGGGCCTGAAACTTTCTATAGAGGAAGACGGGCGGCGGGAAGGAACGGACGTGTGAAGAGGCAGAGAACGGCTGGACGGTGAGTCAAGACCCGTCCATATCAACGTAATGGTCGTTTTTTCGTCTGCTCTTTCCTTTCGGTGTCTCTATCGTTCTATATCTTTCCCTCTCCCTCGATCTCTCTCTCTCTGCCTGTTTCAGTTAAGGACCGAGTCGTCGTACACAACTGAAGAGTAGTCATTGGAAGGGACACTACCCGTTATCATGTTCTGTGGCTACTCCCTTCATGTTGTTGTTGTTGTTGTTTGGGTGGTCCAATTTTGGATATTTGTTGCAACTTTTCCCAAAGATCTTTTCCTCGTGACTCGTAGAATTCGCACGCAATCTTACCGATTTTAATGATAATGGCACGATGAATTGATAGTAGCATTTATCCACCTCGCGCCGATTCGTGCGAATTATGTACACGAGCAGACACTCACTGTGTGTGTGTGTGTACATGATGTGAACATTATCTGGGCACCTTACACACACACGCATACACAGATATTCCCGGTACGACTGTTCCCTTTTGAAGGCAGGGGGTTCATAATCTCAAAGCAACCAACTCGAGCTAACAAGAAACGTATCGTTCATTTTAATCTTAGCCTTAACCGACCAGAAGGTAGACAACATCGAGGTTCGTCTAACTAATGCCACCTCCTCCGAAACGCCTTCCTTATACGCAATGGCGGGTTCGGGGGTCTGAGATTTGCAGCAAGCCAGCACCTAGCTTCACCACCTCAGAAATTTAATTCCTTCCTTTAAACAACTGGGTCAGGAAGAATGAACGCAGTTGAGAAAGTGACGAAAATCAAATTCGCTTATGAGGGAATAACCTTATGAGCGCTTCAACGAACAGTCAACTGTTCCCTAGGCAGGAATACAGAGCTTGGCAAGTGACAGTAATTGAAAATTTGTCTAAAATACACTCTACTATGCAAGAGCGATTCAGCGACACAGACCGGGGTGCGTGCGTACGTGCGTCTAACGACAGCAGCTACCTACAGCAGCGAGAATTAGTAGAGAGATAGAGAGGGAGTTGATGGTCCGGCTACACGACAGAGAGTCCTTAGGGACTTCAACTTTTGGTTTCGTATCAAGGGGAAGGCATTCGATTAGATTTTATTGTGAGATTTACTCGTCAGCGTGTTGTCTCGAACAGATGGCTGAACAAGTGATATGTTTCCCTTCGGCTTATGCGTCCTTTGATATTGAGTATCTAATATGGATTATACATTGTCCCTGCCGGATAATGTAGTTACTACCGGTCTGCCGTCGTAGCACGTCCATCAATTTTCTTGATGACATGTTCCTTCACAGGGTCCGACCACTTTCGGGTACACGGTCCACGCACCTGAGATTTCTTTCGGCCATTGAATGTACAAATCAGTTATGGAATATGTGTGCCTGCATCTCGACCTGTCAGTGAACCTAAGTCCTTTCGTACGCATGGCTGCAAATATGTCCAGCGCGATAAGAATTCGCGTCCTAGTTGAATAAATTTGCTATATACTATGGCCCTCAGTCGCTTTCACAAACAAATGACTGACAAATCATCCATGCTGTTCCTCGAGAGCGCATTGCCATTAAATCGTGTGGCCCATATCGCTCCCAGCAGTGGTGATGAGAAGGGCGTCATCTCACGAACAAATGCAAAGAGCACTGAGCATGACGCTGTAGAATTGGATAGCGCATATAGTGTATTCAGTTCTCTTCTCGAATGTTTCTACTATTAAATTAAGCTGCTTTTAGCGACGTGTTATTTCGATAGCATTTACATACGCGTTTCCCCTGTAGTATAATATGCGACGAGAAATATGCACACTCGCTGTTGTTGTCGTCGTATTGTTTATCTGAGCTATTTGTCTCGGAACAATTTCTGGAGGCCAATGAAACACCGCCAGCGTTAATTCACGATATAATAATAGTAACACATGACAAATATCTACATCTCCGGGTTAGCTTGTTTACCGGGCCGGACTCTGCATCAAACATGTATGCTACACCCCTGAAATGGAAAAGTTTTGATGAAATTTGAAACGGAACATACCCGTATCTCTTATACCTGTATTACCCGTATCAGAAGTTAGCGAGATGTCGCTGTGGAAAAGTTAGGGTCTCGTCTTCGATAGTTATAGGACATCGGGAAAACGCATGTTAAGAAGAAGAAGAAGCGAGCGTTCTCCCACACGAAGGACATTTACACGGTAGGTATACCCACGTGGACAACACTCGAAAACGAAAACAGCATGAGCTACGGCACCTTCTGTAGTTATGCTCAATGTCGTCGGCAACGTATCTTTCGTAATCAATTAAATCGACAAAACGAGTCGGCGAAGGCCTTCAATTGAAATCAGTTCTGAAAGACGTCACAGACGTACACATAAGTGATGTACGTCTGTGAAGTACATTTCGTTGGGGACGTTTCCCTTCACGGCGAACGGATCTTGCCAAGCAGGGGTTCCGCGTCGCTTGCCGTGGTACATCATGTGCATGTTTTTCCGTTCCCGACATTGGTATACGTCTAAGGCTCGTTCGAAAACGCATACCCATATTTTCTTTTCTTCCTCGCTGTCACCTGCTACTCGAGGATTACTTCGAACGTTGTCGTTCTTCTTGCCGGCAACTCCCGTCATGTATCGTGCACCGTTGAACGTCCACAGCAACGGGACATAGTCGGAAAATGCTTCTTCACTGTTGATTTCACTATCGCGTAACGCCACCATGGGTAATCCTATAGAAATGTTGAGGTGGAAATCTTGCCGTCTCGCCTGCCTATCCGCCGATACCCTCGGCATAGTGTTCGGCTAGGTTTGTCCCTATCGATGTGTGGGCGTCTGTATACGACATTGGTCTTCGTCCTTT
Source organism: Stratiolaelaps scimitus (assembly GCA_019614645.1). Taxonomy (NCBI): domain Eukaryota; kingdom Metazoa; phylum Arthropoda; class Arachnida; order Mesostigmata; family Laelapidae; genus Stratiolaelaps; species Stratiolaelaps scimitus. The sequence goes on along the minus strand of JABWDB010000035.1, from coordinate 1,211,994 downwards.
CAAATTCGCTTCATCCGAGACTCTCCCAGCTACCATCACCTCATAGCTGCACCCAGCAACCTGAATAGTATTATAGAGTCGGGTTGCCGTGCCGCCCGTTCGCCAGCCAAATCCCTCCTACCAATCTTCCAGCCAGCTCAACTCAAACAAGTAGTTTTAACGGACAAGCACGAACGAACGCGAAGTCCATGCTTCTATGCGCTCTCCCTCGAGGGACTTCTCTAGGCCCTCTCATGGGCTCAGGGCTCTGCCGTCCACCTAGGAGAAGTCCCTGCTGAAGCCGAGCTTCCGACTCAGAAGCCGGCCCGAACCAAAGGCTTGGTTGACCCTTCGACTCCTTCGATGGAACTTAGCCGAGCGGTTTCGCTACAAACACATCGCCCCCACAAAAAAAAAAGATCCTGCAACTAGAGCTTTCAGCAAGCCGCGCACGAGAGGTGAGAGAAGAAACGACGCGGGTGTAGGGATCTAAGGCGGGCCCAAATCCGCACTATACAATTTTCACATCTCTTTTACCTCCTCTTTTCAAGCATCCCGTAGCCTCTTAACCCTATGGGAGCCTAACGGTGCCGCGTTCTCAGATCGTACGGCTTGTCTTGTTTATTGAGTTCTCTAACAAAAAAAAACACCTAACCCTGCCTCGTTCGCTGGCTGGCTCCCCCGCCCAGTAGCGGTTGACGGACCACCCACACGGCGGCCTTTGTTCACAGTTTCTAGGTCGGCTTTCGACAGGGAGTTGTAATGGAAAAATCAAAAGTCCTTTAACGGACGACGACGACGAAATGTGACAAAATAACGTGTGAACAAAGGTCGTGAACAAAGGCGAACTACGAGAAGTGGTTCCGCGAAATAACAACCCTCACCAAGGAACCTAATTTTCAGAAACTATAGGATATATTAGATATTATTATTATAGATTGTATAATGGAAGGGTTACAGTAATACAGTAATAAAACACTAGCACGGTCTGTACTCTACGGAAGAAATAGGCTCTCAGCAGAAAATGGTTTTAGCGGGTAGAGGCGTTTTGTCATCCACGTCAGTCCATCGGCCCACTTTTATGGAGATTGGAAAAGAAATCACTTATTTAGTAGATCGGAAGAGAGCTTGTATGTTCCTCCGCAATTTCTGGCAAGATCGGGGACTTCTGCGCTAAGTAGTACTTCCTGTAGGCGAATCCTCTCTCCATGTGCTATTCGTTTTCAGAGAAAGCTGGACATTTATTTGACTACTTTCCAAAAAAGCAAAAACTCAAAACGTTTAGTTAGGATAAACTCTCCCCGCGTTCGCCCAGATCCTCATTCAGGTAGATGCAGGAAACCGTCTGAGTAATTCTTTCAGCCACCTCTGACGAGGTGAAGGGCGTACACAGGACGTCGAGAGATTTCCTCAATTGACATAAACCGTTTAACTGTGTGTTAGCTATCCCAGTTTTTATAGAAGTATACGAACACGATGAGCGGCGAAATCATTGGAATATCAAAGAAAAATAAATACGTACAATAACGTAACATACTGGAGCAAATACCTAAGCCATTTTTTTCAAGAATCCAATTTGAGAGTGGCTAGAACTCAGTGCAAGTATCTTACCAAAATGAGATGGGTGAACGTGGGCTACCGTGGGTTATGTTAACGCTGCATGAGTTTCTGGGGAGTAATCAACACAGTGGAGTGTCTTGTGTAGTACCCCCTGCTCCATATGCAGAGCGGGACGAAGGGTGGGACTTATCACGGAAGCCAGTCTATCTTGTTCAGCGATCCCGGAACCTTTCGGGCATCACTGGCGGCTTTGCAAGGGGGAGCACACCAAATCGTAGTGAATTTGAGTTCGCCTTCTAAGAGACACATGAGGCCATAAGTGGTGACGGTACATACATCAACCTCGTTATTTCTGTCGTGAATCAATCTTGGAAAACGATATTATAACTAAAAGTATCGTTGCCTCGGGATAATAAGCTGTGGCATAATAAATTCGCTAAGATACTTGGACCGTAGTGTGTTAGGTCCGTCCTTAGCTTCTGCCGGAAAAACATGATTGGATCAACAGCCCATACGTCTCCATTTCCATTTTAACGTATAACGACAGTCGTATTGATCAGAGTCGTTCAGAAGTAGCCCGAAACGATGCAACAATTAGCTTAATTATTGTAGTCGACAGTTGTCTTTGTGGCTGTCGGCTTCCAATATAATCCATTTCTCATTTTCATTGCATGTATAATATATCATATGGCTAACCTCGAATCGACTCCGACGGTTCGAACAGCTTCTGATGTTAGGGAACCCTTCTCACCAGTAAAATATTACTAATTAATACTATAGCTAGAATGCTGCAACGTGCAAAATGCTGCAACGTTCAACGATCAAAGATACAGCCGTCACTGCCATCACAATATACGAAAGGTTTATTTCTCTAAGGCGTTCACTTGGATGGCGCGCGAGAGACCTGGACGTCTTCTTGTGGATTCTGATTTTGGCACGAAAACAGCGATGCGGAAAGTTTGCACCCTTCACTACCAATACAATGCCAACGGTTCGAGACAGAACACCGATTCTTCGTTGGTGTTCACCGGCTAACCTGAACGGCTCAAAGCGATCATCATGCGAACCTAGGTAGAAGTCGAAGCAACCAGTGCCCGCTCTCTACACGCGTCAGGTGTACACCAGTCCGATGGGAATTTTATGTTCGTGCCCGCCTTAGTTTTCCTAGTCGGCAGAATGGTTCGCGGCTGCTCGCGGTATCATTGTGATAGCAGTCGGCTCGGGCCCTCGGCCTCCTCGGAAAGCTTGAGAAGCGGATACACGAGGCGCTGCGGGGTCTCTGGGCCGGGCCGGGCCGAGCTCGTCTGGTCTGGGTTGGGCTGAGTTGGGTCGGGCGCTTTATTTTTCAAGTAGACGCTGGGGAGTTCCAGCCTCCTGCAAGCGCGCCACCCGCTACGCTTTGTTGAGGCTATCACGCCGTTATCACGCTGAAACACGTCACACCTTCCTCAGAATGGGCCGCGCCTGGCAACACCATGTGCAACATAGTGCGTCTCCTGCGCGTTAGAAAACAAATCTAGTCCCGCCTTGCCGCTTGGTTGGTTGGATGGGTGGCCCAGCCCGCTCGTGTACCACATGTTCAAGTCGACCTCTGGTGAGCAGAGGCTAAAAGAACGGCGTATTCGACCGGCCTAGGGAGCCGAGCGTAAGAAGCACAAGCTTCTCATGGGACCGTTCAGGAGGAGCTTCAGGAACTACTTGTTACTCGATTGTGTGACTGGGTGTGTCTCTGTGTGAATCTGTCTGAGCTTGCGTGTGGCATTAGGTCCTAGTTTAACAAAGCGCCACCACTGTCAGGTTAGTGAAGAGGCGGGAGAGTCCACAAGCGCGAATAGAAGATCTCCTGAGATATATATATATCTATATATATATATATATATATAAACAATTTCTAGATATCCGTTTCCAATCGAACAGACGAATACGGTGACGCATCCATATTATACGCGATACTTTTTAAATATCTTCCATGCCATACTCAAGTGTGCGCTTTCTAGGTGCGTTCAAACTGTAAGAACAATTCCTTTCGACGAGTGGATACGTGTTAGTGAAAAACCGACTTATCTGGCATTAACACATTTGATTTGCAAGGGATACGCCACGTCGGGGAGTCCAAATCGGCTCTCCGGGGCCTTTATTTTAAGCCAGCAACGAAAAAGACCCAAGTCATGCCCCCAGACAGCCACGAAGAGAGATTCTTTGGCAAAGTTCAACGCAGGCACGACGAACACAAGAATGAATGGAGTAGTTATTTAAAAATGTTTCTTTTCTAAGTGTTCCGCCTTGTGGCCCTCCACAGTACACGTACCATTGACGGCGAAGCTCTCACAAATACTGGAAATCGTATCTCGTCGCTGGAGCCGTTTAGGGAGAAACACTGTTAAATCTACCGGGATACATTGTATTGTCACTGACGTAGAATATGGACCCGCAAACAGCCATAGGCGGGGCGCGCGCTTTTATATGACGCGTCGTGTTATTAACGTCACTGAATGGGAAATGGCACTAACTAGGCCGGGCGCTATGCATCCCACCTGTGCGGTACAGGGCCGGGGGAGGTTCAGTCAGAGGGGTTCCGAAGGGGGGATTGCGGCCACCCCCGATTCATGGCGGGGTCAGCTCCGTTTCCGCCCTGTCAACTTCGCGAGTACATCTCCGCATTGCGAATTGTAGAATACAATTCGCCGCACGGTGGTCATGGATGACCGTGCGTCATTTCAGCGTTCAGCCGTACGGAGGAGCCCTGCGTGGCGCGGACATCCGGGGGTGGTCGGCGTTTGCCACGTTCTGTCTGCCTTGCTTCTGCTTTGTCGACTCTGCTGGCACAGGCCGGCTTTTGCTGTTCGGCTGTTTCCGTGTTCAAATGTTTCTAATTTTGCAAATTACATTCGCAGACTTCTTCGTTCTACTACACCTCTCTCTCTCTCTGTCTCTCTCGCCTCTCTCTCATCTCTCTTTGGACTGTGCCCTGATGTCCACCCGCTCTATGAACGTCGGCGGCCGACCTGCCATAGCGGGTAATGTCTAGGGTAGGGCGCACGTTTTTGTTTCGATGTCCCCCTGTAGGAATAGCTACTGTAGCAGGATGTCCGGAGAGATGTCCACATACACACAGACCTAACGCCGTCACCCGGCTTGTGTGTGACGTTCACTGCGAGAGAGGATCTCGGGCCGAGGAACGACGAGTGAGGGTAATGTGAACGATTCGCGGAGAGGGGATCACTGATGACCACTTGTTGCGTCCACCCGACGGCCAGTAGCCTGTGTCGACGTTCGTAAAAAGGACGTCATATTTGCAGAGTACCGCTTGTAGCTGCGTCGAAGTCACACAGGACGACAGAACATAGGCTCAAGCAGAGGGACATGGACGGGTCAGAGGGTCAGACTTCGTGCTTATCTTATGTTTATGGCGTCGACATGCGTTGGTCTACTCAAGGTTCGCTACAATATTTGTTCGACAATTGTGATACTGTGGAATAGAATAGATTCAGGCAAAAAAAATCATTGCATGTTTTACATATGTATATATATATTATTTTATTTTTTTTTCAAATGCTATAGCCAAGCACATTAACTGTGGATTTTTTAAAATCTAATGAGAACATCTGTGCTGTCTGCCGGTAACACAATAGTGATGTACTCGACTGACAAAGTCTCGTCAGATGTATCGAGGTCTGATCGTCGCCTAATGGCTAGTGCACTTGTCTGCTAAGGACCACATCGGTGGCTCGATTTCCCCGTTGTGCATATCCACCTTTTGAAGTCAATACACGCAGACTATGATTGTATATTCGTTCATACTGGTCTCACTTAACTTAGAATCGACCTAGGACAAAACTTGCCACTCGTGGAGTCCAGTACTATTCGGACTAATATTTGTTCTGAATAAATCATGTGACATATGAACTTGACAAAGCGCTGCATGATCTCAACCTGCGGAATATCTCCCGAACACAATTACGTCCATTCTTTTTACAGACTTGTGCTTTGTACGAATATATAAGAAAGTATTTGATTATTATAATTACTATTATTATCCTTGGATTGATGTTGATTTATAACATTATTATTATTATTATTATTATTATTATGTATATATACAAAGTAAGTTCAACGCAAAATAACTGCATAGTTTAAAGCGCATTCGTTTATTCAACTAAAGGTAAACAAAGACAGGCTTTTCGCAAAAGATTCAGCGGAGGTAGTCCTTGTAAACGGTGGCTTCTAATTCTGAATTTTTCAGTGGTCTAGAAAGGTCAAGAGGGGTTTCTTGTTAACTTCTTGTAATCGGGATCACCTTATTAAGGAGGGCGTCGAGAAGCTACCAAAACGTTGGCAGAAGATCAGATTCCGATGGAGAATATTATCATTATTGATTTTGTAGCTATGTCAACGACTTTATTTCCTTTTGAGAAAAACTGCGGAAACTTTCAAATTGTTTCGGAACTACTGTATGTTTGAATAAATATGTTGATTCTTGAGGTTCAAATTGTTGTATACACATAATGTATGGTGACTGGATGCCTTAAATAAACGGATACAAAGAACCGAATTCGACAGAACTTAAGGAGATGTGGCCCGTACTTATGTTTAAGCTTGTTTACAATTGATAATAACGAACTGCAGGATACGGCTGATGACGTTGTAGCAGAAGGCGTAGGGTGAGCGAACGAAGCGCGCCCTTGAATCTGTCCTACTCTGAATACCGCCGTCGCTCGACCGGATTAGAGAAATGGATGTTCAGAAGAATATCGAATGAGTTATTCACACTAGAGATTAAGAATTCTAGACTCTATTTGATGGAGATATAACAAAGACCCTTTAGAAACGTCATGACGACTTATCCGAGACTCAGATATTCCATTGCTTTCTGTTGATGAGAAACACACCACAAAGATGAAGACTGCAAAATGCCTTCAATAGAATATCCACATCTACAGCTAGGGTTCGCTCCTTTTCTCGTCTTTCCGTGTAGAATCACAAATTGAGTTAGCGACAAGAGGTATGGGTCAAGCGAGTGTTGACTTATTCCACCGCATACGGTGAAACTTGACAAACAGCTTCCGTGGCTGTTGAACGAAGAAACCGCGCACTCTGTAGCTACATGTCGCATGTATATAAATATATGTTACTGTTTATCTGCGTCGGACAAGTTTCTCTATACTTACGCATAACTTCTGTATGATAGAGTGACCCGACACAACTGGTTTGTAAATGTGCTGACCTGTGAAATGGGTCCCGAGGACGTTGAATAATAATGAGTGTCAACAGAGTTGAGCTAAGTCTTAACGATCACGTCGTTTGAATTGCATATTAGATATATTATGACAGTTTACAATTGAGGCAAGTTGAGGGGTGCGAATCAGATGGAAACTTTTTTTAATTATTAAAACATTGTTTATTACTATTATTCGTATGATGGACATAACAGCGGATTCCGTAGCCTATAAAAGAAGAGAAACTATACGGTGGCTTTGAGGATATAGCCCCCCCCCCTATCATGTGAACGATAGCGTACAATACAATTTGTATCAGGTCCACCACGAAGAAATGTGTACTTCTCAATCCCTCCGTATTGTTCTATCTTTTGAAAGAATGAACGGATACAATGAATGATCATCAATGAGCGTCCCTCGCTTTCTAGAACCCTCGTCCATCGATCAGGCAGGGGAAATGTGGATCCCGGAGTGGAAAAACAATTTGTCGTGGGAGGCAATATAACCAGCTAATTTTGGACCTCTACGTCGTTTCTCGAAGCGCCTTTCCCGGAGGCCGTGCTCCATGGATCTGAATAGGTGGTAGTCTGATAGAGGAATGTCTTGGATATGCGGCGAGTGCGGCAGAACTTCCCAGACAATATTGATTGCAGGAGAGCTGGTCGTGAAAGCAACGTGGACAATTTCTCCACAGCCCCTTTCGTGTCGATTTCTTTGCTTAATGTTCTCAAATGACTTAAGCAACGGTCCGCGTTGACAATTTCACCTGGTGTGAGCAGGTCATCATCGAGCGCCCCGTTCTGATACCACGAAATAAACAGCATTGCCGTATACCCATGAACATTCTCGATCTAACCACTTCGTATCGCGATGCGTATCGATGAAGAATAGTTCATCTCCGGAAACCGTTTCGCACAGAAAACTCACAGGAGTTCTCCGTCGAGCAAGTAGCGACAACCAAACGGTGAGAGGCGGCTGACGATGCATCTTCATTGAGATATCCACTTCGTGTCCTTTCAACTCATCTCTAGCGCATTTGGATGATCCGGTCTTCAAGAGATTAAAACTAATATTGACAGATTCCTGCACCATCGACTTCAGACTTATACATGCGATTCTCACAGTTTCAGCAGCACTTCTTCCAGCATGAACATGGTGACGAAGAAGAGGAAGACGTTCATGTCGCATATGCACGTTGTTGGTCTCAAGTATGTATTGAACGCTCTCAAATTCGACCCGGCGACGGGCAAACAAACTTACGGGCGTGGAATGGATGAGGACGCTTATTTACGCCCGCCAAGTTTCAAGCGTATTCTGCGTTTCTAATCGAAATTGGAGCAGGTTGAAACTGATGTACAACAGTTCGTGCTCGACCTAACATTTATGATATGCAAGACAAGACAAAATTGAACCTCGATCACCCCCCCCCCCCCTGCGGTATCTAACTCCGGCGGGTTTCTATAATAGTAAAGCGTTGGCTCAGCCTTCGCTGGTTATGAAACGAGATCTAGTCTGTCTGAATCGTTTTTTAGCAAACACATTATTGCATTACCCGCGAATCAAATACCTTAACATTCGATCCCATTTTCTTGGGATCCGAGCCAGTGACTTCCACGAACGGGAACGATCCGGAGATGCCCAATGGGACAGCGAGAGACCCGGCAAGAGATACTTCCGAACCACAAAGTAATTTAGAGTACTATGGACACCCACGTATGACCGTTATTCGTGAGCACGGATGTGTTTGAGAGGTGAAGCTCGTGGCAATTGATGATATCAAGCCGCCACCCGTTGATGATATCAGGGACGCCAATGGCTTCAGGGGCTAACCAACTAAAAGACGAGAACTCGAAGACGAGAGTGGTTCAAGACAGGTCCGAATGTCGATCTAGTAGAAAGTGGTCTCCCACCATCGATCTAATTTCCAACCGACGAGCAACCTACACATGGGCTATCACATAGAAGTCACACGATCTAGGTAATAGGTGTACTGGCCGTATGTCGAGCATATTTTATATGTATGTATCATTATGTACATTATTATTATTATTATTAAATACATTATCTAGGTCGAAAACCAGCGAGACATATACAGTATTGTATCAACGAAATTAAAACACCATCGTCTCTATTTCTGCGAGATTCGAAAAAAGTTCATGTACTATTCCAGAGCGCACACGGTCGCACTCCCCTCGGGCGGCGGACATCGTACGAAGTGATTTCATTCCCATTCGACTCGATCCCAGAGCGATATTTGCATTGACATGTCTCCAGGTATGGGTCTCTAGACAGTAAAGGTGCAGTTCAAGAATTCCTCTAAGAAAACAGGGTTATATCAAAAAGAATGGGGCCCATCTAAAGGATCAGCTCACCCGAGACAGCGAGCTGGCTACAGCCAATCAGTTATTAATGCACTGAAGAACCTAAATAATTTATAAACTAAGCTTTCAAAGGTTTACCCAACCTTTGAAATAAAGCGTTATTATTATTCATTCTGAAGAGAAACTGAGGGCCCCGTAAGTATTTCTACTAAACTGATGAACTTAGCCGACACAATCTTCATTTGTAGTGATTAGTCCGGTGACGATGTGTAGGTGTAACAGGTTTGGCAACAGACTGGTGGCCTCAGACAAAAATTCACCACCACCGTGACCTGGACGAAGCAGATTTCTTTCGAGTAAAGCAACAGAACTCGCCCATCAAGACATGCATTTCTCTATCTCCTTTACAGGTCCTTCATTATAGCCATTATTAGAGTGTGCCTTGTTATCGCCGACTTGAATGTGCCACCTTCTGACAAGGGTTACGGCTGTATTTCGATGCGCTCCAAATCAAACAGGTTTGATCTTTTATTTTCTCGAATTTGACCTTCGCCAACATAAATCTACTGTGCTGCGGTGCGAGCGCCACAATCCGACAACGATGGCAGATCGAGCAAATGTAACTCGTATCTATTACCACGATCTGACGCCCTTCGACGAGTCCCGCCACGGGGTGACATATGTGAGAACTTAAGCGCTATAAAAACTGCCGTTCCGTGTTTGCAGCCCATTGCAAAGTTTGAGACTTGATGTCTCTTCTCTCGACCTCACCGACGCCTTTCGGCGACCTGCCCGTTTCATGCTGGCCGGCTAAACCTCAACCAATCGTCGCGATCCGATATTGAGTAATCGTTCCCCTTTAAAATTGCATATTCGTATGTTTGCCTAGCCACACAGCTGTATCTCTCTCATTGACTACATTACGACAGGACGGCGACGACGGAGGCAGCACTTTTATGAAGGGGCGCCTCGGTGAGGTTTTTCGGCAAAAATTCATGAAATGGCACAAATTCATCAACGATAATAAAAATACCTACTAAATCGCTCATTCCACCCGGGGATGCAATTGGTTAAAAAAATAGATAGTAATAATCACAGAATGTTGTTGCTGTTGTTATTTGCCAGTTCCATTTGTGCTGGGACCTGACGTGTTGTTGGACAATCGGGTCGTGTCCGAAGGTCCGCGCTATAGGTCTATATATAGTGAGCGCTCATCTATGTTGATTTCAGATAAAGAGAATTTGTTGTTATTAAAGCGCGCATCTGTAGCATTGTTATGTGGTGGCCACCATACAGACTGTGTCGCCCGCCTATAAGCTTTCATGCGTGGCAATATATAGTCGAGTGAGTGATCGTGTCAACATATTGATCAATTTCCTCCTTAACCCGTAGCACCAGTAGCAATTCTAAAGAAGCATGCTCTTAATACGGTCCGCAGTAGGCAATAGAAGGGAATTAGTAAACATTCGCAAACTCCTGTAGAGTTGCTTGGATCGTATCACGTCTTTATATGATAGCTTGCTGATGCTGCTTGCTGCCGCTGCCGTCGCTGCCGCCGCTGCTGCTTGCTGATAGCTTTATATATATATGTAGCTACATCTTACTACAATGGTGACGAGGCGTACTCTTGACTCCATCGTTTCGATTGATGGCTAAGCTTAGCTCCAAATATGAGTTAGGCTTGCTTAGCCAAGCGATGGGTGTTGAGAACAACACGAGCTATGTACATCATTCGCAGCCATGAAATACAGGGTCCGGCCAGAGAGTTGAGGCCGAACCCGGTGGCGTGGTGCATGCGTGTGCGTGTGAGGAGAGACATGCAGGTTCACGGGTTCGATCCCCGCCACTGCACATTGGCATGGTTGGTTGTCCGTCCTTTGACGCAGTGCCGAAAGCAGTTCTGCCGTAAACGATATTTGTTAGCTGGGCGTCAGAGCGGAAAATCTATCGACAGTTGATGGATACTTGATGGATACTTCAGCAGCACGGGTGCCGAAATATCCGCCGACTCGGAGCGATCTATCCAGTGGGCCTGCAACCTGCTATAAGCTTTCGAGGTTGACTGTACACTGTGGAATATTGCTTCCGTTCATATCCGCATTTTTTTCCGTATGACCTCGTTTCAGGAGATATAATAGAATTTAGTTAGCCCTTCAATTTGGTAACAAAATTTCCCTTCAAAAGGGCATATATATGTATATTAGGAGGACTATTTAACTGCTGAACTGGTGTCTAGTTGTTTTGGGTAAATTTTCATTACCACCCCCTGCTCGTGGTCCCTGTTCGCTTCAAGCGTCTACAATAGTAGACACTCTGTCGGCCCTCGAAATTCACCACTTCATCGTATATATTGCACTGATCTAGTCTGTTCCGCCTATAACTCTGATGTAGCGCTCAGCGGCAACGAGCTTCCTTTGTCGAACTTGCTTGGTCACCGATTGGCGGAATTCCAGATCAAATCGTGAGTACGACGTCTTCACCCGAGCGGCATTCTTCGCATTGTGTCGCGTTCAACCCCCCGGTGGTATTTAAGCACACCACAATTATGATGTACCCTCGATTGTGCATAGTATCCTTGTGCAGAGAGGAGCCGGAGTTCAGCGTTGTCCTTGCTTTTTCAAACCGTTTCGAATTACCACGGCTACTGGAGTATATGAGTTCGTTCTCTGTGGAAAGAACTACGCCATTCTGAGCTCGCTTTGTGTATGTGCCCTACCTTCGCTGCTGTTGAGGCGCGTGCGGCGCTCGACCACACAGACCCCGATGAAGCGGATGGATTTCAGAGTGGGGCAGCTCTTAAACAAGCGAGACACAAAAACTATTCGATTTCCAGAGCAGCATAGCAACTCAGCTTTGGTAGACGTGTGCGGCGCGGGCGCTGGTTTACATGCAATGGGCCTTGGAGTCCCCGACCCACAGTTCCCCACCAATGTGCTGGTCTGGGCCTCCCGTTCATGAGTCCACTCACATCCTACCGCTTGCTCGCCGCCACCACCGCCGTCACCCTGAAATGTCGCACGAATCTCAAATCGTCATCTGTAACCGCGTTCGGCGGGCTCCGTTTCCTGGTGCCCACACTCGATGCGCGGTCGTCTAATTGCCCAGGGCATGGGATTTGAGCCTCTGAGGTCTTCGCGCAGCAGCAGCCGCACCGGTCGCAGCCGCAGCGGATGTCGCCGTCGCGTTCACAGAGCGCGCTTGCTTACTTGCCTGGTTGCTCGCCCGTACAGCAGCCTTCGGGGACCCCGATCCCGGAGGTTGGCCTCTCCCTGCGGGAAACGGGACGGCCTGGCGACGGATGGATGGGACTTGGCTTGGCCTAGCCTAGCCTGACGTTGCCTTGCCTTGCGTGGCCTGCCGTTGCCTAGCCTTCGCTCTCTCTCTCTCTCTCTCTCTCTCTCTCTCTCTCTCTCTCTCTCTCTCTCTCTCTCTCTCTTTCGTGTGACGGCGACAACGGAGACAGCGGTAACTTTGAATTCAAATTAGTTTAGCCCGCCACCGACAGTCCTCTCTCAGCATCTCTCTCTGTCTGTCCTCTTCGCTTCGGTCGCACACGTTCTGTCCGCCGTCTCTGTACGCAACCAACTCTCTGGTGGTCCACCGGGCTCCGATGTTCCAACGGCTCGGTCCCCATCCACGGACGACCCAAAACGTACGCCGGCCTTTCAAACAGCGTAGAGCAAGCAAGCAAGCACACATCCTTCAGTTGCCGGTGACGGCAGCGGTGCGCTCAGCGATGAGGCAGCTTTTACCAAGGCCACAGAAGCAGGTCGACGAACCGCCGCTCGGTCGAACCGCACGCCTACGTAAAGCTTAGCATTAATAACAGTAATCTTCCCGGCAGCGAGATCAACTGCCGTCATCTGATCAACCCTCGATTGCCTTCCCGCGTGCGTTCGACGACGCCTCGCTACGGCCGCTGCTTACTTTGTCGTAACAATGAGCTGTGGTTGTGAAATTGGCTTCATCACGTAGCTCGTTTTGGGTGCGCTCTTGCCAACGTTATTCGAATGGTACGCACCGTGGTGCATGTAGATGACAAAGCACATTGTAGTCTAAATATCTGCACGCATTGAAACGTCGAGGGAGACCTCGAGAGGACAACGCAACTAGAAACTTGCTGCACAGCTACAAAATGCAATAAATAACATTCAGAGTGACATCTACCGCTACTGTTAAGCACATCCGCTATATACCCGTTGTTGCTTTTAAGACGAAACAGACGAAGAAGGCTGAAGCCGGCTGTCGACTGTCGGGCCGTACCAACAACGGAGGCTTTACAGACTCACTCGACTGTTTGCCCACGACCTGCCAGCAGTCTCTTGGACCGCCCCCCCCCCCCCCCCTTCAACGTCTGTAGGCCGAAAAGCAAACCACGATGTTCGTCTGATGTTTGCCAAAGCGTCCCTCCGGCAACCCCCGAACGTTGAGCCCCCGAGTCGGGGTAGCGTGGCAACCGAACTGAGAGGTAATGAGATACAGACGCCGAAGCTTCGGCGCGGATGAACTCCAACCGGAGTGAGAGCGCGATAAAACGAGAGAGAGAGAGAGAGGGTTAGAGTGCTCACCATGTACTCTACCGTTTGAGCTCAGACGGGTGGGGTTTCCCCGGCGACGTTTCGTGCACTCGACGACAAAGGTTCTTAGCTAATAAACACGGAGAGGAACCAAAAGAAGTACGTGACCTCAGTAGCTCAGTGGGTTTTTAGTAAAACGAGAACGGTGAAAAAAAAATAGTCAATTCGATTAATAATTAATAAGTTGATTAAGTTGCATTATGCTTGTACACATCCCGCCTAACCACACACAGAGGGAAAAAAAGACTCGGACGACGAAATGGGACACATTCAAAAATATGATGCCACTTCCTGTCTAGAATGTGTTATGATTTTGCCACAAACTATCGATGTTTATGGTATCCGATTCTAAATAGTTTTTTTAATATACGGAAGACGTTGATACAAGCAAGTAGGCCGTATCAACAACACATGCCACCCAAAGGGTCTCAAATTTGTGTTGCTATATAGAATTATCAACAAAAGTTTAATTGTCAACGATGGGACATCGTTCTTAGTATGCCTGCTGCGATTTTCGGAAACTTTTTTGCATTTATAGCTCGGCCAGAGTCCCTCATTTTTAATAGCGTGACCACAACCATTTCGTTGAAGTGAAGCTTTAAAAGGAATTCTTAGAAGGAAGGTGCCGCAAGTTGGTTCGTTTCAACGCGGCATAACGGCACTTGAGGTCGATCTCTCTAAACACAAACACAGTCCAATTATCATTATTATTATTATTATTATTATTATCATCATTATTTTTACTATTATTACTATGCATCTCTACAAATTAATTGTTATGTCTACCAGTTCGATTTTGTCTCCTCCAAAATTTCACGCTCGCCTGGCCTCCCTCATCTAATCGAGCATGTTCACCGCCCCTATCCAGCTAAGCGCTAATCGATTTCTGCAAGCCCGCCACGAAAGTTACGTCTAACCTATGGGAGAAAGAGGGAGAGAGGTAGGGCCTGTTTAAGCATAGCCTTTCTGTTCGCCTATTTGCATAGTCTTAGCATAATAAAACAAACGCGATGCCTCGAACGCGGAGGTTTCCCTTACAGCCCCACAGCCCGCTCACGTTCAATCTCACAGTGGAGCAATGTAGCGCAGCTTACAGGTTCTGGCAATTACTTGCGTGCATATCGATAGTGAAAGCTATCGATTTATTCGTCGCCGTGCCACCTCGCGCGGATTTCACAGATAATTCGAATTTCGACAACTGTGAGGCGTTCGCATCAACTGATCTAGATTCGTAACGCAATGCTTGACACATTGTTTGATAGCCGTCGGTGTTCAACGTTCATTTTATTTATCTGGAGAGCTTCTATAGATCGTTTATTAGAAAAGTACATTCAAGATTTCAGACTTGAAATTAAATAAATCGCCGTGTATTCCGCAGTGATGTCGCGTGCACACCGGACGGGACGATTGCTGACGATTAAGTGTTACGTTGATTCATAAGTTTCCGCGGTTTCATGAACAATGGAAAAATGACGCACTCAGATCAATTTAAACCAATTCACATATTTATTATGTACTCCGTGTTGGTGTTCACGACCTTCTCCCAGCTTTCGCTCCCACTTTTCCAATGAATTTGTTTTAACAATAGATATACTCGCTTTCCCGTTGGACGTTTGCATTTGACGACGAGAGAGGTCCGTGATATGAAAATCCAATGCCGAAAGCAGTTCCACCGCGGACCGAATTAAACGTTCAATGTGGGTCAGCCCAAAAAAGTTGCGTTCACTTACGTAGTGACATAATGTGCTGGAAACAGCATGGCAGGCCAATCACGTAAAATTGAACGGTCGAAATTGAAGAAAAAGAACCCAAGCAATAGATAAATGCCTTTCGTAAACACGATAGACCGCATATTAGCAATATTATAACGCAATAATGTTGACCACATAACAATACATTCATCGAATGAGCTCATGTGATACAATACCGTGGCGTCATATAAGGCAAGTGTCGATGCAGATACAGTTGCATTGATTCGTGCATCCGCTGTTGTTTTGCGGATGCACGAAATTGGCTTATATTGTATGATATTTCGTTGTCACATTGAGATTCTATGTAGCAACATCACGCAGTGGCGTCCGACACAATCCTAGCAATCCCGAAGGTGTATTAAGCAAAATTGTGAGAAAATCAATTGTTCATTCCAGCTTGAACGAATCCCATAGATGTGTTTTACAACGATGATGATTTGAGATTTTAGTCTTGGGTTCGACAAAAAGTCGAGTATGTTTCTACGTATTTATACGATTTTACACAACATTTCGTGTATCGGTTTTACTGAAACCTGTCCACCCGTTCGTGGGCAACTGCTCGGTCTGACGTGCGGACGCTTAACAGGCAAGTTCAGTCCGTGCACTTGTTATCATACATACAATATGCCCGTATGCTGGTTTTGAAAAGTTTAGAGTTTTGTCAGCTGACGGGCTATGTCTAAGCGGCAATGTCAGAGGGTCAAGTACTCATTCATTGCAAATGTAGTCATATGTATGTACACTACATAAATACATTTCGGTTAGGTCTAACGATCAAGCTTTTGTCGACAACTGGAGAACTCGAACCTAAACTCCGTCGAATTATATGAGCATAGTGTAGCCTTGATGTTCGAGCGGTTAGCGTCTTTGACTGCCAGACACGGATTTCATTATGTTATGTCGACACATGATTGAGGGTTACCACGAGCCCAACTCGAACAGAGTTTATGTAGATAATGCAATAATGTTTGCACCAGATGTCATCACGTGGGAGAGAATGCGCTCGATCAACCTCACTGACCCAGTCTCTGGTCAAACTACACATGTTTATCCTTAGAAGTGTATGCATACGCCCTGTTTACACGAGCCCCGCCCCGCCCCACCCCACCCCACTAACGTTTTTCTGTTGTTACGCTTCTACCCGTTTACTAGGTACCTACATAGGTATATGTATAATACAATACCATGTGAACAATTTTTTTATTTATTATCCCGCAAGTTAAAGAACCAGAAAAAATAACCCCATACGTTGTTGTGGTATCTTCACAGATACTGCTCTACTACGACGTCAGATAATCGCGAAAAAAGAATCTAATAACAATTTTATAATTATAGTTGAAACACGAGTGGAAGCGATTCGCCCGACTTGGCAAGATCGGGACAAACCGACGGCGTCGACTAACTCGTGAAATCTTTGCGATAATCGGTGCTATCTGTGATTGAACAAGATACTACATTATTACACTGTGATATTCATATTCTCTGCTATAGACAACATATATATATATATATATATATATATATATATATATATATATATATATATATATATATATATATATATATATATATATAGATATATATATATATATGTTAAGTGAAACTTAACTTTATCACAAACTTGCAACATTAACGACTTCAGCTGAATGCTAGCACGACGAAATCAGCACAGGTGGCCTCTCATGGCTTTCTTTATGGCATTTCGTTATTATTTTCTCATTCTATAGATTTAGAATAGACTTAGAAGATAGATTTAGAATCGACTAAAATTGTTTTCTTTGGATAAAACTTCAAACCTGTTTTGTGTCTCTTTTTATCCAATACTGAACAATCTATACAAACTGCTGCAATCTACTATTTGAATAGCAACAAAATATATATTCCCATGGAACAGAGTCTATCCCGCTACGAGCAGTGAGCAATAAATGCAAATTCTGACTGCATAGATACCTATGACAGGTATTTGCTCGTTGCACGCTGGACTAGTTATTCAATGCCTGCGAGCTGGCCGCCAGCCCGTACGGTACAAATATATAGTATACCGCCATCTTAGCGAAAGCTCAAGAAGAGAGGTTTCTAGTAGTTGCAAAGCGGGCCTTTTCGTTAGCTGACGCCAAGCGAAGCTGGAACCGCTTCAATAGCTTCGCGTTGCCAAATGTCTGCTCAGCGCTGGGTGGCACAAATTGAACGCTAATCCTTTGGGCGGCACGGCATCGAGTTCAGTTGGACGGGGACTGGTAACCTCCTAGGTTTGTTCGTTGGCTGCTTGCTTAGCTGCTTGGCTAGCTGGCTGGCTGGCTCGTTGAATGACGCGGCTTAGCGCCGAACTAACCAACCAGACTGTGGCAAGTGAACCTGTGACCTGCGGACTCAAGCGAGAGAGATCAACGAAGCAGAGGGAGAGGTAGGGAGAGAGAGCGGGGCCTTGAGAGTCCTGAAAAGGTCCACCAACACCCACACACACACACACCACATGTTCAGTAGCTGAAGGGAGTGCGGTATTGTGGAGAATAGACTCGTTTAGATCTAGTATATGGCTTTACATAATTGTAGGTACAAGTTCTCATTTTCCACGTAGGGAATCATCGCATAGTGACACGTGATAGATGTATAGGTTCAAGATATATTATTATTATTGTTATAATTATTGTTATTCACACACTTGCATATGATAAAGGTGAAGGTAAAGCTTTATCGATTTATTAAAGGAACTAGTGATAGTGTGATTGTATCGCTTTCGTGTGTATGTATATGTGTGCGCTTGTCACTGACGTTGTGATTCAAGAATCGTTGGCACCAAACGCCGTGTACTCTGAGCAATGGTATTGGTCTAATACTAACATCTTCACGATGCGTTGACATGTAACAATATCGTTACCATTGACGACAGGCTAACATTGGCTCATATGGCCTGACCGAGTATGAACATAATATAACGGTAAATAATTTGCAGTACTCAAACTCCATGCATAGCATTCGAGTTCGAGGCTGGACACATTTCGACCGTTGGAGCTGTCGTGTGGCGTGCAATGCTAATATAGATTGCGTAGATGAAAACACCAAGTTGAGTACATGTGATGAAACAGATGGCTATTGCAAATCATGAAATGTTCTAGCTGACAGAATCGCAAGCGCATAACGATAATATGCTGAAACACACACCGTTGACTGTCGTTTCGTTATAGCCCAGTGCTTGTTGTGTTCGAGTTTCATTGTCGACAGTATTTCCCTCACATCGGTCGAATCTAGCCGTTATTCGACCCTCGTGAAGCTGTCAGGTGTTCAGTTCACACTGGTCTGATTTCAAGGCCCCTCTTCGTGCAAGCGATCCTTCACATTTTCTTCGATGCAGCTGAAACACCTTTCCCGTGAAAACCTCCACTGAAAACATATCCACTTCGGAACAGGAGCTTTACGTGTTACCGATTCTATAAGGAGACTTCATGAAAATGATCGTCAAGATTTTCAAGTATGTTCGTCTTATGAAGCAATGCCGAAAGCAGTTATACCGTGGACGTTAAATGCTGGCTGTGGGTCAGCCCGGAAGAATTATATATTTAATATGTTTTTAGCAACTACGGTAGCCTAATTATACTATTGGTGGTGTTGCCACCCTCGCATTGCATTATCTTGGGAGTGAATATCTAAAGGCAATTTTACACTCAGTCGTATCCACCACTACATACACTCACATTGGCAGAGAGCGCAACGAAAAGACTCGCTCTTTTTTTTTCACAGAAATCAGTTACCAGTTAAATAAGTCGAAGATACGGCGTCACTATGCGATGATTCCCTACGCGGAAAATGAGAACAGATACCTACAATTATGTAAAACCATATTCTAGATCTAAACGATGTACAACGATCGAACATTGAAATTTAGGAACGAGCACAGCTCTACTGAGGCACTTACTCTTGGAAGCGAGAGCAGCCGTTGTGTGATGTTGTATATATGCATAACATTAATAGCAGTCGTTGTTAAGGACGAACTGGGAACTTTGTTTACTTCAGCGACCTATTGACCCTTGACGATTGCTGCTTTTCGAATGAGACACTAGTGATCACTTCACATTGCTGGTGTCGAATCCACTACGGGATTTGATTCAGTAGATACGTGATTATGTATCGTCCCTCAACGAGACTCAGAACGCGAAGCCGACTCTGTAGGACAACAGGAGGCTAAGCACCAAGGGGTGCGACGTCCATTTGAACAAATAGTATGGTTCGACCTGCACCCGCTATTTCACTTACTTCCTGCCATTCTAGCAGCTCCTTGACAATCAGACCGAATCGGCCGGTGGGACATGCAAGCAAGAGGACGCTATCCGGTTTCGACTCCGTGGACCCCAACTCTGTGTCTCTGTGTGTGTGTGTGATACAGAACGCACCCTCGTCTGCACGCAAGGTGTTCCCAATCTGCAAGCGTCGGCGGAGTTAAGGTGGAAAGAAGCTACGAGCCTACGTGCTCTCACTACCTGTCTCGGCGTCCAGCTTTTATTGAACCTTATGGGAGTACATGGGCCTGAAGGTCTGGCAGGAAGAAAAGCGGGCCGATGGAGAGAGATACAATGGCGCTGGCCACTTTGGCTCAGCTTCTGCCCAGCCAACTTTGCTTTCTGCTCGAGCCTCTGTCAAGTTCTATCTCGGTCTATACGCCTCCTCCTATGATCAGAGAACAAAGCGCATCGTGGTAGGTCACCTTACACAGGAGTCATCTCGGAAACAGCTCGTTCGATCGATACGGCATCAATCCAGTGGCTTATTTTGATTCATTTCATCCCACGCTGTTACCTAACCCCACGTTAATAACCCCACTGACCTAATACATAATAATAATAATAATAATAACAATAATTAAGCTCACTTGCTAACCTGCTGCAAGGGTTTTGTTAACGGCTAGTCGCAAATACACGAAATAATGACCAGCAGGGTCATTTCCATTATGGAAATATTACAGGTACCTATCAAGAGAAATCGCAATTGCAGTAGCTGGTTAGAGAAGAACTAAAAGGACCACAAGGTAGCATTTATTAAGCATACGTTCACAACAAACAATTGTAACTTTACTAAAACCACAAAGAAGTTATATTTTTATAAACAAAATATATAAATAAATATTGCTTAGATGGGTGTGCTGTTATACCCTTCTTTGATCCGCGATTATGAGAGGTGGAGGACAGTTTAGAGAGTTCACTCCTTGGGAGACATCAGCGTGGTATGACGAATTACAGTGTTCTCCAAATGGCGCATATCGACAGCTATTCTCAGGCTCGTAAGTCGTTATATATATATATATATATATATATATATATATATATATATATATATATATATACATATATATATTTCAAGGTGAAGAATGAAATTGTGATTATTCTGGCAATTCTCTTAGCGGCGTTAATATAATCAACTCCTTGGAAACACCACAAGTCTCATGGATCCAACGAGCACAGTTGATTTTCACCGAGTTTAGTCGGCCAGTGTCAATCTGCTTCATGTATGTACGGTCGCCATGTCTCTGAACAACATAAAAACGTCAGTACAACTAGACCACTGTAAGGGACGAAGAGAGGCTATAGTTCCTTAACAACTGAAAATAGTGTGGCAAATAGAGTAGAATGGCTCGAGCAACTCGGTAATATGTTTGCCAAAGTTTCGGACACGACATACAACAACGCGTAAGTCACTGACACTCTGCACCCTGGAAATAGTAGAGTCATTTAATATATAGGGTCATGGTCTGGACGACGCAGCTACACATTTAAGCTCAGATATTAGCAGTTCGTTGTTTAACACCCACTTGGATAAGTACATAAATTAAGCATTGTTGTTGACATCAAGACTTTCACTACGATCGTATAGTTGGAGATCACCCGCGTACAGTTTACGATCGATATCCCAAGGAATCGCCCTCGTATCGAGAATAAGCACACAGGACAGGAAACGCGAGGACCAACAAATGATCCTTGCGGTACCCTTGATGATGCGGTTTCCTGGTGAGCGTCTGAACTCGCAATTTACTCTTACTCTGAACTGGCCTTCAGTCAGATAGCTACATATGCCGATTGAGCTATTTCTGTCGGTCAGAAATCTGCACAATTTAGAAATAAGACGACAGTGTGAGACTCTGCGTCAAATGGCCGTCAAAGTTTTACGTCTGTTTAAGCATAGTGCCTATTTCCGTGTAATGTCTACCTGTAATGTCTATGGATGTACACTTGCCCTTCAGGAGACCTTGGCAGGCATCATCAAATAGGCCCTTATAAGTAAGATAATTAACAATGCGGTCAGCCAAAATCCTTTCAAAAGCTATACGTGCAATAGAGTCTTGGGCCACCAGCCGGTAATTGCTCCAACCTTCGATTTCGTCTTGTGTCCTGGCGTGGCAGGGAGAGAAGGGGAACGATGTGCTACAATCCCACCTTCAAAACGGCCACAATATATTAGAGAGGAATAGGCGTCGCCATTGCAATCCCTGGCTCCTGCTGGCAGGTCTAAGGACAGGCGTTAACGTTCGCCGGTTTCACTAGATTTATTCTACATAAATCCCTCGTAGTTCGTTTTTCTCATATAGAGAGGCGTTGTAGAGGCTAACCTTAAGAGTGCATGAACCTCATTCAATGAGAGCACTTATGGGACTTCAGTAGAAATTTCCGCCACCTGTGAGTTGCCTATCCTTCGAGTTGTGATCTCGGCAAAGGAACGCTTATTTCTTGACAATGTCACTCGTAGGAGCGTGAAGGGTGTCACTTGCGTTAGTACAGTATCTCCCAGTCTCAGGGTTCCAGGCAATTGGAAGACGGTCTCCACACGACAAAATGTTATAGCCACAGTCTTGCAAATAGCTCGATTCCTAAGCTGTCCATATACGATTCGAATGATGCCGACGAACTCCACAGGACTGAATGCAAATTTGCTAAGGACGGTTCGTGCGGTAAGCCGCTGGCGGCCACTTATACATAAAGCTGACTGAGACGTCGGCCTGAGCTTCCCTGGTTGTTTCAGAAAATGGGCTGACTTTGGCTATCCCATAATCGACAATGCCTACCGTAAATCGACGAGAACCGGGTCAAGCTATTATTTTAATCTTCGAAGGGAGGCGAATATTCTCTTAGCGCTGAAAGCACGCAGAGAATGCCTATCCCTAAGGCCGGGCAGCTTGGCGCTCATCAGGAACGACGCCAACGCTTTCTACATATTTAGTCCGGCGGTCAGCTCGGGCGCATCTATAAGAGTTTATAGTATCAACTCGTTTTCGTGATGCTGAGCCAACGTGAGGCTTCTCTAGGATCATCCTTGCCCTTCCGATGGTCTGTCAGCGACGCATGTCGACTCCATGTATCTAGAAGATATCCTTCCCTGAGGCAGGCGCTAAGGAGGGTTGCTCACCATGCCGTAGGGGTAGAGGTCACCCCCACAAGTACTCGTTTCTTATTAGGTCGGAGCCAGATGCAATTTGTTTGAGCTCAGCCTTATAATACCTTCGAGCAGCTCGAATATATCAAAGTCTCTCGCTGATCTGGCGACCTAATACTTTCCAACAGAATATAAAGCGTCAACTTCGGCATTTTGCCGCAGCCCAACTAACTGGTAAACTTTACTAAATAATGTAAAGTTCGGGTAGAGTCTGCATGGTATCATCCAAATACAGCTGCATATATATATATATATATATATATATGTGTGTGTAGTGTCGTGACATCTAGAAAACCCATTACTCGTTTGCCTTGATTAGAAATTTAAACCAGAGTCCAGCAGTTGGACGCATGCATAATGCCTATCGAATTAGTCTGGACGCTCAGCAATCGTGTGTTCAGAGTGCACCTGTGGTGGTGGTGGTGGTGGTGACACACTTGACTTTTCGGTCATCCGAATTAGACGAACGAAATCTCGGAGCTACGACGACTAAATGCAACAGCACTAGAAAATGACTTTGTTCGAGGACGAGTGAGGACAGACAGAAAAGGTAGGGAAATGCTTTGATGATCCCAATGTTCTCACAGCCGAGCGAGCACATGACATCCACTCGAAATCAGCATGAGGCGCACTCGTAGAAATTTATCAGACCGTGTTGTGTACGAAGCAGATAAGCGTACGTTCGCCGGCACGAAATCGCTCGCCGAGATTTGCGTCTTTTCTATTCTTCAATTAGTTTCGGGAACATGCGCAGTTGAATATATACGAACATATGACTGCTTAACCTTGTAATGTTTACCATTTCAGGCTGTTCGGACTCCGTCATCGTGTACATATACCTGGTGGTGTATCATTAAATGTGCACAGTTGGCTCAGTCAGACATGTGTCGTATCGAGTGTGCTGAACATGTTTGGCTTGCGGGATTCCCATCGATTTTCTTCGATTTGAACACCGCTGAAGAAGGGCGAGTCAGTATTGAACGTGCTCCAACGGGCGGCGTATCGCATATCGCTGCGTTATCATATGGTCAATGTGCGATACATCCCGAACAACTGCCCATGATGGAATCTAACGACCTTGCTATGACAGAGTTGCGAACAACAGCACTGGGGTAGTTTTTGGAGAGGAGTGGAACTGATAAAAAGGCTACGCGTCAACGAAGGCTAGGAACATTATCGTAGTTTACAGCACTTTATCTAAGGGTTATAGGTCGTTTAAGAGGGAGAAAACCCGCGAATACGATTATCATGATTATTATAATTATTCTAAATATTAACACGTCTACAGCTATTAGCGTGTCTACAGCTTTCAGCCTCGCTGACTGGAGAAAAACGTAGCGCAACACATCGCGGCACATGATTCCGATCGGTGATTAGGTCAGCACAACAAAACTATCCGCGCCTGTTGAATGGGCCTTGATCACTTCGGCGTCACCTACAAAGTGAATATGTTATACTTCACATATATATTCTACACATTTTTCACTCCACCACACCACGTTGCTCTCACGGGACACGAGACAAACGCCTGATGCATGTTCTCGTAAATGTCAATTGACTCGATACACAGTGAACTGAGAGCTGACTCATTGAAGGGTCAAAGAGGCCCGCAAAGATCCCACTGTCTCTAAATATCCAGATACTCTGCTGTTGACTCTGCTTGGCGCATCATCTATCAGAGAAGTTGCCACATCAGCAGACTGTCTCTCTCTATCTCTCTCTCTTGCGTTCTATCTCTCAGAAGCCTGCTGCTCGTTAGACGTTTTCGCCCCTTCGGATTTTAAATTCCCCGCCCTCACCAGCCCATTCCCTTGGTCCACTTCCCACACTCGGCTGAGTTTTAACCCGACCGTCTGAGGTGGCTCGAGTCCACTCAACGGGGAGCGGGCGACCTGCGAGATTGGTCGACACGTCTCCCGCTAAGTGCACCTATCCGGCTTCGTCGAAGAGTAAAGGCTTTCCCACAGTCTACAGTGACAGCTGTCGGGAGATGGCAGCGAAAATTGACTAGGCGGTCCACAGGGGTATTTCTGTTAAAATAACGTGTTTCGGTGGCTTCGGTTCTAACTACATGCATTGTTTCGACGATGAGGAAAATGGCCCAGCATAAACAAGGGAAAAAATAATCTAGTAAACTCAGTAAAAAAAAATCATTGCCAAGTGATCGTACGAATTGCATGTGGCCTTGCCAAGGCACACCGGTCTAGTTGACCGTTAACGAAGCCTATCGATCTCGTAAGCTAGCTCAAGCCTATGCACACGAGTCATCTAGGGCACCTCAATGAGAGCTGGCTAGAGAAGATCTGCCTGTGATACTATATATCGATTTACAGCAGCAGTCTCCTTGAAGATACTTGGGGTCGTACTACAACGAGTGCTACCGTCGTCGTTCGTTCGCGGCACTGTTAATTCTGAAGATCCGAACCAACTTAGAGTGAAAATTAAGTCGGGCGTGAGTTTAGTGGGTAGGTCTGCCACTCGATCGGGCAGGAGTCGCACAGTACCATGGCGAGATACCTTAGATGTGAAGTCTGGTCTGCATGAGCATTCTACGTCATTAAAAAAATATTTATATATTTGGGCTAAACTTTCGAGGGGCATTTTCAACTATTTCAAGAATATCGAGGGGTTATCTGCTCAGTTTGAGACATTTTCCATGATTAAATTACATTACACATTCTTACTGAAAAGGTAAAGCTTTATTGATTTATTAAGGGAACTAAATTTTTATAATGCTTAAGTTCTCTTATATGTCATCACGACTTATTATATTATACATACTTGCTAACCTAATCTATTGTCACTAAATACACATATTTAGATCTATGACTTGTACACGTGCAGAGTAGAGAAAGCCCGAAGTCTAGAAGGCTACTTTACACGAAGTGGGATTAGAGTACATTGACAAGCCATAGTTCCTTACACTGCAGTACCAACGAATAAATAGCGGAGAAGCGAAAAGCAGTGTGCCCGGGCATATTGAGCTAGCGCATTAATCGAGCTTCAACATCCAGCCATGACAGACACATACTCAACATTTGTGATTAGATAAAGGAAGTTGCATTGTTCTAGGTTCCCATATAGACGGACGCCGAACTGACACGAGCCATGCAGGACGGGATCCGAGGGATAGTTTCCCCTGGCCAGAGACAAGTGGGACAGAGGGAGCACACTAGCCGAAAGGATCCTCCGGGAGAAGGATAGGCTAGAACGGGCGCGTATAGCAGAGTTGGTCCGAAGGGAAAATGCCCGGAACCCACCCGCTGCGGCTGGGCGGGAGGGTTCGCCCCAGAGGAGGAACTGAGGGATAAGACATGGTTGGAATCAACTGCCGGTCCCTGCAAGACACTGACTGAAGTAATACTTTGACAGTCCCGGTCAGTGCCCCAAGTCAAAATCGGTTCTGGGTTAAGTCAGTAGGAGTCTGACACTACCAGGCAAATACCTTAGGCTCCCATATAGGGTCGAGCCCGGTGGCGCAGTGCATTCGTGTGCGCCTTGCAATCGGAGGGCAGACACGTAGGTGCACGGGTTTGATCCCCACCGTTGCACATTTGCATTTAAAGGGGTCCGTCTTACGGAGCCATGCTAAAAGCAGTACCGTGGACGTTAAATGTCGGCTGAGAGTCAGCCCGAAACCTTAAAAAAGGTTCCCATATAGAACTACCTAGTCTCCACATATCGTAGAACTCAACAGGTTTGGTGCTAGCATTACGATGAGTTCACTGGCGATTAAGATCACCAACTGCGACCACTAATGCGTATGGATAGCATATCAAGACTAACCGAGTACTCCGCAAGATCCGAGGCGCGCAATCTTTATATGTGCGTACTTTCTATCGCCGTACGAGGATAAGTAATAAGTTCATACTATATATATATATATATATATATATATGTAGAGAGAGCGAGCGAGCGATTAGGCAGGATTCCATTGGAGTTTTAGTGAGGCAGATGCGCTCGGTAGAGCTCTGCAGTAGGGTCGTCTCATGTAGGCGTGGCAGTGCTCTCTCTCGTTCTTTTGTAGCTATGATACTGTCACTTGCTTCTTTCACTGGCTTTTCGGCTCAGAGGCCGAAAGCCCGGAGCTTGTGCTTGCTGCCTGGCTCTGTCGGTAAGGGTTGTAGTATCCAGATAGATATTCAGAGAATGGAAGCTTCGTTGGTTGGCTTGTTCATTCGTTCGTTCGTTGGTTGGTGAGTCCCCCGTCTGGTCTGGTCCCCTCCGTTGCTTCGTCGCTACGAACGTCCGCGTGGGCGTCGTTGCTGCTTGAGCCGGGCCGAGACGATAGCGTACCCGCCAGCTCAGACTCCTCTCGCCGAGTGCCGTTGTACCGTTATTAAAACACGAGCCCGTCATTATCACGACCAGCTGAGAGACATTAGGCCTGGGACGTCTGGGAGGAGGGTGCCGGCCGCGCGGTTAGCCGGGTGGTGTTAGTAGGTCGTTGTTCTACACACACACACACTCACATTGTACTCGGTGTTCACTGACTGCGCTGGGCGCGACGCGCATCGGACACCCCGAAGACCTCGGGGCCGGGCGGCCTCTAAACTTGCGTTGAAGCCTTTGTAAAGCCGAGTGGCCATAGTCAATGTACAATACAAGATGAAGAAGAACATCGCTGCTACGCGCCGATGTTGTGGCACTGTCCGTTCGCGGCCTACGTTAGGCCAAATTGGGCCATACAGTGGCCTGAGGTCAGGGGCTATGGCCTCGCGAATACCCCCCGGGGGTGGGGAAATAGCCTGTACACGAATGGCCCATAAGAGCCTTCTAACCAAAAATAAGATTAGCCTTCGAATAGAAGATAAATAACTAAGTAACTAGGTCCCTCGCTGCGTTACTGCAAGCTGAGAGTGCCGTTAGCCGATAATGGCAGTGAACTTGGCATGAGATGTCGATTTGTCTCTGATGGCGACCCGGGCGATATTATGGAAGAACCGGAGACCAGGATGGCTACGGCATTTTACAGCATGAGGCTAACACACCTAATCCCCACTATAATCTAAATATCAGCAGTACATACAGCCACTCAACCTCGCACCTTCGTGACCAATATGAAGGAGTTCGCTGAAGAAATGCCAAGTTGTTCCTCCAGTTAATTCGCATCCAGTAAATACTTCCGTGGTTATGAGAGAACGAGTTTGTTTGCAAAGAAATAGCAGAAATGACGGAGAGCTTTAACAAAAATCTCATCTCTAGACGCATTGGATTCAGTCCAACACAGCGTAACTGTTGAGCGTTGCCCCCCGTTCGCTTGTGCATGAAAATAATGGACGAATCCACTCATTTATTCGTGATTTGTCGGCGTGCGACGGCAGCACATGGAGCTGGCGGCAGAGGGAGAGGTGGGCAGTGGATTAAACACATACGGTCTATTTAGTTTATAAAATAAACCTTTTTTTAAGTGAGCTAAATAGGTTGTATATTTGTTGTATAGTGGTGGGAACAGCAACATTAACGGGAAAGTATGTTCACCATTCACAAAGTTGTTACCCGTCAGGGGAAAGTTAAAATACAGCTTCAATGAAGTCAATACATATATCTTCTATTTAAGTGAGGTCTATATATATATATATATATATATATATGTCTCAGTTTGTATCGCCGATATCTATATACACTTAAGCATGCCACACAGCGAAGTAGTGGCGTCACGACAGACAAGTGCACGACAGCCAATTTTACCAATAACGATTCAAAATCAAGCAACATGCAAGCATATGTTGCTAGCCCACAGAGCCACGAACGAACGCACGCCCGCGGTCTAAGCTGAACCCTTCCATTAGCAATGTATTCTGTTAAACACGCGCACGTTAAATATACACGGTACGCTTATCTAATAATACCAGTAGAAGTAGTAGTAATCGTAGTTGTAATACCAGCAGTAGTGACTATAAAAATACACAGCGTTCGCATTGTATTTCTATCTATTATCGTTTATACGATTGTACCAACGGCTCTCATTTGGCGACGGCGGCGGCGGCAGTTCGGGAGTTTCTCTTTCGGTTGCTATCAAAATGTTGGCTTGTCGTTGCTTGGTTGGTTGGTTGGTCCGCTGCTTTGCCTGCGCTGAATGTCCGTCCGCCAGCGATCGGCGTCTATTTGAGGTCTATCAGCGATGCGGGTGTAACAGCGTTTTCGCTAGCTATCGCCCGCCTCGTGGTGGCCGATGTCAAAGCTTGGGGGGGGGGGCAAGCTGAAGAACGCAACGCCACATGTCTGTGAGATAACAGAAGCCGCGGACGCGCTGTCGGTCGCCGGTGCGGTCCGCCGCCGCCGCCGGGCCGCGGTGACCATATCGCGATCTGGGATTGAAATACGGTCAGTGGATTTTTGGTGGCGGTTTCTTCTTCTTCATCGCCTTCTTCTGCGGGGCACTTAATCGCGTCAATTCGATGCAACGGGTGTGGGTACGCGTGGCGCGGGGCGGGCCGGGGTCTGCGCTAAAGAGAAGGTCAGACCAATGGTCTAGGGCGTCTGTGCGTCCGTTGTGTCGACGATTTCTTCTGGTGGTTCGAACTCGTTAGCTCGTTGGGTTGAATATAAGCGGCGGTGTCGTACACAGTGGACATTGTGTTGCCGTGTCGTAGTGGTGCAGTAGTGGTGGGGTTTGATAGCAAAGTCGTACCCACATTGTGAAATATGCGCGCCTTCGTCGCAGTGATAGCGAGCGTGGCCGCTCTAGCAAGTGCCGGCGACCTCGGAGGATACGGTGGAGGTGATCTTGGAGGCCATGGCTTGGCCCTCGGCGGGGGTCTTGGCTATGGCGGAGGTCATGGCTATGGCGGAGGTCTTGGCTACGGCGGAGGTCTTGGCTACGGCGGAGGTCTTGGTTATGGCGGAGATCTTGGCTATGGAGGAGGCCATGCCTACGTCAAGGACATCACTAAGGTGATCACTAAGGCTGTACCTCAGCCCTACGCTGTGCCGGTGCCGAAACCGTATCCCGTGCACAAGGTGGTGCCAGTGCCTCATACAGTGCACGTACCCAAGCCTTACCCTGTTCCCGTGAAGGTGCCCGTTATTAAGAGGATCCCCCAGATTGTGCACGTCCCCAAGCCCTACCCCGTCCCTAAGCCGTATCCGGTGCCCAAGCCAGTTCCAGTGCCGGTGCCCGTTGCTGTCTACAAGGACGTACCCTATCCTGTATACAAGCACGTTCCAGTGCCCGTCCACAAGCCGGTCCCAGTGCACGTAAAGGTCCCAGTTCACGTCCCTGTCCCTGTCCACAAGGAGATTCCTGTACCTCAACCTGTTGAGGTCCCTGTCAAGGTGCCAGTGTACAGAGAGGTTCACGTCAAGAAGCCCGTCATCGTGCCTCAGCCCGTCTACGTCAAGTCCCATCATGGTCATGGTGACCTAGGAGTCGGTGGAGGCTACGGAGTAGCCGGCCTCGCTGGTGGATACGGCTACGGTGGTCACGGCTATTAAACGATCAACAATATGACGCAGCATAAGCAGCATAGCATAACCAAATACGGAGACGCAGATACCATCGGAAAACTCAAACTCAGATATCGATGTATAATACAATTCCCCGCACTTCTTCGGACCCGCTGAAGAAGCTGCTTGCGTTGGAAGAGTTGCCAAATTCACGCGGGATAAACAATCCCCCAAAAACGGATCCAAAGCCACGTGTATACAACATTGTAAATAAAATAAAAAACGAAAAAGCACTTCCTATTCTGAGACTATTGTTCTTCTTTATTCAATCAATCAACGTCGATTGCTTATCCATCATCGAGACTTCTCTTTACCTGATACTTCCCTATGCTTCAGTGGGTACAGACATATGTATATATCGATGATATACGACATATATATATCAAGCTTGCAACACTTCTGAAAAACAACCCATTGTCGAAGCAATCTTGATAGTTATATTTGCTTACGACTTACCACGATCTGCTGCCAATTAAAACACGAGTATAGCGGGATTAGCACAAGTTTTATTTCGACGTCTCTGCCTGTGTGAATTTTCTATCCAAATATGTCTTTCCCCGAATAGCAATTTCTTCAGAACGTTTGCATGTTTGTTTTGAAAGAGCACTTCGGATCATATTGGCGTTTCATAGAAGTCAATGACACATTTCCCACATATGGATAATTCGATCCTAGTCCAGGACAAATATGCTTCATCAACGCTATGATCGAACATTGACGAACGCACCAAATCGCACTTTGAGACTTCGCTTTTAATAGATAAGTAGGGAAACACATTCTCGCAGACTAACAAATATGATTAAAACTCCATTTCTGATCGAATCTCTGCTCTACGCGTACCCTTCACGTGGATCGCTTCTTTTTTGCTCAATTTGTTCTACTTGCGCTGGCTTGTAGAGTTTCCTCGCGGGGTGCGACTTTGAATTTCGATTGTCGGCTAGATGCCGATGTGGTTCAGTTTGATTTGTCAATCGTCTTTCATCGTCGCCATCCTTCGATAACGTCACTATTTTACCGGTTCACTTTAAGATTGTTTTTTTGCTCTTTTTGGTTATTACGGGCAAGTATGGCGTCTCTGTGCGAAGGGTCGTATAGTTAGTTTTGCAGTGATGTATCAGTGCGATGGTGGACCTGCGTGCGGAGCTATTATATTGTACCTGGAATCGCAGCACAGCAAAACGACACAAAGGTTCAGAGTGCGATAACTGCAATGTTCTCGCTCTGGCGAACAACATTCATGCACTTGGCCAACATGAACTTTGCAACGGACCACACGCAAGTGAGCAGTTCTACTTCCGGCAGATAGTTGACACGACGAGACGGAGAGTTAGAATCGGTCGAACCTGCGGCTGAACCGGTGGTGCGGGACAAAGCTCACGGGTCACTTGAGTCAACGATATCAACCGCTCGTTCTCCGTCATGCAACGAGATTGTTTCACACTGCTTCATATCGTCACGACGGGCTAACGTACACCACGGCCATTCTCTCTTTTTTTTAAGAGGTTAAAGGTAAATCCTGCATGGACACCAGGCCTCACAACTAAGGCATTTGCCTGGTAGTGTCAGACTCTTAGTGACTAAACCCAGAAACAATTTTGACTTGGGGCACTGACCTGGATTGCCAAAGTATTACTTCAGTCAGTGTCTTGCAGGGACCGGCAGTTGATTCCAACCATGTCCTATCCCTCAGTTCCTCCTCTGCGGCGAACCCCCCCCCCCCCCGCCCGAGCACGACCATTTTCTGTTTATATTGTACTTACCGTAAGCTATGGTCAATTTGAACCTGTTTAACGATGCGTTCGAAGGCGGACGTCGGAGTGTGTTCAATGCAGGCATTCGGCGCGCCCAGTACTGCCGGCTTTATCCAGCTTTCTACGAAGGCACTAACGATACAGGAGAGAATATGATTGTTCCTTATTCTCCTATGACGGTCCACCCCGATGGCGTGGTGTATTTGTGTGTGCTTGTCTCGCGACCGGAGGAGACACGTAGGTGCACGGGTTCGATCGCCACCGGTGCATATCTGCATTTAGGTTGTCCACCTTACGAGGCAATGCGAAAAAAAAATCTGTGAGCGTTAAATGTTGGCGAGTTGAAAAGTCAGTCCGAAAACATTAAGTTATTTCTCCAAAGAAGAATATACGAAGCCAAATGATCATTGGCTCACTATGATAAAAAAAATCTCATCGGCCTTTTCAAGTACTTGAGATATGTGTTCATGGGTTAACGTGATGAGTTGACGAATGCGAGCAGCTCGCGAGCTTTTCATTTTTTTTTTATTTTAATTTCATTTGAGGTTTATTTTTGGAACTGCAGTGTATATATATATATACACTGCAGTTGAGTGGAGTGGTAGTGTATATATATATATATATATACACTGCCACTCCACGAAATAGGGGGATCAAACGAGGGCAGGCCACAAAGAGAGCCCTGGACGGTGGCAAGTACACGCTGCAACGTTAATTCTACTCCAAAGTAAAAAATGGTTCGCACCAATCTATTGAAACATGATTACTAACAAGCCGCACTCGTTTTGCTCATTTATATATATATATATATGTGTTAGGGCTACCTCTGCTATTTTCTCAGCTAGACCGAGGTAACAAAACCGCTTGACAGATGTCTGATCACAGAGTTCGAGTTAGCCGCCCGGAGTTGTCCAAATACAAATAGTCTTGCAAAGACTTGTAAAACACGGCAAATCAAGGCGGCAAATCAACTCGTAAAATACAGGTACAACTTAAGGGAGTTCAACGAAATTATGAAGAGCTAACGATACGGTTTCGTGGCGGCGGAGAAAATATTAATCTTGGATTGCAAACATGAAATTAACGCCCCAGAAACGTGCACAGCCTCGATTTGGGATCGTCTGAGGAATATTAATTATAAATAATCCCAATGCACTGAATGGGGCGAGTTCAAGATATCGTCGATGATGACGATTATTCGAGGTAATAGCATTGCTTCGTAAGCTTTACGTAACGCTAAAAAGTGATTTTTTTGTATTGTTCAACTACTTAGTTCGCCCTCAGTATAATCGAATAACTACTTCCACGTGATGCTTAACCTAGTAAAGGTAAAGCTTTGTTGGTTTATTAAAGGAGCTGCATACAATGCTTAGGTATCCATCTGACTATCTATCTATAATATACATATATATATATACTAGGTTGAGCCACGGGCCGGTCGCACACGAGCGTGGGGCTATAATATAGCTCTGCGTAGTAAAGTTGATAATGTAGTAACGTTAATATTTGGGTTTTTGTATGATAAAGGCGGCAAATAAAGAAAGAGAAATGGTATAAAAGACCAGCCGGGGTAAGTCGTGCCGTATAATCAACTGCTGTCGTTGGACGAACAAGCAAATTTTCTGCACACATAAGAACAAGGGAGGGGAACTGTTCATTTATTTCGACGGTCCGGAAATAGTCTCGGGCAGCAAGCATGTGGACGTTTGCTGTGGCGAGCAGCGTACTTTGTGTGCTGTCACTTGCAAACGCTGGGGTTCTGCAAAGTTTTGGAGGAGATGATCTGGGAGGATACGGAACGAGCCTAGCTCTCGGAGGAGGCTACGGTGGTCATGGAGGAGGCTACGATGACCTCGGCGGAGGTGGAGTTGGAGGTTACGGGGGAGGCCATCACGGCTATGTAAAGGACATCACTAAGGTGATCACTAAGGCTGTGCCTCAGCCCTACCCTGTGCCGGTGCCGAAACCGTATCCTGTGCACAAGGTGGTGCCAGTGCCTCATACAGTGCACGTACCCAAGCCTTACCCTGTTCCCGTGAAGGTGCCCGTTATTAAGAGGATCCCCCAGATTGTGCACGTCCCCAAGCCCTACCCCGTCCATAAACCGTATCCGGTGCCCAAGCCAGTTCCAGTGCCGGTGCCCGTTGCTGTCTACAAGGACGTACCCTATCCTGTGTACAAGCACGTTCCAGTGCCCGTCCACAAGCCGGTCCCAGTGCACGTAAAGGTCCCAGTTCACGTCCCTGTCCCTGTCCACAAGGAGATTCCTGTACCTCAACCTGTTGAGGTCCCTGTCAAGGTGCCAGTGTACAGAGAGGTTCACGTCAAGAAGCCCGTCATCGTGCCTCAGCCCGTCTACGTCAAGTCTCATCATGGTCACAGTGACCTCGGACTCGGTGGAGGCTACGGAGAATCCGGCCTCACTGGTGGATATGGCTACGGTGGTCACGGCTATTAAACGATCAACAGCTTCCGAGGTAACCACCTCGAAACGATACGAAACCCCCAAAATCGCTCGCACTGAGTGGAGTCACCCCGAAGGACAACGGATCATAGCAACTCGCCTAGAAATACAAACGTGATGGAGGAGCTCATTTCGAACGCAACTAAACGGTACCCAACTGCTCTGGGTCGAAGATTACTGTAAATACCTCCTATTGTACAAATGTCTGTAAATAAGCGCGTGATAATCATAAAAAAAATCACACATCTGCTGTCCTTTGTGCCGTCTGCTCTGTTTGCTTCCGTAAAGGTAAAGGTTTTAGTGGTTTATTAAAGGAGCTGGAATTTCACAATGCTTACGCTCGTTTATATGTCACGCGGCGGGTGTACTGTACCGTTGTTGTTGTTGTTGTCCTCGCAGCACTTGTTACAATGGTACAGTTGGCCCACAGAGTCGGCGTAATTAATTTGTGATGGACACTATGACATATCCACCATTGCCATCATAGTGATGTGGAAATCACCTTCTAATTAAGGTCGAAGCAGGCATATTATCAATGCTATGTCGACCGGCTCACGCTGGTACTGGTGATAGTGGCATCTGGTATCCGTTCGAAACCCTATATATATATATATATATATATATATATATCGCAGACATCTGGATTCGCCTCATGAGCCCTTATCGCTAGCGAGGATAATGCTGTTTCGGCCGGCCTGCGACTAGTTGTCATACGGTCGAAGTAGATTGCACAAATTTGCGAAATCTCGGACCCGCTCGCCATGTTCATATGTCACTGTCATAGCTTATGCCAATGAAATCAAAATAACTAAACTAAATCTAATAAATAAATTCCGTGCTCAGACAGATGTTTTATTGCCCTTAGTGGCGGATATACATAATATACGTTACAGTTTGGTGCGGCTTTCACGAATCCAGCCGCACGCTTTGCCAGGTCGTCCACCTCAGCGTTTTGTTGGACTTTCATCCGTTTAATTAACTTTTTCCTGAACAAGAAATTGGATCGAGCTACACAGACGAAGAAAGGAACAGCGAGAGAGAGAAAGACTCACGGCCAGTTTCAAGATTTAAGAAGCTTAATGCTGTCAACGTTTTATTGTACAGTAGCTACTTCAACAAATCCTTTTGGGATTACCACAAATCCGCCGTCTCCTATTCGTCCCATGGTTAACGCGTTGAAGCATACGAGGTGGACGAGGTGCTGTGTCTGCTGTGAAGAGCGCTGTCTAACACAGCGCGCCAATTATACGCAACATTTAGAGATGCGTGTTTATGTCAGGGGCTAACTGATTGTATATATATATATATATATATATATATATATATATATATATATATATATAGCATTTGCTTAGGAAACTAACAAGCAGGTATATATTGCTAAATACGGCTAATGGCTAGTTCTCTATAAAAATAAATGCGTACGATGAAGTGAAAATCAGCTTGATCAGTATTTGCTTATTTATTTTTCTCTTACGATCAATGATATTCATAAGCCAGTTGATTCATTAGATATCGCTCTACCAGTCCGTTGTCGTAGAGGCATCCGCTCAACGGCAAACGTTGCATAATGAAAATTCAGAATGAAAAATATACTCTGGATGAGCAAAAACCGCAAAAACATCGCTTGGATTAGAGCGACAGATATATCGAAAGAATAAATAAGGCGCATAATTCGGAAGAAATTCTCTCTCAAATTTTGCCTGCAACCGCAATGTAAGGTGATCGACCGGGCGGGGCCCCACCACGATGGCGGATCTATCGTAGGCACTCGATTGACAGCCCGATTGACACAATCCGACCGAACTTGACGCGACGCAATGTTGACCGCGATTCAGGTGGCGGTACCGCGTAACACAGTTTCCTTCGTTGCGATATAAGAAGACCCACAGAGGTGGATGAAGAGAAGCAGCTGCCAGGAATCATGGGCATCACCCACGCTTTTTTCTCTTATAGCAAAACGATACCGATTGCGAAGTGCCGCTTGTTCGGGGCGGCTCGTAATCGAAGCTTTCCGATGGGAAGCTGTTCGTCCCAGAAATAGTTGGGACTTGTCAACAAAAAATGGCCACTTTTTCACTTCCTACCTCTGGCCCCGACAGTAAAAGTGGCCCCCTATACCGAAATATACACTCGACTTGTAGAATAACAACAGCAACTACTTTAACTGTTGGCAATTATTCTGTTTCGTTTAACCGTCGCATAGCAAACAATTTAGCAGCTAGCGTGCGCCATATATTTGTATGCAAATATTGTTTAGTCATTAATTCCGTCGGTCGTATTTTTATGTGTTTTGATTTGCCAGCGGTTAACTGGCAACGCCGCATTCGGCTCGGCTCAGCTCGATATCGGCGTTCCTGCTTCGGTGACGGGACGGTGCCGCGACTTTTGTTCTCTAAGGCAGCACCGTCATTCGAGCGTTTCATAATATACATCTCTGAACGGAATAATCGCCATACTCAAGTGACTTGGGCGATTTTAGTAATCGCCGGTATCGTCGATACATTCACGTTGAAACATTCGATGTCGGAGCCGCTCGCCGCCCACGTCGCCTAAGCATTTGTGTATCAAAATCAAAGTAAACACACATAGCTTATTATTTGTATTATTATTATTATTGTGCTCAAAACAGTCAACATCTTAGTAGTAATAATAATAATAATAATACAAATAATAATAATAATGAATCAAATGAGAGATATGCTATCTATCGTCATCAATTTTAGATCGCATCGATAATGTCGAGCATCAGCATCAGCAGCAGCGTGGTGGCGGCCTCGGCTCGCTCCCGCCTCAATAGTAAACTAATAATAGAGAGCGACCCCATCAGCAGCAAGGATAGAACAAGGCCGCCGGCGAGCGGTCGTCCAAGCGTCCATTTCTACGCGGCAGAAGCCAGCCGCCAGGACAACTGAAGCCAGAAATGCGAACGGGCTCTGGTTGCGCGACCCCACAGCCATACGGCCGATCGGCTGATCTACGAACATACGAACTGCTGTTGAGCAGCAACACCAAACAAGATGACTAGCTGTATCTATCGCTTCCCGCTAGACGGCCGTGAAGCAAAATGCGCGTAAAATACGCCACGCTTTGAACACGCGTTACGGCATCGAGACCAAGAGAGGCGGAGAGAGAGAGAGAGGCGTTCCGACCACCGCTTTGGCGACGACGAGGGATCCTGAATTTTTCATGGGGTGTTTTTTTGTTTGCATCGCTTGTTACACCGCAGCTGTTACACGCGTGTTTACGAACTGCACGTACGTGAGTGCGTGCGACTGTGTCCATGTATGCGAGCGAGGGAGCGAGGGAGGGAGGGGGAGAGAGAGAGACAAAGCGTACCCCGTGGTATTGAATTTTTTGTTGAGCAGAATAACTGCTGGCGGTAGGAGGCGTTTTAAACGATCGTTGTTATTCGATTCATACGCATGTAATGTAAACATGGGTGATGACGATAAAGTGTATACGAAATAAGAAATTTGAGTGAGATATATTATTATGAAATACTTCACGAAAGCCGGGGGTCGACACCCCCCCGGTGAGAAATATTAATGGATCATTTTTGGTTGTGTTTGGCTGTATCTATCGTTAATAGAAGATTTAAAACAAGGAGGTCCCATTTCCCCAGTAGCAAAGCGCGTGCCCAAAATGGAAATTGCATTGGCCCTTTGGATATATCTAAGGGAAATGTTTGCATTCAAAATTCATTTGCACATCGTTCTCCTGCAGTGGACGATAACCTTTCTCCTAATATCTGTAGAAAGTTTAACTATTGTGTCCCTGATCTTTCCATTGTTTCGAAGGCCTCAAATTGCACTCATTCGTTAATGAGGTGCTCTTAGCTATTTCGGCTGTATTGGCTGCGTGACCAGGCTGTGTTGGCCCCGCGACTGACGTAAAAAGGTGCTGAAGTGCCAGCTACAGTACAATCCCAAACTAGTATTTTACCTCGGGAATAGGGGATTGACGACACTGAAGGAACAGCATTAAGCCATGCTCCCGCGTGAAGCCTAGTGAAGGCCTTCAACCTCGCTTGTCCAACATCGTTCGAAGCCTCATCAAAGAGAGACTGTTAAACAGATTAATGAAAGAGCTGCAACCATTTGCTTTGAATCCCCAGGTATTCTAACGGTATCTTGTTAAGTAGGTCAAGTTTCGCATTAAATTCATCTCTTGTCGACACAAAGTGCTTTGAAGTATCTTCAGGTACTAGATTCTTGATCAAATCCAAAGAAGCTTTCAATTTCAAACAAATGTTTATTGACGGAACTGCTATATACATGCTTAAGTTCTCGTAAAAATAATAGTTAAAAGAATTATTGCAACGTATATTTTATATATAAAGGGTACGCATTTTTGTACAATATGTAAACATTGGGTAAGATTCTACAAAACAAATATCCACAAAAAAAATCTACATCTGACTGATAAACAAATTTTTCACCTCCGCTGCAAACTTTTTTGCTGAGGAGAGTGAACGAATCTCGCGAGGAAGAGAGCCCCAGACTGCCGGCAAGCGATAAGCGAGAGCATGGCGGCTAGATTCTTTAACGGCAAAAGGTATCACAAACTCAGTTGGTCTGCGGGCCGTTCTTCGCACCACAGTGGTAATTGGGAAAGTGATGTCGTTTGGAATACGTCCCTTCGACATGTTAAAGGCAAGAAGAGCTACGTGAAGTAAATACATAACGCTCAGCTTAGGCAATTCGTACCTCCTCAGAATGTCGGCGACGGAGTCGGAGCGACGTCTGCCAAAGATAGCCCGTAGTGCGTCATTCTGAACAACCTCTCCTCTCCGAAGAATCATGCTGTAGCCTCCTCCCCAGATAGAGATCCCGTAGCACAACAGAGGTACCAATAAAACTTTATAGAGGTGTAAGAGGTCCTTCACAGGAATCCCCAGCTGCTGCTGTCAAAGCAAGTCCACCCATCCCATTAGGAAGGGATGCTTGTTTTCGCGCTATTGGAGAAAGATGGGATGAACAACAACAGGACAAAGATCCATAAATTGATCATTAAACATGTCCAGTGATCGCATTCATCTGACATATTGCAGCCTCTAAGCAAGTCAATAATTCTCCCAGCGGACAATGAACTTCTCATTAAATACAGACCTCTGTATACTTCTAGTAAGGGACACCTTTTCAGCATAAAAGGCACATCACAGTCGCTCGAGATTGTCTCTCCCGAATTATTTATATTATTAAACTCTTTTACCGCTTGCACTGATGAAGATCTCGTATAAAGGTTTGCAGGGATGGTGAAATCTTCATTTTGGCTAGATTCATAAATAGGTCGGGTTGAGATTGCAATGCTAAAACGTTCTTAATATCCAAATGGATCACCCTGTTGAATGCCAGTTGCCGGGGAAAACACCTGTTCATAGTGAAATGGCAGATATGGTTGATCATGATACGCTTGGTCAAGTCGATGAAAAATTTCGGGTACATGATCTCTCCACCTCTTTGAGCGTTAAGTCGCGACGTGAGGCAATTGAAAGCAATGCGAAGGTCGAGCTTAAGACAGAGGTCCATGAACTACTAAAGATGGATAAACGGGTACCATGAAATGCAGCTTCTATACCAGCTATGGTTTCAAAGCCAAGCTGATAAGGTGCCACGACTGCAGTAATTTTCTCTCTAGAGGATGTGCAGTTCACCTTGGCTTCAATCCCACGTTACGTTAAAAAACGCGCGATAGGTCATAATGAATCGTCTTTTTTCCGACGGGCAAAGGGGGGCGGGCCCCAAATCCAATAGGTCTAACTACAAGTGGTACGAAAGCCCATCTTATAATCATATCAATAATTGCTGCTAGCTCAGTTCCTAGTTTTGTCGCACCGTCAGCTACGGCAGGGGATATCAGGTTCCGAGGGTGACGGGAGCGTGGGTCATCTGCTGCTGCGGAACTGCAAGAAAGAAAGGCTAAACGGCGGCTAAGATTACTTCAGATAGCGTATCTTCCCCGAAAGGTTGTCGTGGAAATGCGACAACCTTAGGTTGAGCAGGCACATGCTTTCATTCCAAGGTACGGGAGTAAACATCGTCCCTTGCGGCAAACCTATCCAGGGCACTAGCTACGCCGGGTGTATCAGCTTTACCAGGTCTTCTCTATTATATTTTCGCTTCTTTTGTGCGTAATTCATTAACATGGAATTCACTTGTCCGTTGAACGCTGAGGCTGACATCGATCCAGTGAGTTATACAATCTAAAAACAAAATGCTTGCCCCTACGTTCGTCGATTTCGGGACGCGTAGATACAGACGACAGTACTATCATGGTCCGATATGACGAAAAATCCTCGTATGAAAAAACGCCTTCAACTATGACGTGTAGACGCGTGAATAGAGCTATTATATTTCTATTTTTATTAAAAGCAGTTAACAGCATTGCGCAAACTATTACCACGATATCGCGGGTGTTATCATTTTCACAGAATCTCTCACGGGGGAAGTTGTGGCAGTTGTTTTTCTCTTCAGATAGCTACAAAAAGTCAAGCTAAATGTGTGTTCCATATAAATTCGTTATCATAGCAAATGCTGTTAATGAACATTCACACAAATTGTCGTCCTCACCCCCCCCCCCCATAATCCCTAGAAATTCCGACCTACTGTATGTTTGAATAAATGCGGTTCACACAAATCTATAATAGCCGTATGTATTTCTGTGCTTGTTTTTTGCTGCTATGCATATTCTCGGCGATTACTACGATACTCGCCGGTACGACAACTCAATCATTTCCAATTATTAGCTGCATACTGTGCTAATTAAACGTTGAGATGATCCAGTTGGAAATTAGCTAAGACGAGAAACTATTAGAGAAGCAACCTTGAGATTGGATAGCCCATAGACAGGTAACTGTATCCTATCCTCTGATTCCAAAATGAGACAAATGTTTATTTGTCAACAATCCCGAAAACGTCTCCAACGGTCGCCGTGGCATTTTGTGTGGTTTGACGAGAAAACATTATGCCGAAAAGGGTCTGTCTAGATATACAGGGTTCGGGTGCAATACTGTAAAGATAAACCTCCTATAAGACCTGTTGCTGGCTGGAAACGGGTGACGGTTCTGGCTCGTTGTCTCGACGGCAATGGAAACTTTCTGAAGCATCCGAATGCGTCGTGTTTCGAGCTTCAATTAATGGACACAAAATGTTCCCGAATTGTCTTTTATCGAATGATAAAATAGGATGCTATTAGCGACAAAGGTTATTTCCGAGAGAGCTTCGAAAAAGCGACAGTGCTTAGATATTGCCTAGAAATTCGCAGTCAAAAGTGGCGTAAACCTGCTTTAGGCATATTGGAAGTTTAGTCATAGTTTCGATTTATATGTGCCCCATAGACATTTGCATTTAAAGGTGTCTGTCTTACGAAGCAATGCTAAAAGCAATTTGGGGGACGTTAAATGTTGAAGTCAGCCCGGCAATTTTGCTTAGATATATTAGAAGTGGTTTTAGAGATGTTTTTTTTTGTTTTAATTAAGAACGTAATTCTGAAAATTAAGCTTCATTAATTCGCCCTCCTTAAGTACTTTTGAGCTGATCCACAGCTATTTCCCTGTTATATGACATGCCTCTGAACTGACTTCGGGGTCCCGTCATCAACAGGACGTCCTGAATACGAGACTGATATCTTGGAGAATTTGTGTCATTTAATTAGATGTGGAGGGATGGCCTTCTATGGCACTGGAAGAGCTTTCATCATCGTGTAACGATGTGATTCTGTTATCCAGAGCGACATTTCGCTTCCGAGCGCCGATTCCGAACTATTGTTTTTGGCGACCTTGACACCAGTTTTTTATTCATAGATGCTATCGCCAGATATTCGAATACACTTTTTACCGCCAAACATTCTACATATGTTTATATTTATGTTATATTTACCGAGCGGTGCTAATTAACAAATCAAGCAGTATACTTACACAATTCGTGTTCTCGAGAAAATTAAAGGGAGAATTATTTAAATCTCGAGAAATTGATTAAATTATCGTCCCGCTTTCATCAGCGTGCACAACCGCAACGAACTTGTTGATATACAAAAAATATATATGTGTATATAGTACCAGACGTGATTACATGTCATCATTGATCCGTCGAAGTCATCCCATAAATCTTAACAGTTTTTTTTTATTTTGGGTATACCTTGATGGCAATCGCAAATATCTCGATTAAATTTTTTGTCGTTGTTTATATCTGCGAGTAGCAATAGAATTAGATTGCAGCCGTCCGATGGCCCGAACGATATTTACATGAAATCAAGTTTAGTGTCAACAGGCGATCTTTCGTCACTCCATTATGCGGTAATTGGGTAAACGCAACACGGCCAATGTGCGTACTGGGTCAGCACAGTTCGCCACCAAACAGTGGCGAGTATCGAGTACAGTATACGCGAGACGAATCTGCCTTTATACATTGGTTTACACAAATGCACTCGGTCAGAAACAGCTGGACCACGGACACTTAACACCTGATCACATACGGCATATACACGCACACGTACGAAACGTGGGTTGAAAAACGTTTACATCGCGAACTTATTGA
Organism: Stratiolaelaps scimitus; assembly: GCA_019614645.1. Taxonomy (NCBI): domain Eukaryota; kingdom Metazoa; phylum Arthropoda; class Arachnida; order Mesostigmata; family Laelapidae; genus Stratiolaelaps; species Stratiolaelaps scimitus. The sequence continues at coordinate 1,168,973 of JABWDB010000035.1, read as the reverse complement.
CCCACGAACAAGTTTATTGGTTACATCAGTACCAAGACACTGTACCCCCTGTGGTTTCACGAGTGTGGTTATGCTACATAGATGGTAATCCCTCACCGAGTATTACACCTACGTTGCGTAAGGACCGTTTTAAAAACGTGATAACGCTTCCGAGCCTTCATCTTCTCTAATCGTCCGTTGTAGATCTATTCGAAGTGCAAATGGTTTTTATTAGGAGAACTCCCCGGCTTTGTGCTAATGTATCTAAACCACTTCTGTAATAAACGAGCGTAACTAGACCCTCAGTCCTTTGCTGTGAAACAAGATTAAGCACAGATTATTAGCGTCAGGAATACAGTCAACGTTCGTGTAAAAATCGAAAGTAATTATACTTAAAAGTTGGTTATATTAGAGGTTTGTTAATTTTTTTTTGGTAAAATCCTCTATCAAGCAAAAAATTACTATTACTGTTACGAAACGTTGCATGTGCCCCTTACAATCGCTATCAGCCTTAATGAGTTATGGCTCTTCACTATCACAGCAATAGAGGCACCATGTCATCATTTGTGAATTTCTGTAGCACACTACATAAGCAGACACACACCGGGTCACACGTCTAGCATAACCAGCATATAAAAATAAGTGTCACTATATATTAGATATATGTATATATATGTATATATATATATATATATATATATATATATATATATAATGTAGAAAAAAAGACTTGCATATCTCTGTTTTTGCGTATCGTTCTCAATGTATCACTTCGCAGCTTTATTTTGCTCCTGCTAGATCACACCGTAGTGATCAATGGGGTTAGTTAGTCAGTTGTTCATCGTCTATATTTTGTTGTTATCGTAATCAGCATTGTTTCACCATATTTATTTATAGTGCTTGTCTTTGTTATGTCACAGTGCTTCGCCGTACATTCAGGATTAATTCGTCGACCGTCGCATAATCATTATTGTTCTTGTTATTATTGTCATTATATCATCATTATTGTTACTATTATTATCATTATTATTATTTCTTGTTATCTTTTTTATCTCGTGTCCCTCGTTGCTGCCTATGTGATCCTCCACTCCTTTTTCGATCGTAGCTGAACTTGAACAAAGTTGATGAACTAGTATCCTTGTGACATTGTAACATCATTGTTGGTTGTTGTACCAGTATAATAATGTATATATATATATATTTGTAGAGTTGAGGATGCTGTCTTCGTCTTCAGGAAGTAACTTGTGTTATTCTTTCTAATTGTATCTTTGCTGTTTCGACATTACAAACATTCTGTTGTTGAAAAACAGTCGCCTTTTTGCGTCGAACAGCCCAGCCCTAGCGATATTTTGCATTTCCTCCTATTATTATTATTATTAGTAGTAGTAGTATTATTATTATTGTTATTACTATTTTCACAATAGTAATAAGCATAGTCATCATCACAATAATACTAATACTTACGAGTAAGTGACTGCTCTTTTATACGTGTTTATAGTTAGTGTTCGTCGTTAGCTGTTTTGTTATCATCGCTCTTGTTGTAGTAAGTAATTGTTGAGGGATTACAAGAGTTCCATCTCAGCCGCCCCATCTTGGCATACACTTTCTTTGCTGTCCTCTCTATTTTCGTCCGATTCGATTAACGTTATATCGCCATCCCATCAGTGGTGTTACCTCTATCACAAAGAAGCCCTGTACAGCTACATGCTGATCCCGCCCAGTCGAACAAGCGCCTTAACCTCCCACCCTCCCCCCCTTCCCCGGTCCATCCGTATCCGTGACATCAACGTTCGGCCAACATCGAGATAACTAGAACAATTTGTTATCTACTACGATCTGTAGATAACAGCTTTCGTTGCTGTATTTGCTAAACGCATTTGTCATTGTGTTTCCGCCACCGCCGACGCCGCTGTCACCGTTACACCATCGCCGACTCGCTCGAACACTGTGTGCCGCAGGCAATCAGGGGGCCAACATCTGTGGCTGATTCGCGCTCAGGAACTTGGACAGTGAATAGTTCCTCATGAGTTTAAGTCTTTCGACGTGAGAACAGCATCTCACGTCCTCGTCAAATGACATCGTCATATCCACCATGATGACGAAGATTCTCCTGACATACGTCATTCGAAAACATTCAACTGTGAGCTACTCATATATATATATATATATATATATATATATATATATGAGTAACGTTCAGCTTATGCCTCATTCCTGTATTGAAGATTCGCCTTTCTGTCGATCTTAGGGACAGGAAGGTCACGTTGTTATTATTATTGTTGTTACTATTATTATTAATAATAATACCGTTATATTATCGCTATTACTCTTATGTTCCGCTTCTTGCAGTTGTTATTATTATTATTATTAGCCTATTATTAAACTACTACGGTTACTATTGTTATCGTTGTCCTGCCATCTCTCATTTTATACAGCCAACAAAACCACAGACAAATAAATATCTTCAGCGTTCATCCGCTTCGTCAGCTACCGTTATACTAATAATAATAATAATAGCAGGGGTGATAATTTGTTATCATTATTTAATATCTGTATCTATCGACCCGTGGTAGACATCGATAGATCTATAGAATAATAATAATAATAATAATAATAATAATAATAATAATAATAATAATATGAATTAATGCATTTATATATTTTCAGTTATTTTCTTTTGTCCATTGACATCGTCCATCCCAGCAGGGAGTAACGGAGCGAGATAGAGTCATCTTGCTCTTAATATTAGTATTATTATTATTATTATTATTATCTATTATATGTGCGTACCTAGTGGCATCAAGTTGGAGGGCGCGTGCTGTATTATGCTTAGTTTATTCTTGCTGTTCTTACTATTTCCCATTTCTGATCTGATCGAATTACACCAATCGAAATTTCGACGACATCGATATTCTCCTATCGTTTTTGCTCTCTGTGCTTTATTTGTTTGTTAATCCGAAGCGGTGTCTCTCTCTCTCTCTCTCGACATCGCCGTATGCTCCCGTATTGGTAACTATTCATCGTAGTTCGTTTTGTTGCCGTTGGAACGACCAGATCTCTTTATTTCCCTGTTTTGTTTCGAGACTGACTGATTAACTAAGTGAGTGCTTGTATCCGTTTTTGTTAGCGCCTGTATATAATACCAGCCTGCCCTCTTGATCATTACAAGTCTCCCTTTGTCTGTCTGTAGCCATATCGTCTCGTCATTTATCGCACTCCAGCCGTCCCTGTCGTTCGTGTCGCACACGTGCCTACGAGTAAAACTCCACTCTCGAAAGAGTTGCGAGTTTTGATTTTAGTGTCACTTGAGCCTTATTGCTCATGCTGTATCTGCCTTATACCTTTCTCTCTCTCTCTATCTTCACCCTTATTTTCCATTCATATTTTAATATTATATATATATATATATACGACCTGTGTCTATACACATGCCATTATTGATTATTTCCGATAATAATAACAATAATAATAATAATAAGAGTAAATATCTGAGAATCGAAGAAGTAGCAGCAATGCCTTTTCTCTCTGTCCACTCAACGAGCGCTGTTTGTGCATACGTGAATTCTCTCTCTCTCTCGCTTTTTCTTTTGCTACCACGACACAACGCTATTCACGCCTCACGCCAACTTTCTCATTATTCTGCAGAACTCACGTAAACAAATATACAATACTAGAGAAATAAGCAAGATGAAGGGCAAACCTACAAAAAACGCGTAAACGGGGCAGACCAAAACAACGAGGAGCAAAGATTGCAACAAAAGGTGGCATTTTTGCTTCAACCCGAAATTTTCTAAAGAAACTTGTCAAATGGTAGAATGAGAACAAATATCCAACAAATGCACACATCTCTTGACACTCGCGTGATAAATGAACGCCATGACGTCCCCGTACACATTGTCTGCGTTTGTAATCATATCCTGGAGGTTTCTTTTTTGTGGTTTCCTTAATTTGAATAGGCGAATCACTACGAAAGCACCGCATTGGGTAAAACGATCAGATACATTCGTATGAATTAATAGATCTGCGCTACATTGGCTACGGTCAATTCGATTTGTCGTCTAATTGAACAAGATTGATTAGTATGGCGGTAATCTAAAAGTGGTTACAAGTGACCTGCTGATAAAGCACCCCCCCCCCCATATTAATCCTAAACGTAGCCGTTTGGGCCGCACCAGAACGTCTCCCACTCTCTTGGGCCGTCCCACAAATCGTGTATCTGCAAATTGCCTAAATTTCCGACTGAACGCGGATGCTTCCGAGTGAAAACGTTGACCAGAAGATGGGAAAACAAGTTTGTATGTGTGTCACACAATTTCCGTTCGATGACGTGATCATATATAATCAGTTGATAACACTTGCTTGTGCGCTCGACAACTGCGAGGTCGACTCGAGGATCGACGAGGGATCAGTGTCAATAACCGTTATAATAAAATAATAACCGTTATAAAAAATAATAACCGTTATAATAAAATAATAACCGTTATATAACCGTTTATAATAAAATAATAATTAACTCTCGTTAGAGAGTTAGTTCTTGGCGCGGCGCACAAGCTTCGCGCTTGACGACGACGCTGACGTCGACGCGGCCATGGCGTTCTTCGATGATCTCAGGGATGCGCCCGACGTCGCCGATGAAGTTGATGTCGACGTGGTCATCGTGGTCATTGACGAAGACTGGCAGGTTAAGCGGGAGCTCCTCGATGTACGAGAGCTAAGGGAGCTCTGTGAATTGGAAAGCGAGGCAAGACCTCTACGTTTTGATGAGCCCAATGACTGCTGCTGCTGCTGTTGCTGCTGCTGCTGGAGTTGGTGATGGGTAGATTGAAGCGGTTTGCGGGTCGAGGAGCTAAGCTTAACGGGGCGGGCATTACGAGCTACAGCTGCAAAAAACAAATCGGAGACATGACAAAAAACGAAGCTGGCTATGAAAAATGAACGCAACATGATGATGATGATGATACAGGTTGACTAAACAGGCAGAATAGAGCTACAACCAAGTGGCGGGGGGCAGGAAAAATGAGGCTACATAGAAATCATGACGAAAATCTGGCTCGAAAAAAATTTGGCCGCCTGACACTGCCAAATGAGGCGGTAACGGCGATGGGAAAGGCGGGAGCGGTCCGACCGTTTCAAAGCAACAGGCTTCTAGGTATCATGATTGATTGGCTATTATAAGGCTCGAGACGACAATCACCGTGTATACCAACAGGATTTCGTTGTTAATTTCACATGAGGAAAAACTAACTTTCCTCCGTGTATATATATATATGCCAAGTATCGTAGACGGCCCGCAAATGAGGTGTATCACAATGAATGAATGCGCAACGTAAATAACCACTTGTTGTGGATATTTAAACAACGAGCAAAATTATGCTATCATAACAGCCGAAATGTTAGTCAGTGTAATGCATATTGTTGCAGCAGGGCACAGCCTAACAAAATCAACGCGTAGCACAACGAACTCAGATAAACTCATAGATCGATGGCCTAGGAGTCTAGAAATAAATAAATGGATGGTCGCGAAATATAGTTGATCTCTACCGTCCGGTAGACTTCGATGTCGACGGTTCAAACATGAGGGCCAACATGACAGCCAGAGTGACCATATTCCGCTATACATGAATGCGTTGGAACGAAATGAATCAAGTGTTGCCCACTGAGGGGCTCTCTTGTTGTCTCGCCACAATATCATACTGCATATCATACATTATAGTGTTATTTACCTATAGATTAGATCATAGATCTTGGTATCACCGTTGGCATCACGATTTAAAATCAGTAACGCTTGCATTGTGTTCGGTATTTGCGGTAATCAGGATATCTATTGCGATAATCATCTAGCTAGTTAGCATCGATATTCTCGCCTTGCCACTGTAGCTGACTCGTTAATAAGTTCTACGATCGTTTAGTCGCCGGGTAAACGCGCTCTGTCTCGATGGAATCAGATGGTAAACTTAATGTCGGAATATCGTAGTCATACTCCGTAATCATGCCTCTATCAACCACTATACCTCATTTCTGCTTCAATTCATTCTATTCTAGAATACCAATCTAGCTTGCTCTTCTTATCATATGACTAATAAAAATAAGCATTCTAACTAACAAACTAATATATATATATATATATATATATATATATATTGTTGATGCAACAGATATCTCGTGGCTTGGTAGTCATAAATACTCATTATGTAGGTAAATACACACGTCTAGGTTCCCATTACAACAGTAAGGAAGGGAGATAGGGGGAGGCTTCCAAACAGGAGCATACACCACAGCTAAACCTTGTCTAAACAATCCCTCGTTCCGAGTCTTGCACGCTACTAGTTCTACCACTACTACAATTACGACTACTACGAGTGTTCGATTCTAGCATTCTAAACAGACTGATTTAGAGCACATTGTCACGGCAACCACTCTGGCTAGCTTCGTCCGTTGAGAATCAAACTAGCCTCGTATAATGGCCTTATAGTATTGCGTCTACGGGTTACTACGCCATGGTTCGTGTGTGAACTGAACAGTGTTTTGGCAAACAACCATGGTAGAGACCTGCGCTCATCTCCAGCAGAGACAGTTGGAAGTCAATAAGAAAGAGAAAATTGCATCTAATAACGTCTGTGTGTGTGTGTGTGTAATCTCTATCGACCAACGGCGAGCTATCTCAAACTGTTAGATAGGCTGCGCTTGATCGCGTCGTGTGTGTGGGGGGGGGGGCCAGTGACAGTGATCGTTCCCCAGCCCAATGCACTGCTACGATAGTTTGATGGCAAGTATACATTGTGCATACTTGTGGAATAGATTCATTTCATGACGGCACAATGGATTCTCCCTGTACCTCTGGTATCATGCTGCCCTGCATGAAATAGTCATCAAAATAACATCGACCCTCACCCTCGATAATGACTCGATTAGAATTCGCCGTTCCGCGTTTTAGCTCCCTTAGTGTATTCATTGTGCTGTTATGTGTTCATGTTTATAATAATGTAATCATTATTATTATTATTATTATTATTCGTAAAGTTGTTACCGCCGCTCTTTGTGTTCATTCATTTGTTATTGTTGTTATCATTATTCTTAGTATTATTGATAATAATAATAATATATTATTATAATTATTATTATGATTCTTATCATTAGTGTTATATATCGATTTATATCTGTCCATATATAGCCGTGTATTGTTGTTGTTGTTATTATTATTATTATTATTATTATCATTCTTATTAATTATCAATATTACTGTAATTACGCATCTACGTATCGCTGCTGCAGCTGTTGCTACTACTGTTCAGGATGCACCCGAACATCCCTTGTACGATCAAGCGATTTTCTATTGGTTGAGCCACCACCCTCCGGCTCGTCATCGTCACCACCTCCATCGGCTATCTCATTGTTTCCATCATCACCGGCTGGATTATTCTGCTGTACATTGCTAACACCCGTGCCTTCATTAGCTTGTCGCTGCTGCTGTTGCTCTTTCCTCTCTGTATTATTGATGCGGTCATCGGACTTTGTTGCAGATGTTGTAGTGGCTGTTGCAGTCGCCGTGCTGCAGCTGCTGCTGCTGCTGTTAACCGCCATGGAACCCTCCGCTCCACCGCGTTTGTTATCTTCACATTCGACACTGCCACCAGTACCCTCTGTCGAACTGGTACCCTCAGCGCTATTGTTACTATTCGACGTTCTACCTTTAAGGGCTTGCTTGAGGCTTCCACGTAATCCTCCAGCATTTTCACGGTTGCTCCTCGTCGAGAACCGCTGCGAGCCGCTACTTCCCGAGCCGGAGCTCTTTCCGCTGCCCGTTCCGCCACTGACTGATGTCCCGCGCGACTCTGCGTTCTCCTGTTATCGTTAGATTTAGTACATTAGTCATATGATTCGTAACGTGCGACCATATATTTATATATACTACAACCAATTACTAACAGTCGTACAGTGTTGTATTCAAACATACAGTAGTTAGGAGTTATTTCTAGGGATTATGGGGGGGGGGGGATTTGCTGGGACCGGGGCTGAGGTCGACATTGTCCCGAGAAAGGCGATGCATTGCCTCTCTGCACAGCGAGGGACATGCGTTGCAGGGAAGAAAGAACCCGCGCACTTGTCCCCGGTGGCGCGGATCAACCTATGGTATACCCCTTCGAGGAAGTTCGCAGTGAGGGGGCAGTGCCCGCCCAAGGTCAACCAATTACTTATTTCGAGTTGATTTAACTGAGGGGAGGGAAGCGCGCGATCCAAAAGTACTCTACTTTGTACGTGCATACTAAATAGATTGAAGGCGAACTAGAGGACATACCTGGATTGGCTTGAAGGCGGTTCTCTGATCCTCAATACGATCTCCCTGAACCTTCATGATGAGGCTGAAGAAGTCTTCATCAGGCACGGTGGGAGCGGACGCCCTCTGTGTTGTCCCTGACGAAGTGCCTAATTCGGCAAAAAATGTAATGTGACGCATCCGTGTTCAACCGAAATGCATACTCTATATTTTGAATTCAAATAAATCAGCGCAGTGTCTTTACTGTATATATATATATATATATATATATATATATATATATATATATATATATATATATATATATATATGTGTGTGTGTTTTATATATATATATATATATGTGTGTATGGGCGTGAAGAGAATTACCTGCATCATTGCCGGCATTCTGCTGTGCAACGTTACTGCTGGGCGCGAGATGAGCCCCTGAGTCCGCTGACCCGAGCGACAGCGTGTCAGCCTGCTGGGGCATCCGACTACGCTGCTCCTCCAGACGCGAGCTCTGATCACCGCGAGCAACGGCCAACGCATTTAAACGCAGAACAGCAACGCGAGCAGCAGCATTAGAACAATTGGAACGAAACATAGTTGAGATAATTGAGCTACCAATTGCTATGGCGGTGGCGAAAACATTATGTGGATTGATTTAAAACTATTACACTGTATATCTAGTATGAATGTTAATAATAACATGTTATGAATTACAGGAAGTGGCTAGAAGGAATTCAAGGAAGTGGTTAGAGTCGACTTTCCTTATTTTTTAACTCTAACTAACACTGCTTGTATTGAAGAGAAGCTAGTATCTCTCTCTACCTGACATCTTGCGAGCATCTCAAAGAAGTCCTCTCCTGAAAGCTGCATACGATTCGGTACAACCTGCAAGCACGCGGTCAATGTTGTGTCAAGATCAGTGAGAGAGTTTGTGGGGGAGGCGTCAATGTTGTGTTGCTGCACCAAATTATCCTACATGACAAAAAATCAGGACAAAAGTGTGCAGAAGTTCGCACAACCTCATAGGAGACTAAGCAATATGCGACTATTTTTCAGGTAACCATCCGTGCAATGTCTATCCTTTAGTGTTTATCGGCATAGACATACTTAAGCGTACGCGTGTACTTTAAAATAAAATAGAACGATGAGAAATGGTGTTCGGAAATTATTTTCCTACCAGACGTCGTCGAACACCGCGTATTTTTCATTCTTGCGTTTTGAAGTGTACATTACTATTCAAATATACATTTGCAGAGAGAGAGAGAGAGAGAAAAAAAAAGAGTTGAAGGCCACGCTGTCATGGAAACCGCCAAACTTTGTCTGTGCTCCTAGTCTCCCATAGCGCTGCATGACTTTCTGAACATTCTGCGGCTACGAAACACTACGATCTTCAAATTAGTTAGACTACCCGAAATGGAGACACCAGGTAAAGAGTTCAAACAATGAGACAACCCTTGGGCTTACGAAACCTTGTGAACGGCAAGTGTCAAATTTCCATTTTGACCCACCTGTAGCGTTATATATATATATATATATATAAAAGAATTAAGCACCGCATTGCTATTCAATGTTGCGTGGTGGCACCGTAACATCGATCGTTTTCAGAACAGGGACGAAAACAGCTTTGGACATAAAGAAAAAAAAAGTGACAGACTTCATCGGGTGCACAAAAGGCTGCATTTACCTGAGAATTATTGTTGTTGATGTTATTGTGCGGATGACCATCGTCACCAGCTGCTAGACCCCTCCTTCCAAGGCCGGCTCCACGGCCTCCACCGCTCACACCCGCAGCGACTCCAGAACCAATCAGACCCGGAAGTTGTGGAAGACTCGTGCGCTGTTCGTTCATCCGTCGTGACTGTAGACCTTCAATGAGGTCTAACAGCTCCTCACGGACCTGGAATCCCGAGAAAAGAAGAGACAGGAACCAATCGACTCACTTAGAAATCTCGAATAATGCCAATATATCGCCTAAAGACAGAATGTGTCACATCAAATACAATTATGGTTGCTCTCGATAATACGACGGATATACAATGTTACACATAGATGTAACACTAGCTGTATGGGCGGATCGTGAAGTTTGCAATCTCAAATGCGTGTGTCGTTCTTCATTAGCAGACTCTCTTTGGCTGTGTAATGTGTCGTTGGTAGTCATGGCACAACACTTACACCGGGGCGTTCACTTGGACTCATTTCGACTGCGCCAGAGGGGACAGGGTACTGAAATGATTCAAACGTTCACAAAGATCTTCATCGATGATTGTCTACTAAAGAACAAAAATCAATAATGATATAGAGAAGTATAGAAACGTAACGCGTCAAGCGACTTCAGCGTGCATCCGGCCCCCGAAGCAGTTTGCTTTTACTGCTGAAGGTTAAGATTCGTCGAGCTGACAACAATTCCATGCTTGAAAATATCGGAGACTCTCTACACAGGCAGGGCATGTCCCTTCAGATCATTTATATGAATATTTACACCTTTCTAACATTAGTCATAATATAATATAATATATATATATTCATGTATATAATCATCTACGTAGTCTAGTCATTTCTCATTATCGTAATGACATACGATCAGACAAACCTCTCCGGTAGCGCCGGATACTCCGCTAAGGGATCCTCTTGTCCTGGAGCCGGGTGCTCTTTGCCCTCCCGATCCACCTTTAAAGGGTACACCCACATTTGTGGCGTGACAAACATTCGTTAGGACAATAAATTGCCTTTACAGTTACTCACAGACGAAAGCTAATTATTTTCTTCACTATCCATTATTGGATCAACGGTAACAATTACAGATGATTTCAATTGTGGAAAAAGGTCTCGCTAATACAGCTTCATATAGAACCCGTTTCGTCAGCTTTCACTCCTTTTTTCTATATGAGATAAAGACAATTGTATTGCAATGATGGTAGAATTACTGTTGGGTGTTTTACCTGCTGTGGTTTGGCCGGTTGTCGCTGTCGAACCACCCGTCCGGGTCGAACTTGCCGGGTGGTGGTGGACTTCTCGATGATGAGTGTCAACCGAAACTGAACGAGTGCGTAAATTGAATCTCTTCACTGAGGCACCACCAGCCGCTGGCGCCGCAGAGCCCGCTGCAGATGCGCCTGGAGAATTTTAGACATTGAATTTTCGTCGTTATTAATTACAGCAGAATACTGAACGCTTCGCTTGAGCGAAGTCGCAACACCATGCTCGAATGTGTGTTCACGCCGAATGAGGTCTATGAGCACACGGCCAATTAAACGATTTGCGCCAGTCTGCTACCAATAGGTTTATCTATAAATTCATCCCAAGATCATACACGCACTTCACCACCTTTCATTGGTACATGCTACGATTGAATAACTTGACTGGTTTTTGGTGAGGCGGTAATAAAATGATATACTGCTCAATCCATAAAGAAATGAACTCTTATGAATAGCTAGAAGTTTTCAGTTCACAACATGTCACCTAGGTCCGAGTGGACAAGCACAATCTACAAAAATAGAGCCTGTACAAGCGGTCATGCATATGCGGGCAGGAAGTCATGAGTTCGCACCTTGGCTGGCCACCTGACACCTCTGGTCGTCCATGCGATCTCCTTGTAGTTCAGTGAGCATATCCAAGAAAGAGTTCTTTTCACCATCTACCTCCTGGTACGATGTCTCCATTGCCTCGGCCTTGTCGCCCTTGAATAAACCCAAAATGATTATATATATATATATATATATATATATTGAATGTGATTAGCAAATATGTGGCGCACTCTGGGCTACTAATGATTTCACTACCTCAGCATTGGTTGTTGCATTTTGCACATCCTTGTCATCTCCAGTCCCAGCTGCGCTTGCGGTTGTCTGTCGACTCTCAGGGGTCATGCTCACGAGAGACATATCTTCCATACTTCGACGCCGAACCTAAACAGCGTCATAATGTTGAGGCAGCTATATGTGAGTGGTTCTTATTAATGTAATTCTGTTTAATAAAAAAGCTTCATTTGGCTTAACTTGACTTAAAATGTGCTCGCGTTTTATGGTTCTAGTAGAGCATAAGTACGAACAAAATAGCACAATTGGAAGAGATGCTACAAGAATCGAAAATTATCCATAATCGATAGGTGGGTACCTTATGCGGAGGCTGTTTCACCGGCGTTCCTAGTTTGGCTGACAATTCTTCCAAGGTTTGCCGAGCGATAATCTCACTGTCAGTGTCTCCAGTCTGGGGGGGAAATGCATATATTTAGATGCAACGGTGCAAATTAATGATGATCACCTTATTAATAATAAGACACTCGATTTATGAGTATACATTTGTTGTGACAGTATTTCTAATTTAGCGAAGCTATCGTATTAAGCTATCTACATATTATGTTTGCCCTAAGTATATATAATACATAATCTATTCAATGATTTATAATATCGTCCCTTCTACCTAAAATGATTTATATCGAGGTTTCTATATGAGTGATTTATGTCGACGTTCCTGTATGAGTGATCTGATATCGTGGTCTCTATATTGATATGTGTATAATAGCGCCTAATGGCTCTTATAGTTCGACGGTTGAGCCACCAAAAATGCATACGGTATATATGACTTTGATAATGACCTACTTGCTACCAAGAGGGTTTAGCTGTATTTATAGAAATTTACCTCTTGCGCGAGTTGGAGATGAAGATTGGCCAGTTCAGCAGCCTTATCAAGACTTCCCAGACCCTGAATAAAAAAAAAACGCATTTCAGAAACATACGCCTTACAAAGTACGTAACGACTTCTGCTATTTGTGTCAAACCACGTAAGCAACGTTAGGTTTTTCGACTGCGAACTACGCTGGCGCTAACCATTCTCCAATAGCTTTTTTGTAATTTAACTCTACGTCGCAGTACCAGTGTAATTTTGTTGTATTAGCTTTTAAATTTCTATCGGTATAAATATAATCGATGTTCTCTATGGTAGTCACATAATTACTCAGTCTTCGCAAAGAGTGCAAAGACTATTATGCTATCTAATAGTAACAGTAATAATAATGATAATATTGAAGAAAGAAAATTATTAAAAAATAGAAACACGAAACACGGACTTCGAAGGTAATTGCTTGAAATGAAAAATAAAGAGAAAGCTATATCCTACCTGATGACAATGTGCGAGCGACTGATACGCTCGACCTTCGCCGACGCGATCTTTGAGCTCCTTGGCAATTTCTAAATGCTCCAAATGGAAGCCGAGTGCATTCTCAAGGTCCCCAATGAGAGTGTAGATATTACCTGTACGTGAGACATCATCAAATCATCAAATTTCGATATCATCACATTCATCTTATATAGACATACACACACACACACACAAGGAATCGACTAAAACTGAATCAAGTCGTATATATCGAAGTGCACAGCAGATGGGGGAACATTTGAATTCGAGTTCGATCCGTCGACAATTTCATAATTGGAAGACTTTTCGAGAAGACCAACTCGATTTAACCTAAACGAGTTTGCTCGCCTCATTAAAAAGGTCAGTGGGAAGCTCAGGAGGCTGGCCTCTAGAGGAGGGAGAGAGGTGCTAGGACCCAGAACAGAAAATTTGCAGACAAAGGAGACTTAATAATGAGAGAAATCGCACACGGAAATAAATCATGTCCTCACCTAGAGAATAGCACGCTTGAGCTTCAACCGCTCGGTCGTTCAGCTGCTGGGCAAGTTCCCGAGTTCTAGATGAAGCAGAAAATCAATTCGTAGATAACTGTGTTAACTACGTACGGAAAAGACAAATGTAGTAACTCCTTGCGTCATTCATAGGTTGTTTGAAATACACGTTCCTCCGCCGAGCATGCGTGTACGAGAAAATGGAAAGAAGTTCCACCAAAGGATTGTTTTGAATTTTGCCATTTTGTCTGTGTATTGGGCCACTTAACTGTAAAAAAACTCTACAGAACAATGCATTTTTCTCAGATCTGTGAATGAGGACACACACCTTCGGTAGCATTCAGCTGCGCGGGCGAATTCTCCAAGAAACACATGGCAGTTGCCAAGGTTCGAATATGCCCGCCTTTCGGCTGCGCGATCACGGAACTCGGTGGCAAACTTTAATCTGGAACGCGGACAACAAAATATAAATGGCGGAATGCTTTAGTGTATTACGCACAATAGACACAGCACATTTCTATGAAATACACATAGTTGATTATACTCGAGGGACGTTAGAACTTTGTATGAGATAATAAGCAACGAAGATAACACCATCAATTTCATCCTGGTGCCGATCAAATTGACGTATGAAACACTGCTATGATTACCCCTTGAATAAATGTATATTTCTCTTCTACTATATTGATTACGTTTAGTAAGAACAGGTGTTTGATCGACATACGCCGTCCGTGTGCCTCTATCTGGGAATCATTCACAATGCGTTTAAGACCCTTCCAAGGGAAATAATCCGGGACTGAACTGAAACAGACCCGTATCCACTTCATCAAGATTTTGGATCTTTAGTGGCAATTTTATTCCCACAAAAAAACAAAAACAACCGTAATCTGAACGAACCGTTGTTCGTGGAATGTGATTGCTCTGCGAAAGCTGCCCAGCAGATAATGGGTATTGCCAAGATTTCCATAGGCTCGACCCTGGAAACAAGATACACAAGTGAGACTTAGGTGGACAGTACATCTCAACGAATCAATGAGAAACATAGCTTGTCACATATTCAATTTAGCAACGAGTCGCACGGAAGCGATAGTAATCAATACCTTCTACACAAACACTGTGTTGACAATTGGTCAATTGTTGTGATAGGTTTTTTTTTAAGTCGACTGTGTCTTCTGTACCCAGATTGCAAATCGCCGTTAGTTAGAAACTTTAATGTGGCAAATTCTGACGACACACGATACTATCAATATATTTATTTAGCCACCATTAATTAAATTCTCCAAAGACTATGCTTCCTTTTCAGCAGCGAGATATAGAGGACGGTTTCAGTCTCAATTTATATCTAATGATGTGTCGATAGCACGGCAAGCTGTAATATCGTCGATGATAGTTCTATAAATGGCTATATCTAAAATGGCGCATTGGCAACAGGCTTACTTGTGCTACGCGATCGGAAAGTTTGACCATGAGGTCAAGGTTTTTTCTGTAACAACAGCAGACAACAACAAAAATAGTGGTCGTTATATATTATTATTATCATTTCATTGAAACAAGGAATCGACTTTTAGTTGAACCATATATATATATATATATATATATATATATATATAGTGGCCTTTCTTCTAAATAAGTTCACAGAGAGCAATTGTAACACATATCACTAGTAAATATGAGAGCACAACCCAGAGATCATATTAGTATAATATAAGAGTTGATTTCAAGTACTGACTCATAGCACTCGACAGCCTTATGCAGTAGGACGCGAACCTCGACCGGGTAGTCACCCGGCTCGAGTCGCGTACCCCGCGCCAACTGCTTCGCTTTCGAATGGAATACGTTGCCAAGGTTGTAGTACGCCCGACCTTCACCGATCTGCAAAAACAGCGCAAAAACAATGAATCGAATTTAAAGCCGGTTCTTTCAACGTGACGAACGATCGGTAGAGTCATCATGGTTCAGGAACAGAGGATCGAGTGCAACTATGTTGGCGTAGCGATTCGGTTCGATTGAGCCAGATGCCATCCGACGGACGGCATCTGAGCTGATTTTTGACATCGTCAATGCTCGTCATGCTCAATCTGTTTATATGTTTCGGCCGACGGCCGACAATGCTAATACCAGCAGATATGGGTGCTGACATCGCAGTGTACTCGAGCGAGTCATTTCAAAGAAGCTCTACCTTGGCTAACTTGACCCAAGGGTTCCAATGAACAAAAGGCGGTTGCCGCAAAAGGACGTCACGCCAATGAGGAGCGACATTGCCTGTGTGTGCGGATCAGGTGCGAAAAACTCAGACAGGTGCTCGAAACAGGACAACAGTATGATACCCGAAGGACAACGTTGAATAGTGGACGTCGTCTCTTTGTTTGATTGCCGGAGCAACGATACGTATTTAATGCAAATATATAAATAGAGCCGTTATATATTATTGTTAACATGTTAACACTTGAAGCCACTTTCTACGCTGAGCGTCACGTAACATCCATTGGGTGTCTGTGTGATTATATCGAGTGATTTGTGCTATATCATCGCCCCAGGCACGAAATCGCTTCTAAAGAAGCAGCTTTCCTCCTAAAAAGCAATAGTCCTGTTCAATTTTACGATTCATAATCCGGTCGGTTCTCACAGTCAGGTAATGTCTCTCGAAATCGCGGATAATTTCTTTACGCTCTTGGTTCCTTGTGCAAGCAATTGACGGCAGGTTCAACTGAGGCATCGTGGTGATACGATCGACAGCGATAAGCAACGAGACGTTTTTGTTTGTGTGTCAATCGGTGTGTGTATGTGTGTATGTTTTTTGATCTATCTGCGTAGTGCTGCGAGTCCTCTAGATCTACAGCGCCCATGCAGACTCCCATTCCAATTAGCCACTAGAGGCCTACTACAACCGCTATCATCGCTACGGAAATGAACCATCCTCGACAACTTCTCGAGAAAAAACATACACCCAGACGAAGTGCTCGTTATTAACAGCCGTCCGTCACGAACGGTGTTAAGCGTTCACAAATGATAATCAGTGACTAATCACTATTTGGCCTAATCGTCAGCTTAGTAACAGGTGGTAACAAACAGGCGGTACAAATCATCAAGGATGTAGCGTATATCCGCATCCAGCGGTACTGTTGACCTGATGTTCACAAATTCTCCACCTCTCCTTGTAGACATTTATGCAGGTAGATGGCGGGGTGTGCGCGGTTAGTATTCATAGAGGGGGCACAACAAATGGTGACATAATGAGGTAACAACGGTGAGCCACCAGCCGATGCAGAATTGGAACAGGGTGTCGTGCAACATTGTAAAAATCGAAACCACAGTTAGAAAGGTTCCGTGTACTAAAAGCAGTAGAAGGTAGTATTAGTGCAGTTGGAGAAGAAGTTGTATGAAGAATTGCGTGAAGATTGGAGACTGAAAATCGTCAAAAAGGCAAAAAAAAACAGACGGAGGCCGGTTAGTGGTGTCTAATTATTGCCATTAATTATTGCCATAACGCTGATATACACTGATACGTATCAGTGTACGCTATACACTGATACGTTGTTGTGGTCAGCCGCTCCATCGAATTCTCGTCCGTCAGAGGCTGTGCCATCATCACACAACAATCACAGCAAACAGCAACAACACCAGCGTTTTGGAACAGAGCAGTATATATTACATAATAGTTATTTGTAAAATGGAACGTTCCAGTGAGAAAAAGAGTATTGATTTCGTTTTTGAGGGAGCGATGAATCGCTTTGTGATTTGCCATACAGCAGCATGGTAGGCTATTGCAAGCCAAAGTGCTTGGACAAACTCTGTAATAGGATTCACTGGAATCCTACCGAATGTATCTTTACGGCCTTAGAATTCGTTTCACATGAAATTCATATCGATCGAATGGTAGTTAGCATAGCTATCGTCGTTAATGGCCTTATGCATGATTCGAAGGCTTATACACCATCGAATTCAAATCCATTTTAGGTGCACTCTATCATAGTCCCTTCCTCTCTCACTTCTTGCTCTACAAAGTAAACTTCACCGATTTTCACTAACGTATGGAGAAGATTGGATGGTCAGAAACTACACAGAGTCGTAACACCGGACCGCAGTGATGGTCAAGCAAATAGAATCCCCTCTGGCTCGCGCACCAACGTCGCCAAGCGGCTCTAAAAGTGAAGTCAAAATATTGGTGAATAATCAACACACTTTTCACGTAGACATTTCGCACTCCCCCGGTATGATCCTCCCTGTGTGGCAGGTTGGCCCTTAAATGAGTACATACCTAGGTCGTGTGAAAAATTATACGAGATCATTGCGCGATTAGTGAGTTTATTTAGGGGCGTGAACGTGGAAGATGAATTGTGCAAGCTTTCGCTGTTAACAACGAATCTCCCGCCGATGTGGCGACATGTGGCTCTCACAAAAAAAAAAAAACAACAAATGCATCGTTTAAGTGAAATATGTCGATTTAAATATGTGTGATCTCGCAACAACCACCGGTCATATGTCAGTCTGGGAAATCTTGGCATCCATTGGTTGAGTCTACGACAATGAGTGCCTGACAAAATCAACGAGTAGTTCATATTTATACGAGAATACTCATTAAATATGCTTGTTAATCTAGCGCAATTGTCTCGACGTGCTATCTTCATTAGCGTGATGGAATATAGGAAAACTTCTCCGTACAGGGGCCTAACTCGCCTTCACATCTATAACATGACTGTTGAGGACAACCGTGGACACAGTCGCACGGTCATTACTTTCAATGTACTTCCTCACTAACGAAACAAGTATTCCAAACTCGAACATGTCAGAACATACACCTGTTCAGCATCAACGATATGCTGTGTACCGTATCAGAGACGAGATTGTTTGAATAAACGTCTGACAAGGCACGTTTACACCGAACAACGAAATGCAATTGATTTGACACTAAACAGCTCGAAGTAAAATTGACTTGTGCAGAGAAGATACACAACGGCAGATGACGCTCGGCGGCGGCGGCGGCGGATGGCCCATGCTGCATCGTTATAGTGGGGATGACAGCGAGATGTCAGTGGAAAACGACTGATTCTCCTGACTCATTGAGTTTAGGGCTAATTGAGTTTGTTCTAATTTTCGTTAACTTTCATTGGTATTACCTTGTCGCCTTCTTTTCGGGATATGACGAGGTGACGCTCACAGAACAACGTGGCCTCGTCAAATCTTCCGAGCATCTTGAGCGTGTTGCCGAGATTGCCGCTGGCCTTTGCTTCACCAAGAGCGTCACGCTGTGCCCTGCGTGCATGAAAAGTATCGTAGCAAAACATGGAAGATAGCTGTTAAACGATCCGCTAACTGTAACAGAACACGTAACAGAGGAGTGTAGAAATACACACTCTTCACCGGATTCTAGTACAATATGCATTTGCCTATTCACGACAAGCTCAAATCATTTTTGGGACAGCTTATTCTTTTTCTTTCAACTTCCAATATAATTTCTTACGCTGAATCGAATGAACATTTAGTAGCACTCTCGAACAATAATGATTAGGCACGAAGTGCGACGATACCTAGCATATGTGAACAAGCGAATTTTTATTGCAAATAAAAAGTCGTAAATGTTTAATAATAATTAATAAACATTTTCTCACGTACTGAACAATTTTCAGGTCGAGCTCGTGGAATCGTAACGCCCTCTCGTAGTCCGCCAGATAGAAATAAGCGTTTCCCAGCTGTGAATAGATGGCGCTCAACACCCTGCCATCATCCGTGCCCAATCTGACCGCAGCCTTTTTGGAAAGGACCAAACACAGATAAGCATTGTCAATTCGTGGCAGTTATTAGGACAATATAAATGCAATGAATAATCTTCATTTCTGGCCAACAAACACAAATATGACCCCGTCTACGGACAGCTCATTCAAGCAATAGTATACAATGCAAATCGGTTCCCGTACAGGCTCGCCATCGAAAAAACGACACCTGTAGGTTAGCTGTGGACAAAAGGGTAACTATTAGCGTCATTCACATGAATAGGCTTATATAAGCTGCAGGAGTGATATATTGTCTCATGATTGTGTGTCAGTATATACAGTAGTTAGAGAGGAATAGACTTAGTATACAATACTGAATGGATTGATTAACTATGAAGATTAACCATGTTTACCCCCCCCCAACCCCCCAAAAAAATGCATTTTTAAAGGCTGCTAGTACGATTTATGTCTTATTTATTTTGTTAAATCTATATTATCGCGTGCTGCGCCGACAGATGTTAAGAGCTAGTGCCACTTTATGAATCAGGACATTATGATGGAATGGAAAACATCAAGATCTACGAATTTTACTCGAGCTTGGTTAGCCAGGGGCAATAATGAGTGCGAATAAGAAATAAGAGCAAGCCTAAATATATATATATATATATATAACGGACAGATCCATACGAATAATGCAATCAGGATAAAATAAGGATGACCGACTTACTTCGAGAAATGCCACTCCAGCGGTAAAATCACCACTTTTGCAGAGTCGCTCGCCTTCAAGAGCGAGTTCGAGACACATCGTAGGATCGAGTTGTTGCTGCTGCGGCTGCGTCTGCTGGTGCTGAGCTCCGGCGCTGCCCGTCCTGCCACTCGTGGTCTCGTTAACCATCTTGCTGCCTCTCTGTGGCTGGAGAAATATTCCGTACAATACGTAAATAACATTCGTTCATAAATAACCTCAAAGTCAAGCAGTCGAGTTTTGAATTTTATGAAAGTATACCCTGGCTTCATAGGGTGCTGCATCAACAAACAAGATCTCTTCCCCAGAGTCGGCTACAAACAAGATCAAACGCATTCAATTGTACAAACGCGATATGTATCAAGTTGAGCCTTAACTCGAGGAAAAACGAGGTCTCCAAAAGATGTCTAATATGAATTTAGAAGCAGAACGTATTAACTTTTTTTGCAATGGGAAGACACTTGTAGAACAGTAATTAAACATATAGAAAACTTAAGCATTGCAAAAGCGGAGCTCGGTTAATAAACCAGTAAAACCATAATATGTAGCAATTAATCTTGAACAATTAGTTAGATTAGTTATCGAATCCATTTGCTGCATTTTATCTGTACGGATCGAGCTAGCCTATGGTTCGAGTCATTGCCCTTACGTACCTGAAGTAGCGCCGATTGCTGTAAACCTGGTTTCTAGTTTCCTTTAGACCCTGCGAGAGGAGACATGCTAGGACTGTACTCGAAGAGGATGCTGAGGGTGGACGAGGTCAACGGAACGGAGATTGGGAGTTTTTGGACACTAGCTAAACTCACGGAGAGGAGCACCACAGCCGCGGCAAATATCACGTGCCCGGTAAGGAAGTATGGCCACAGATTTACCGAGAAATAAAACCACAATTAAATAGCGAACATCCAAGCCAAATATACAATGTGTACCTAGGAATAGATTGAAAGAAACAATAACAACACAACAACAAGAAAACAAAGATAAAGCAAAACTGTAAGCAGCGTTGAAACTAACAACACCTACACTATGGTCTCGCAACCGACACTGATTTATCATACATCTGCATAGGAGCGATGTCTGTATTGTTCTTGAACGATATATCCGTTCGTCTGTTTATCTGTTTGTCACTGTATTTATACAGGGTGTATGTGGACACACTGGACCGATCCATTATCGCCATTTCGAGTGAGGGGCGTCAATCGCTCAGAAACACTTTAGAGAAAACGAGGTCTCACATCGGTTTTTGTGAATGAATTGGATATTTCACTACTCATATATATATATATATATATATATATATATAGAGAGAGAGAGAGAGTAGTTAACAATAAGAATGCTGTTTGCTGCCTGTCGGAACGATTCATTGTTCATGAAGAAGAAAACGACAACACTAACCAATTATAAATAAATGAATTCGTCTTTAGAGGTTTCTTGAAATTGGATTTAACAACAATTTCAAAACAGTTACGAGCCAGTCATAACAGCACTGGATTGGGAATGATTGTGATATATATATATATATATATATATATATATATAGTATTATGTATGTAGCGTCTACTTTCGACTACCCAAAGTGTAGACTTTTTAGCCAGACTTACAAGATTAATTCTTTTCTAAAATGCTCACTCCTCAGTTGGTCATATCTTGAACAAAACCACGATAGTATACGCTTGCGCCTGCAGATAACGCGCAAAATGAAGGATTTTATCGACCCACCCAACACTCTTATCTTTTTGTGCGCGTTCTGCACCGATTATTTTTCGAGTATTGGAGCGGGCCTCTCTTTGTTGCAGCCATAGGAAAAGTCAGCATTTTCTTTTATAAGATAGTTCGCAAAATGTTGCCTTAAGCCTTAGAAGTTCTACTTGAAAAATTAGATGTTGCCATCTTATTCTTAAGCCGAACCATAAGCATGTTGTGACTTGTTCAAAAAGTCGCACCGCCCTATGGCGATCGAAAACGGGCTACGCTAACAAAATCATTGTTACCCTACGCCGGCAACGAGACTGAAAAGACGTGGATACCTCGTAAACATCTTCGTGTTTAATGACATTGAATGATCTCACATGTGTGTGTGAAGCTGTAGAACGGAAAGGTGCCTTAATCATAATAAACCTTAACCGGTGTGTTAAGCACGCGCGAATGTTTGTCATCGATAACGAACAACGAATGCTACTGGCTATGTGGTTTGAACAAAATTTGAAAAAAAAAATTATATATATATATATAGATGTATATGTGTGTATATTCGGTCAAACAGAAACACAGAGGTTGTGGAAAAGCAACTATCCGTCATTATGTCTATGTTTGGATACTTCGTCTTGGGATAGCTAATCAATCTCGTATTTCGATACAATTATAGCTTAAGACACGCATCTTCGTTGTTCAAAATCTAAACAAGGGCAACTTTGCATGCACCAACTAACGACCCCACTTCCTGATCAAATCAAGCTCACAGCAGCAGCAGCAGCAAAACTCACTAACTCGTTCGTTCGCAACTCATTTTTGAATTCGCACTTTCCAAATGTTTTTAGCTTTTCTCCTTGTTTCATTGTTGGTATAGCCTTCGCGGCTGTTTCACGCTATGTTTGTGTGGATGTACCTGTGTATCGTACTAACTGATATGTTTCGTATGATATTTTCGTAATAAATGCCGCAGTGCTCTCACAGCTGTAAGCGATTTGTAGACAGTGCTCCACATACAATGAATACATCTATGAACACCAATGCGATCGTTTGCTTTAGCGACTGAGTGCCAACGCCAGTTTCAAGATATCAATGAGAAGTCAGCAGCCATGAGCAGGCTGAGGCGGCTTTTCTAAATCAGCACACCGTTGTCCACCATCACGCTGTTGTTCTCCCCCCAGAAAGGCCCCCGGTGAACATAACGAACGCCACACATCTCCATGATGACCCTCGGGGTCTAAGGCGAGGCTGAGGGTAGGAGTACCCAAGAGAGGAGTGCAATCCGTCACGAAATCCGATTTTTGTCTGTTCCCGTTTAAGTGACATAGAGAAGACGGTATACACACCACGAGCACATAATATATAAGACTTCAGTGCGCTCAGTAGTGAAGTATCACAGGGATGCGATTCTAACCGTCTCGTGGAGCGAACACACCTCGAAGGGTCTTAACTAATTAACAGAAGCTAACTGAATGCTCACCCCCTTT
The DNA here is from genome assembly GCA_019614645.1 of Stratiolaelaps scimitus. Taxonomy (NCBI): domain Eukaryota; kingdom Metazoa; phylum Arthropoda; class Arachnida; order Mesostigmata; family Laelapidae; genus Stratiolaelaps; species Stratiolaelaps scimitus. The sequence continues at coordinate 1,145,473 of JABWDB010000035.1, read as the reverse complement.
CCCACACATGTATAGATATAATATATATATATGTATATATAGGTACATGCTCATTGAGTGAGCATTCAAAACACACAAGCGGCGGTAGCAGCAGCAACAGCAGGCTCAACCGACATCACCGTTGCTGCCGATGGCGAAAGGCTTTTCGCCGCTGGTTGCTAGCTAGGTCTGTCTGTCAGTGGTGGTGGTGGTGGTTGGCCTGCGAAGTGCGCGCGATTTTATCCACACCTCGAACGAAACGATCCAAGCTCGCCGACGAGGCCGCCTCCGCCAGCGGCGCCTGCGTTGGTTGGCCCACGTGTGACGGACGTCTAGTTCACGTCCGACGTGCGAACGTTCCACAGCCGAGATCCGTTTCACCGCACGGGAATTACGCACCACGGACACTAGTTCCACATCGCCATTGGCACAGACACAGCCGCTCACGGGCAAGAGTCACCACCAGCACTGCTGCCACTGGCGCAACGGTTTTCACTCGACAACAGAGCAGCAGCAACAGCAGCAGCAGTAGCTGCAGCGGCGGCGGCGGCAGCGGCAGCCTCAGCGATATACACGGCCACATAACACACCGACATGGACTCACAGCCAGAGAAAGAGAGAGAGGGAGAGAGCCCCATAGGCTCAGATGACACAGATTACACAAATAGCCAGACACGCACATACACACGGACGTACACACGCACACACATCACACATATATACAGTACACAGAGGGCAGACAGCTACCCAGACAGCAGCAGCAGCCGCCGCCGCTGCCGCCGCCGCCGCCGCCACCGCCGCCGCCGTCGTACTCTCGCATCGTAACTCCCCTTCCTCTCTCGAGCATGAGCCTCTTTGAGACAGCGGACAGAGGAGGAGCTAGCACCGTGAACAGCAACGGTTAAAACAAGCCGAGAGACACACACAGGGCGGCCAACACACTGCAGACATACACAGATCGAGCAGACGACGATTTTTCGCCGCAACAGCAGCTGCTGCTGCTGCTGCTGACGACGGAGATGGTGGATGGATGAGCGTGCTGATCCGAGGGAGGTCCGGATCAGTGGTGGGCGATTCTGGAAGTGCGCCGAGAATCTCGGATGCTCCAGGGCCATTCAACGTACTCTGGAACCCTTTGGGAGGGCCGCCCCAAAGGCTCAGTTCGTTTTGAGTGTGATGTAGAAAACAATTCGAAATGCCATAAAAAAAGTTCTACCTGAGATATATGCTATGCTAGATTGGCTACGCATTCGATGATTGAATATCATTATTTCATACATTATTTTCGTATGCTCTCAGATAAAAACAACCGCCTCTTTCTCATCCACCGTACTGCGGAAATGTATCGTGCAGTAGGCCTGTTGTCTTCTTTTTATTAATGATTATTATCTATTATCCTTAGGAACACAAGGCTGATCCGATGTAAGCATTGAAACAATCTCGCAAGAAAAGCGAGTAAAATTAAAAAAAAAAACGCTAAAAAATGAAAAAAACAACAGTCCTAATATTTTTCGTCCCAAATAGAACTCCAGCTTCTAAACGGCATATTAACGAGGAGTGAACATTATGGACGACTCGATAAAATCGCATTGAAAAAAATCAAAGATTGGAATCTGCCACTTGAAACATCCGTGGTGTTCAGCTATTACGAAAAGTCTACGCCGTAAAAAATCTGCGCTGAATAATCTATGAACCCAATGAAATATATATATATATATATATTTAAAAAAAGGCGCGAAATTATATCTGATACAAAAAATCGTTCTCACGCTATAAAGTGGAATAAATCGGTTCGCGCTATGATTTTCGGCCAATGCCGTCAGAAAGTTTGTTGACTGCCCGGCTTTTTCTAGTTGTCGGCCACTGTTCATTTTGACCGCGAATGATATAACAATGATTTACCTACAAGAAAAAACGTCTATTCGCATCTAAACGGTGAATAGCTCGGGCGTGGCGTCATCGCGGCGGATATCTCCTAGCCACAATTATTCTTACCGCAGCAGGGGGAGTTATGCATTATTATTATTATTATTCGAATAGTGCTAATTACAATCAGTTGATTGAGCGCAACGAGCTAACCTCACAGCGTAATAGTCGCGACGTTTGAAGGGCGGTTTGTTCGTCCAAAATACCCTCACTTAAAACTAGCTGCCTGCTTTGTAGGCGCAGCAAGTTCAGATAAGCTAAATGGCGGTATGCCTATCGCCCCCTCATAGATAAGATAACCGAGAGCAGAATTTTGAGCGTACATACATCGACCCTTTACAGGGGGCTCATCAAATATTTCTTGAAGATATTTCCATTGTGTTAAATGTGACGTTTACAGTTAATGGCTGATGCCTCGATGGCGGTCAAGTCCCCGAGTTCTTATCCTCGGAGGAGCTGCACTCCTCAATCACTTCAGTCATTCTTATGACTGAAGTCTAAATATAACAGCGTCATCATCGTCCTAACGAACTTATTCTAGAGCAAGTGAACTCATCCCGAGGACTGTATAGCGTATCTGTATCTGTTTCACGCGTATGATGACTTAATAGAGAAGTTGTATTGTAGGCCCAGCCCTTAGATAAGCCACTTTGACCAAAAGCAAGCATACGCAGGATGGAGTCCCACTTCTGCAGTATACGGCCATTGAATTGGCCTATATGATTGGATTCTAAATATATAGACTGATGACGGAATTTATCAACTATTTACCTGTAATACTTTCATTGATATCGGAGCATATTCGAAACTAGAAACAGACCAGTGAAAGCAAGCATAAGACTGAAGATTGTAAGTTTTTTTTCATTTTATTACAGCAAAATTAAAGCATTAAGTATTTTGCAACGACATACATATATATATATATATATATATATATATATGCGGATCTGGGCAGCAACCTCGCCGTCTGATGAATATCAGATAGACGTCAAGGTCTGAGGACGATCTTGATAACAAACGCCGACGTAGGCAGTAAGCTCGGAGACGTCGAAGGAGCCACCTAAGAGAGCAAAAAAAGGTTGAACCGGTTTTTTTTATCGAACAATTTCTAAGTCTAAATGATGAACAATTTACAAAACGAATCACCAAACGTCCTCAGAACTCGTTGGCGATACAGGTGTTGTAATTGCGTTTATGTTATATGCGTATCGTCATACCTATTCCCAATGAGTCCTATGATATTTACGGTGTCGATGGCATATATTGTTTACACTAACAACCGGCATCTTGTTTGGTCGTGGTACAAGTGGACGATACACAGCCGCTGCGTTACAAAGCTTTCGCAAACGCCTCCCAAAGGTCGAGCGCACCCCGTTTCGTGTTAATATCATACCATTAGTGTCTGTATCTATAATTCATTACAGAGCAATATATCTGAAGTTCTACGATGAAAAGTGTCAATCCAATGGGCATAGGCAATTTTGCGCGGAAACACTTTGCATGAGTCACAACAATCACTTGAATGAAAATAGCTCAAATCGAGTGGCCTCCAGCAGCGCAGATCGTTCTCGCCTTCTGTGTGATTTGTCCAGCATTTCTAAGCGTAATTCTTCAATTCTCCCATGTTAAAAAATCGAACAAATAGCCGTTTCAGTGTTGGGTATTTTTCCTAATCATAAGTTAAGTAACAAGTGAATAGTGCCGATGAGCAGCGGTCTGTCCGAACTGCTACAGGTCGATTACAAATATATGGAAATAGTTAAGGTGATAGTTGTAATAACGATGAATGCAAAGAATAATTCCTATATGTATCGTATCCAACAGTCGAAGAAATAGCTTGGAGAAATGGGCGCCTTTGCTATATCTGCAAAAAAACCAGACCCTATGTTGGTTTACAACAAGAAACTCCTGGTTCAGAGAAACTGCTCCATTCGGGTCTTGTGAACGACCATCCGAATGTGACGAGACGTTGTGGACAAGCTACCCATCATGGAACTCAGGGAACGTACTGGGCCATCCTCGCCTTGAACGTCTATATGCCCTCACCAGGTCACCAGACAACTCGAACACCTGCGGCTCAGCCTTTTCACAGACCACTCAGCCCCATCGTACAAGCCACCGCAATGGCGGCTAAGTAAAATCGCGGTTTCGTTGCAAATAAAAAAATTTCCGTTTTTGCAGCCCTCCGCTGCAATAAAATCATGTGCTACTGCATCGTCTAACGTAAAACTGAGTCGAATTTAACGACAAACTCCGCTGTCTGGTAATTGTTTCAAGGGAGAGGAAAGGGTTGATAATAATAATAATAATTGAGAAATCTTGATAGGATAGTCCTTCTTTCTGTCGATACGCGGGACAGTAGAGAATTGTGGTGAGGATTAATAATAATAATAATAATCATAATGGTGCTATAATCAAAATAAATTCGGAAGCGTTCTGATGGTATGTCGTTAGTCCCCGATATCAGAGGTAAAATTCTGGCCTGGGATTGTACGGCGGCTGACACTTTAAATAACACTTTAGGTCGTTCTTATGTCAGTCACGGAGCAACATAGTCTGGTCAGGCAGCCGATACAGCTGAACAAGCCAAGAACTGGAAATATGGCCTCATTAATGAATGAGTACCACTTTAGATCAATAGCCTTCGAAACGTTTCCCAATGTTCAACTAACCAGGCATGCAATAATTTAACTTTCTACAGATATTAGTAGAAAGGTTATGGACCACTGCAGGAGAACGACGTGCAACCGAATTTTGAATGCAAACATTTCGCTTAGATATATCCAAAAGGGCAACGCAATTTCTATTTTGGGCGCATGCTTTGCTACTGGGCAAATGGGACCTCCATTTTTTTAGACTTCTAGGGTTTTAAGACTCCATTGACGATCGATAGCGGATGCTGTTCTTAGATGTATTTTTCATTCAGTGGAGGGGTACAATTGCGATCCACTTTTATAATGAAATAAATTTCAGCCATCATAATGCTATAATATATATATATATATATATATATATATATATATATATATATATATATATATTGCAGAGTCTATCTATTTCTGTGTTCCTGAGGACCCACTGACAACTGGTGGCTGATTAGAATTTTAGGAATGACTTATACAGTCCTTTCATACACACGCACACACATACACACAAATTTCACAAGTGCTTGTGCAAGTTGTACGTATGTGACGGAATATCCTACAGATGAACAGGGATGAATGAATATATATCCTACAGGCCGACTTCTCGTACCTTGATTGTAACTCCCTGGGCGTCGGCAGTGTACTGGAGAGCCTGTTTGTCGTCAAGGCGAGTCAGTACAGAGTTTGCACCCAAATTGTTCGAGGTCAGCGAGCCGAGCTTGACCTCACCGCTTGAGGGCAGGTCGAGGACAATCGCGTACACCGTCGTCGGGAGCTTGCTCGTGTACCTGCAATAAATTAAATGAACTTGACATATTCGTCAAGTCCTTATACTTCCACCAATTATGGGTTCATCCTTCAAAAGGGCGGACTCAATGAATGAGGTGTAATATTTTCGTCAATCTAACAGTGAGCGAAGCTGGCCCATGCGCGCGTCACCTTACAGCCTGGCAAAACGTTCCATCTGGGAGAGGGCCTTAATACGAAGACGTAGGCTTCGCGGTTACTTAACATATTACGTGATTTAAGGACATGAAAATCCAAATCACCAGTTCGAAGCAGGTTCAATAAAGCTGCTGGTGGCCATGCAGCCCCGCATGCAGTCAAAGAGAAACTGAATCTCTCAACATAATTATGCTTATTAATATAACTACTATTTTGTATGAGTGTTAAGCCTTATTGGCATATCATTCAATCACGGTTTTACATAATATGCTGAACGCATTAAGTTACAATAGCAATTATCATTATTATATTATTTTGGAAAAATTGTTAACATTAGTATATAATCGTAGATTTTCTTGGAACGCATATATCGCTTGAAGGCACCATTGAGACCGATCACAAATCGTCAATGTGACTCGATATGTTCTTAATGCACGTTAATGGTAACGACTTTCTGAACTAGAGCAGAACTAACCAAACATTAGCGTTGATTGTGTCGTTTTGGGCAGTCCATGGTCTGCTTTCGTAGATTGCCTCTCCATTGCTCTTCAGCCACTGGCCGAGCTGTAAAAGCCGCTCCTCAAAGATGGGATCGATCGTGCCATCTGAACGCGGGCCCAAGTTGATCAGCAGGTTTCCATTGCAACTGTACATTTCATCGTATTGGAGAAGAAAATACAGTGCATCTTTTAGTAGTAGGAGAGCACTACGCGGGATCTTGAAGCAGGATTCCATTACTCTACGTTTCACGGACGCCTTTACGATGCTATCTCTATTTCAACTGTTCATAGTTCGTGTCAGTATGTGGATGCTCACTTATCTCACACGACAGCAAAACGCTTATTAATTAGTGTGGAAGCGATACCATGATATATCCATCAATGCTATGGTCAACCAAATGGCTCAGATGTACGTAAACACCATTCTAAGATTTACCCGTTTGTCAAGCATAGGTCACGGGCAGCAATCATGCTTGAGGCTTGTCGTCCATATTGCCAATCATGGTACATAGAATGGTCGAGATATACTTATATATATCGTAAAATAGAGTGGTCAATGAGATTACGCCATCATAAGACAGCGCAGAACCTCACCGACGCCCCCCGAATTCGACTCGGCTTTCACGTACTCTCGTATAAACAATTCGAATCTAAGATACGCCGATTCCAAGTCTTCAATGCTGTGCACTATTTCGCTGGCATGTGCACTTTCGAATACAACGAACCGATCGTATCTCACAATGCTCCTTACAGTGAGCTCATGTGTCGCTCTAATGATTGTATGGTTGCAGTTTAATGTATTCACCTCTCAGAACATTTCGACTCTGCTCACTTACCTGATAGTTTCGGCCATGAGTGTAAGAAGCTCTTGGAGAGTGCAAACGTCCCCAATATTCATATTACGCCTATATCCCCAGGAGCCTTTGTCAAGGGTCATGGCGTTCTCCCACTTGTGCGGTTTCAGCTCTCCTGGATTGTACCGGTCGGCGTAGTTGTAAAAGTCTCCATGCTTACCCTTTGTTCCAATGCCCCAACGATCGTTCACCAATACGGTCTCCTTCACAGGGCTAAACGTAGAAAAAGCGGCCGTGAATTAGCCTAAGGAGCATGACAAAGATAGGTGCTGACATTGGAGTGACCCGTACGGGGTCATTGCCAGTGTTGAATACTGACACTGTCCTGCCAACAAAATTGGCCGAGATCAACGCGTTATGATGGCGTATCATGGACAATGCTTGACCTCAAAGGTTTCAGGCTCGAATCCCGGAGGACTCAAATTGTTCGACCTAATACTAAAGCAGTTTCAAAGCATGGAACAATGAAGTTAACAAGCCAATAACGTTTGGCAACGAAATTTGTTTGATTCAACTTTGTAGTGTACGTTTACTGAAACAACAATAAATTGTAACAAATACTAGGTACAGTTCAGAATCAAGGAGCTAGCCCCAAGCCATATGTATGGCCTATATATCAATGAATTAATTACCTCGTCTTTATTTCTAAGAAGGGTATTTATATCAAAGCCGTGAACTAGCTCTGCAAGTATATATAATCAGATAGGTCTCTAAAGCTTTTTCCTAGAGCGCTCCACTCGTACCTGTCATTGTACAGCCATGCGAGGAAATGCGTAGCGTTCCAGTAGTCCGGCAGAGCTTCCCAATCTCCATCTGACCAAATCACGTCCGGTTTGTAGGTGTTCACGAGGTCGACCAGCTCCGGGCCAGTCTTAGCCTGCAGGTTGGTCAGATGTTGAAATAACAGATATGCCACATGAGTGTTCAGTAGTGACAAAGGCGAATTGACGCAAATGAAGGTCTCACAATCTAGAAAGGTGAATCCAATGGACGCAATCGAATGCTGCCACCGCCGAACCACCACGTTCGTGTCATTGATTCATGGCATGATATATTCACAGAACTACAATTGCACAACCCTTAGGTTGCCGCAAATTGTTCCTGTGAAGTGTTTGCGAACAGCGAGTTCTAGGAGACAGGCCAGATTTAGTCGTTAGTGTAAGAGTACACTTGAATCGAAATATTGGGTACTATGGCCACGTCAGTTAGAGAAGGACTAGCTGCCTTGCTTTTGAACGCGTTCGTACACAGGCAATTATAAGTTGAAGTATAATGAAACACTTGTAATTTTCCTGATGAATGAACCTGTGCTTTACTGCGTGGACGTTGTGAACACATTTCATAGATTACATATAATCGGCCATCATTGCGTTAGAGTGATATATTTAACAATCACACACTGTTTCAGAGACGGAATCAAGTCAATTCCGATCACCTATTAGTGGTCAGAGGTGTAGCAATACTGGCCCCCTCTTGAACCCGGAGAAGCCCAGCTTCGGCAAAAACAAATGTAAGTGCCACCCTTAGCTTGGACTCGTCTCAGTATGATCAGGTGGGATTCACTTCAAGCAAGCGACGTTCACTGATCATGCACTTCGTTTTACGTACTCCGCTTCTTTGAGCAGACTTCAACTTTTTTTAATTCATGACTATTAAGCCTCAGTAGTCTCATCCCCAATGAGTTGACTCCGCCCCGAATCTTCAACCGTTTAACAGTAGTACTACAGTGTGCGTCTATCAAGGGGTTTGCTAGCAGCCAGCGGCCTTAGCTGGGATAATCTTTTAGTCTATAGAAAAAACGACATCGTCGTCAACCAGACGTAATCGTCATGAATTATGAGTGCCTTTGGCGGAGTTGTCGAGATGCGACAACGGCGACCAATGTTTGGTTAGGGCAACCTAAACCAGGTCGGGGTGACGAACGGGGTGCGAGTAAGGTAGGGAAAATAGGCAAAGGTGGTTGCCCCGACAGGTTTTCATAGTAATACCTAAAGGTTAAGTGCTGAGGCCTGTCAGATAGGGGCAGAACAGCTGAGGGTCAGCTCAAAAAAAGGTCACGCGCGAACTTCCGAAAGCGGTTGTACCGTGGACGTTAAATGTTGGCTGCGAGTCAACCGATGAAATTTGTGAGCCAACTCAAATTTATTTTTAGGGTGACGAGCGCATGGAATGAACGGAGGACAATTACCGGTGACTGGACTATCAGCTCGGAGTGATTCGAAACCGGTGGCATTTGTATTGAAGCGGACTCATCTATACCTTTAAGAAGTACGAAAAAAATGTCGGCTGATGGGAGAGGTCGTGGGGTCCGAGCGAACTTCAAGCTTCGAGCAGCTGGCCGATTCACGCCACTGGGTAGTATTACAATAAAATCCAAACGAGCGAATGTCACACAATCAACCAGTTGTCTACTACCAGTCATGTATAGCCGAAAAAAGCGCGTGTCTGCGACTAGATTAATCAATTGCATAGATTGACTGTGAATCGGATGATTAAAGGCGAAACGCTTTCATTGTAATCGTTCATGCCCGTGGACCACTGTATTTCGGAGTAGCGTAATATCGCCTAAGATACTTTTTGCGGGTATCAAAAACACGACCTCTCGTTTTTTAGTGCTCTGGTAGCAATCAGTCTGGTAGACGCGGGGGTTGAGCAAGCACGGGAAAAACGCTCGTTTGCCTTCCGTGGCAGATAACAGAATATATTATTATTATTATTACAACATACACATTGTTTTTAAGTCATCGATTGTCAGCGATTAAATCAGTAACCGAACTGACCAGATAGTTTCATGTGATCGGTAAAGAGGGAAAAAAGGAACCGCAGCCATTGGGAGGAGACAGCATCCCTGCCGCGAGTTTGCTGGTTAAATTTGTTCTTGGTGAGGTATAACCGATAATAATAATAATAATAATAATAATGAATCGTAAAGATTATTTGTGTAACTGCTGTGTTACAGAGCGCGCCATAATGGGAATTCTCGTTGGATTTTGCCTGGCAGAAAATACATGAAATGTGGACACGAATGGACACATTGAACGTTTAGCAAAGAGTAGACACCTAGTAAGTGCATTTTCGCCTAAAAAGACACGCAAATAATCCTTTCGGAACATTCTTATATATTACTATCCAGAGTAGGACTTAGTACGTGAGCCTATCATCGTGTTAGGCTTCCAAGAATACGAATATCGAAGGCTACCGACGTTCCGGTGCCAGGCACTAAAGACGATTTTTGTCTAGGCTTCTGATGGCAACGGGGGCCGAGGAGTCGCCGTTGCAAAAGATCAAAAATATATGCTGCTATTCACAGCACCAATGTCTAACGCAAATTGCGTTCCAGAATATTCTTCTTTTCTCCTCCGACGTCATTATCGTTGCCATTGTCAGTTGCCATTTCGATGAGTGAACCTTCATACATTTTCCGATTGTAGCATAAAGCTAACACAGATATGGAGGGACGAAACACTTTAGCAAAGTGATTGTTGATTATGATTGTATTCTTCAGTTAATTATATTGATTCTTCCGCCGAACGCCACCTTCAGCTTGGTTTCGATAGTTGTCATCTGTTGATGATGTTGTTATTGTTGTTAAGTGAACCGCTAAGCTGGAGTACGCTTTGGCGTGTCCAATGATCGCCTCACTCCAAGGAGTTCATTGTAAATGTGTGAAATTTTTAAACACTAAAATAGCGCTGTGAAAAAATCAAAGCACCCAAGATGTTTCCTTCAAAAGAAATTAAAATAAAAACAATTATAAGATTGGCAAAATGAGGGCATGCAGATTCCGCGAACACAAATTGACCGCGGCCCCTCCCAAGATGGCGAGGGAACAGGGAATGAGGGCCATCCGGCACCTCTTTCCTACCCATCAACCCAGGCTGCAGCAAGACGACCATGACACGTCGCCGCCACTCACTGTTACAGAAGAGGAGGTACGCGAAGCTGGGGAACGCATCGCCGCCCGTAAAGCGGGAGGCCCGGATGGTATTCCCCCAGAAGCGATCAAAGCCTTGATCAAAGAGAGACCGGACTACTTCGCCACGATTGTAAATAAGCTTCTGACAGAGAGGTCCTTTCCTACCCAGTGGAAGTCGGCCAAGCTAGTACTACTAGCGAAACCGGGTAAGCCGTTGGACTCCCCCTCGGCTTACCGACCTCTCTGCCTGCTTAGCGTCGTGGCGAAGGCGTTCGAGGCAGTGATAGCGAGACGGCTAGTGACCGAACTGGAGGAGGGCAACCTCCTCTCGGACGCCCAACATGGTTTCAGGAAGAGACGATCGACGCAGACCGCTCTGGAAAGCGTAATGAGACTGGCGCAAGAGGAGAGAGAAAGAACGCCGAGGACAAGGAAATTTTGTCTTGCGGTGCTCTTAGACGTGAAGAACGCCTTCAACTCCATCCCCTGGAGCACGGTGTGCGAAGCGCTGGAGAGAAAGGGAGTGTCGCGATACCTCCAGGAGGTGATCAACAGCTACCTCAGCGAACGGAGGATCAACTGGGACGGAGCAGAGCACGAAATGACGGCGGGCGTACCACAGGGATCGGTCTTAGGGCCGATACTGTGGAACGTGGCCTACGACGACGTGCTGAGGCTAGACTACCCAGAAGAGGTCACACCGGTGGCGTATGCAGACGACCTGGTGCTCATTATCAAGGACAAAAAGGAAAGCGACATTAAAAGGAAGGCGAACGAGGCCATCGCCCAGGTGGAAGCTTGGATGACCGCCCACGGGCTTCGCCTCGCACCGGAAAAGACAGAGGCCATCTTCCTAATAGGGAGGAAACGGCTGAATGTCCCCATGGCCCTGATGCACGGGACCCAAGTGGTCACCCCGAAGAAGGAGGTAAAGTATCTGGGGGTCATGCTGGACCAAGGCATGACCTTTAGTGCTCACATACGATATGCCACCAAGAAGGCGGAGCAGGCGGCAACAAACCTCTGCCGGCTCATGCCGAGAACACGGGGTGCCAGCGAGGGGAAAAGGCGTCTGTTGGCAACCGTTGCAGAATCGGTGGTGCTCTACGCATCGCCGGTTTGGCGACAGGCGCTGAAGAAGAAGTGTAACGTGAAAGCGCTAAGAAAAACGCAGCGTGTCCTGGCACTGCGCGTGTGCCGTGCATACAGGACCACGGCCACCCTCACGGCCCTGGTCCTGAGCCGGATGGTCCCCTGGGACCTGAAGGTAGAAGAAAGGGCCAAGTTGGGCAGAGACCTCAATACCGGCCCAGTCGCTGTAAGAGAGGAAAGCATCAGAGAGATGCAAGCAGAGTGGGAGCAGGGAGGGACGTCGAGGTGGACCAAGTCCATCATCCGCGACCTAAGCGGGTGGTTCCACCGAGAACATGGTGAAACCACTTACAGACTTACCCAGTTGCTCGGCGGGCACGGGTGTTTTGCGAAATACCTTCATAAATTTAAGAAGGTAGAATCGCCGTTTTGTGTCCACTGCGACAGCGGGGCAGAGGACGACGCAGAACATACACTGCTGAAGTGTGAAGCGTTCCAAGAGGAAAGACTCAAGATGGAGCGGAAGATAGAAGACAAAGTAACCACCCAGAACTTAGTACAGCACATGCTGCAGAGTGCAGAAAAGTGGGAAGCAGTGCAAGAGTTTGCAGAGGAGGCCATCTCGCGCAAGGAGCGTGCGGAGATGGCCCGGCAAGGGCGTTTGTAGAAAGAAAAGAAGAACACAGCCAAAAATTACGAAGTAATCATGTACATGTTCCGTAATTTTGTCTTAATAAACTTGCCACCCACAAGGTCGTGGGTGGTCCAAAAAAAAAAAAAAAAAAAATTGACCGCGGTTAACTATCGTTGCACCAGCCTTAGCTGGCTGCACTTTATGGATTCGTTCGTGAAAATTTTTCAATATGATCACATTGTCGTAAAATAGTGTCGAGAAATAGTTTCAGATCAGGTATGCGTCCCCCGTTTCATATTAGTGGTCATTAATTATTGATTTAGATTATAACAGGAAAACAAAAATAATATGGTTCGATTAGCACCTTCTCGAGTATTTTTGCCGAGCATCGACTCTCCTTGCACAGGGTCAATTTTCAATTGAATCAATGACCAAGCAGCATGGAAGAGGGACACCCCAAATTTTGGTGGCCCACACAACGCCGTATCGACGGGCGCAGTATTGTACTGAAGCTGTAGTGACTCATGCACATATATATATATATATATATATATAGACCTTTACAAAACGTTAGCAGACGTAAAAGTAGATGAATTTCAACTCATCATCACTAGTTATAGTCTAAGGTGAACGGCTGTGCGACGTACCTTTACGAACTTCTGTGTGAAGAAAATGTTGTTCCTATCTTCCAGGTAGAGGGGGTTGAACCACTCGAAGAGTGAGTGGTATACTCCAAAGCGAAGATCTCCCGTTGCGCGCACTGCGTTCGCCAGCTCGCCAACGAGGTCCTTGCCCGGTCCGACGTCGCGAGAGTTCCAGTTGAACGAATTGGCTGATGGCCACAGGGTATAGCCTTCGTGGTGTTTCGACGTGAGTACAACGTATCTATACAGAACAAATCGAGAGAGTTCACGGGGGTCAGAATAATGGAGAAAAAAAACACTCCCACCTGAGTGAGGCTTACTTGCAGCAGCTGCCCGCTAAGCTGGTAAGTAAACGTAATTGCATTTATTGGTTCATTGACGGAACTGCATTTTTGCAATGCCTAAGATCTCTGTATGTCGTCACCACGTTGCGTCACTCGAACCTGCGGTCTCCGGCCAAACATAGTATTTCCAGAAATAGCACTACACGAAGTTAGCTCTCTCTCTCTCTCTCTCTCTCTCTCTCTCTCTCTCTCCGCATATAAATGGATTTTCAAGAAAAGACACACCGTTGAAAAAACGCTCTCTGTGTCAGTTTTCTATGGGGTCAGAATTATCGAAACGAATAATAATAGCCTAATGCTGCTAGATTCAGGCGGATAATAGTGAGCCCCTTGTCGCCAGTCCATCAATGCATCTGATGATTAGCTTAAGTGACGCGATTTGACAGCTCCGGATGCTGTCCGCCGTATCTTCTATAGCTGTCTGCCTTGGCCAAGGCAATTCTTTACCATATTATAATCAACAGTACGTATCGGGCAGCGCCGTTAATATATTTCGACTTCCCTTAAAATTGAGCTACGTATATTCTCGTCGAGCACCTTATTCGCAATTGTTCATGGCAACAGCTGAAATCACTAAATATGATGGACGTGACAGATAGTTCTCGACAAAGCCCCTGAATATCCAGACAAACATTGATAGCAATACAGTGTCTATCGGTTCTCTATCCCAATTAAGTGAATTATACGAACTCCTACGGCCAAGTTGATGGATAGCTTTGCATGACGTTTTAGCTGAATGCTCCATTCCGAGCTAAGTCATTGGCGGTTTCGAAGTCCCGAGTCGGCCTGGTTATCCAGCGCTTCTATCTACATATATATCTACATTATCAGCGTAACGCGCCATGAGAAAATCTCCTCAACGTAGATGTCGTTTGAAATTCTGCTCAAACCGTATCGTGTTATGATTATTATTATTATTATTATTTATACCGCGCATGCTTGGCTAGTTAAACAGAAAGCAGAAAATCGCAGTCATTAGCCCGGCACGATAGATACGAGTGCTACCACACGAACGAAAATGCCCACATTCGACGGACAAGCGCCGGTCAGCCGCCGGTGCTATTCATTATCCGGCTGATCGAACAGTGGAGCGCTGCCGAAGCTGCTACTGCCGCTGCTGCTGCCACCTATCGAGATGATTATTATCGTTGTTATAGATTTTGCGGCCGCTATTGCTATTTCTGTTGTTGTTGTTATTGTGGTTATTGTTGTTGTTGTTGTTGTTGTGCTTGTTGTTGTATGACATTACCAATATCAAAAATTGGCCCTGTTACTGCTACTGGGCCGTACATCATCAAGGCTTATTATTTTGGTAACGATAATAAGAACGCGGACTTGCGGTAACAAAGCAAAGCTGGGGGCAGTGTTCACCTCCCGCCAGCCAGCCCCGGCCGGCGTCGAGGTAACACCCCGGCGTCGCCATGCCCCCAGATGGCGTGCCACGAGAGATAACCATGTTTTGTGTTGCGATGGCCGTATGACGGTCGTTATATTGTCTCTGTGTAATAGGAGGCACCCGATATCGCTACGGGGGCCTACCCGGGACCAACAAACCGCTCCGTTTGAGTCGGCTTGATTTTTGTATGCCGCCGTCCGCGGCTGCTACAGAGCCCGCTACGAATACAGCAGTCACGGCTGTGACCAAAGCCCCAGCTAAAGCACGCCACCCCCGTCGGTGAGGGCCAATGGCATCGTCGCACATGTTCGTATCGGTGTTGCGGCCCCGGTTACAATTCTGGCGAAGCAGGGCTGTCCACAGGCGTCAATCGCGGTTCGCGGCGGTTGTTGGCTACCGTCGGTGAGAGGGGTCTGATCGCGCCAGCTACTGAGAGGTAGCGTTTGTATGCGAAGCGAGTCAACGACGACTGGGACGTATGCGAGTATATAAGGTAAGGCGCATGCTGTTCAAGCATTGTGCCACTCTCATTACTGTGATATATTTAGATACACAAGAAGAAAGTCGATTCGGACACAAGACAACTACACGAGAGACTTGTCCCGATAGTCGATCGCCGTTCAACGAGAATCATGCGTATGTTTGTGCTTGTGAGCGGTGCGTTGTGTGCGGCGGGCGTCGTCAACGCCGGCGGTCATCTGGGAGGATACGGAGGTGGTGACCTCGGTGGTTATGGAGGCGGAGGTCTAGAGCTCTCCGGTGGCTACGGCGGAGATCTTGGAGGTGGCTACGGAGGAGGACACGGTCACGGCTATGTAAAGGACATCACTAAGGTGATCACTAAGGCTGTACCCCAGCCATACCCTGTGCCGGTGCCGAAACCGTATCCCGTGCACAAGGTGGTGCCAGTGCCTCATACAGTGCACGTACCCAAGCCTTACCCTGTTCCCGTGAAGGTGCCCGTTATTAAGAGAATCCCCCAGATTGTGCACGTCCCCAAGCCCTACCCCGTCCCTAAGCCGTATCCGGTGCCCAAGCCAGTTCCAGTGCCGGTGCCCGTTGCTGTCTACAAGGACGTACCCTATCCTGTGTACAAGCACGTTCCAGTGCCCGTCCACAAGCCGGTCCCAGTGCACGTAAAGGTCCCAGTTCACGTCCCTGTCCCTGTCCACAAGGAGATTCCTGTACCTCATCCCGTTGAGGTCCCTGTGAAGGTGCCAGTGTACAAGGAGGTCCTCGTTAAGAAGCCCGTCCTCGTACCCCACCCTGTCTACGTCAAGTCTCATCATGGTCATGGTGACCTCGGACTCGGTGGAGGCTACGGTGGAGGTCTTGGCGGAGGCTACGGTGGAGGTCTTGGCGGAGGATACGGCGGAGGTCTCGGGGGAGGCCACGGATGGTAAACGGATGCAACGTGGTGTCGCGCAACAATCTGCTCGAAGCATCAACAACCAACAATCGACTGCTAACGGTTTCGCTACGCTTTCGGTTTAACTTCTGTCAAAAATGTGAAAACCGAACGATGTTCAGCGGCACGCCCGATACTAAAAGACACAACTCAAAAGCTTCTGCAGAGAACCCAAAGCCAATTGTATACATAACTGTAAATAAAGTGAGATGGGACATTGTAACTCCTACGCGAGCGTAGTCATTCTCAAGTAGGCGTAGTAGCCGTAGGCCATGCTAACAACTTCGCAATTCGCTGTGCGAATATCATTGTCTGCCGTTTCGTCCTTCCCGTATATTTCTCTACGAAAAAAAATTGCGCATGTCTAGAAAAGCTTCATGAAGAACGAATTGAGTCAGACCTGTAAAAAGTGTATATATATATATATATATATATATATATATACAAATATAATGATGATTATATATTGTTCTATAATAATGTTCCGCATTTGTGTATACCACCTATAAGACTGAAGGCTACATTGAAATCGAATTGCAATTCATATCTTATTCAACTCGAGTGTAAGTAAGAAAATTGCACAAATCTCGTTAGCACATCCTTACTTCGCTCCAGCTCGGCGAAATAGATCGGCCCATTGTGATGCATTGAAGAACTCGGCACGGAAGTCACGCGCGAAGTCGGCATAGGTCCACCCTGGCGGATAGTTCTGCTTCATGAAATTCACTACGTCTTTATTCTACACAGGCATACACAGAGATAAGGAAGAGAGTCTTTAAAATTGGGTTTGCCACCTTCGACAGAATGGTGACTTCAACTCAAACCGTATCAGATTGATATCTACTATCTAGTTTGGCACCTATGTGTCCCAGCAGTTAATCTCGAAGGCTAACTCGCAGTTTTGAATGCCTCGCAAATCGCACTGGTTCATTGCTTTTATGAACCTTGTAGCGTTGCAGCGATTACCTGGTTGACGGCCGATATAAAGAATAGGGAATTGTCATTTAACGATATATTTGATGTGTTTTGTGACGATACACCGAACTCGAAGGGAGGCCTCTTTAGATTAGTTTTCATTGAGAGCCTCCTTAAGTACTTTGGTTAGCAGTTGCTGAGAAGATTTGTTCTGAAGTCCCTGTTGTTCGCTTCGCCTCATCCTGTCGTGTTCGTAATCCGGATGTCTTCACCCAACGAGCTCCCGATTGCGTCCAGCTATTTGACGCCTTCTGTGACACCACTATGTCCGTGGTTATTTGTGGCGATTTTAATCGGAGAAGCCATGAACCGGGCCAGTACTGTCATCGCAGATTGGTTATCGAAAAAGGTCATCTTTATCGATTCGTACTCGACTCTTTCAACAGGTCGACCGCACCACCCGGGGGGAAGATATTCTTGACCTCCTCCACACCACCGAGCGAGCTTTCATTGAAGATCTCTACATGTGTCAATCCTTCGTTTAAGACGTGACTTCTTTACTGTTGCTTTTAAGGTTCAGTGCGAAGTCAACAGGCCAAATCACGATACCTCAGGTTACAACCTATGAAAAGGTAACTATAATGGGTTCCAGGACGAATTGTTGTGTCTCTTCTCCTAGGAATTTTTTAGCGGCTGTCACGGTGTTAATGATGGTATGCCTAAGTCATTCGAAGTACCCATGCGCCGGCCCACTGACAAGTGCTTTCCCCAAGAGCCATCATCCGATCAAGCACTGGGACATTCAGCGATATATTCAGATTCTGGAGCGCCCAACGGACGCTGAGACTTCACCGCAACTTGTGCCAGTTAAACCTAATCAGAAACAGATACTATCCTTATCTAGCAATATTGAAACACAATACTTTCTGCATTTACAAGCCTTCGCTAACCGCTGTTATGATATATTATGGTAGAGTTCAGTATAATTTTCTAGCAGTTGGCATCATCACAATTATTCCCGGTTGGCTAAGCTATGCCTCAGCACTCTATGCGTGTTTTTCTTTTGATAACAACAGGTACAATTTAAGCTGCACATGGAAAGTATCCGTGTTACACGTTTATTAGCAGCATCTCGACATCCCAGAAACACGGTTTAGTTAAATAAACTACAGATCGCGTTGCTTAGCTCAAGATGTAACTATGTATATAGAAAATTAATTTTACACTGATTATCATTAAGCAATGCCATATATGTTTCCTTATTATACTTTTACCTCCTGAGCAGTGTCAACGTACCGGTATGCCTTGCCAATCCCACCAGAACCATTCAGAGACGAACGAGGGGACGGAAAAAACGCCCCAGTGGAGGAATATGCCAATCTTAGCTTTGTCATACCAGATTGGTGCCGGCCGTGTGTCCAGAGAATTCCAGTCAGGCAGATAACGTCCATCATCTTCAAACGGCCTGTATAGTAATTGAGAGAAAAAAAAATTAAAAAATAGCATTTCCTTGTAGAGGCTTGACCCTCGGGCAGAGAGGCTTGCCTCTGAATTACATACACAAAACGTCGCAGAGTAACAGACCGGCGTTGTGGCGAAGGCGGTTAAAATCGATTTGTTATTACCCTGTCATTTTTTTAAATGTCACCAAGAACCGCCCTCAGCAGAGGTGCATGTGGTATCGATATATATTAACTCCGAAACGGAGATACTCTTCATGCCAAGATACTATAAAACTAAGTAGATGATGGAATTGCCTCTTCATTTGTCAGCTCAACGATTTCGAGATATTAGGTATAAGTTACGCCGGCAAAATCGGAAAGAAAAATATATTAATTATGCCGATATGCGGGCAGTTTGATCTTTATTTTGAGGGCGCCTCACGCCGTCATCAGCCGCACCCGACTTAGCGAGCGCGGCGATTACCCAGCGGCGATCTCGGATTTCGGACTGCCCCGCTCTCCACGAACTTTTGGTGCCCCCTGATGGCGACGCGATCCGCCTCCCTCGATCGTGCTTGCTCACCTTAGCATCCTGTGCTACATTCTGCTGTAGGTGTTCAATTGTTTCACAATTGTTCCATCTCGCACATGACACAGTTGCATATAATGGCAAAGAGTGTACCCCCCCTGATAGGCATACATTTTCTCAGAGTAGAAACATTTATAAGTAAATGGCTCTTTGGTCAAGATTAAGATTTTTAGATGCTATTAATCCTCCTGTGATGGAGCAATTAATATTTTCTTTTATGATCATGCTATGATTGTGTTAGTATTATTATTGTTTTGCAGCTACTTTTTTTATCTTCGACACTGCTTTTTCGGCAGGTAAATAGGGCTGTGTCAGGCGCTGTGTTAACAGTCGACCTGCTACGGTAGACCACCGGCGTCGTCAAAGGAGTTCGGCGCACAGCTATGCGCGCCACTGAAGGGTTGCCAAGAGGAAATCTGGACTTTTCACCGAAGTAATGTCCACAATGAGACTTTCCGAGAGCTCATAACCCTAACTAAAGGGGTCTGAAGACTTCAGTGGCGTTGCGATGCCCGCACTACCCGGTTCTCGGGTGTACACTGCACCAGGCGTGCTAAGCATTTACCTCATAAATTATCGTTAAACAAAAAAAAAAGCCGCCGTCGACAACGTATCGATCAGCTTTCTGTAGAGAGCGAAAGCCGAGTGTTGGCTTTTCAATCGAGGTCGAAGTGTGTAGTAATGCTAAATTTACATCACACGCAAGTATCATTTATGTCGAGACGGTTTCGGGCTATCATTGATTTGACTGATGTGACTGAAAAGAAGGGTTATTGATTGATAAAAGGTAAGGTAAAGGTAAAGGTTTATTGGTTTATTGAAGGAGATGCAATTTTACAATGCTTAAGCTCTTTGCTTTTATGTCACGCAACGGGGCTCGAACCTGCGGCCTCTGGCTTCCGATAGCCACAGACTTAGCCGTCCAAGCCACTGCGCTGACGGAGGTTGATAAAAGGTAAGGTAAAGGTTAATTGGTTTATTGACGGAGCAACAATATTTACAATGGTTAAGTTCTTTTATATGTGATCACCAGGTCGCCGCGGGACTCGAACCTGCGGCCTCTAGCTTTTTTGACAGCCAGCCGACTTAGCCGTAGAAGCCAAATTACGTGTTTCCCGTATGCTTATAGAAGACCAAATATTTGCAGGCAATTAGTAAGTTAGTTCGTAACAAACCTGTTGAATAGTTTTTGACGCCGACAAATGCCTCTAGTTGTATCTGCTCGAGATAAAGCCCGAGTGGCCCCGCTGGACATGTTCTTGCATGTCCACGCCCGAAACCATCGTATGGAATCCTATGATGGCTATCGATGAAAACACAACGGACAAAATGAAGCAATATGGACAAAAGAAATGCGAAAACCGTGTGTCTGAGCGTGTCCGATCTCTCTGTTCGAAATACGATCGGTCCCGACGTAAATCTCAGATATCAGATATCGCCAGCTATCGAATGACAGTGAAAGGGCTCGCTGATCAGAGCAACTGAAATGCCAGATCTCTGGCATTCAGATCGTTGTAGCTGAACCCAACTTCGACTGTGTTATATAAAAGATAAAGGAATCTATTAAAAAGCTTCTTAAGCTAATTCTGCACGACGAACGTCTGCTCATTGAAAAGAAACGTGCTCCAGTCAGTCGTGTTTTTTTTTGTTAGATTGTCATCGATGCGGTTCTATAGACACCAAGGAATATCGTAGTTTGAATCATTCATACTGTCCCACGTCGTGTTGGACTATACTTTCAGTTCAATTACTTGTTTTCTACGATCGGATACTATCGTATATTACATTCATGCTGATTGATTAATTTGACGAGTTAACGCGGAGCAGAGTAGCCATCTGTTCCGCCCGCTACAAGGCTATATCTCAGATATGACACTCTTGTATTCGATAGTGCAAAAATTTTCCAGCTCTAAAAGAGCGTTAGTGAGACGGCAGCTGTTCAGCTGCCCAGAAGAAATGCATCCAATTGTTAATAATATTTGTTCCGGTACATTATCTCCAAGCTCAACGATCGCATGCGTTGTGCGTGGGAGGTTGTTGAGATTAGACGTGTTCTTCTGTAGCCCAAATGTTTGGCAAGGACATCACGTGAAGCTGACAGTGCAGAAGACCATTTTTTTTTTTAGAGGAGGAAATTTTCTTCAAACGCAGGGACACCACCAGAGACACCTTCCAATCTCCATGAAAGTGGGCCGATCCAGTACAGTTGGGTTGGCGTGGATGACAAAACCCCTCTGCCTGTTAAAACCATCCTCTGCTGAGAGTGCATCTCTTCCCTAGAGTCGGCACGCTTGGCATTACTTCGATCTCTGAGGAAGGTGTGTACTGCTCCTGCTAGTCTTCTATAGCAGGGTGCCGTAGTCTCCTATGACTACTGTGGCTTTCGTGTTGGGGTCCTGCCCGGGAACGCTCGGCCACCGAATCCCCGGCCCGTAGCGGGAATGCGTGGGGAGAGACTGGTGAAGGTGGAGGCCCCCGTGACAGGCAGGCCAATCTACCCAAGAGGTACCGGTTGCTCGGTCCACCTATCACCGGCCCACATGAGCGGGAATTCGCGGGGAAAACCGGTCTAGCTAACGGTGGAGCGGGCCTCCGAGACCCCCCGGGGTGGTGGCTGACTCGGGCCTTTCTGTGTCTCTGCTTACTCTCCTTTAGCTGATGATCCCCCCAGACAGTCTACGACCTCCGCCCGGGCTTCCCTCGATTTGACCATATATGCCACAAGCTCTCTGACTGATTTCCCCACAACCTCCCTCAAGCCTCCCTGCCTGGCTGCCGCTAGTGACTCACATTGGGCCACCGTGTGCTCAACGTCGTCCACCTCGCCCACGTCGCACAGCACGCATATGTTCACCTGCGTCTTTCCGATCTTAGCCATGTGGGTCTGGAACTGCCCGTGGCCCGGCAGAACCTGCGTCGCTGCCTGCGTCGCGCCGAATGGTTTTAAAAATGAGAACGTCTAATCGACAAAAACATGCATGCTTCTGTAAACATTACGTAATTAGCTGTATGATTGCGCAATTTTGTTGTAAATAGCCGAGCAACGCTGCCAGTAGCGCGTAATTGTGAGAAATTAGTTAGTTTCACATACGAGCTTCTTTGCTTCTATAATAATTGGTAATAATCATAATAAAGTAACAATTATTGCGTACATTTCAACTATATATAATACGATTATATCGATATTTTCTAAATAAAAATATTTTACCGACAATAATCATTATATAATAATTGTTAGTATTTAACCCAACTTTAAATATAAATAAATTACTTATTATTTTTTGCTGTTTAATTTATTATCCACAACTTCGCTGACGGCCAATCCAGCTTTGAGCGGGTGTATCCAGCAATATAGGAACAGATGACATCGGTCGGGTGGCTTCTTTATTGCAAAAAGATCCTATAAATATCTCACCAATGACGCTGTTCAGCTATAACACCCTATCCATATAGGTGGTCACTTATCACCTACTATCGCTATCACCTTGGACAGAGGTACTTATTTCCTTGAGCTAGGATTGTATCATTTATGGGCATCAATTCTAGACTATATTGAGAATTGACTCACGGGCATTTTCTTGGATATCTGACCACCTGATGTAACCGCTCATTTTGCGTTCGTGTAAAAAACCGTATTGGAAGTTGCGGTGCTTGCCCCTCAAGGTAGCTGCTGTGGAAAAACATATCGAGTTAGATTATGCCTTAGTCAAACACCGTGTGTATTACTCGCTTCCGGCATGTGATCATAGTGAACCTGCCTGGCTGCCGCTAGTGACTCACATTGGGTCACCGTGTGCTCAACGTCGTCCACCTCGCCCGCGACGCACAGCACGCATATGTTCACCTGAGTCTTTCCGATCTTAACCATGTGGGTCTGGAACTGCCCGTGGCCCGTCAGCACCTGCGTAGCCTCATACATGAACTCACCCATGTTGCACTCTAACCACACCCTGAGGTCTGGTATCAGACTTTTGATCCAACACCCCTTCGTCACTCCCGGAGTAACCTGCGCCCACTCTCGCTGCCAGGCGTCGCGGGTGGCCCTCCGTTCCATGGTCGAATCAAGATTCCCAGCCGGGAGCCTGAGGCTTTTCTCAGTAGCTAACAGGTCCCACGGCAACATTCTGGCTAGGGCCAGTAGGACGTCGGTCGACACAGTCCGGTACGCCCGGCTCACCCTGATTGCCAGCGTCCGTTGGGCCAACCTCAGCATCCCCCTATTCTTCAACATGCGGAGCGCCAGGTTCGCCTATACTGGTGAAAGGTAAAGGGCCATAGACTCAGCTACCGATACCAGCAGTCTCCTCTTCTCCCCCGACACCCCCCCCCCCCTCACCCTAGGCATCAGGCACGTCAGGTTCAGGGTTCAGTGCAGGGGTCCTGGAACAATATGACTGCTCTGTGATATAGCCACCAAAGTGGCACACGTGGGCGATCTGTGCTAAGGTTTGTTTCTGGATCACAATATTCATCTTCGTATAGACACGATATGATAGCTTGTGAGAGGCTTTTGAATCAGTCTCTCTCAGAGGAGAATATATTTTCAACTGTTACTAGAGCCCCATTGCTGGACAGTACCAAATCAGCAAAACGAAATTGAAGTATTGATATTCAAACATTTTAGACAACGACCATCATTATTCATTAATTAGCAGGCGTCAGTCCGCTCGCGCCGAATGGTTTTAAAAATGAGAACGTCTAATCGACAAAAACATGCATGCTTCTGTAAACATTACGTAATTAGCTGTATGATTGCGCAAATTTAGTTGTAAATAGCCGAGCAACGCTGTCAGTAGCGCGTAATTGTGAGAAATTAGTTAGTTTCACATACGAGCTTCTTTGCTTCTATAATAATTAGTAGTAATCATAATAAAGTAACAATTATTGCGTACATTATACGCAATAATTGTTACTATGCATAATACGATTATATCGATATTTTCTAAATGAAAATAGTTTTACTGAGAATAATCATTATATAATAATTATCAGTATTTAACCCAACTTTAAATATAAATAAATTACTTATTATTTTTTGCTGTTTAATTTATTATCCACAACTTCGCTAACGGCCAATCCAGCTTTGAGCGGATGTATCCAGCAATTTAGGAACAGATGACATCGGCCTGGTGGCTTCTTTATTGCAAAAAGATCCTATAAATATCTCACCAATGATGCTGTTCAACTATAACACCCTATGCATATAGGTGGTCACTTATCACCTATTATCGCTATCCCCTTGGAGAGAAGTACTTATTTCCTTGAGCTAGGATTACATCACTTATGGGCATCAATTCTAGACTATATTGAGAATTGACTCACGGGCATTTTGTTGGACATCTGACCACCTAATGTAACCGCTCATTTTGCGTTCGTGTAAAAAATCGTATTAGAAGTTGCGGTG
Organism: Stratiolaelaps scimitus; assembly: GCA_019614645.1. Classification (NCBI taxonomy): domain Eukaryota; kingdom Metazoa; phylum Arthropoda; class Arachnida; order Mesostigmata; family Laelapidae; genus Stratiolaelaps; species Stratiolaelaps scimitus. Next base: position 1,120,840 of record JABWDB010000035.1, on the reverse strand, counting down.
CTTGCCCCTCAAGGTAGCTGCTTGGGACCCACATTATTTTGTATTTACATCTTAGACTTAAAAAAACACTATACCACAGTATATAACCCATAAACTTTACGTGGATGATCTCAAGCTTTACGGTCCGTCGAAAACCGAATCCGAAAGACGTGATCTGCAGAGAGCCGTTGATGCCGTCTCAAGGTGGTGCTCTAATAATGATATGATAATATCCGTCCCTAAATGTGCTGCATGATGTATATCAGACCCTCACCTATATACTCTTAACAATCAGCCTATACCGATTGTGAAGTGTATGAGGGACCTGGGAGTAATGGTCTCACCGGACTTGGATTTTAACCTGCACATTACACAAGTCATTCAGTCCGCTACGTTAGTTTGTAACACATTATTTTGTTGTTTTATTGTGAAAAAGCCTGAATTTTATATGCACTTCTATAAGAGCTTAGTTATACCCAAATTTACATACTGCTGTGAAGTTTGGCGACCATATCTTAAGAAACCTTTAGACACTATGGAGCGAGTTCAATCAACGGTCTTAACAACCTTCTCGCTTAGATGTGGAATCGATCGCTCGACTCTTAGCTTACTTCCTATCACTGACCTACACAAACAGGCAGAAATGCGATTTTACAAAAGGTTACTATCTTCAAAGACGTATTATAAATATTTTAATGTCAGACACAACAATCTGCGGAGTGGACAAACCATATCATCAGTACAAATCGCCAGAACGGCAAGAATCAACGATATGTTGATTTCTTTTCGAGCCACACGAATGCATATACTATGCACTAACAAAATTTTTGTACACCAAATGTATACCTGCCCTTTGTTAATAAAGGTGTTTTCGAAATTGAATTGAATTGAAATACTTTGAAAAAACATATCGAGTTAGATTGTGCCTTAGCCAAACACCGTGGATAAAATACATCGTGGGTATTATTCGCTCCCGGCATGTGACCATAGTAAAATGAGATAATCCCTGAACCGTCTTTTTCTTTGTCTAAACATTTAAATTATTTGGCCTCGAGTTTGTTTTTTTTGCCATTGTTTGTTTATCGCCTTGATTGATCCCGGAGCTCCAAATATTGATGAAGCTGATTATAATTACAAACAATGCTCCCAGTGTATAGCAGAGAGGAAGAGAATAAGCAGAGGTGGTTGCCCCGATAGGTCCTCATAGTAATATACATAAAAGGTTAAGAGCTCAGGCCTGTCAGATAGGGGAACAGCTGAGGGTCAGCTCGAAAATCAATTATAGTGTATAGCATAATACGGTAAAGTCACTTATTAGGGATCCACTTGTTCGATTACATCGAACTTTAAGAAGTGTTAATTGATTTACGGCCCCTCTGAGCGCTACAATGGTGAATTAGAAAAAGTAAGTGCCATCCTCGAACCGGAGGGGCCATTATGAATACCTGTCTACATGCATTTGGATATTATACAACACTTGTACGCACATACGTTTTGAGACGGATTTCTCAGAAACTGAGCTGATTTATGATGAATCCATTTCAGCTGAATCGGAATGACAATCTAAAACCCGGGTTAGTATTAGATGCGTGCATTACCATACATCGACATGTGTATGAATGCTTATTTTATGTGAGGCGTTTTGTATAATAATAATAATAATAATAATTAATAAAGAATTCAATGAATAGGAATACATTTTCGCTGCATAATTTTTATGGGGCAAGTTCCGTCAAGTTCATATGGCATTAAATGTTCGTGTTTTTTCAGGGTAATGACGCTGCCTGCTTATGACCTGATCATCGGATGCCAAGGAGCCGTCCGAGTTGGCGCTTCTTTATCTACTTAAAGGGCTCAGACGTTGGTGGTACGATACTGCTTTTTTTCCCTGTGTTTTGTCCGTCTAGGAGAAAGTAAACGCCTCCCGTTGACTCTCTAGACATTTCGAAGATTCTGAATGACATCGACATCTCTATGATTTCAGCTCTCGCACAATCTACATACAAACGATCTGCATGGGTGCGTAAACAAAAAACATTCGGTTCCTCGTGGACGATCTATATTACCATTGGAGTTCTGTGGCCGATATTTATCTAAAGAAAAAACCAAAAAAGACACAAACTCAGTGTTGCCTTTACACCCATCGTCACAGTACGTTTTACCATGGGCATGTTCGTGTTGGAGTATAATGTGTAAATGTGGAAGCGAGGCGAGACGACGCCCCCGTGTATATAGTTATATAGTTACCATGCATTGACGCTCGTCACACAAAGGGCGGCCAACGCCAGAAGCAAGCCCACACGAAGGGCACTTGCACATGATAAACCAGGTGATGGGTGGCCCCGTTGAACAGGCCACATTCTGCTCTTGCTGCTGATTGTACTTGAGAAACACAGACACCCGGAGCGCAGGCCACACAACGTACACGAATCCAGCACGAATGTCAATTACCGATTTCCGCCATTCGTTGTTTGACAGGCACGCCGACGACAAGGCCTGTACCAATTGGACTGTCAGCCCGACTCAACACGGATTTCACGGCTGCGTCGCTCTCTAACTCATGCTATTGGCGAATCGGTATTAGCAAGTGATTAGCACTTGGGGAGCACTCCAACATTGGCGCACTGCTACAACACATATATCTCTGCCGATACGGCAAATCTTTGCTTTCATTGGCCAAATATTAGCGTTTCACCCCCGATAGAACAGCGACGTCGACGTCACTGTTGATGCGAGCCACTTTATCATCCAGCTACAATCGTCGTGATTATGGCGGGCCTGTATCGATCCCAAATAACAGCTATAGTGCTCACTGTAACGGGAGAGCTGACACTGATAATCGACGCGGGCTTAAGGAGAACGCTCCCAGCGAACGGGTGGGCTATGAGATATTGACCTATGTCTAGAAAAACACTCGCATAAAAACAAATGAGATCTTAATCAGTCGAGCGTTCACGTTCTTATTAGCCAAGGAGTTAGGGGCGTGGGACGCTTTCGAGTTACGATACGTTCATTATAAGGGAGGCCTGATAATCCATTGTTTTTGTTTGTAAATGATTCCCTAGTCGTAGAATATCGTATAGCTTTTGTATTCGGTCAAGCCTGGTGGTAACCTCTCGCATAGCCGGCGTTAGTTATCGTAAATAAGCAAGGACAATTCTCTATGGAACAAGATTAAAAAAAAAAGTGATCTGGCAGAACTTTAAGGCCGTCGCTGAGGCCTTGCCGGTTAGGTGCGCTCGCGCCTGCTAACGCCTGCTGACCTGCACTACCTGTGAACGAACCGATAACGAAGCTCTCTCCGAAATTCTCATATTCGTCTCTCTCCGAGTTACATTCGCATATCAAACTCACAGGAAATCATACTACGATTGGCTGTTCGAGAAGAAATTAAATGATCATTCCGTCATTACGATACTACAGCAGCATTTCGAAGCATAATGAAATACAAACATATAGCAATAGCCGTGGGGAGCCCCACAGCGAAGGCCCTTTCGACAATAACCCACTAACGGAAACCTATCGAATCGCATGCTCACGGTGACGGCATATCAGCAAGCTATCTCATTCGTAAAGATCAAATCATGTATTTGAACGTGAAAACCCTGTCCCCTGAGCAAGGTTGTAATTTGACAAAGAAGTGACAGTTTTTTTTTTGGGTCGCTTATTCGGCAATGGGTGAACATTTGGAAAGCATTCAACCCCCAAAAGTTGTTCATTTTACGATCTCGTATGCGACAGGTTCAAGGATTTGATTCTCCGAAAGAATCGGAGGTGGGCGTTTTGCGAAAATTATTGTGAACTGAGTGCTACGTAGATAACCTGTAGTGTTTTTATGTGGTTGGCGTACGTCGGGGCATCGGGTGAACAAGTGCTTGGTCATGAGTGTTAATAAGCATGTATTTATTAGAGGGTCATTATGCACACATGTGATGAGATTCGTCAACACACACGCGTCAGCCACTCGGTCCCGGTACCATATATATATATATATATATATATATATACTAGGATGATCAATATTCGGCAAATCTTGAGATGCTGCATCATTGCTGAGCGCCCATCTTCGAGTACTGTCTCGCACGTACACAAGATTCAATTGTGAGAAAAAACACCCAACCTTAATGTTACTCCTTTACTTTTTATCTTTTCAGTTCACTTGTTCGTTGACAATCAATCAATTGATATATAATGTATCGCATACAGTATCGAATGCCCGTTACGGATCTGACATCGAATATACAATCAGCTAGCCAACCGCAAGCTGTTGTAGTGGTTAGCTGAAGCTACGCGGTTGGCTGATTCAACAATCCACGATCCACCTTAACCTTTAGCTTAACACGGCGAGATCCGCTTGTTCAAATTCGTCCATACATTGAGTCATTATTTAGGTCATCTATGTTTAATTTTAACGCTGCACCGAGCCAATCTCTGCCTGCACCGACTGAACCGTGATGTTTATCAACCACGTGTATGCATTGTTACCTATACATATATATATATATATATATGGGTGTGTGTCTGTGTGGGAGCGAGTGCATGTTCCTCAGCAACTGCTGCTTTGTTCATAATCGATATTTCCACATGTAGCCAGTCACGCGACATTTGCAAATTTCTTCTTTTTTTGTGCAAATCCAACGCCACGTGTACTCGTGTCTATCTTATATGTAAATCTATATACATATATATATATATATATATGTATATATATATCTATATATATATATATATAGAGAGAGAGAGAGACACTTATGGACACGGAGAGATACGTATCAATATCACACCCACGCGTTGCATGCATGCAATGACAGTCCTCCGTTCCGGTCTTTAATCATCGTTCGATTGTTGACTTCAACGCCAGCGTTGGCCCCCCACCAGCCCGTACTCACAGCAACCTAACCAAACAGACTTATAGGCCTTATAGGCCTGATAAAATCTACGTGCCACCACCGTAGCATGTGTTCCCGCAGGACAACGCTATCTGCCTGTCTACGCCAACCCTTCCAGCCACCTATCGTGTCCTGCTGCCCGCGCGCATAGGCCCCGTATCTTGTCAGACGACGACCCCCCCCCCCCGTCGTGTGTATCTCTTGCTATCTAAGGGTGTCTATGTACTATTACATTCTCTCCTGTCCCTCCATCTGCCCTCGCTGGCGCACCGAAGCGCCACTGCTGCCACCAGCAGCAGCAGCAGCCGGCGGCGGCGGCCGTGCGCCCAATTCGAGTTCCGTCGTTCAACGTTCCACTGAACGGTGGCCTTTCCGCGCATTTAGCTTGGCGCGACACAGCCTTATTCACTCCATCCTTGTTCGATGAGATGGTCGGTGATACAACGTCGAGACAGTCGAACATCCAACTAGTTAGTGACTAGTAAGTGATCAGTGTTGAACACGTACCTGTTGACGGGAGGCCACCCTCGACAGCGGCGACGACTATTGGCGCAATACACGTCAGCCACACCGGCCGGCGATCCCAGCCAGCCGGCGGGCGGCAGTAACAGCCTCCGATTGATTGACTGCTCTCACTGCCATTGTTCACCTGTTCTACCGTTCCTTCTCGGTTATTTACTATTGATTCGTGTTCTTTTCTCCCTCTCTCGTAACACCTATTATCTGTTAGCCGCTGCTGCTGGTGCTGAAGCAGCCCTCCCTACATCTCCTGTGGATAGCCGGCCAACCACAGTGTATAAGAGTGGAGCATCTTGTCCATACTATGCAACCCATGCGTTTGATATCACGCGAATAGCGAGACCGTTCCAAATCGTTCCGGCGCCGTCTTCGTCAGATACCTCTCTCTCTCTCTTCTCGAACGACTCGCCAGTACGTATTGTAGAATTACTTGATAAATAGAAGATATATATATGTTTTCTCTCTCTCTCTCCATCTATCTCTCTCTCTATCGCGTTCTTCCCCTCTATATATATATATATGTATGTGTGTGTACGAGTTAAGAGGAGCTTCTCTGCGCGCGCCAACCCGATCGTCGTCGGGATCCATCCCACGATTGCACTGCGGTTAAACAGGTCGCACAGTGAATTAGTGAGGTATCATGCCATTCGGTAATTGGCTCTGACTGTGTTGGCCACGGCGGCGCGTTAGTTGAGTTCCATTGCGGTGTCTAAGGCCCCCCCATTTGTTGTTGTTATTGTTGTTCGTATCCCACAATCATCCCCGTTCGTCGCTGCCGGCTTCAGGAACACGGGTTACTCAGTGAGTGAGCGTTTATGTTTGTGTTGGTGTTTTCCAAACACCCTGAATCGGTGCGTCAGAGTATCGCTTATGCATCGCTAGCGTCGACATCGAGCTGCGGGAGACATTGTCCGTAGTTCATTGCTCGCAATTACTACCAGTGTTACTATCACTATTATTATTATAATAGTACTTCACGCTGCCTCGTAACCTTGCTGTTGCCGAGTCGCGCGCTGTGCGAGCTGTGACCATTCGGTGGGTCCTGGCCATATTGAAGGATAGGTGATAGGTGAATGATTAACAGCGACGATAACGACGTTCAACCGACGAAACCTCAAACAGAATCGCCGATCGACAGACAGAATGGCTGAGCTGTCATCGCCGCCAGCGACATCGTCGCTCAACGAAGACAAAATCCTGTTACAGGTGGGTTGGCAGAGAGCGAGCATGTGATATCTTGTAGAAGAGCTAATAGAACAAGGGGCCGAACATTGTGTAGAGTTTGTAGGCTGTATGCTCGGATGGTTACCTCTGCCACCAAGCAGAATCGTATTGGGAATAGGCACCTGTTTATAGTTAGATACACTGATATTTAGATTGATATATGGATTGAATGAGTGATCGATGGCTATGAGATGACTCATGGTCGCCGGTGACAGAGTTACTCAGCGATCAGTGTAGTATCTCACGGAAGCAAGGAGCAGCTCCGCGCTAAAGGGGCTGAGATGTTTTGGGAGGGAAGATGCTGTTGTTGAATCGTACCCACACCTCATTGGTGTGCGCCGTGTAAATAAAGCAGACTCGCTTTTGAATGGCCATTTCCCCGCGTCAATTGAAGCTTCTCTCTTTGTCGTTAGGGTGCTTTTTACTCCAGGACACACGGGCTAGCTACCATTCGGAAACATACCATGCCATATTTAGTATACACATACATAATCGATTAATTAATCCAGTACATTTATGGTCGCTCCGAGAGCAAAAGTAGAGCTAAGAGCACTCCGCACGTCTATGTATGAGTGACCCACAATTACTCACGAAACAGATCGGTATGATCATTCTAAATACATGATTACATTTGATTGCGTAGCAAAAGACAATGCGGAACGACCGTGGTAATCGTCAGCAGTGACGCTGATTGACGATCAATGCACGTTAATAATATCGCCCGGCGTGCTATAGATTGTTTTGCTTATTTAACATGAACGCCATGAAAAGAACTTACAGTATATCTCCTGACATAGTTCGGTTCTTGTGTGTGGATGTGGTTGGGAGGGATTTTTTTCGAATTTCCACAAATGAAGGTTCCTTTGGAAGGCCAACCGATCGCGTGAGCATATGAATCATACGTAGCAACCGTTTGGCTAAATGTACACGCCGATCTGTTTGGACACGACGTGCTCAAGCGGGCCCCGCGTGATGCCTAACTCTGTATTTTCGTTTTGGTGTATCTGTGCATGACTCAGAATAGTGATAGATAACGCTGCCCGGCGTTACCCCGATCGCGAGAGTCTGCCTTGTTGACCTGGGCCCCGCCCGGCGTATCGTCGTAGAAGCGCAGTTCGATGGAGCAGTTTTAAATACAGTACAGTACAAGGCAGTCTATGTGACCCACAAGCAGAAGCGAAGTTCATGAAGAAAATAGGTCCATGGGCAAAAATACATAGGGTGCAACGTGTGAAAAAAATCAATACGATATTTACACTGGCTGCATTTGCAGCGGTTTCTTTTTGGGTTGTATTATTTATATAATAAGTACGATTCCTGTCACTGTTTGTTGTGCATTTGGTGGTGAAAAATATCTCGTCCGGTCTAGGCTCAACTATCATGTCGACCCCGGTGGCCTGCATTGTAGTGCATTCGTGTGCGCCTTGCAATTGGAGGAGTGCACACGCAAGTGCACCGGGCCGATAACCACCGTTGCACATTGCTATTTACAAAAGGGTTCGTCCATTGAAGCAGTGCCGAAAGCAGTTGCACCGTGGACATTGTCTAATGTAGAATTAGAACGTTGTTAATTGTGAACGTTTCATTATCATATTGAGCATTACGAAATCATTATGAGACAATAATATTTCTAGAATATCGTCGGTAAAGTTCCGCTAAAATCGACCTTACCTCTGTTGGAAACGTGACATACAAATGTGCCTTGTACACCCTTGAGAAGGTCTTCTTTTTCGTCTCCGATTGGCCTTGTGTTCCACATTGGATATGCATATATTGTATAATCGACAAGATCGGCATGATGCCACAGCCAAGGCTGGCTGCGTCTGTCCCTCGATTGTCAATGTGGTATCTATTCATCGGATTGTTGTGCGCGAAGTGTATAAGCGCACACTTTATTAGTTGAACATCTCGAATCTAGGCTCAGCTATCCATTTAAACATTCGACCACAAACAGTTTGCGTTTTTCAACAGCATTCTGTTGCGTTCATCCGAGTGACCCAAGCGTACAACAGCGATAGGGGTTTAGAGAGGACCATGCGATTAGTACATGTAAGCAGGGATCCCTCCGGAGTCTCGCTACGCTTATGTGAGAGCCTCGTGAGATGTTGGTACATGTTTTCGACTGAGGAGTCCACATCAATTTACACCTGTGAGGTTATTACGCTCGTGGATTAGTAGACTCAGCATTAATTTCGCATTGACGGAGTTCCTCATTTCATGGATAGGTTTTACGTAAGAGCTCTTTGATAATCTTTGGATTTCTTCCAGATCCATGGAATCGAATTCGTTCCATCCGCCCTATGTGTCTCGATTTCAGCGTGTTTGTTATTTATTAATGCCTTGGTACAGGCTTGTGGATTGTATTCTGATCGTTGAAAGATCGAAGCGCACTTTTGTTGAGGATTCTCTCTCTTCTAGTCGTTTTGCTTGGGGACTTTTGTTGCATTTTAGCTTATCGTTTTCATCTACAACTCTTTTTCTCTCTCTCTTTCTCTCTCTGGTGAGCTGAAGGATACGCAGTTTTCTTCGAGTCCGTTAAGCCATTTACAGCTTATATCTTTACCAAGCACATTGTCAGAGTCCACGTTAATCACTTCTATACATGAAACGTGGCTTGCCTTTACTTCAGCAATTCAACTAATATCGGACGGATATAGACGATACTTTCTTCTTTTTTTTTATTGTATCCCCGGTCCCCCTATGTTTCGAAGGCTACAGGTCTAAAATAGTACTTATTCATCAAAGAGGCGTATTTTCCGTTGTCCGCTTGTTCGCCTGTATTGGCTGCATGAGCAGGTCGTCGTGCTCCACGACTGACATAAGAAGGTGCCAAAGTGTCAGCCATAGTGTTATCCCAAACCAGAATTTCACCTCTGGAAAAGGGATTGACGACATACTATAAGGACGCTTCCCATCAGAGCAACAAATACCTACTGGTTCGCGAATGCTGGGAGTTGATGTGGAGCGAAGGTATCCGGCCAACGTCTCGCTTAATAGAGAGCGTCCCGAGCCACGACACACACACACACCAATACATTTATTTTATACAGAATAAACATATTGGATGATAATTTAAGCATTTGGTTCTAACTTTATGTTTGAGTAAGGAATATTTCATGCGCATTTGCGTTTGTCACCTCGTCAGTTGAATATATGTATAAATTGCTTATTGCTATATCTGTGTAAATTGCTTACTCTGGAATTTACGCTGGCACGCTATGAACTAAGGCTTCGTTACCTTTGTTGATAATTGGCTCTGGAAACAGCTGGCCAAAGTCGAACGGAAGAGCCGAGATAAGCAATGTGTCTGTCTGACTGCCTATCCTTCCTGCCTAAATAGTCAGGCACTTACGCGCCTAGCACGACGACAGATTTTATATAATCCATGGTTCAAAACGCGAAAGTAAATAATGTTACAAATTTATATATATATATATATATATATATATATATATTGCTGTTAAAAAAGTTGTCCAAGATGGCAACCAACCAGAGACCACAAGTCATTGGACCAATTTGATTTATTATAATACGAAGAATGTGACTACGGTACGAAGTACCTCTGTGCTCTGCAGTTGCACTGTACCTTGGGATATATGAAATGGAACGTCCCTGAGTTATTAATACTAAGTAGGTATTTAAGCGAAGAAAATGAGCAAGTTGGTATGCATCATTCACAACCCAGAGCATTTTGAACTACTGATTGAATGTCGATACTGTTAGGTGCATCTGTCAAACATAAGAAGCAATGGTGGAGTTCAATGGAAATAGCTGGTGTCTCGGCCACAATATATATATATATATATATATATATTGTGGCCGATGATAATTATACTCATTAAAGCCTTGACGGTGTCGTTATGTCCACGTGTTCCTCTACAGTGACTTCCAGGCACGAGAAGGACCTTGAGTGCAATCAAATGCTAATATATATATATATATATATATATATATATATATATATATATATATATATATATATATATATATATATATTATTGTCAAATAAGTGGAAAAACTTTAATAGAAATAAAGAACCGCAAACGGAAAAGTTATGGTGACGAAGTTGACAAAGATTTCAACTCGTTATTCACCATGAATTATTGTCCAAATCATAATATTAACAATGATATAGAGGGTCGTCCTCACCCCCCCCCCACCCCCATAATCCCTAGAAATTCCGAACTACTGTATGTTTGAATAAATATTATGATATAGAATAACAATACTTATTATATACGAGTGTGAGCTCATAATAATCAAATGTTCGTTGTATTTCACCGTATGTTTCGCATGGCTAATCCGACCATAGGCGTACGACTACATCGCGTCCGTGCCAGGTAAGGATATGCGTAAAAAGCTGACTCAGGCATTTAGCGTGTGGCTGGAAGTTGAGGCTGACGTCTGCTCGAAAGTGGCCGAGATTGTCACACTTCTACATAACGCATCGCTGCTTGTCGACGACATCGAGGATGATAGCCGCCTTCGAAGAGGTGTGCCATCAGCCCATCGTGTGTTCGGACTCGCCTCGACGTTAAATACCGCAAATTACGTGTACTTTATCGGTTTGGAAAAGTGCCTCAAACTGGGAGAGCCCAACGCCATTGAGGTAAGCCACTCGGCCAACGTTCATCGATGCCAATAACTTGCGATGCAGCGGTGGTACCGGGACGTCCCATGACAGGGCGGTTGACCTGGTAGCGATTGAAGAGAATGGTGCTCACAGCTTACTTCATGGGGAGTGTTATAGTATCGGGATAGGACGCACAGCACTCGAGTGCTGTGATGTTAGCTAGCGCCAATACCGTCTGGCTTTGATTGGTCCGTAACGTGCGATGACATCGTTAGCCGTTCTGGGAACCCCTCTTTTGTCTCAGCTTTAGTAAATAATGTACTTGAAAAAGTGTCTCAGTGTGTGACAATGGTTGCCAGACTTTGCGGAACAAACGGCGAGTCTGAACGAGAAATGATACGATGCGCATAACATTGTCTACACCGTCACTAAAGTTTGTGCCAATTTACCATCTTCTACTTTCCACCACAACGATTGGGCCTGGCCGAGACGGCACGTGCAAATCTCTTGTGTAAAATCCCTGTTAGTACCCCATTTCAGTAAATTTTGCTAAATCCAAGACGTCATTACAGGCCGAGTACGCGATAGGATACAGCCTCTTGAAATAAACACCACCCTTGTCTACCTTGAAATCTCACAGGTGTTTTCCGAGCAACTGCTCGAGCTGCATCGTGGTCAGGGTATGGAGATCTTTTGGCGAGATTCACTCGTGTGTCCAACAGAGGAACAATATGAAGTGATGGTAAAACGGAAAACTGGTGGACTGTTTGGTCTGGCAGTTCGGCTAATGCAGGTGTTCTCAAAGAGCGCCAAAGCCAATGAGGACTACTCGACGCTCACTGGTGGGTACGATTTTCACGGCAACGATTCGATTATATGACAAATTTAGCTATGCATTATACATAAGAGCTCTCGAGCTGCCGTAGTTGACCGACCGATAAGCCGTACAATTATTCAGATGCGAGCTGATACACTCGTACGCACTCGTTATCTCCAACACTCTCCCACTTCTGAGCGACTTTTCTCTCTTCATTTAGGTCTGCTGGGGCTGTACTTCCAAATTCGAGACGACTACGAGAACCTTCAGAGTGCGGACTACGCCAAGAACAAGACGTTCTGCGAAGACCTCAGCGAGGGAAAATTTTCCTTTCCAATAATTCACGCTATCCGCAAATACCCAAATGACGGACGAGTGTTCAGTGTCCTTCGGCAGCGTACGCAGGATCACGATCTGAAGAAGTACGCCGTATCGGTCCTCGAGTATGTATCGTCGCTGAGGCACTAAACATATATCTTCGCTCGTATATCGCAAATATTACATATATATACGACCTGTTTTTACTAAGACGTTTAGCTCTTCTTGTTGTTGTTTGCTATTGTTTCACTCTAAATGATTACGTCGTAGGTCTAACTGGCCTCGAATTATATTGTGTTGACACAGATCGCTCGGAAGTTTCGAGTATACCGTGGCACGGATGGCCAATCTCGACGAGCAGTGTCGTCGCGAAATTGCGCGGTTAGGTGGCAACACCCACCTTGAGTCACTCCTCAACGAGCTCCGGACCTGGGATCGACCTCCGCTCCCACCGATGGAGTACTCGGACAATAGTTAGGGTTATGAGCGAAGCACCGACGAAAAACAAACGAACCGCTCGTTCGAAAAATTAGCTACTTAATCAGCGTGAGGCAGCACAGGTCAATCGACCAGCACAGGTGTGAAAATGATTACTGACTACCCAGATCACTCTGTGTATACCTCTTGCAAAAAGGGTAGCGCTCAATGAATAGACCCACCACGGATGTTTGAACTCAGACGTCCGCTAGCAACGAAAGTCATTACGGGACCGGTGAGACAATGAGAAAACCCGTTAGATAATTGATTTTTGTCAATTTTAACAATATGTTACAATATGTTTGTTAACATTTATTATCGATGGTGTTCGCTGTTGTTCGTAGGCGTGACTTAACGAAGGCGCACAAATTTCGCTCGAAATAGTGAGAGCCAGCCTATGAAAGCACAGCTCATCCGTAGGTCCCCCTCCGATTTCCAAACAAAAGGTTAATTGAGGCTTTATCCGCTAACCCCCTGAACGCCCCCCCCTGCATCCATGGAAAGTATAGCGAATTCGCGATGGACACAAGAAGCTCTATTAAAAATGATTAGCCAAGAAAAATCCCCATTGAACAAGCGACTCAGATTTGACTATATATATATATATATATATATCAAATCTGGGATTTCAATGGGGATATATATGTATAACAACGTTCTAAAATGGGGCCGAAATGTAGAATTGAGCTAACCGACGCGAACTGTTCGCGAGAACATTGATGAACCCATCAATCGAAGCACGATCATTTCGATGGTAAATTGTAAGGAAGAGCTAGCGCTTAACATTTGGAGATTAATTATTAGCACCCTTGTCGTGGTCGTATGCCCGCCTCGTTGAATGTACACATGTAGCCCCGAGTTGGCTATGAGCTGCATACACAACCAGACAGCGGGCGCAAACGAAGTAAAGAATTGTTTGAGACGTGTTGTTATATTTTGGGGCTCGGGTAGCGCTTTTCGTCTTATTTTACGTTTCAAAAATATTCCTGTAATTTTAACGGACATTGCTGTGTTTTTAGTGGAAGATCACAGAGCAAATTTGCAGCATGATTCTAACGATCATTATGCAAAAGTCACATACCTATATTTTTTGAAGTCACTTATAATAAATGTGTGTGTGTGTGTGAAGCTAGCTGAGGTGGCACTAATGCCCATGTAAGGGTATGCATCTTTGGCCGAATATGCATAGAGTTGTTTGAAGATGATAGACTTTGCTACGGATGGCCGTGACTGGTAACCTGTTAGTTGCGTTTGAGGCAATGGAAAAATATTATATATATATATATATATATTTACATGTGACACCTCATACATCTGTATGTATGCGAATTATTTTATAATATATATATATATATATAATATTTTGATCGCTAGGTATGATATCAGATCTGAGGCAGTCTCTTCCATGGAATAAATCGCAGTTTTGCCAATCGTAATTGCGTTGTCAGTTACATTTGGTGGCAGCTGTGGGATGCGGCCCCCCCCCCCCCCCCCCCCAGTCAAACTAGTGCACCCGATTCGAGGCCCGACCCTTCTAGAATGGATTACACATGGGCCCGCTGAAAACTCTCTTGCCGATAATAGTCGATGATTGCACCCACTTTCGTGCGGCTCCTTGCGACTCGGAAAGCGACCCTGCGAAGCTGTCGTAGAGCCGCCTCTGAGATCGCTTGAGCATTGATCCCGCAGTGGTTATGGTTCGGTTGTGATCGACAATGGCGAGCCGCTTCATGTCCAAGGAGGCTGGCTAGCCGCTTACTACGTCGGAGGGGTTAGCATCGAGCACATAAGGATGACCGTTGGACACCCGCACAGCGACGGTGTGGGACGGTCACAGAAGCGACTTGCGAGTGCTGACCGAGCACCGCGGGACGCTACAGGAACAGCTGCCCAGGCAGACAGCGATGTACGGGCATCGTCAAGGAAACAACAGAGGAAAATTAAATACTAGGACTCACGGGAGGGCAGTAGCTTCACCGTGAGTTCGCGGAAGTTGCGGTCTCGTTACAGGGGACTGTGTGTGGACCATTGTCAAGGGATCCAGCATCACACGGCTTCTCGGTCACCACGCCCGACATTTGACAGCTGCCTCTGAACGCTAAGGGTACACGACCGTATATTAGGAAAGCACAAATATCGGCAGCGCGGTTGAATCTAAGAAAGCTGTCCCCGCAGGATAAATCACATTGTAATTCCTAAGTATAATTCATGATCAGATACACATATGGAAGGCGGTCCCTGCTAGAGAATGAGTCGCGGTTTTGTCAGTTATGTTTGCGTTGTTCGTTATATATATAATGATGATATAGAATTATAACTGAAACACACACACACACATAGAAGATAGTTGATAGACCTGATCGAATGTTTGTACGTGCCTAAACAGAAAGAAACGAATCAAATCCGATAGGAAATGTTGCCCTATTACGCTCTTACAAATGACAGAGGAATCATGAGCTAACTGTGTCATAACGCGCTGTGTACAGAAGCGGTGATACTGCTCGATCATACATACATATACGTATATTTGTACAGCAGATGCCTCGAGTAGTACATAAGTATATATATATATATATATATATATATATATATATATGTGACAACATGTGAGATAACACAATACAATTGTAAGTGAAAAATAAAAGTGAGCGACGTGAAGATCGATCGTGAAACGAAGAACGAAAAATAAAGCTTAAGAAATATATATCGTTTGCAGACATTCGTACAAAATTGTCTACTTTCTATATTTGTTTTCTTCTTTGGCACCCGCTCTCGGTCGGGATCGGCCCTCGATCAGCCGTAGGGCACAAGGATAATTCAAGCTTCAGGTTGAATACTCATGAAGCTCATCATTCGTATTGTTTTTCCGGCGACTCGACCTCTCTGTACAATGATGGAAGTATGGTCGGTGTAATATGTACGCCGGGAAAGGATTGACGCGGCCAAAGGTGTCCATTTTTCGTTGCTGTCTTTGGTGTGTTGACTCTGAGGGTTCGTTGAAATCTGGGTAAGCCGCGACGACGACATCCTCGGCCTAAGCCGGTTACAGGCTATCTGTAATCGTAACGGAGCCGAGGGCAAGGGGACTTTTGGTTATTATAAATAGGCACACAAAAAGCGATACAAGAACGCATACATGTGAACATGCAGTATATGATAAGCTTTGCCATCTGCTGTAGCAGATGTGCTTGAGCTACAAGGGTGGCTATGCCGCTCGACTCGTGTTGATTAGTGTTGTGAGTTGTCAGACAAGCTACCAGTGCGCGTACGGTCTACTGGGTCACTACGTTTCTACTCTGTTAAACTCGTACCAAACAGTGCAATCTGTGAAGCAGTCTGTGAGTGCATCGTATCGCCGTGGTGTTCAAACGTTAGGGTGCAGCATAGACATGGACCATCTTGAAACACAACGTCTCGTCCCGGAGGACAACAAGCAGACGTTGTGGGCATTCGCGTTCTCTTGGTGACAAAGCAAACTTCAGCATACTCCCTCATTCAACTACAACGCGTCCCATGGACCCAAAAGAGGAAGCGTACGACAAGGGCGGCACGATTCGACAAACCGACGTCTCTATTTTCATAAAGGGTTTTGCAGGCGAAATACTAAAAAAAAATCTACTTACGTTACTGAAATGTTCAATAATCGAATATAAGAAAATATTTTCGCTATCATCTCGATTAGACGACGATGTAATCCCATGAATTCCATCAAACACAATTTGGCTTTTGCAGCACACCCCGTAGTGAAAACCTATCCATTTGGAGAATGGAATTAAATTCATTCATTGTTTTCGTTTCTGTCTAAGCATGAATTGATCGTTTTCTTGCTAAAAGATATATGACTGTTGAGCCTCCTATGACCAATCTCTGGTCTGACCGCTTCCGTGTATCGATACTTGGGCTTTGAAAGGTCATGCAGTATCTGACAACGCGCTACCTAAACTAGAACGACGATCACTGCTATCCTGCCATAGCGGCTAACACAAACTATACGAGCGTGTTCGTTTTGCCATCGTTATAAATGACTTTGGTGTTTTTTATTCGTGACTCAACAAACAATGCTAAATGACCGTCGACGACAACAATAGCAACAAGGTGGTCATAGTCCATCGTGGTGTTGTTACACTCGCATAATCATTTCGTGTTCGCCAATGTGAATTCGTGTGGCCAATTTCAACTCGGTAGTTCGCCTGCTGTTCTCCTGCTTTCGCTGATACCGTGCTTGTTGTTGTTCTCGTTTATTGTCGATGTTGCTGTTGTTGTTGTTGTTGCTGCTGCTGCTGCTATTGTTGCTACTTTTTAGCAAATGTCAACGGGGGGGGGTAGATGGGACAATGTGTGTTACCGGAGGTCGCAAAATCCTCGACCTGAGTATCTGTCTGTCTGCTATTTTTTTTTTTGGTTAGCCTCTGCATCCACCTTCCTTCTCATGGTAGAGCTTCTAGTCGCTAGACATACATAGGTATTGAAGGCGTCTAACAGTAGTTAGTAGTAGTAGTACTAATTGGTAAATGTAATTGGAAGAGTGAACAGTGTGACTGACTGGAAGAGAAGAGGAACGGCTGTGGCGGCCGGCGGGGTCAGGTCAGCTTTTAGGTTAGGGGGCGTAGGATGATGAGAGATGGTCAGGGTTCGTATAGCAACATTTTGTCATGGGAGTTTATTGTTGGCTGTGGGAGACAATAATGTTCACGATGTAGAGTAAACGGAGTCTGGGTTTGAGGTTCGTCGGTTCGTTGCGGATTCTATCGTGATTCTGTCTTTCACCGCTTAATAGGTTCTTGGTAGGTAGCTGCGTAAACGTGCGCAACCACCATAGTAGCTTAGTTGTCATAGTAGCTTATTATACTATATATTGTGTATAGTATATATATATATATATGTTTATAGATATAGATGCGTCTTGTATATAGACGTAAGTTTCGTCTGTTACAGATGTTGCGGTTGTCTGCCAAGGGAGGCATTTGCGCTAGAGAGATTTGCTTCATTGTTGCAGCGTTCATAGATGCGAGGTTCGCATGCGCGTTCGTGTGACGGCGACAATGGCCAAAGGCCGCCGTCCGTACACAGACACAACGACGGAACGGCGCAGTAGTAGTAATAATGATAATAATAATAATAATAATAATAATAATAATAATAATAGTGAAACCCACAAACAATAGAGATTCATGCCCCTTTGCTCTATCTACACACGATGGTGGTAACCAAACAACACCCCGCGCTATCAAAGCACTAATGAACAAATCTGATTACCCTGAATCTGATCATACGAAACTCAATCTCACACGTAATGTATATAAAATAGTATAAAAGTGAGGGGGGGGGATCAATTCAACGTAAAATTTCGCGTCGCCTTTTGCGACGTCTGCTGTATAACGACGATCATTTGCTGTTTACTTAAACACAAACAGGCTATTTTGTCGTTCGTCGTTTGAAAGCTTTGGCTGCGGCTGCTGCTGCTGCTGGCACCCGCTGTCGATTTGCGTTGTCTTGCTGATGTATCATAGCACCAGTTAGACTCGATAAAACTAGGTTTTGTCTATTGTTCTTGTTGTTAATTATTCTTTAATTTAGTGTACTATAGTGATAATCGGCAGTCTTGTATCTACTGTAATCTCAGCTGGGTAGCACAGTTACTTATAGGTATACTTGATTGTTGAAGCAAGGCTGTCGTTATATCATTGATAACTAATCACGAGTAAACAAGTTGAGAAGCGGCTACTTCCGCTCGATGAACTGAGATTTCAACATTAGCATAACAGATACACTTTTGAATCTATACAAATTAATAAATATTATGCTCAAGTAACCATCGAACGCATCGGCACTGTTGTGCAGTAGTAGCACTCAATGTATAGGCGCATTGCCAAAACAAAATATCGGAACTTATTCCGAGGTTCGCACCTTCGTCCACCCGTGAGCACAAGCAGTGCTAATTCATTTATATAATTATATTAACTTATATAATAACCATAATATAAACGCTAATATAAAGCACCAGCTTATTAAATCATTTTAGTCTTTCATCATAAACATGTTCCGACAACAGTAGTATCGATAACAAATATATATATATATATATATTCGCGTGTACTATAAACGACAATAATAACGCTAATTAACAACGAAAGTAGGCAACACGAATAATGATAATAATAATAATCTCATATAAATATATGCGTACAAACACACGCTGCATCGTCCTCGCGTACACTACGAAATATAAATAGTTTCAGTGAAGCGCGTTGAGAATAAGAGCGGAAGGAGTTCAGATATTTTCGGAGATAGAGAGAGAGAGAGTGACTCAGAGGACACGGAAAGGTTTCTAGGTTAGTCTCCCAAAAAGGTTCCTGTACTTGTTGTCCTTGTTGCTGTTAACGGGGTTGGCTTGTTGTAAATATGGCAAAATGACTAGAGTTCAGTATTATCACGTCGGATGCATTCGTTTGTCGTCAATCTCCTTCGAATTAAAACACTTGAAGGGACCATTTGGCACCAAGACACCGTCTGCCTGCCTCAAGCGGCCACAATTGCGCCGATCCTACACATCGAGAGAGGTAAGTACAAATTTAAGGTCCCGAAATAAGGCGGATAGTCAGCCTACCGTGAGACACCCGGGTCGACCCATACAAGAGCTTGCTCCAAACAGTTCTCAGTCACACAGGGCTCTGGCTGTCGTTACGTGGTGCTTAATTTCGACGCGGTTGATTTGACCTGTCGGCGAATGTAATGGTAACAGCTTAATTATATTTCTTTGTATCCGTGAGCAATGCTTAGGCAGATGCCGAAAACGTAAATGGCAGTATCACATCTGCTAACTAGTGGTGGTAGTACTGGGCGGATTTACGAACAATCTGTTGCTTTTTTTTTGCCTGACTAGATTTACGTTACTGAGAACACCTCCTCCTCTCTAGAATAGACATGCTCTAGTAGAATAGATATGCTCTAGTACTTCAATCGAATACACACTAATTAAAGATAAGTGACTGATTAAGACGGTGTCTTGGTGAGTCTGCTCTCTACCCTGATCAGAAGGTAAGCCCACGAATACATCACAGAGCCGATCGGCTGATGCATGTATCTGTGGACGAAATATACCCACAGGGCAGTGCGCTTATCTTCTCCTATATTGAAAACACCTCCGTCGCCCCGGGTAGCTATTTCGTTCAGTTGGCGGATTTCGTCGACACGAACAAAAGCCCTTGAAGTACCCGTAGCTACATCGCCAAGAGTCGGCATATACTTTGTCATAATGACGACGGCAAGGTGTCCGGGCGGGCACGATGGCTGGATCGGAGATCGGTGGAAAATTCGAGCCAATACAAATTTCCACTTCTTTTTCGTTGTTCAATTCAAACCATGCTGATATGCTCCTTGGCAGTCATTGATTAATAATGGAGTATTATGAATTGAATTACGTTATCATTATCATCGTCCTCCTCCTCCTCCGCCTCATCATAATTATATCAATCAATATATTACTGTGTTATCATTAGTATTATATGGACTGCTATCGATTGAAGTCCGATGTCTGCAGGCTCGTTTTCGAGGTACTCTGCAGGTAAACTGCAATGCGAATTGAATTTTTTCCCTCGTTCTTCTCTGCCCAACATCGTCGAATGATCGGTTTATACATTGGGCGCATTGGCTTTTCCGACGACGCCAAGACGGAGCCTGCGACGGAGGCTTTTGTTGCCGTCGCTACTCCTGATGGCAGTCCTGCCCTTCGTGGCATTGGCCTCGTGTTGTCCTGTTCGTAGCCGTCACTGTGACGAGTGGCTGTGGTTGGTTAGTTAATCAATTAGGACTAGGCCTAGCAAATGTTGCCTGTTGTTGTTCTCTCTCTATCTGTCAATTTCTATCTCTCTCTCTCTCTCTCTCTCGCTTAATGTATATTGTCTCTATTCGGTTTCATATTTAGAACTCATCCTTCCTTCGCCTTTCTTCGAGCTCCTTGTGGTGCACGCAGTCGTCGCATATCTCTCTAAGGGGCAAATGCTTCTGCAAGGGGTCACGCAGACGACGCAACTCCTCTTGACACTCCGCCAGCGAATCACGTAGCTCGTTATAGCGGGTTAATTCGAGACCGCGCTTCGACGCTCCTGAACAAGAACGAAATGCGAACAAAGACAATTATGAATGAAATCGATCGCGAAATAATAAATCAACAATCAAGTTCAACAATTCTTTTTGCATTTCTCGTATATATATATATATATATATATATATGTATCAGTATTTCCTCGTATTTGGGCGTAGTTAATAAGCGATCGGCACATATGCCAGTGGGACAGATATTAAGCAAGGATAATTGTGACAATGTATAATACATCAGCATGTACAAGCATATTTTCGATATTTACAGCAAAAAAAATTACTTAGGTCTCTCTCACTGGCGTTGTCCATTTGTCTTGGACATCCAAGCGTGTATTGCTATTATGATAATAATAATAATAACATGGGAAGAGGCAAATGATCATATTGCCGTACCTTTCCAGAATGCCTTGAGGAACTCTCGGTCCCTAACATCAGGTAAGTAGTAGTCCTGCTTCGTCACCATGAAATACGCATACGCGGCCATGCTCGTACCTAAAACACGCCAACCAACGATGAACACAAGATAGATATGGAGGTCAAGCATGTCACCACCACTAGACTGCATACGGTGCATGTCTCACTTTCAGCTGCGGTGACCGAGCTGGCACTTTCCAAATTTAGTGAAATATATATATATATATATATATATATATATATATATATTGGTGATCGACAGTGTGAATATACTATATTAAGCAGAATAAACACTTCAGTTGTCGTAAGCATTCGTCAATCGTTATCCAGCCACCCCTTAAGTGAAACGGGGCCTATGATGTGATGACCCTTCGAAGGACAGACTCTGTTCACCCACCGTAAGTGACGAAATAGGTGACGGGTTCCATAATATCCCAGGAGTACTCCCACCAGGTGAGGCGGGCAAGTACACCGAATTGAACACCCATAAGGCCCAGTCCCATCCAGCCGAGGACCGTAGTTCGGCGTTGCGAATAGCGGGCGATTTCCTCTTTGAGGCTCTCCAGTGGTTCCATCTCACCTTGGATCTGTTCAATTTTCTCAAGTATCCTTCGTTCCTGTTCCAACTGATGTTCGGACACAGTGAGACTCTCGTACAGACGATTGACGAGAATCTTGACATCGGCCAGCGATTCGGCATGCTCCGATGTAATTTTTTCTACTTAACGAAAGTCACGAAAATAACGCACAAGGAGTGAATACAATAGATTGTTATAACGGCCCCATAGCTGTTGGCTATGTTGAGAAAAGCAGCATATAATGGTGATATTAACATTGTTATGGGGACACATTAAATGTTAACATTAATTTTTGGTAAGAGCAACCAATGGATATATTTTGCTGTATCTGTGTGTGTGTGTATTTGCGAAGCTACTTAATTGCGATACTTTAATCGCAACGAAACGTAGGAACTGTATAGGTATATTTCGCTATACAGGGAGGTGGCGGTTGAATTTAATCATTATATGCTACTTCTGCAATGTTCATCAGATACAGCGAAAATATGTAAGCCAAAAAATAAGCTTGTATTTTCGCATGAGCAGCTTTGCAGTGCGCTTTAAGTATACATTTACACATAGGTATATATTGACCACAATGCAGCGGTGCATTAGACTCGTTCTTATGGCATACATGCCATTGTTATTTTATTATTAATTATGACACAATGACTAATTACAACCCATGCTTGCAACTTGTAAGGGATGTTGTTTGTTATCACACTAGCTATCCTTTACATACTCTCATCTCCGCTCTTGCCGTCGGCCTGTTCCAGACCGTGGATCGTCGCTGTAGCCAAACGGGGCAGAATCCCGAGGAGGCGGACAGCCGGAGACGAATTCGCGAAATGTTCACGATAACACCACACGTACAAACAGATCAACACATTACACAAAAGGCAGAAACGAACACCCGGTTTCGGCACGAGATTCGATCACAATCGACAACATACATATGGAACACCAACACACAGCTCCTGAGCAGACTGACACCAATAATAACAATCCAATAATAGCAACAATATCGAATGACATGCAGCATTTATGAGGTGCGGGTCAAGAAAAGCTTCTTTGTACATTTCACCAAATTGACACATTGAGACCACATATGAATAACGCCGTCGGGATTAACGTCAACTACGGGTTGAACATGAGAACAATAGTTAACGAGCTACTCATTTTGGCGTTATATGTCACGACTCTGTTTCGAGCTGCGCCACGATGAAACATCAACTGAGACACACAAATCAATATCAGTTGTACGAATAATTGTTTACGAAGAACGCGCGGCTTAATTAGTGGATTTGCCTTTTAATGAGTGGCCTTTTACTCTAACGCCCTCCGAGGCAGCGAGCATCGACGTGATATCGAGATGAGCAGGCCAAACACGTATCGCTACGCGTTACGTGTTTGGCCAGCTCATCAAGGCCTGCTCAAATCAAGAGATCACTACAGCTGGTGATGCTAACTATTAGCTATTTCGATAGAGGATATACTATTTACGTCTTGTATAATCGCACGTAAATTTTTGTTTTAGCAACCCGTTTACACAGCGGAAGGGTCTCGCCGGCGCGCCTGTGTATCTAATATGATATATTATGGTACCATTACACCGTGTACTGTGACTGTTGTGACTGTTGTGTCAATCAAAATTCTTCGACAACATAATCTGGTGAGTAGCCAACTATCTGCACACTCGAAAATGAACACAGAGAATATCGATATCATTCATTAGAGATTATTACGCTAATTTTACTCGAGTCAGCATAGCCTAGATTTCAATTGAATGACTTGACGCGGTAAACGTAGCCAAACCGTTTCGATCATTCATAGAGCTCATAGTATACACGCACATAAACAAAACATCCACGAAAAACACATATATATATATATATATATGTATTCTAGACATCGAACTGGCCAGTGTACTATTGTTACGGAATATTTAACCTTGCCGGACACCGATCGCATTACACCTCTGGTAAAAATATTGTCACTCTGTTATATGCAAGCGTTATATCGTACAAATTAATAATTGACTATCGTTCACCGACGACATTAAATCAATTTACTCGCTTTTGTTAATGTTTACAGCTCGAAAATTGTCAGTTGCCAAAAGTGGCTTTTCGTTCGGCCAGGGTTATTTCGCTCGTTCGCATTAACGACGCATCCATTATGTTTCGTGCCTCGCCGTCTGTTGGTGTTATATTATACAACCAGTATGCAACGTGGATGAGCATAACAGATAAGGCAGAATAAATAAAGGACCAACGAGTCACTCACTTATCTCCGGGGGTTCCACAGTATAGATGTGCTTGTTAAGCGTAAGTCGAAACGGCTCTTGAAACAGCGATTCTATCGAGGTCGTCCCCGAAATTCGGCATCCATCTAGAATAGAACAAACGGATCATATGAACTATTATCATTGGCGATTTGTCCGCATCATCTTTCGTTCATTTTTCTCTTGTTTCGTATAGTTACACGTGTCGCATGCTGGATATCGTTTAAGCAACGGAGCCGCCGGGAGCACAATAGGGAAGAAGGTTGCTATATGCCATCGTATGTTTTGGCGGTATCTACTGCATTCGATGGAGAGCGATAAATGCATACGTACCAAGTGTATGGGCAACCATATAGTCGACGCCTCGGTCCTCAGCCTGCACGGAATCGCAGAGGTCCTGAAGAGAGTTTCCGATCGGCCGTAATGTGAAGCGGCATCGCTCTCCTCGACTTGGAAGTGGAATTATTATTGCGGGCATGCCTAAAAACGAACATAGGTGCGAAGATGATATATAATATCATATCAGCATATCGCGATTGATCATATTAAAAAAAAAAATATATATATATATATTGTTGATTGGAACGAAATTGTAAACAAAATGTTTGCATGGAGAACAACCAGGGCACTTGACAATTTCTAATTATTTTATACTTATATTATATATTACCTGAATACCCCCTCCGGCGACGCCGCTAAAGAGTGTGTAATTATAAATATAATACATATATATTTAAAAAAAAAGCTCAAACCACCATTCTTACATATCTAACAAATGGTAAAACAATCAAGCGAGTCACATAGAGCTACTGATACGGTCGTGAATATTTCGTTGAAATTTGCTACTATGTATAGCAGACTGGAAAAAAGTAGCCTTATAAGTTCGAGGGTGGCTACACACCGAAGGGGTGGCCACGCGCTCAAACTACACAGTTGTCTCGGTGTAGATGAAGACCTGCGCAAGGATGCAGCAGTCAAAAGTGATTCGTTCGGCGAAAAGTACGCGAAAATTCAAAACTTCCCATTCCTGTCAATTAGTGCAGGTGCGACAGCGTCCCAGTAAGCATATCTATCCTCTATGATACGAATGCACTCGAATGAACGGGTACGTTAGCAGGATTTGTAAAGCACAGGTCAGGTGATAGAAAACCCGCTAGACGCCGAGCGTTCGAGTATAGCAAATAGAGAAAAAGTCAATGTAAACTCACCGCGTAGATATGAGACACTAATGATGTCATTTCGTTTTTGAGAGTCACTGTCCTCACCGTTCGTAGTCGCTTGGGTGCACAGAGCCCGTATGGAAGACTCCGGTTTCTGAAATGAATCGAACACGGCATTATAAAGACGAAACAGCTACTGTATGGTAACGTTTCTCAGAGTGCATTAAGATAAAGGTACTCATCTTATCTCATACTCTCATTTACTCGGAAGAGGACAAAGATCCGTTAGCAAAAGTGGTGTTTGTCCCTGGCTCGATTTTTCAACAACGCGAGAAATATATACAATGATTTGATGACGGAATTGCAGTTATCTTGACAGTTAATAGGTGATAGAATCATTTTGCCTTTTATATTTGTTTGTGTCACGGCGAATTCTCTTTCTCCAGAGAGAGAGAGAGAGATAATTCGTAATTAGTTCCCTGCTGAACGCACTCGATATGGTGTAAATAATAGTGAGTGGTAGATATTCATAATTTTTGCCGCCTACTTTGATTATCATTATTGTCATCACATACCGCGTCACAGGATAATCCTTTTGATAATCGCATATATCGTATATATATATTTCAACAACATACAAATGACGTGAGCCGGATGGACGGGTGAATTCTGACGACAGATTCTGCATCGATAGTATGGTGCCTCGAACTTAGTGGCAGTGATGTGTGCCCTGACTCCGAGTGGGTCAGTAATTAGCTATGCATCGGGTCATCAAAACTGGGCCAGCCGGGAAACCGCCTCTATGTCCCGACATCTGATGCGTGTGCTGTTCGTTGTTAAAAAAACCTCTTTCAATATGAGTCACAAGTACATTGAAATTCTAGCAACCAAAATAGCACAATACATCACTCCGTAGCAGAGTTCATCTGTAGGCATAATGTGACTATTTTCATAATAGCTATTAATAGCTATCCTAGATAATAGACTCAATTTGTCGACCATGAATAATAATACATTGTTTCAGGTTTCCGACTGTCTCCTTCCCTTCCTTCTCTACAGGCGATGCCAGGTTGATTTATTAGCCAGTGCACAGTACAATCTCGTATTGAACGTGGCCAATGGCCATTTGCTACTCAACGCCGGTCAGTCAGACTTAATGGTGTCGAGGAAACACAAATCGAGACACCGCTGGAAGCCCACAATGCGGGTGTGGTATGTGTATCCCTTTTATTGAAAACTCATCGCTGAGGTTAGCCTTTTAGACAGATCTAGGACCTGTGGTAGCTAAGGCATACAGCGGAGAATAGCTATATGGAGAGTATACTTAAATACACTCCGTTTTATTTTTGATTTTCGTATCCTTTAACACCATTCATTTTGATCTTAATCAACCAGAGCGTAAATAATCATTACGTATAAAATATTGGCGATAGGAAACTAGACGGTTCGATATTCTCAAAGGTAAAACCAAGCGCCGTTGTACGATTGCTATAACATCGACTTTCAGATGTAATCGCCTAATATTCGCTTGGTTCGTATCAACGTCTACCATCGAGATGTAAATAGGACCAATGACTCAGAACATAAAAAGAAACATTATTCTCGCGGGTGTTGGCTGCCAATCGCTCCTTTTAAAGGTTCGTTCACACCGGACAGCGATTTCTTCCACGAAATAGAAATGGCAGGCGTTCAGGCAGTAAGGCTTTCTTGGGCAATCGCGACTACAGCCATTCGTTTGCGACAGGCACATTATTTACGTTATGTTACCGACTCCATCGAGGACAAGTGATATGTAAATCTATACCTAAAACAGCGAAGTCCCATATATCACCTAAGGCATCTTGTATAATACCACCCAACTCGAAGGCACGAATGTCAAAACTGCTTGGTAACCCACCCCCCCAACAACTAGTGCTTCTCGCCAGTGCTAAATATTACATGATTATAATTTCTATTTTGACAGATGATCAGATAATTCCTCGCTCCTCCGTGCAAAGCTATATCTCATGTGGCTGCATTTCGTTCCAACTTGATCATTGACGGTGTCGATCGAGGCCACGTGAACGATTCATTGTACAGTGAGCGTACAATGCTCCCAACATCCCTCAGTGATTAAATCATGTACGGGTGCACATGCAGTCGTTCCCGTCACATCATCAGCGAGATCCGCTCTCTTCTTTGTTCTCTCTCTCTCTCGTTCGCTCCTCATCTATCTGCCCATCTCCCTTGGCAAACTCTCCAGTGAATGGCACCACACAGGCATTAACACATTGGACATTAACAGCAACAATGCATAACGGACTCTTGCGTTCACCAACACGCGCAGAGTCCGTCTCGTGTGTTCTCTCATCGTGAGCGCGCACCTGGCCAAATGCTGTGAAGCCGAAGCGCAGAAGTGAGATCATCTTTCGGGGGCAGCCATGGCCCAGGTACGAGCTGCCCCCATGAACGATACTGAACGCCATTGCATTCACGACCACCACCACCACCGCTACCTGGCACCGACCACCAGAACGCACCAGACACTGCGTTTGTACTTGCAGTGTATCGTCGTTGTATCAGTAGCAGCCGTAGCCGAGGACAGTAACGATGTGGTTCGTTCGTTTGTTTTCAGCTGGACCCTCACTCAGGACTCTCAGGAAGCTCTGCCACCGTCGTCGTCGTCCGCGAGTCCGGGTCTCCGATCGGTCGATGCGTTGACGCACAACGGGCAACAACCAAAATAAACAGAAGGGAAGTCAATGGACGAAGAAGCCCAGCCCCAAAAGACGCACTGAGTGGGCAGTAGCTCCTGTAACTCTAACTGAAATCAACTCGGAGAGCACGGAAGCGCTCTTCGATGTTGATCTCCTTCCTGGTCTCTCCTATTCAGAGATGTCGTTGCGTACGACCGCGCGCGCCCAGCGCCGTCTGGCGGGTGCTGCCACGATAACGGACGGTCAGCGGGCCCGACCAGGTGTTGGACGTCCGCGGAGGTTTACACCACAACAACGAACACCACAAACAGCCCCACAACAGCCACTATTTCTGTATAGCTGTATATTTGTTTGCGTTCGATCAGCTGTCGGGGTCCGAGGTTCAACGGAGCGGAGTTGACGATTGATGAGAACAAAAAAGTTGCAAAGTACTCGTTATCGCTGCTCGTTACACGCTCAATGGATGGTGATGGAAATAGGTTGGAATGGGTCGAGATGGCAATTGTCAGAGGCAAACATGTTGAAATAGATTTGCCGTGGATTCATACCGCGCATCATAAGTATGTATATGATGTAGTCGGCTGGCGCCGCCGACTTTGAATTGGTACCGAGCGGAGGCGCTGAGAAGAAGCGGGGGCTGGCAGCTGAATATGCAGCTTCTGTGTGGCTTTTCATCTTGCACCAGCACCGCCCACATGACCATATTAATACAGGCAAGCGAGAATACACCGTACCGCTGTTAATAGCTCATACTGTATTTCGGACGTAGATCACAAGTAAATCCACTCGTTGACACAGAAGACACCGAACTCAGACACGGCGCTAAGCTTCTATGATGGCCTGCGAACAGTCTTAAGTGTTCATTGTGGCGTCCGCTATTATTTGTCAACAGAGCGAGCGTATCTCACAGCGTATTGTGAATCTTGCGGTGTTCGATGCTGGTTTGTGTTTGAAGAAACTCCGTCGATTCGGCACAATGGCCACGTCTAAAAGCGCCAACACATACAATCGTCTCAACTGGGAGGATGCCGAATTCCCAATTGTTTGTCAGACGTGTCTCGGAGAGATCCCATACATTCGAATGGTACGTAATCACGATATGTACAAGTGGTTGCCTTGGATTATGATCAAGTACAATTGCGTATTTCTCCTATTTCAGTTTCACATAATGTGTTATAAGCGATAACGTTACGATTTAACCTCAAAGTGGATGTGGCCGATTTGCATTTACAAGATGACAAAAATGCTTGCCCGTATATATAAAGAAGGTGTCAAAAAACTTGACCGAAAAAAGTTTCCCTGCTCGGAGAAGGGTGGCCTGTGCGATGCGATTATGGCAGATATATTTCGGTAGGTTCGTTATATTAAGAGATTACATTTTCATCTCGTTCCCTTCGTCATTGTAAGCGCGAACATCTCTTGTCACCGTTCTGTCATTAGAGGCAATTTATTGCTGAAACAAATTATAATAACAAACACTTTATTCAAAGGTATAATATGATTGCTACAAGTCTCACTTATGTGCATTTTCAATTTTTGGCTCCGGTTGCGCACGTTGCGTGCCCGTGATGTGCGCGTGATAGTCTCCAGGGGAATAAATCATTAACACATTTTTTCGTGGCTATAAATTTTGGGAGTATATTCCTTTTGGATCTTGTCGTAGTTTCGACAATGTCAAATATTTTTGCAACCATCGTCGGTTGTTTCAACATCATTTTTTGAAGCAAGACTTTATCTAGGGCGTTAAGACGCTGGACGGCATCTACAATATTTACGTTCTCCTTGTCGCATTTACATTTATATGCCACTCGTCTTATAAACTTTTTATACACTTTCGTTAGAAGATCCTGATCTTTCTTGAGACCTGGGTGCCAGACCGGCCCAGCATAGGTTATCACAGGTTCGACGTAGGTTCTGAACAGTAGTACGTATAGATTTGGATGGGCAATTGTGAACGTACGCATTATCCAATTGCTTCGCTGACTAGCTTTAAGAGCAACGTCCGCAGTATCTTCCGAGTATTTTAGACTAGTTGATGTGATTATACCTAGATCTCTAATAGATTTTTGTGATTTAAGTTCTATGCTACCAATGGAGTACTTTTGTTTAGTATTTCCGTGTCCAAAATGCAGCACGGCGCATTTCTCGATCGAAAGCATGAGATCTAGCTGCCCTGCCCATTCATAAAAATCGTGTAGTGCTTTTTGTAGCACCGATCTCTGCTGAGGCGTATCTACGGGGGCGTATATTTTAATATCGTCAGCATAGACTTTAACAGATACAGAGGGAGGGAGAGCATATGTAAGAGAGTTTATATACATTATATACATTAAGGGTCCCAGAATGGTTCCTTGAGGGCACCCTGATGTGACTCTTGTTTCTTCCGAATACTGTCCATTGACTCGAACTCGAAAGGTTCTATTTCGAAGGAAATCAGTGATCCAGTCAACTAGAATTTTGCCGACTCCGAAGCGTGGAAGCATAGCAATTAGTTTTGTATGTGTGACTCTTTCAAACGCCGATTTGAAGTCGAAGAAGATGGCGTCAAAACAGCGCGACGCGTTGATTTCGCGGGACCGATCGAATTGTGTGTCTATCAGCTGGAGCACCGCACTGTATCCGGGCCTATATGCATATTGGGTTCCACTGATGAGGCCTTGGGCATTGGCATTGTCGTAGATAGCCTTAGATATGATGCTGATGCTTTCCAGAAGTTTGCATGCTATAACTGTTAGCGACACCGGCCTCTTGTTTCTGGGATCGGTCTTAGAGCCTTTCTTATGTACTGGACATACTATTGCTGAGCGGAAAACATCTGGAATCGTGGCATTATCGACAGACTTTCTAAAGACCCAAGAGAGAGGGACACAGACCGATAGCCCCAGTTTCTTCATCACGTAGGATGGTATGTCGTCTGGTGTGGAACTTAACTTCGACTGTAGTTTTCGTAGGTGACGGTGAATGTTTTCCGCACTTACATCTACGTCGTGAACAGTGAGCCTTAGGGGTCCTTCTGGCAGAGCGGGTGGTTCTCTGCTTTGACGTTGCTTCAGCTCATCGTTGCCTGGGTACGTTGCTTCGAAATGCCTTTTTAATATCTCGGCCTTTTCTTTATCGTCAGTGGTAAAAGTGCCATCGCTGCGCTGTAGTGAGCTGAGAGTATCGTTAATCACGATCCGTCTACGTACATAGTTATGGATGGCCTTGTTGCTGGGGTTGCGGAGGATGGCATGTTCTCTTATGATTCGCTCCCGTTTCGACACCTTGGCTATTTCTTTCTGAAGAAATTCAATCGTCCCTTCGTCTGTGGCTTCGTTGAGGGAGTCGTGGAGCTTCCGTACTTGTGCAGTCGTTGGATGTACGTGGTTCATTCGTATTGGAGTATGTTTTACTATCAGTTCACGAATGTACTGTGCGAGTACGTTGTACATCTCATCCACGCTTTCGCATTCTGCAAAAAAGGACATCCAATTTGTGTGGTCCAATTCCCATTTCATTCGACAAAAGTTTCCTCTTGCATAATTAAGGCCCGGGGTCTGTGGTACGGTGGTCTCAGACCTGCTTGTAAGAGAGAATTGAACAATGTGGTGATCTGATTGTAGGGGATTCGGCAGAACCTTGACCTCTGAAACAGAATCATCACTGCATAGGACAATGTCCAGAATTGTCGATGAGGTTCCGACGCGTCTGGTAGGATCGATTACAAGTTGCGTCAGTCCGTGTGTTGCACAGAATTCCAGTAGAAGACTTTCTTTCGTGGTTTCGTCGCTAGCTCCCGGCTTATCAAACGTCTCCCAATTTATTTGTGACTGATTGAAATCACCTGCTATAACGACTGTGTGCTCTGTCTCAGCAAGTTTAGAGAGTTCTTCAGTAAGTAGTTTCATGCGATGTACCAGTTCCGCGGATGTCCCTGTCGGCGAGAAATACACTGATATCATTCTGATTGTTCTGTGTGAGAATATCAAGTCACATGCGACAATTTCGGATGTCGTCATGAGCATATCAACCTCGGCACTGGGAAGATCCTTACTGATTAGCAGTAATACTCCTCCTCCACGCGTAGATCTGTCTTTGCGAAACACTTCAAAGATACCTCCATTACTTAGCTCTGCTGAGGTGACCGTGTCTTTGGATAGCCACGATTCAGAGATAATTGCAATATCTATATTTCGTTCTCTTAGGTATGAGTGGAGTGTATCTATGGCGTCTTCCTTCTGGAGGGATCGCGCGTTCACACAGATACAGCTAGCTTTTGTTATTGTCTGTGTTGACGTTTTATTGTGGTATTGCTTGTAATAATGATGGGAGTCGACGTTGTCTTTACTAGTGCGGAGTCATGCTTTTGGATGGGATGCCGCTATCGATGTTTCTCGTAGTGGGCCTCTGAAGTGTGAGATCTCCGTGTCCGCTTCCCACAGGTTGTCGTCGATGACATTGTCGTAGTCTACATCTAGTACCTCCACGTAGAACCTCGAGTCGCCGCCACGCCCATTTAATTTCTTTACCGTGATGGGATGAACGTTACCATTGCTTTTCAGATGATTATATAATGCTTCTGCGGTCACCGTTGGGCACATGCGCGAGATGTGCAGTCGTCGTGTATTTATTCTTGCTTTCACGGACGGTAACTTGGGTGGAATCACCTCTCCAGTCAACGCGTTCGGTGTGTCCGTCTTTCGCATTACTCTCTTTATTAATGCGCTTTTTCTACCTTCAGGTCTTTTGGTTTTTGCTTCTTTGGAAGCTTGCGGCAAGCGTATCCTACTACTGGGTCGCCTATCTTTCTCATATCGCAGCTCCTGAATGGGCTTCCGATTTCGGCTATCTGATCGCCCTCTAGGCGCTTCGTTTCCGTTATTGGTTTTGCTAAGATTCCTCACTTGCTTCACGAGTTGTTGGTTTGACTTTGTGAGTATTTCAACGGCTTCTTTCAAATCATCGTTGTCTGCCTGTAAATTTTTAACGGATTTTCGGAGCTTCTTAATTTCTTGGAGTATATTGTGGAGCAGTGGGTCGCTTCTTCCATCACCCATTTCTGTATCTTCCTCCGAGTGGGCATCTTCTACATCCTCCTGGCGTTCACATAGGGCGCACTTAACCAAGTTCACTTTTGTGCTGTTGTTGACATCGGAAGATGTGAGTTGACTACATCTTAGGTGTATCCAGCCGCTGCAGGCGGTGCACTTTACACTCGTTTCTTTTCTGCCATTGATTACACTATTACAGTTTAAACATTCGTGCCTTGTGCGCCTTCCATGTTTGTTTATGTTTTCGGCAGCATCGATGTCGTCGTTTTTCCTCTTTGTTGCACTTGTCTTAGCCATCTCTATAGGAAAGGGTAAGACTACTGTCTCTTTTGATTATCGGCGGCACGATCGTTCGGGTTCCGTGTAATTACCAACAGACCCGCAAACGGCCCAGAGAGGTGGAGCGTGTCTAGCAATGTGACTTTGGAACTTCTAGATCAATCTGGCAATGTCGCGCGCTCACCAGAGAGAAGATGCACTCAAAAGCCACCTTTTTATGGATCAAATGCCGTAGTTTTCTCGCTAAGAGTGAGCACGATCAATAGATCTCGCCGGTTGAGCACGAATGCCACACGGATGGGTCACCTTAGTAGGCTAGAAGGCACTATTTTACAGGATCGAGCACAGACACGTCCTACCACCTCGCCGCTAAACGACGGAAATTTTTGAAAATTCATCTGAATAAGGTTTTTTTCTCAACGTGTTTGCCTTTTCATGAATTTGATCGAAGAAAATGAAAATGCAGAAAATCTGTGGTCCGGCAATTTCTTGCAACTGTTCTGTGGCAAAAAATGCTTTCAGTGCTTGACAAGTTGTCATACGCCGTTCATGTTTAGATTGCTTTCGATTTTTCGGATATATCCTATATGGAAGATGTCGTGCACATGACGCGGTTGACAGATTAGGAACGTCAATCGTCTTGCGTTATCGATCGTGACCTATGTATATTATTCCTAATGCTCAAAAGCCAGGAAGAAGTGGCCCAAATGAGTAGAACAGTGGTGGAAGGTTTCTTACACATAGTTTTTAGGAGATTCGTATTATTGAATGAAATGTAATATATTGTTTATATTTTGGTATCCATATTTGCAGATGAAGGATAAGTATGGCAAAGAGTGTAAAATATGCGCCCGACCTTTCACCGTTTTCCGCTGGTGTCCAGGACCGAAGAGCCGCTTCAAGAAAACTGAGGTATCTAACAATATTTTCATTTACAAATCGGAAATTATAGATCGTATCGATTCGAATATTCGATTTGTCGGATCCAAGTCAACGTACAATCTATGTATTTCCGAATGAATGAATTTCGATTTGACGCAGTGAGCGTCTAAAGCCCTCACGAAAGCCCGATATTTGAGTTCCGTGCGACTGATTGCGAAATATATTCTAATTATATTTGTTATTTCAGGTGTGCCAAACGTGCGCCAAGCTTAAGAACGTATGCCAGACGTGCCTCTTGGATCTGGACTATGGGCTACCAGTCCAGGTTCGTGATCAGGCTTTGTCCATCAAAGACGAGGTGCCTAAGAGCGATGTCAACAAGGAGTATTACCAACAGGTGAGCGCGTGTTTTCATACGTGGTACTTGCTCCCAACACGTTTTTAAAATCTCAATAAACCTGTTGTTGTTCCGCGTTCGCGACGAAGACTGAGTGCAAAAACAAAGCCTATATATGTGTATACCTCAACGCCTAGCAAATTATGTGTCTAACATATATATAATTTAATATAATGCCATTCGTTTGGATAACGAGAGGTATATATTTATAGACTTGCATATGATTTTACTGCATCACGTCTTTATTTTAGAACGTGAGAGTGGCAAGATTATTATCAAATTGGCCCACGAGATAATTCGATTTAGACTTTCGGTGGACCCATTTGGCTCTCCTAACAGACTGAGAATTGAGTTAAACTAAAAATTCAGTTTGACGCATTTCTTTGGACATTCCCTACCTTTCAGTAGGTCTATTCGCTTATTTACATTCTTTCATATTTTACGCCAAGCGTATGCAACCGCTTTGGGACAAGTAAAAGATCGACTTCTAAGGTTGTTCTTTGATTTGACGTTAACAAAGTGCTCGAGCCTGTTTGCTTTCTGCTGTGTGGTTATCAAGCAAACAATTCGACGGTCAAAACATTATGCGATGGTTAGAAAATCCACTGTTTGTCATTCCACAGAACATCTCTACGAGGTAAAACTAGGTTTCGTAGGTAGGGGACAGGTAAACGTATTGCTCATACACTTTCGATAAGGTCTTTGAGCTATCAGCCAGCTTTTGGTGACATATCAACGTCTTTATTTTAGAACGTCGAATCGGCAGTAGCCGCTACAGACCCCAGTCGGCCATATGGACAGCTAGCGAAGGCACAGGCTCCAAGCGACCTCCTAGCGAGGATGGCGCGCACAGCTCCATACTACAAACGTAATCGACCCCACATTTGCTCATTTTGGGTGAAGGTAAGTCCTTGTCTAAAGCCTTAACACGCCGCAGTTGTAATTTGTTAAAGAAAGAACTTCGCGTAGCTGAAGTTGCCTCTTTCACCGGAACAATACGGTGGCAATTTCTGTTACGCAACATCATTACTTACGGAGAATTGAGCAGCAAACATATTTGTATTCCATTTATGCCTGATGACTAAACCAGTGTGGATGCAAGATACGAGCGTCTCGGAGAAAACCACGCTCGTACATCGTAGTGATAGTAGTAGCAGTAGTCATAATAATGACGTTTTACCAATTTCAATGAAGTCCGTTCACAGATATAGTTGTTAGACGAAAAATATAGAAATATACTCGAAGTAGCCAATAATTAGGACACAATTATTCGGCGGTATGCACCGGGGACGAGAGGGCGAGAGGCGGAGACTGAAGATTTAAGGCGTTCAAATTTAACCCATTCACATTTTGACCAGGGCGAGTGTAAACGCGGTGATGAGTGCCCCTACCGCCACGAGAAGCCGACGGACCCTGACGATCCCTTGGCAGATCAGAATATCAAGGACCGTTACTATGGTAATAATGATCCCGTCGCTCATAAGCTCATGCAGCGTGCCCACGCGATGCCCAGAATTGAGCCTCCCGCTGACAAGAGCATCACCACCCTGTACATCGGAAATATTCCACGAGGTTAGTGTCTGTTGCACACGTTCAAGTTACATTGATGTTTCAACTCCAATCAATGTGCATGCTAAAATGCAGATCTATTCCCCTATGAGATGTGGTCATGGCTACGTCTACGCTTATGCCCAAATCAGTTATTATATCTTGAGGTTAAGTCGTATGGAAGCCAGTAGTCCATCACCAAATTGCAGACGAACCGTCTCAGCGTGAAGCGTTATTCTATGCTATCACTTTTTTTTACCTTTTTCTGAAGTAGTAGTAAAAATATTTCGCTGACAATTGCAGAGACAACGGAGCAAGATATTCGGGCCCACTTCTACCAGTTCGGCGAGATCCGCTCGATCCACGTGGTCGAGAAGCAATCATGTGCATTCGTCTGTTTTCAGTCAAGGGCCTGCGCCGAGCTGGCCGCCGAGCGGTCCTTCAACAAGCTGCAGCTTCATGGGCGTCGAGTGAACGTCAAATGGGGCCGGAGTCCTGCCAGAGACGAGCCGTCTACGAGTCAGGCTTCGACACATGGCGCTTATGCCGGCCCACTGGCGGCCCCGCCTTATGGCAGCGCAGCGCCTGGCAGTTCAGGTGGTGCAGGCAATCTTGCAGCTGCGTTAGCACCTCCACCATTCCCTCCTGGCATGTTACCTCCGCCCGGGGTTGGGCAAATGTATTATCCCAGTATGGACCCGAGTCGGATGGGAACGTACAACTAAGTGAAATGACCCACCATCTGCCTGTATTATGCGCATTGTATTCAATCAATTTCTTTAATAATAAACACCAATACGGAAAAGATGCTTGTATATAAAGTATTGAAGCAATGCTGTCGTGTCTTTTTTATAATTGTTGCAGTTTTGCAGACGTGCAACTATTATTAAATTCAACGTTCGGTGGTAACGGTGGCCCAGTTAATTACCACCACCACTAATATTCGACTTCATATAAAGATGTCGTTCCCAAAAACCCGGAACACATTTATGTTCTTGCAATAACTACGTAGGCACGATCCAAACGTTTTACAGCGACGTATTCGCTTACTGACCTCCTGAGGCTGAACCACCCACTAAAGTTGGCTTCTAGCAAACAGACAACGCGACCACCGTGCCCTTGACACCTTATAGGTTATAACCAGCAAGTTAGCGACAGCTAGCAAAAGTCAAACTAGAGTGATCGCGTTTCGGCTCGCTACTGCAGCACGCACCTAAATGTACACTGTAGCATAACTGCACTCGTCAGCAACCAGCCTATCGTTTTATCTAGCAGCTATACGAATACATCACATCTATAATATATATGCTAAGGAAGCACAATAGACATTTCATTTTGTACAATATGCAATTTATTATTCAATACATATATGTATATATATATATATATATATACAGGTACATAATGATCAAGATAGCGGCTATGAGCGGGACTGCCATGCCATCCCCCCCTCCCCCTACCCGAATGTGTACATCACAAGAAATCAGTGGTAGTTGTTGCTGTTGTTACTGTTGACGTTACCATCGTCTCTATACTCATTATTCTCATCACTGGGGTTCATTTTCACCTCCTTCCCCAACAATGGGGCAGCTCTCCTTCGTATTCGCCTATCATAGGTTTATCGTTTTTACAGGATTCAGCTGCATCATTTTACGTTGCTCCTGCTTTTTTTTTGTTACTGCTCCTGCGCTATTGTGTCTCTCATTTATCTGCCTCAGTTTGCTCATCTGAAGCTTTGTTTCGGTCCGGTTTTGTTGACACTTATGTAATCTTTATAATAAAACAGACAAGCGAGGCCTCGTCGATAATTACTCTATCGTGATCGATCGCTCGATCAGCGGGTCAAGTCGAGAACGAGTTTGACAGTTGCAATTAAATAAAAAATAACTTAAGGTTGTGTATTGTCATCACATTATCATTTTCATCATCATAGTCACCATCTTCGGTTGTTGTTGTTGTTGTTATTATTATTATTATTATTCTTACTAATATTAGCATATCATTACTTTATATAGATATTTATTAATATATATATATATATATATATATAATTAGAATGCGACGCACAACGTATCTTATCGCGGGAAACCGAATTTATAGTGTAGTAGGTCATTTCCTATTCAACATGTTACCATGTGTCGAACTGCCGTTTCGTGCCTAATCAAGCGTAGTATCTAATCAAGCGAGTTGAGCATAAAACAACAAAAAAAAAGATGAAATTGACCATCCAAATTTGGTGATCATATTTCCTCGCTCTCGCGACATATATTTTTTTCTGTTATATATCCATATATTTTGCCTATGGATATATTTATGATTTATTTTATCGGCGGTAGTATCACATGGACCATTCTAATGCTGTAATTCCTCTCGTCTCTTTATATGTCTTCGTGTCTTGATCGGTCATCCTTGTTTCATATTTTTCGTTCAAATTTTATTTTCGCTTAGCATGGATTCTTCTCCCTTCGATATCGACGTTGTCGATATCTAATAACTCGCATCAATCTGATTAAGACAACTCTCCTTTATGTTCTATTTTATTTTTATGTATCGGCGTGCGTTTTTTTCAGTTATTGTTCGCCTGACATTCGAAATTCATCACACGAAAAACACGTCCGCTTAAGAAAGGGAATTGCTTTGAAAATTCATGCTATTCTATTCAGATTTCATCGTATTGTGTTATTGCATGCATGGTCATACAATCACTTCATAACGAATAGTTTTCAATTCATAAATGTGTATCTATATATAATCTGCCGACAGAGTGCGAGAGCAATCAATTCCCAGTATTTGTCAAAGCCCATTCGGTTGCTCCAGTTATTCCTCAAAAGTGCTTTCAGTTTTGTCAATCTCTGTCTGTCTCTCTCTCTCTCTCTCTCTCGGGTGTATGTGTGCTGTTTTTCCTGTATATTTTTTAGCGTCTCGCATTGACTGAGCATGTCAGAACGTTCACCATTTCGAAAAGCTCCACTCCGATGTGGACTACCCTTACAGACCTTGGACGCGCAGAGCGATATAGTCAATTCACTCAATGAAATATACATATATATATATAGATCGAGCGTCGTTCGTTTGTTCTCGCAGTGAAATCGTCGATGTGTTCTCCCATCTTGTTTCGATAAATTATCAGTTTTTCATCTGTGTCTATGGTAAGCTCAGCTACGGTTCAATCTCATCTTTATTGTACCGAAATCTCGCGCTAACTGGAGATTTCTCCAGCCATCGCGTTTCGCCTTAATTAAAATAATCAATAATAAACAGCTCGATTCTATCGATCGAGTAACTGTATGAGCCTCTTAATCTTTACATTATCCTTCGAGAGTTATCTCCGAGTTTATCTCACGGCACAAATTTCGATTCTGATTGTGCGCCGGTTACGCGCACCCGCTGCCATTTGGCTTCCCTTAACTAGGGTAGCCAATCGAATCTGTCAGTTGCCCGGTTCCAGTACCAAAACAGCTTTCTCATGCTAATATAAGTAGTACACGCACACACACACACACACCTTTATTCATAGACAAACACCCGCTACGGAGATAGCCCGATCTGTTGACTCTACAGAGACTAATAGAAGAGAATCCCACTAATTAATGGCCGTTTTCAACGCACGTTCATTTCCGATGAATCACCGAATCGCTCGCTTATATTAGGCTTCACTGCGGATAATTCTCTGTACTTACTCCTTTCAGTAATTGACTAACACAGTTGCCCTGGCATAAACACACCGTAACATCAGATACATCATGTCCCACGCCGAAACACGCACACGAATTTGCTTATCTTATAGTTAATAGCACACATCCACCACCACGCGCGATCACCGCGTGGCTTCCAGATCGACAGATTTCCACTGTTCCCCATTTCGCTCTTGAGACAATCGATCCTCGCTCGTGGTCCATTTGTTGATCCACAGGTGCAAAGCGAAGCCTTGCACGTCGTCGGACTAGTCCGTTTGAGCCCCTTGAGACGGGTTGTTGTATGCCTGTACATGCTGCTGTAGCTTCAACAAGCCAGCGCCGGCTGCCACATCTTCAACGTTATTCGCCATATTTCTCAGTTGATTGTGTTATTTCCATTGTTTATACGCATAGAAAAAAAATTGGATTTTCCCCCCCTCGGCTTGTCCATATGCTGCTGTTACCAATGGCATCGATAAATATTAGTTCGCTTGACCCGCAGCCATCCAACCCAACCTGACTAATTATCCTATCTAATTAATTATCCTCCACCTATTACGGGGTCCACTTTGTTGATGATTGGACGATAGTGTGTGGAGGTTACTAGGGCATCATACTAAAAACGAGACTCTTCATATATCTTCGGCATCACGGCTCTCTCCTGCGTCATGTTGTACATGCTCTACCTCGACTAGATTCTGCTTACAAAGGCTTACTAAGTATAGTTGTATATATTTATATATATATATATATATATATATATATATATATATATATATATATATATATATATATATATATATATATATATATATATATATATATATATATATATATATATATATATATATATATATATATATATATATATATATATTATAAGTATATACAACACCGACAAAAGGCCAACAAATGACCCTGACTGCGAAGGGATCTTCTTGATCTCGGGTGCCAGTCTATTCGGCTGTGCCCAACGGCTGGACGCAGCCAATCCACCAGTGGGACATATTACGTTATATATTAAATATATACCTAAAGATACCGTTATTTTGGGAGGATATTATGGCTGCTGGCGTACATGTACGTTAGTTACTTGGGGACAGAATGTAGGTCGGAACAGGGCAGGGCTGTGCAGGGTTTTGATTCGCTTTGTTATCTTTGCTGCTGGTGTGCTGGTTGAGTTTCAAGGAAAATATCTACTTTCCTTAACGTCAGTACGCATCTAATATTCATCTATGCGTGCCCATTGAAGCATGAGTCCACACGACGAATAGTGTCCGTTGCTCTAGCGGTGACCAGGCAAGATAATCGCGGGCGCTCCGACCCGTAACACACAAAGGGATGCTGTTTAGGATCTCCCGAGGTCAAACGTCATCCTGAAGAAGGGGAATTTTGAATGTCGCACGAGACATGTGTTCATCATTAATCTCACGTCTAGTTAAGAGTGATACAACGAGTGATGTCGTATTACCCGAGTTCATACACATTGAAAACCTTCTCCATTTGACATCGAAAGGGCAAAATATGAAGGCGCTTTGTCACGGGTTTGTTGTTCGATTGAAGGGCGGATATTCATTAGTCGGTTAGCACTCGGTAGTAATTAGTGGTTTTATCAACATTCAGCGATAAGAAGTACAAAGAGGGATTGGTCCACAATGGGACTCCTCCTTAATAGCTCCCTCACTAGTAATATCTGTATTTTTATCGACTCATCGTATTGATCAGTTCGATTTTCATTGATTTCTATATTGGTTTTATATATATGTGTATATAATATAGAAGGAATTCCGTCGATCATCCGAACTCGATGATATCCAGCATCCATCATCCATTTGTTTGATCACTGATTGTCGTGCCTAGCCCAAGTTTCGTTTAAGTTATTAGCTGCGCTGTTCGAGATGACCTCTCAAGCATTGCTGCTGCTGCTGTTCTTCTTGTTGTTGCTGTTGCGGTTATTATTATTATTATTGTTACGACATCGAAGTGCTGAGTCATTCAGAGGTGGCCCCTAGCTGGCCGTTACTTTGCTGTGTCCGACCTCCAGTTGGCTCTCTCTCTCTCTCTTTCTATCGCAAGCACTGGCTTCCTCTTCAACTAAAACCAAACCATCAGATTGCTAGAAAGTTGACGATACCGTCCGTGGTAGTAGTTCACTTAGGCGATGTGTTGTCTCTGGACAACATTTTGGCAGGTTCAAGATACCGATGATGGTGGTGGTATATAGTATGTTAGTGCTGCTACTTGTCATTTAGTTCACTTTTCTTACTGACTGTCTTTCATCCGGAAGGACATAGACTGATGTGTGCAGTACCGACCAGAACGATTCACGGTATCTGCCGTCTGAGCCAGCTCATACGATGTCCCATACAGATATATGCTGTGAACTCGTTAAAGTGGCAGGTCTGCATTAACACGTACGCGGCATATGCGACTGGGAACTAGATCCGTAACGCCTTAACTGTGCCGTTTATTTCTGCAATGTTCACTCATTTCGTTCGTCCTGTTTTGATGTGCAGAGCTGTAGCTTGCCCCATATCGGCAATTCGAGAGGGGCGTAGACGGTGAAAAATTTG
Organism: Stratiolaelaps scimitus; assembly: GCA_019614645.1. Lineage (NCBI taxonomy): Eukaryota > Metazoa > Arthropoda > Arachnida > Mesostigmata > Laelapidae > Stratiolaelaps > Stratiolaelaps scimitus. The sequence continues at coordinate 1,078,450 of JABWDB010000035.1, read as the reverse complement.
AACTCGCATTGGGTTGGGCTGTTCCTGTCTCATATGATCTCGCACAATTGACGAAAGACAGAATTTTCAATAAATGGTCGTCGTTTGCAGCGTGTTTGAGCTCCTGTTCGGCGAAACCACAGCACTATGAGGGTGGTCTGGGCTCGTCTGGAGCTATCGTGCCCTGGCTGCCCAGCTCAACATTAAGGTCCTCGGAGGCGGGTGACGTACAGCTGGTGTCGTCACACGATCTCTTGGCGCTCAGCGGAGGTACCTGTTGATTCTGTTGCATTTGTTGCTGCTGCTGCTGCTGTGCTTGCTGTTGTTGGCGAGAATCGACAGCATCCGGCATAACGATATTAACTGGCATTAGATCTCGAGCCGTCGGTAGGTCCTTATCTTTCGAGGGAGCATTTTGCACGAATATGATCCTGTTGAAGGCCTTCCAACGCTTGAATAACTGTAAGTACATTCGCAGCTGAACATACATGAACACTAAACCGCCTGTAAGCAAAACAATAACACCAACAACAAAATAGATAGGTTCAGTGTTATTGTCAGTTTGCGGAGATCCACTGTGCAAATATAGCTTGGGCTCGTGAGAACGGGGAGTTCGATACGTATCATGAGTAGATACAGGATAAATTGCTCATAATCACCATCGAATATCGCTATACACTGCATTGCCTCAAGCACTTCTATGGTACCCTCAAGCAGAGCATCTTCTCCGAGCGTTCTTCCGCGCACTTTGAACGCTGTCGCACGACATCAGCTCAGAAACGCTCATACGGTTAAGCTTGAACGAGCTTGAAAGGCATTTCCGTTAGCTCCCTACGTCAACAGAGGCGGCCTATTGGTCCTCTCAACGGTGGCTAATGAAACATCTATGATGATCGTGGCGACAATGGGGCATTCCATTAATAATAAAAATAGCCCCCTCTCTCTCTTTCTCTCTCCCTGTCTCTCTGTCTCTCCCTGTCTCGCTATCCTCAGTAAGAAAACGCCTGCGGCCAGAGCGGTGCTTACCTTATTGTCCAGCCAACACAACCATCCATTTTTACCCATTTCTATAAATAAATAAATAACAAATATCTCTAACGACAACGATTGTAGCGATTCACGCAATGATTTCACTTTCGTGTACAAAGGAACCACCTCGAACACCACCTGTATATATTCGTTTACAATAATAATATAGCACACAATAATAATATAGATGTATACAATATATAAGCAGTGTCATTGCCACAACCGATTGATTCACTGTTCACTGTGAATCCACACGAACCTGTGAATCCTACGGCGACGACGATGAGTTTGGTCCAGAACGGCCAGTCGAGTTGTCCTTCACGCATCTCTTCTGACGTACGCTCAATTAGCACGTACAACGACCAGAGAACGCATGTAATTGCCACCAAATGGAAGGTCACCGAACACAGCACCTTGCGCTGTTCCAGAGCGCTCATGTCCAGACGCTCCCACTGAAATCGCAGGGTGGGGTCGGTCGACCCCGAGAATTGGGGACACAAACAATGACACATAATTAAATACATTTTAGTTATTGGGGAGGGCATTTTGGGCTGGATTGTACTCGTGGCCGATGAATATGTAACACGTGTTATGTTTAAATAGTAAGTTAAACGTACACTTTTTATTGGTTAATTAAAGGCACGGCATTTTTTTTCGATGATTAAGTTCTCTTACATGTCCGTACGCGGCGGGACGCGGAGTAGCAAAGACATATGTTTGTGTGCAATTCATGATATAATTCATGCTTGATTAGTGCTATAATGTGGTGCTATTCATTAATCTCTAAGAAGACTATCTAAGGTGACATAAATGTGATATTATATGAGGACAAATAAAATCAAACCGAATGTCATATAATTTATATAGTTCTTTATAAATATAGTCAGCTTACTTGTTTTCTCTACATTTCCGTTCTCTATTACAATTAATATTAATGATAGAATATACTAATCATCATTATTATTATTATTATTATTATTTAATTATTGTTATTATGACGGCTTCTAATTTATTTCCCGAGGTACGATAATAACGCCGTTTTGTTAGGGCAGTTCTTATCTTCTGCGTTAGCCAGGAGCGTTCACCGGTTACTGAATAGCGACGATCGTCCTCCACGCACACACATATGGTTTCGACACAAAGGCTGATCAAAAATCTCAGTTAGGTTAGACAACGCATTTGTCTAATCCAGTTTTTATGAAACCGATATTTCGCCTACGCTAGTCTCACACGAACGGAGCGTTTTGGTATCACCACCTCTCTCTCTCTTTCTCTCCCTCAGCAATAGCCTAACGAGTGACACTGCACTGATTTAATTTCGCACTGTTCTTTGATGAATCTGCTTTTAGGGCAACAACACACATAGGCGATAATAATAATAATAATAATAATAATAAAGGTAATCTCAACCAAAAAATGTAAGTAAATTAGTTACCTAAGTGACGCACATGGGCATAAAACAAGAGCGCCGTTCGCGGATGGATGTTCGGAGTAAAATCGCAGAACGCGAATTCAAGCAGAGGGGTTGTAGTAGGCGCCATCCTCTGTCCCCCAATTAACTCATATTCTTTCTCAGCGCGAAAATGATCTTCGTCTCTTCTTATGACGTCCACCTTAAGTCGCCTTAGGCCAGTCGAATCGCAGGACAGGTGTTGCAGCGATTATCAATAAGCGTTGTTCCTTGTTTAGTACTAATGCTACCTGTTTGGAGCTCTAGGTATGTGTTGCACTTGCGTGATAGCTGCAATACGTCGCTTCGGCAACTGCGCATCAGCTGTCAATTACCGAACGAAATCATTCTTTGAGCTGACCCTCAGCTGCCCCCGTTATCGGCACAGGCCTCGAGTATGAACCTTTGGGTATTGAGAACCATGCCAGGACCAGGTTTGCTTTATTTTCAACCTTGTTGTACTCGGAATGAATCCACGGATAAAGAAAGATAGAGATAAGGAAATCCGGAAATTGTTCAAAACGTCTTGTAGGATTCGAACCTGAAATTCGCCTACGATGCCCGCCCCGTCCTGTCTACCAATCCTCGACCCCTCACTATAGCATCTACGGGGCTCAATCAGCCAACGAGCAACCAATATGACCTTCCGACCTGATTCGATTTGACCGCCTTCAGTTTTTCCGAACCCCTCCCCCATGTGCATTGGCACTCCTAGCAGAGTTGGTTGTCGTTGAGGACGTGCGGACTCTATTGTCGAATAACGAACTTTACAATACAGAGTTTGGTTTAGTAGCGAAACTGCAGTGTGCTTTTTTACAGCAGTTGAGTTTTCGTAAAATTACACTCATGGCTGAACGATATTTATATAGAGAGAGATTTGTTTCATAGGAAAGCATGGTTAGATTGAGACGGCTATCTCTTCTCGTCTTGTAAATGCTGGACGCATTAACGAACGTAAGTGCGCGTAAATGTTCATACAAGTACGAAATCCAATCGTGCACAGCTGGATCTTGCAGTTCATTGCTATCATACAGCCAAAATGGGCCAAAATTCGTCTACGATTGTATCGTCGACGCTTGAGGTCAATTTTCTCTCTCTCTCGCTCTCTCCTCTTTAACTGCGACCTCGAAAATGTCACTTACCTTTGTGAAAGGTTTAAGCTTGGTGTTCATAATGAACTCAAACTTGCAGAGTTCACAGCATTTGGTGTCGGATGACTTTATCCATTGCTGCAAACAGGCCTGATGGACAAACTTGAGCGAACCGGAACAGAAACAGGGTGAGATCAGCGGCAGCTGGGGGTCGGCTTCGCAGTGACAGATTCTGCACATGTCACGATCGGAACCTAGAGATATCATCAACAAAATGATTAAAAAAATTCCACACGTCGACGGAGAAAGACACAAGAAACAGAGAACATTATGAGCATGTTAATGAAACACAGCCTCTGCACGAGCCTACAGAGGAGATCCGTGTAATATGGAATTGTTATATGGAGATGCACCCAATCATGGTATTCCTGTACATCTGTGCCTATTTTCATTACATGGTTATATATAGTGTACACTTTGAATGGAAATGGGTTTACACACCGCGTCAAAAAGATAGCCCACCCCCATGTTTCTGATTTTTTTCTCAACCGTAGGTAGCACTGCAGTTTCGCTTTCAGTCATTCAAATATATCACATTTCAAGAACATTCCACGAACAGTTGGCTATTTAACTCAGATGTGGACATTTGATATAGGAAATTGTCGTTTTGAGGGTGAGTCAAAATGATAGCCCACATAGTGATTGTCGAACACAACTGAGTTCGAACATCGTTCTCTTATAATATTTTTACAAATTTAATATTTTGTCGGGCCGCCGCCGTTCTCCAGAACAGAAATTAATCGACTCGGCATAGAGTCATAATATTCACGTGTGAGGTTTTGATCAAGAACACGCCATCCGGCTACCAAAGCTTCTTTAGCTCATGTAGCGATATGCTTGCCACCTTTAAAAACAGCTCCAGATAAGACGCTCCACAGGTTTTCCATGATATTCAACTCTGGAGAGCGTGCGGGCCAGCTCAGTAACTGTATGTCTTGAGTTTCGAAGAACTCCTTGACGATCTTCGCCGTATGAACTGCGGCGTTATCCAGCTGGAAGATTAATCTTTCAGCGCAGATATTCTAGGCGTGATTCCTAAATTGATCCTCCAACATAGAAACGTAGGCACGATTATTCATTCGTCCGTCTATGAAGACCAAAGCAGTCTTCGCTTTGTGGCCAATCCCGGCCCAAATCATCACAACATCACCTCCCGCTTGTCGTCGACTTACGAGTTTCGAGATTAAATCTTCTTTCATCGGAAAACAGCACACGTTACCGCTGCTCTGTAAACGAAATTTGCCCACGAGTGAAGCTCTTGGATCTGTGTTTCAATATAAAAGGAGGTGTTCGTTTGAGTTTTCTATGAACAAGATGTTGCGATGCCTGAAGACATCTTTGCACGTCCCGGACGCTCGTTTCGACTCCAGCCTTGGATGCAGTTTCGCGACAAGTCAAAAATCTCTCAGAGGCTCTTCGGAGGAGGAAGAGCTTTTCACGCGCACTTACGGGTCGTCCTTCTTGGCCCTGTACTGTTGAGGAACTTTAAGAAAAATCGAAATCACCTTCCTGCTTCTTTGCAAAATCCGAGCGCTTTCCGATTTTGACTTGTATTCCTCATTCAGGTTAAAAATAATTTTTTTCTCATCTTCAATAAGTTGGCCGCCAACTTATTGAAGATGAGAAAACATTATCATAGTTTTCGCTGACAAGGGGTCTAGAAAATTTGTACGAGAACGATCTTACAACTCAGTTGGATGTCAACTGTCGCCCCCACTCGACAAATACTAAGTGGGCTATCCTTTTGACGCACCCTCAAACCGACAAGTTCCGATATCAAACGTCTACATCTGAGTTAGATAGCCAAATAGTCGATATATTTGAATGGCTGAAAGTGAAACTGCAGTGCTACTTACGGTTGGGAAAAGTAACCAGAAACATGGGGGTGGGCTATCTTTTTGACGCGGTATATATATATATATATATACCATATATATGCCAAACCAGGATATATATGTATATATCATAGTTTGACAGGTTGAAAATCCAAGAGGCAAGAAAGCACATATTCTTCAATATTCAGCATAAATATTTGAAAACATTTGAGAATCTGAAAATTCGAAGTAAGCGCACGTTTTGGCAGAAGTATGCCTTCTGAATGGTTCATTGTAACTATTTTGTCTCGCATGAACGAACTGCAGTGCTTCGACAGTGAAGGGCCTTATTTCGCAAATGTGTGGTGGTCTCGATTGTCCTCTTGGTCCCGTGTATTTCAGCCCCCCGCCGACGATTCCCAAGAGGTAGCTAGAATGGGACAATTGCGGCTGAGTCTTCTAATATAAAAACACCTTGCAAGTAAACATGTTATTTACACATTAAAGTGCATATATATATAGAATATCAGCAAGGGTTGACGTCTCGCAGCCATATACTATCAGACACCATCCTGTCATCCTAATGGCTGCACAGCTTAGATGAACGGTGTCCATTAACAAACGAAATGTATCCAAATGTGACAAAATTTGTCAACCTGGCGGATGTTCACTGGCCGCGTTTCCCTTCAAACGAGTCGAGGCGAGGTAGATTATTTGAAATCGTACCGCCACTTGTCCCTGTGCATTGAGATGTGTGGTACAATCGATACAATCATTGCTCGTCATCAAAGATGAGGGATATAAGAGGGGACCAATCCCTGTTTAAAATGCTACGCGGACAGCCAGCCCTTGACCAGAGCTGGACAAGCCGCCAAGGCATTACATGGTCGTATCTATTATAGAAGGTGGAAAAATAGTATTTTCTGCCCCATCGAGGATAACCGCCAGTCTGCTTAATATGGGCGATGATATTTACCAATTTGACAAATTGATAAGCCATTATAATATTTAACGACCGAAATAGCAATTCTAACTGAGAGCAATGATCATTGTACAACAGGAAACTATGTCGAAAAGATCTGTTGTCAACAAAATTCGATTCTTGTTACTTATCAATATGCCTTCATTGGATTTGTCCCATGGGAACATCTTCGTTGGTGTGAACACTACGAATAAATATTCAATAAGGATAAATAAGTCATGAACATATATCGATATCTGAGAGTAGGTGAGAGGTTTGGCGTCCTGGGTGAGTACATTATGAATATACATGATTGTGCAACACTGAAAACGAATTGGAAATTTATAAATAGGTACTTCTTTTGTTTTAAATATATATAAAAAAATATATGTAAGTTGTTTCATTCTATGTCGTATATTGATTATGATTATGCGCATCTTAAAATATAATAAATAATTAGAGAAGCACAATATATCATAAACGAATCAAATGCGTAAACAAAAATGCTTAGTGTTCGCCAGCCCAGTTATGCTTTTTGTACGTATTTTTATCGATTTTCATGGAAAGTTATTTCCTTGCATGTATTTTTGTTTTTCTGCTTATTGCCCTACTATACATTTCATTCATTTGCTATATTTATTTTCGTTAACGGTTAGCATATTCAGTTGGCTCGTTTTTTTTAATTGTTTATTTTTCATTTGTATTATTCATCCGTTGTAATATCAAATACGTTTACAAGTATTATAGATACATTTGTGAAGTCGCGTTCCGAAACAACGAACCAAATGAGCGAGGGAACTACGAAACAGAGCAAGTAATAAGCGTTTTTTGGAGGCTCGACCTGAGGCCAGATGTGGGAATAAACTCATTTTGGACAGTGATTTTTTTTTGCTGCACACTGACGATGAATCACCGAGCTCGATTTGGTAGTGACGTCTGCAACGAGCATGTTGAGGAACACTTCATTTTTTCGCAAATTATAACTCCAAACGGCCTTGAAAGCGATGTGCATGTTTAATGATTGCACTTCATCTAGCCTAATAGAAACAGAAGAAATGAGTCGCCTACGTTTGCTCGCGGGTAGCGGGATAGTTCTCACTGAGTAATTCGCTCTTGTTGCTGTGCCAGGCGGGACGAAAATCGCACCAGTGGGAAGTGTTTGATTCAGGCATACGGTAGAAGATGTCCAACTACTCGTGTAGTCCCGGTCAAGGCGTGTACGATGTCTACAATCGAGGGCCAGCTGCCGACTTGAAAGTCTTGCCCCCGAGCCATACTGTCCTCACGAGGTGGGACTCTAGATGAGCTATACATATGCACTTAGCTTATAGCGTCTGTTGTTGGATGCTTGAACGCGATACAAGCTCATTAGAAATCGCTACACACTACCGTATCAATTACACAACTTGCAGCATGAAAGTGAAACAGCTCCTAGTGTGTCCTAATGTGATTTTCCTACATCTCACCTTTTGTTGTCGATATTTTTAGCTCTGATTGCGATTGACTGTGCACGTGTGGAGTTTTCTCTACGAAGGTAGATATTCAGAAAGACCCATCTATTGTATATAATATCATATCAACGCATCGGAATTGAGTTCAGCCTAAAAGAAACCGCAGTCATGGTTATCGATTTCAAGTATTGGCGGCCTTTCGAAGCAAATGGAAGTAACGGTACTATTCGTACTTATTAGGTTGAGGCATAAGTTCCCGGGGTTCATTGGACCTGCTGCCCTCTCTATGAAGGGTCTTCTCCACTTATCTTGAACCCGACTGGTTTCGAAGCTTTTTCCCGCTCCACACGCCTGCGGAGTTCGATTTTTGCTGTGAACTGGATTTCAACTCGAACGCAAGATGGAGATTCCACGCAAGAAACAAGTGCATTTTCGACACCTGCTTTTCCTCAGCTTTCGCCATGGTCTAACCACCTCCGCTACAGCAAGGGCGATCTCTACATAGCCCAGTTGCATCGTGTAAACGAGGCTCACTTCAGATGAAGAGACCCGACAGGAGAGGCCAAGTTATTCTCCTCCACAACAACGCAAGGCCTCACATTGGTAAAAACACCAAAGCGGCACTTGAAGCGTTCGGATGGCAAGTGATTGCGTACCCCCCATATTCGCCAGACCTTGCTCCAACAGATTACCACCTGTTCCGTTCACTGGCGAATTTTTTCAGTGACTGGCATTCCAACGATTCAGGGGACCTTGAACGGGGGTTGGCAGCCTTTTTCAAGCCAAAAAAAAAATTTTTTTTTGGAAAAATGGGATCTATCAGCTCATCGAAAGGTGGGAGAAGGTCGTGAACAACAACGGGTAGTACATAATAAATACGTGAATTGGTTTAGATCTATCTGAGTGCGTCATTTTTCCATTGTTCATGAAACCCCGGGAACTTATGCCTCAACCTAATAGTTAAGTTCGCAGATGAGGACGATATATATATATATATATCGTTGTCAGGGCTCAGACCGTCAAGGGTCAGACCGATGTCCTCCTCATGGTCACCCCCGAGGAAGGCAATGTCGCAGCCTCTTTACACAGCCTCTATACCATTTGTGTAAGTGTCATTATTTGTACAGATGACGAGGCGCATCTAATTACAGCGGAATTTCTACGTATCATCAATACTGTAATCGTCTCAAATTCAACCACACTCATATAAAAATGCCCGCAGAAATGCCACTGTATTTTTAATGTTAACTAAATGAGGCACAAGCATATTCACCGGTTCGTCACCATTTGTTAAATCATTACGCATCGAGTTTGCATAGCGGACATTCGGCCCGTCATTGGACTCATACGATCATGGGCATGAATGAACACAGTCAAGGAAGTTAACGGGCGGACGGATCGCTTGTCACTTTCGTATTAATTAACTACGACATCCGATAGTGGGCTATGCCTCCCAATCATTAGAAATGCATTAGCACAATGCATGAGTTACCCATCATCGCCTGGCAAAGCCTCCACCGCGCCCATTGATTCGCTGAGTGAAAAAACGCGTGAAACAAAAAAAAATAATTAAGAAACAGACGCCATGTTGCCGTGTCTCCCTGTCATAATCAGCGTTGATTGATGTTGTCCATTCAAATCTCAAAAGCAGCCCAACCAGGGAACGAACGAGCGAGAACTCCACCTTCGAAATGAACTTCTACCCATGCGTACGGTTGGACGGGGGCTGTACGCGAGAGGGCATACCTCATCGCGTAGCCCAGCAATAGTGCCCGGATCGCAGGGGTATCAACCCATCCGATGGTCCCGCGCTGATATATTGGTCGTACACAGGATCGTTATCGGCATGTACTGAGGCAGCCTTTGTCCCGTTGTGGTTGGCTGACTGACTGAGAGTTGACTTGTCTGGCAAGCCCATCCTCGCCTCGCCTCGAGGTTTGTCGGTGCATTTTGAACGCGATCGGCCAATGCCGAAAATGTCATGCGTTTTCCGATGGCTCCGCGGTTATCTGCGTGGCCGATGATGACATTTCCCGTGATGACAATTCGGCAATTGCTGATCAGTGGCGTCCTGCTGTGGCGATGACCGCTGATGGTGACGATGTGAACCTCTCAAGGACGCAGACGAGCTATGCTGTTTGACCGTGCGAGTCGTATTATCGCTGTTGGGCACGTTGCGATTAGGGCGGTGAGCAGCGGGGCGTAATGGCGGAATAGGCACAGGCCATCATCAAATGTCCTCTGCCCGTTGAAAGATCGTTATCGTCACGGATAAATGTGAAGGTTTATTGTTTTGTTGGTATATTTATTAAAGGAACTGCAATTGTTTTCAATACTTCAGTTCGTTTGTATGGCACCAGGTCATGGGACGCGAACCTGCGGCTTCCGGCATCTTTTTTTACAGCCAGAGACCTAGCTGTCCAAGCCACCGGGCTGACATAACGAGGGGAAGTCCGAAGGTGCCTCCACTCGCACGAGATGAAATTTCAAATTAGCGACCACACGGCTACTGACGGCGGCTACTGGCGTGCTAATTAGATCCGCGTGTTTGCATCCAGCGGTAGTACGCCACCTCAGGGCATTGAGTGATGTTCCAATCAGGGTCGCCATTAAAATCGCGTAGCGAACAACAACTACCGGCGATTGTTGTTGTTGCTTATCTCTATTAGTTTCAAGTGCGATATGATTTGGCAAAATGTGTTACCGCTTGTAGTTCTGCACAGAGGGCAGCAGCAAGGCATTATATCTTAGCAGTATTCTCATAGATGCCAGTGTATTGGACTCTGTTGACGATAACGATCTTCGATCATATAGTCGTCGACGATCATATACATTCGTCTGTCGGGTCGTTTTTCTTTGTTTCTCCACTAGTGGGACACTTATGAAAGGCGGGACACTTATGAGAGTTGGGACAAAATCTTTCGGCGTTTGCAGGTGGCACCGCCGGATGAGAATAACACGGCTGTCGCGGACAGGCCGCGGCCTCGATTCTCGAATGAGGCTGCGTATCGGATACAGCGGCGATCGGGATCAACGTGTTTCTGATCTTGTTTTGATATAAGCCACGTCAACGGGTGAAACTAATCCTTTCGCGCACACACCTAATTAGGATTATAGTAAGGTACAATTTTTTTTTTGTATACATATATATATATACCTAGTTACTTGTTTGTCATTCGCAGCCCATCGTTAATCTATTGGCGCACTCCTGATCCTTACCTAGTGAATAGGTGTATGAGTGCATGCACACATGGATGGCATTAAGAAAATTAATTATTCTCATAGAAACTTGCAACCAAATGTGTCTGGATACAACGTGATAATTCTAAATGTTTACCTCAACACGTGCCGTGCTAAACTAGCGTGGGCGCAAACAAGTTATTATTCTGCAATCTATCATGTTATAGGATATGTTGTTATGGAGCCTATCTAAGTTCTTCTGTGACCACGTATTTCCAATTCATCATGTAATCCACCAAGAGATACACGAACAAAGTGCCTACCAACTGCCCTTGCTATCAACTTAGCTAAGGAAGTCCTTTATCATAACTGTGCAATCTGTATACATGTATGATAGAACTGTATGTATTTCTCGTTGGAAGTGTGAGAGGTATAATTACTCGACTAGGTTTGTTTGTGCTTGGTGCATGCTCCCATGGATATTGTTTCGTGTACTACAAATTATTGGGATACATTATATTCGAATTCTGCGTCGAAGTCTTTTCAATTGTCAACGTTGTCGACAGCAGTTGTACGTACCCGCACCGTGATGTAATAATCTTCTTTAATATTTTGTTTTCGAGAACTCAAGTTCATTGTGAAAAACAGCAGCTCCGTCAATAAATCCACAATTTGAATTTAGTTACACTAATGCTAATTTTCTTGAGCTACCCACACAGTTTTACTAGATAGTGTATGTTGCTCCACAGCCAGTTTTTTTTTATAAACAACACGCAGGACACTAGTGAGAAAGGCTAGCTCCTAAAGAGTCTCATTTCGAAGCGAGCTAAGATGGGATCCGCCGCGCAGAGCATATCCAAGCATCAGTGTCCTTACAATACTTCGCCTAAGTGGAAAGCCGTACAACACGGTCGGACGGGTAGGGTTTCAGAGCCATAGTTGTTCAACAAGCCTCTCTTGTTCTGATGGTTAGTGTCAAGGGTAAGTTTTAGGGGGGACGTTCCAGATTGGTGCCAACTATCACGGGCCGAAGTGTGTAATATATACAATATATTCGCTTGTGCTCGCCGACCTTCCTAGAGACATTGTCCTGTCCAACGGAGCGCCTGATGAAATGCTTCACTGGTTCAACACAGAGCTTACGAGTAGCTTTCAGACCTTGCGGGGATTTTTTTGCTGAACTCACATGTTTTTGTGATTATGCTCCAGTTATTGGGCGGCGCGAATCTGCCACGAGTATAGTGAATTGCTGCCCGTGCACTTCGTAATGGTTAGCTGAATTTAGGTCAATTGCAGCGTTCGAATATTATCTTCCCTCCGCCAGACAGCCTAGAAATGCATGCATGCCGGCATGCCGGCTACAGCGAAATGCTACGGAGATTTGATGAAAGCGCTAAGAAAATACTTTCCCCATTGCGCTGGTAGAGTGTACGAATCGACCCAATTTCGCGTCATCCGTACGACATTGAAGCCGTCATTATGGCTGTATGTAGTATACTTCCACATAATTGAAAATACCACCCCGCATAGGCACGGCGGTGACAATGAAGTCCAATGACGATTGGAGTCACACGGGTCCGCTCAGAGCAAAACGCCCACCCAACGCTTGAACTGTCCACCATCTTACAGCAAACTGTTTCGAATCATGGCTAATTGTGTGAATGCATGCCCTTGTCCACGGACTTGTGACTCAATTCACCCTTTAGAAGAAGAGAGCTTCCTCACGGGCGATGTCTTGTAAGGCGGCAATGATTAATGAGGCTAATAACAATATTGCAACACACATTGCGTCTCAGATCTACCCCATTGGTGCACGTGGATGGCGACTCCAAACTCGGCTAGCACACCAGTCGCATCAAGCAAGTGGACCCTTGGTAAATTCAGGCCTAGAACGTACTCAGGCCTAGTACGACCTGGTAATTCAGGCCTGACACGTGATCTTTGTACGTACTCCGACGGTCGAAAATTGACGTTTACGAGTATACACCAATCCTACCCATGGCCAGGAATATTCCAGCGCATCTACTTGCCACTAACTCATATTAGAACAAAGAATGTCAACGTGCTCGTGGGTATTTCTACAATGACACTACAGCTTGACACCTCATATCGGTGCATATTACTATGAAGTAACTACATCATAATCCAACGATCTGCCGTCTATTTTGTCGGGTCCACTGTTGATCCCCGATATTCGGCGAACATTTAACACCGATCTGTCTGCCTTACAGATTTGATTTCACTGTCTTGAGCGCGGTCACCCGTAACAGAGGTGAATCACCGATTCTCCTCGGCGGCGTTATCCCCACCCATGAGGCAAATCTTGGCGACACATGTGGAAATTTTAATTTTGTAATTATTCCTTCCTCATTGCGTCTGAATCGAACGCCAGCGCATGGTGACGGGCGTATGTTTTTTTTGATTATTTAAATACAATTTAGCTATCATTTTTGTATTGTTTGCTAAAACAATGCATATTGATGTGGAGATAGTTGAATGAGGAGAATTCCCCGGACAACGGTGGGCGATTCCTCGAGACAGATTCATAGGGACAGCAGTGATGAACCGCAGTGGCTAACTGGTGAAAAGTCCTTTATTTCGTGGATCAGTACCCAGTGATAAGGTTGGTTGGAAAGTACCCCGATAAGTGATAAGCTGTCGACGTTGTTACTACGATGAGATGCTCTCTGTAGGATCCACTCTTTGCTCATTAGTCGCCCCAAGGCCAAGGTACGAATAACCACATGCTCTGTTACTGCCAACTTCGCCACTTTGGATAAACGCAGACAGATGTGCTCGTTCAATCTGTAAGCAGCACCAGTAGCAGGAGCTTTTTTTTGCAGTTGGCGTTGTAGCAGTAGTAGGCTAGTGTAGCGGCTTTTTTTTTGTTTTTGTTTTAACGGCATGGTTCGGCCGTTCAGCAACAGCGAACAACGGGCGCCTTTGCCAGGCTGATTGTGGCAAGCTCCGTGGGTTGAGACGGGCACGGACTCTGATATAGGGGGCAGTGATTGAACTGACGCCTTAATGCGGCCTCCATCAAATGCGTACAATACGCTCATCTCAATCAGTGATCGCCTTGCTGCCCTTGTGATAACGTACACACCGGGTATTATACAACATCCATTTGATAATAATTATAGGATTCTTATGCTGTTGAGCAGAGTGTGGGATTTCCACGTTGTTGCTGCTTATGCTGGTGCTGCTGTTCAACACCAGCTGTTGGAGTTGTTGCAGGACCAGCAGAATGGTCTCCCCGTCGTTGGAGCTGTTCTGAGGCGATTTGCAACACAAACTGCCGAAATGCATCAGATACCAAGAGTCTTTAAAATGGGCCGAGAAATGGTGACAACATCAGATTTCCACCAGATCGCGCATCGCGAGTAGCAGTCATAACCTAAGAGCCGTGCGGCATTGGCTCTGGGTGTCTTGGCTGCGCAAGCAAACTATGCGTTTGTAGGTATTCCATGGCAAACAATAGCGGCCATCAAGTTTGACACTCCTTGGACTCTCCCAGATATTCATACAAGCGGTATATGGTTATCTAGTTTTGTAGGAAAACAAATAATATGTTCAGGAAATTCTGTTCAGAAATCAGAGCCAATCTGACGTTTCGGCCCGGAAATAGAAATTGACTCAAATGACGATGCTGACATCCACATAACGCACGCCAGTCTTGTCGCGAGCGACTCGATGTAACCAGATGCATGGAGTATCAGTAATTAGGCAATTGCTCATTATGCGAACGCGGGACATAATGGGAAATTTAACCGAATGGGGAAGTTCAAGTATCGTTAATGAGGACTCTGCACAGTGATGTTGATTGACACGCGATAAGGCTATTACTAACATAATTTGAGTTCAACCTGAATTAATAGGTTAGCCCTGAAGCAGAAGACTATGGCACGAGCAGAACCATCAACTACCAAAGTTTTGAAAACCCTTCTGTGCGGTAACAAATTATAAACAAAGCACATAATCAGTTAGCAAGGTATCTGCCATATCCTCCGGGTATATATATATATATATCTTCCCATTTGGTTAACGTAGTGAAAGACTTGCAGGCAGATTCAAGATCGTACAAGAGCTCGTGTGAGCTATTGCGTAAGAGATTTTGCCTATAAATAGATGGACGCTTTTGGCAATTATGAGCCGAACACTGTTGAGATTGAGAACCGATATCGTATCTGTATCTAAGACGTGTTTCTTTGGTCATATGATTAAGTTGTAATTGCTTTTACGAGTATCGGTGCGTTAATGCAGAACTCGATTCAGGAGACGGCTCGCTCAACTATATCGACATACGAGTTATGGTATTTTTGACTCTCACAAGGTTATGAGTACCCAATAATGTAATAACGCTCATTAAAATGCGCATATATATATATATATATATATATACATATATATGAGGTGTAGAGGTAACTCCGGGGACTTGGAGCCATAGGGTCTCCGGTTCGAATTCCACAAGGTACATACGAATTGATGCGATATGTACTTGTTGCTTCGATACGGCATGTATTTGTCAGGAATGTTATATATATAAACACATACATAATAGTACTGTATGAAAATCAATAAGCGAATGGTGCACTCAAACTCACCGATGGTGTCGTTGATGGAAAGCACCGAAGGTTGGAGCGACGTCTTGCGGGCGACCTCCTGTGCAGCTGCGTCCGGAGGCGCCATCGACTCGCGCGGCGCCTGCACCGCTCCTCGACCCACGCGGCCCTGGATAAGAACACAGAGAAGGCGATGCGGCCGATATTAACCTTTAGCGTTATGTTGCGATTGTTGCAACGGCTGTCGTGTTAGTTGTAAACGAGAGATCGTCTTTGATGGAACTTTGTTGCGGATGTCTGATGACCATAGGGTGGACCAACAACGCATCGTGCCACTGTTTTTCGAGGAGGGACCGTTCGTTCAATTGGACCCGAATATTGGACTTCTGCATCGTCCTGTTCCAGACTGTCCCGCTACCGGCCAACTGGTATACAACTCCCGCTGATATCCGGAGTCAGCCTAATCGGCGGTTGATCGATTCTGTATATAATAACATTGTCTTTATTCACATTATTCACGCCTGTCACTTGTCACGCAATCGCTATATCGACGTTCTCGACGTACGCATCACGATTGGTAATAACTGTAGTTGTAGCAATACTGATATTATTAGCTGCTTAGCGCTGCTATCTCGAGCAGCCGTCACGGAGTAGATGAACGCGTCGGGCGTATCGAAATTTGCGAGCTTTGAGGCCCGCTCACTCACGCTGGTTTCTGTACGAACGAACGAGCTGGGCGCGTCACATTACGATGGTCACCAATGTTATTGGGCCATTGGTGCTTGCTACAATGCTTCGCATAGCGGCCACTTTGTTGTCGTTATTGTTATCTGGACGATGTACTGGAGGCTGCATACAGTAATTGTGTGGCGTAATACACACTCATCTTCGATGCATGCATTTTCAGCTGAAGAGGTCTGGCTCTTAGATGCCACAGCAGAAATCACGTCACGACATAGGCAGCGATCGAAGAGAGTAGTATCAAGCCCAGCAAAGAATGGCGATTCAATGACGGTCTAATGACGCCAGCTGTTGTGCGGCAGGAGGTGGTCGTCGGCCACCGGAGGCCAACTTCGGTCGCCTCTCGATGTCAGGCAACGATCATGTACAAACGCGTAAAGCAACCATCGACTGCACACACACACAGTATCCACTGGACACAACACGGTTACACATCCACACGTAAACCAGATGAAAGTCTGCCCGGAAGTTGACGAAATTCGCTACACTAATCTCAGCTATATCCCTTCTACCTATGTACAGCACTATTATTGGCCATCATTTATCTGTATATCCATATATCTTCACTGGCTCCATGGTTTCTCTCTATGCGGTTCGTTCATCATAGGAACTCGTCGTGTGTAGGGTTTCCCGTAGCTCGGGGGCACAGGCACCGAGCGTCAGCCAGGAACACGGGACACGCACACACCTCTCACGTCACTTCATTCATCCGATTGCTGTATTCAATCGTCGGCCGAACGTCGGACCCCACACAGATCCCCGAACCTCCGAGCGGACGTTTTCTTCCTGCTTATTGTTGACGTTGTTGTTGTTCTTGCTGCTGCTGTTGCTGTTGTCGTCGTCGTTGTCGTTGTTCAGATGTTAACTCAACGTACCTTGCCCTGGCCTACTCCGTCCCGCTATACCACCAACTCCTGACGTTGGCGCTCGCTAACATTGGCTATTAGCGATGCTGCCGGCCGCTATTAGCTCGCTGCTGCTGGTCGGCGGCCGGCGTGAGTCGGCGCTCGTGAGTCTGCTGGGCAGGGTTAACTCGAAGCGATTGAGTTCCAGCAGGCGGTGGCAGCCTCAGCCACTTCCTGCATCGGGTGTTTGTTCCTCTCTCGGCTTGGCTTCTAAGCACCCGCCCTTTCATTCGTGCCTGCGTTCCTGCTTCCCGCCGTTGCCTCTGCTCGCTTTCTGATACGTGACGTCTGCGTGTATGAGTGCACGATGTGTATATACCTTCAGATCGCTGCACTCCGACCCACCGCTACCATGGCTCTGATCAGACCAGCATCTGCTTAAGGTGGCGCGGCGTTCGACAGTAGCGGCTGTCGTCGGCTGAGCTGGGCGCCGTGGCGGGCTCAGGATGGTCGACAAGAGACGCCAGCAGCGGAACAACCCGAGCGCTAGCTAAGGTGCAGGTGGCGATGAGGTGATGTCTATGGTGTTGATAGCGTCACCGGTGTGTGCTTGTCTTAGTGCTATCCTGCGGTTTGCTATGGTGGGAACGCGGCGCTGACGGGCAGGCGGAGGGGCAGGCGTTGTTGGTAGTCCCTGATCGTGATAGAAGCTGACGGCGACCGCGGGCTCGTTGGTTACGGATCGGTAGCCGAGATTCGTGTCCGTGCGATCCTTGCGAGTGGCTACACAACAAGTTGTAGTCTCATACTTGTCGTATTCCGACGAGAGCCGGAGTTCCGGCTTAAGCTGGGTGTTCTCGATGTCTGCTATCTCTCTCTATCTCACTCTCTCTCTCTCTGAGTGTTTTGTGTGCTGCGCAGCAGAGTCAGATCAAACTTCTTATGGACACCTTCAGTATGCCCAGCTGTATTTACAGCTGTAGCGTACAGCTGCCGGCCATGCAGCTGCTATAGTAGTAATGGTAGAAGTTCCAATGGTGTTCCTGGCGGAAGAATTCATATGGTGTGTTCGTACGCAGACAGCTACCTTGTTGTTCAAACGTCGCTCATATCCTCCACCTGTCCAATACCGCCGCAGATGAACGCATAGCGCGGACTACAATCGGTAGCAGGCACAAAACAACGCAACGAGCCTTTGCCACCGGATTAGAGGAGTAGTCGATCTCGCTGTTCAGCCAATCAACCAGTCGAGGTGGCCACCCGGTGCGACTTCGCGCACATTCGCGTTCGCTCGATCAGTTGCTCGTTTGCCGGCTGCCTGCCCGGTCGGTTGGCTCTAGCTATCTACTCTCTCTCGGTGAGATTGTCTGCGGTTGAAGTACCTGGCACGCCTTCCTCTGCTGTGCTGCGTTATTGCTTTGCCCTGCTTAACTGTGACGACGGCGGCGGCAGCGGCTATGATGGCGACGATGCCGCGCTTCCAGCAGCGAGCGCAGTCTCTCTAGCCGTCAGGCCCCGAGGGAAGCTTAGAACGGCGAACTGGAGAGAGCCTGTTTGCGTGCGTGCCTGCCTGTCTGTCTGCCTCCTCTTGGCCTGCTTCTGCCTGCTTGGCCACCCGGGCCCAGCTGCTTTCGTTGATTTCTAGCGCTGCGCTGAGCCTGTGCTTGTTGCTTCCTCAGTACCTCTGTGCCTATAGCTGCAGCAGCAGCCACGAGCAACAAACAGCACAGGGGGAGGCGGCGGTGGAACAGAACCGACAGCTCGTGGTAACAACAAGCGCTGCTGGACGTGGCTATCCCCTCTCTCTCTCTCTCGCTCTCTTCGTGTCTCTTTGAATCTATTCGCACTCCGGGCTCTCTGACTGTCCACCCAGTATATCAATCTATCGCCTCTAGCTGCACACGGTTGAATGGCCGGCTGCCGGCGCGCGCGGTAACGCGAACATGTAGCGCGCGCTGGTCTCGGTCGCTCTTGCAATGGTCTCTGGTCGAAAGTGGCCTGCAGTGTTTGTAGTGGTGCGCCGCTACGATCGAGGATGCCCTGAATGCCTCCCGCAGTTCTCTCACAGTGTTAGCAGCAGCAGTGTTGCTGGGCTGCATGAACTTGTTGTAGTTTCAGCAGCAGCAGCAGTGGTCATCGGAGTGATAGTAGCTCCGATTGAACAAATGACCGATTTCGAGTGCTGCTGCTGGGGCCGCGACTGCTAATAGTGATGGTGACACTGGCCGCACCACAGCAGAAACAGCAGCTATATCAACCATATCCTGCAGGGCCGGTAGAAATTTTCGAAAACGTTGGCTGCTTCCGCTGCTGCTGGTGCAGCAGTTGCCGGCAGCACAATACAACCGCCGTCGTTGCGTTCCGATGGCGCTGCAGGTTCTCATTAACCAGTACGCATGCTGCAATAGTGTATCCGTTTAACGCCTCTGATCTGGCTAACGTAACGAGAGATGCGAATTTGTAGTTGTGTAGAGGTAGTCGTAGCCGAGCTGAGCACCGCCCGGAGCGATTCGCTGACGGAGCACTGATGTCGTTGACGATATTTGACGGCTGTGTCGTCCAACGTCAATTGTTGTTATCGTCGTTGTTGTTGCTGCTGCTGCTGCTACGCTGCTCCCGTCGCGGCCAGGAAGAGGCAGAGGAACCGGGAAGATTGCAATATATATAGAAGAGGTCAGGGAAGCTTCCTCCCACTCCGTCAGACCCTGCCAGGCTGATCGCCGATGCCAGCGAGTTCTGCGCCACTTGAACGGCCGGCTATACGTTGTTCATCTCGTCCGCTTTCATTTGTGTATGAGAGCCGCCGGCTCTCTTGCCTCTGAGAGTCTCTGAGCCTGTCACACGAAGACGAAGTGGTAAACGGACAAAACAGGCTGGCCGCCGCTGAGCGCAGGCTGCGAGATCGCGACTGTGGCCGCTTGAAGCTGCAGCAGGGCAAGTCAACAGCCCGCCGCTGCTGCTGATGCTGCTGCTGCTACTGTTGTCGTCGAACGGAGAGCGGAGCGGAGCACAGTGGACGGCACAGACGAACACTTGGTAACACAGCACTGACAACAACAGCAGCCCCAGCAGCCCCAGCAGGAGCAGGACAACAGTAGAGCAAAACAAAATACAGCCGCTGCAGCAGCAGCAGCAGCAGCCGCCGCAGCTGCTGTTCCTGAGAGGTGGAGAAATGGAAGGGTATAGACGTAACGCGCACAGCCGGCTCTAACACCGCCACAGCGTCTGGCTGTGTAGCCGCCTCAGCCAGGAGCCAGATTCATCAAGAAAGGCGACAGACGGGCGACGCGAGTAGGCAACGAGGCAATCAAGCAATCAACCCCAGCCTCTACTCAACTCAGCCGAACCTTACCAACAACGGGAGAAGAGGCATTGCGGAACTGAGCGACGCTGCGAGTGACTCCGATACGAACGCGAAATGGTGGCGCTTGAACAGAAGGGTGGCCAGACATCAGCAGAAGCAATTGCAGCGGACGTCGTCAATCGCTCGGCCGCAGTGGTTTCGGCCGCAGCAGCAGCAGCGAGAGATCGTCGCAGTTGTTGTAGTTGTAGTTGTACTAGCAGCAGCAGCAGCGGCGGCGGCGGCAGGAGGGACAGCATATAGCGGGCATAGCACATAGCAGGCGAGTTGCTGCTAGAGGTGTCCGTTTGCACTCCGGTGACGGAGAAACAGACGAGTGCGCCACCTGGCGACTCGCCTCGAAAACGCCCCGCGTCCAGTGGACAACCCCTCCTCCCTTGGCAAACCCCATGATAGGCCCCGAGCACATTCGCGCGCAGCACCGATCCCAACCCCCCCGGAGGTATTGTGGGGGGTGGGGGGGGGGGGGGGGGCTGGTTCAAAACTCCGGCATCAAACAGGGAGAGCTAGCTGGCTGGCTGGCCAGCGACATACCTGCCCATCGTATGCCGGACGTTATCCACCTCGGAGACTCAGCCTCAGATCGTGCACATCTTTGCCGACAACATTCGGACGGGGATTGTAAGGGAAGAAGAACAGGGAGCGTGCGAGTTGTATGCGAGAGGTTACGACGGGTCGTGTGGGAATCGTATGTACGCTGCCATTAGATAGTATCTTGGGGCATAATTTGATTTGTCGTTAAATTCGGCTAGTTCGTTCACTAATTGCTACTCAATTCATTCACGCTTTGTTCTTCTGGCAAAGGGTGAAAACATTAACGAGTGGGAAAAGTTTGGATTTTGGACAGAGGTATAAAAATATATATATAAAAAAAAATATATATATATATATGACATAGTGCAGTCATTACTGCGAGGGGGATTGCTCTCAACTGCTCCGGAGTCTCAGGCAACCCAGTGCAGTGTTTTTTTTATATTCTGAACAAAAACGTATATGAATCGCTAGCTATACAAACGAAACCTCTCGTGGCATTTCTACGCCTCATGTGTTTTTATTTCGAATCTAAAATTTAACTACGAGAGGACGATAGACAAGCCAATTTAAATATCTACCATTCACGAGTTTGGAATGAATTGAAACTCAACTATAATATATATATTGTTCATGTGTTGTGTATATTCAAATCTACAACTGTACAGTAACACGTAATATACATTTGAGTCAGTCCAAAAAGCGAACTTGTTGGACCCGTTGAACATGCGCGGGATGCATGTTATCGACATATCTAAAAGTTAACAAATGCTATACACAAAAAGGCCGCAATTGAAGGTCACATAGAAACAGGCGTCCATTAACTTGATCTTGGGGCATTCCATACACCACACGCTATCTGCAAGCGTGCTCTGCTTGACGTGCACCCTGTGATCTTGGCAGGAATAATAATCCTTATGCCTTGGATAATATGGCGTAATCTTCTTCTTACAGCTGACGAAAATGTTGAGCTTGCATATATGTCATAGCGTTAATGCATCTTCTCGACAATTCCTCCTTCACAGTTAACAATACAGTAACGCATCACTAGTGTCGTGCGGATCCGATCAGATGCATCAACAACTCTCGGCTCACCTGTGTGAGCGAAACTCTTTAACACAATGAATATGAATCCGATCATCGAGAACCCATTCCATGACAGACGAAGTGGAGCTATCAAGTATTTATTCTATATATATCTCGCTCAGCAGTACATATGAGGATATCTCACATTATCCGTCGTGGAAAGCGAGCGCTTTGGGCCGCCTGCTATTGAGCCTTCTTTTTGACATACATCAGCGACTGTTACGGCGATCTCCAGAAGGGGGGCCTCTCTAGACGAGATGCGTCATATGGCGCCCGGTCTATATGGCTATATGTGTGTCCTAAGTGTCACTTATATTGGCATGACGTACAATATAGTATAGCATATCACATGGAACTGGACAATTCGACATGACGACATCGCAGTGCAATTGAATTTGTTAGCGGAGCAAACAAGGAAAAGCGAGAAATTGCACTAAGCCTAAGTTTATATGTATATAAGGCGCAGTTGAATATTCCACCTGTTTGTTTGGGCCCCGAACAAACATCCCACAGGTTCTGAGGATCGATGTATTTGTAGATAGAATTAGAATATTGTGGGGATAGCCCAGTTTCTCTTAACTATTGTATATTAAATCAACAACTCTCAATCGTTAGTTGAGTGCAATGTTCAGTTCGACAACAATTTTTACATAAATGAAATTTTGTTTTAGAACAATTATGGAGCGAGTTTGTGTCGATAACTTTCCTTATTTTCATTGTAAATCCGTTTTCGGATTGTTTAAGCTTTATGAGGACGCATGCACAATGTAATGTGGCTCTCAACTGGGCCTATATATATGATTGAGTTGCATGGATATATATATATATAGAAGTGGCGAGTGTGCAGAACAAGGGCCATGTATCGCTCCATAAATTGAGCACTCCTAGCGTCCAAGGCAACTCAGACAATACCAAGGCTCATCAAAAAGCCAACACGCGACAAAGGTTAAGCAACACGTAATAAATACTATCGAAGATGGAACAGATAACAACAACAACGATGTTGACAAGAAGAGAGAGAGAGAGTGGCGCGTGGTATGGACTTGCTGAGTTCTCAAACTGCTGTGGGTTGACATACGAGGTAGCGAGAGGTTGTCAACAAATCGGATTTGCCCATAAATTGACTAACTCATTTTAGGCCTGCACGGCAGAGAACGTACGAGACAAATCAACCACCATATACAGACAGTGGCCCAAGGCTAGCTTCAGCGGATACCGAAAGGCTCAGGTTGACGACGTGTAGGATTTACGTTATGTTTCCGAGTTCTTATTACATTTGTAGTGACCTATCGGCCCCCATCTGGATGCGCGTACATGTGACGTGTAAGCCTCGTTGCGCCGCTGAGGAACATGTGCGCGATATTTTGTAGTTCGGCTCGGTTATCTGATTGGTGCTGCGGAGGAGAGAGCATCTGCTAGCCTAGCATACTTTCGTAATAATACGGGTGTTCATGGGGCGAGAGATGTCAACCTGCTGGGGAATGTCGACATGCAGAGGCTATATTTGGATAAGAAAATTAGGTAATTATGTTTATTGAGTGCTTGAGCAGCGTCCCTCAATCGTGATCAGAAATCAGCTATGCTACTCATGAAGAGGACCATTTTCATCCGCTGACTTGAAATTTCGATACATTTCGATGACATATTACACTTCGGTAATCTACTCAGACTCGACCCTCTACTCCAGCAGGACATATGTAGCTCTAGAAAATTAGTGGTCGCATCGAATTCTATTTTAAGCAGGCAAACCTTCATATTCAACTTCGAAGAATTCATAGGAGACAAATTCCTGCCACTAACCAAAGTGTATTTTGCGGTAGTATCAGATACGAATGTTGCAAGACATCACTTCTAGAGCATGATTTACCCATTACCTGTTTACTCGATTAGGATTGTTTGCCACTAGTTAGAGCTTAAGCGGGTCTGAACTATCTGCGGGCTGAACTCGGATATAAATTTCGAGGGTGAACTTAGCTTGCAGATGGCGGCTGTGTGTGACCAGCGATGATAGCACTTTAAAGCGCTGGTTTCTGTCAAAAGTTACGACTTTAGACGTAAGCAATTTGGTCTTCGTTCGATACCCAATTAGTAGCAATGAGTAATCGAGGATTTGATTAATTTTTTCTTGCAGTATCATTTCTAGGTTATGCTACGTAACCTCCAGTTCAGTCAGCGATGGGTTTACGTCTGAAACATTCGCGGCCGATTGAGCTGACGTGAACTTCACCCAATCAGCGACACGTTCTTTTCTTAATCTCGACTTTATTTCAATTATTTATAAACTGATTACATTAAAAGGTCAAACATAATCAAGATGCTTTAACAAACGCCCGCTATCCACTATACTTCCCCTGCCGTCTATTTAATGGAGTATATGCATCACCCTTGGCATGGACGTCATCCCGGACATCTTTACAATCCTTTATGATCTGTCGAAAGTAAATGTGTTTCATTTATTTTGCGTTTCGCTTCTTGCCTTTAAAATGTCAATAGGAATTATCCCAAGTAATATAGCCTTCCCAATATCCGCGTTGAATAAATGAACGGCTCCCGCAGGCCGACTGAGTTCGTGATAGCATTCGCCGTTAGGGAATATTATAGCCGACTGCTCGGGGCTTGCTTTCTCGCGAGATTCGTTTACTCTACTCGGCCAAAAGGCTTGCAGCAGAGGCGAAAAGAAAAATCCTTTAGAAATAATCCGTAAACATAATCCGTGTGTTGTACAATTGTTAAACTCGGCGTATACCGTAATTCTAATGTTCAAAAATTCTGTAAAGTATATACACGTGTATACTAAAAATCAACTCGGCGATACGACATCATGACTACTGTGCAATACAATTTTTGACAAATTTTACCTGTTGTTAAAATGACGAGAACTAATAAGGCATTTGCAAAATTGCCGTTCCTTGAATAAACTTCACTTGAATGAACGAACGATTACTGTATCAATGAATTGTCTGCAGCGCCAACGGAGGCAGGGTAAGAGAACATTATCTAGGTGAGGTGTGAAGTGTGGAGGTGCTCGATGATTGACATCACTTCGTCGCTGCTGCCGCTGAACGATGTCGTCGACGATGTGACAGCGATGAGATCGCTTCGTATCAACAAACAAAAAAACAAAAACTCCAGGGAAGAGCCCACAATGTCATACTCATAATATATATAGGGGGGGGGCCCAAAGAGTGATCTGATCCGTCCAATCGACGTTGCCTCTCCTTCGGGATCCCAACATATATATATATAACCTTAGCAACTTTTAGCTAGGTGACACATGACCTGACGTGAAGTGCCATCATTTGAATCAGTGGATAGGCCCCCCTGCCACTCGGAGTCGAGTACCGACAGAAATGTTTGTATGATGGCCAACGGGTCAGCGTTTTTGTGTAGTTATCTTTACAGAATTCGCTGTGATGTGTTATTTCGTCCGGGTCGATTTAATGGCGATGACATCGCTAAAAAAAATAAAACAAATAGTAGTTAAAGACTACTATGTTTAGGCAGCTTAATGAGGTTCAATGGAGCGGCGAAGATGATGGACGTGATCACGTTATTGAATTATCGGCTTCATCTACAATTACTCAAGGCTAGCCCGATATGCGAACGGTATGAGCTTCTACTACGATGAAGTTTGTATTGAACACAAGGTCAGCACACAGCGGTGCTGGTAAGTAAAATCAAAAAGCACTGCGACGATCGGCATTGCCCATAAAATAAATTACACCGAAATGCAATAGCGGACAACAACACTAGCTCTTCCTAATGGCCTAAACACAGCATGGTCAATTCACTACTGTGTGTTAAGTAAATAGGCGATTTTACATATATATATATATATATATATATATATAAACGTGAAACTCTAAATAGATGCTGAGGGCGGCCACTGTTGCTCGTTGTACTCAGGGACAATTGCAGTATTATCTTTGAAAAATGACTCATCAATCATCTATGCTGAAGACCATATTGGCTAACGGATCCCGTGCGCAAGACAGGTAACATAGGAGCACATCTGGCTAAATAAAGTTATGAAGCACGACTACCGACAATTCCGATGAGACAACGAATGCAAGAAGCATACTATTTAGTGAACTCATAAGTTTCTAATTGTATCGCTTTCGGGAAAGGTTTATCCGTTGCAACGCTGGACAACCTGCTAGACAGCAATTTAGCAAAGAAAAAAAACCAGGAAAATTCTCAACGTCGTCAAATGATTCATGTTGATCTGGAAGAACACAATGGATGTACGTGTGTTTCAATTGTTATGGTATAGCGCGAGACTGATTTTCCTGTTCCGCTTCAGGCTGGGTGTCGGTTACATTCTGTTGCGATGGTCTCGAATGATTTGTTGTATTTAGTCTAGAACCGGACAATGAAGGAGTCGTATTGACGTAACTGAGTTGAGCCTCTTCAAACAGAGCTGTCTTGATCCGTTAAATTTAAAAATAAATTGCAAAGGCCAGACAGGAAGAGGTTACAGGTTCAGGATGCCTTTGATGAGACTATGCGCCTAATATTACCATGAGTGGTTGATAATACGAAGGTGCCCGTTATGCTCTCCCATAGTTACATTGCGGGCGGTTGCCGATTACCCCATGGTCTCCAGTCCTCAAATTGCTCGATGCAGTTTTGCATGCACACGTTGCTCAATGTTTCGTGCCATCGAAATTATCAAAAGAAACGCTCAATCACGCGGAGGGTGGCCACTGCTGTCATGCCATGACCACTCTGGCCACACGAATTTCTGGTCATGACCTCGGACCCGCGCTTCAGTTGGCTTCAAGGGTCCCTCAGTGCTCCAGCTCGTCGAAATCAATGACACGTGATAAATTCGGCGATTCCACTCGGGCTATCTGCATTCATGTGGAAACCGTGTTACAAATTACGTTGTGCTACAACCATACAGACTTAGTGACGTATAATACTACTGAACCATGTAGAGTCTACAACGAGAGCACTGAAGTGAGGTAATCTTGAGGGTGTTCCTGGCCAAAAACACACAAAGTAGAATGAGGGACTATTCTGTCAAGGAGTTCTCCACGTTGAAGCTCGTAGCTGGCCATTGTTGAGTTCGATTACGTGGTCACCTGCCGACATGGTTAAACCAATTCAGTTTTTTTTCTTTCAATTCTGCAGTCCACTTATGCAGCCCGAAGGAAACCAATAGGCTCAGTTCACGTCTGTTGTTCATTCTGAAACATCTGTTGGCTCAGAAGCATGAGCGTACATCAATCTTTCCATATGTGTGTGTGTGTGCGCGCGCGCGCGGCCAGACTATTATTTTTTTTAGTATAAACGCCCTGTGAGTCACTCGGGAAGTTTGTCTGACGTCAATGATCAGGACAAAACAAAAAGGCCCGCGTGGATGATAACAGGCCCGACGTAGGCACGAGTTAGTTCTGACACTTTTCGGCCTATAAAAAAAAGGCCGCCGTACGTAAATTTCGTACAATAATTTGTGCTCGAGTTATCGTCGATCAGTGTTGTCTTTTCCAGAGCAAAGTTAGTTATTCAACAATAACTCGTATAATTACTGTTATCATGATGAGAATAGAGTGTCTTTGAGAATTGTTCCGTTCCAATGAGATCCTTGCAATGCCATCTTGGGCTTCGAAGCTGATCGATCACGTTATAGTTTATATGAAATATAGACTTCAAACAACAAAACAAATAGGTCTCGAGATCGCATATAACAAGTTGTAAAACAAGCCTGTATATATATATAATATTAAATATGACTATAAAAAAGATGTACACAGAGCAATCGTACCAAAACGGAGCGTACTGCACTCAGAAGGGATAGACGAATGCTGATTCACAATCACGAAAAGAGAATCGAGTGGTTTACGTTGGATTAAAATAATACCTTTTCGGTGATCGTCATAAGCGTCTCGCTGATGTTAAGGGTTAAAGATTTTTTACATTTATTGTTTTTATGAGTTGAAGCCCTATGAGGGGGTCTATAGGTGGATGAATCGATGCCGAAAACAATTTACTTAGGCATATGCGGTATCATATGGGGGTGAGGTTATATATATATATATATAGGGGCAACTTCTTTATAGAGTAAAGGTAAAGGTTTTATTGGTTTATTAAAGGAGCTGCAATTTTACAATGCTTAAGCTCTCTTATATGTCACGCGGCGTGACAGCTCTCTTATTTAGGGATAACTAAATAAGAGCTGTGTGTGCCTGTTAGAGTTAAGCATACACCTGACTACGAACGCAGGAGATAGCGCTGGACGTAGCGTCTATGAGCAGCAGCAGCAACAGGTTGGAATAAGATCATTTATTTTGTATTCCCATTCATATCGAATATGTAAGCGCCAGAGAAATCGCTCAACTAGCAGTCGCACTTGACCAGCCCGGTGATTAATCAACCGAACGTTTTTATTGAGCGGCAAGCAGTCCCCGGCGGCCGATCTTCCCCCGGCAATTTCCTATGCTTATTTACAGCTGCGAAACAACAACAAAAAGCGCAGGTGCCAACACAACAATGTACTGACACATGCCAGATCAACAGCAGTGGCCCCGTGCACTAACATCTAATCCTGATTGATACGGTACACCGGACGATGCTTCCTCTGTAACGGCGTTGTCCAATCCCGCCGCTGCAGCAATCACCAATCATCGCAGGCGTTACCGATGCAGTCGATGAGAAACGAACGCGGAGAAGCTCGGCAAAGGTGTCAGCGAGTGAATAGTCGCTGAGGAAAATTGCTGTCGCTCGGCGTCGTTCGATCATCGTCGACGTAGCGTGGCTACCATCGCGTCGGTGGTGGTAGCGTGGCCATAAAGT
The DNA here is from genome assembly GCA_019614645.1 of Stratiolaelaps scimitus. Classification (NCBI taxonomy): domain Eukaryota; kingdom Metazoa; phylum Arthropoda; class Arachnida; order Mesostigmata; family Laelapidae; genus Stratiolaelaps; species Stratiolaelaps scimitus. The sequence goes on along the minus strand of JABWDB010000035.1, from coordinate 1,049,511 downwards.
TTCGAACTGACAACACAAGAACGGTGCTTAGCCGCTGCCGCTTTCTCGACGGCGATGATACTGACGAGACCAAACGAACGCGCAACGTGTGATTGACGCACGGTTTCGATGCCGTACCTGACGTCGAGCTGAAGACGGGCCAACGCCGGCACGGCATCAGTGCCTCGAGAAGCCCTCCTCGACCTGTTCGTTAGCGGCTGTCGCGTGCCTTCGACGCGTGCTAAGGCTTGGGGCGAGCCTGACCAGCGTTTGACCGATCTCCCGGGTGCCATGCAAAGCTGCCGCAATAGAAACCCATTGCTCGAATGCCAGAGCCACAGCGACACCGTCACACAGAACGCGGAAGGTTGCCGAAGCGATAATAATCCCATAGGCAGATGAGATGATTCCCGGCTCTATCTCTCTCGCTCTCTCTCTCGCTCTCGAGCAGGACAGGAACTCGGTAATCTTGTCAAAAATCATCGCCGGCCACGTCAGCCGTACGGTAGTTGTGATACTACATATTGGCGAATGCAAATACTCCTTCGCTGCATCGGGCGATATTGATCTGTTGTCAGTTTGTGGGTCGAAATGCAATAGTTCGAGCTTTTCACGTTGTCGTTGTTGCAGTCCGCGATGCCGCCGCCGCCACCGCCGCTGCTGCTGATGCTGCTGCTGTTTCTGAGCGGTGTGAGACAGTGTTGTTGTTGTTGCTGTTGTTGTTATTACGGAGCGCCATTTGATTCGTTTCGTTGATCCCTGTTCGTTGTCGTGGTGATTCCGTTCTTTTTTGTTATTGTTGCTGTTGTTGCTGCCGCCATCGTTGACGGATGAGGGCTCGCGTCAACGTGAACAACATAATGGATTTGCCTGCGAACATCGATTGGAATAAATCATTTGTGCGGGGTGTTGATATTGGTTGATAGTCGACGGATTAGCGCGTCGTTGAAGTGATGTACGGATGGACCCTATTCGATATGGATGCTGGATGGAAGTGTGACCAATCTGTCTGTGCCAACCTGTCTATTATCAGAGACAGTTGGTCAATAACAAGGTGTTAATAAACGCTGATTGTGTAAACTTTCCGAGCCTATTGGAAGGTATATATATATATATAAATATATCGATCATTTGTTCGATTTTCGTCAAAGGGCTTGTGTCTATATGTTTTTATTATTCTTTCTCATAATCAGCACAACATAATAGTTTCTTCGATTTGATATAAGAGGTACATGGTTGAGAGATATTATTATTATTATTGACTACATTACAGCGCTAAGTTTTCAGACAGTGTAATCCCAGTTGAATTTCAGCCGTAACTGTTGTGAGGCTCACAGTGATAAACTTTGCAATCAACAACAGGCTCCTCCGAGGCTGAATACACACAATATAAAAATAACCTCACCAGTGGGTGGAGGGCAGCTACGAGCACGTTTCGAGTAAAAAACGTCATCAGCATGCATTATAGAGGCATTATTATTAGTTTTTCTTCTTTGTTGGGAAATCAATTCTTCACCTGCCGCCAGTTCCTAAGCAAACCCTAACTCGAACGAAAGAAAATCATCTCGATCCACAGTCGCCGCCGCGACTCGAACGTGAACGATTTGTTCATTCCAAATTGCTTGAGTTGGTGACGCCGACCACCGCCGCCCACGAGAATGAATTCTAGTTCGCCTTCGTTCGCATGGGTGGAAAACTGTTCAACACGGTGATAAACAATGCCTCAATGAGCCGGCTCCTAAGTAGGTTCGATTTGTTTGATTGATGAAGCCCTGAAGCCGTTGTATGAGCAGCTGTCAACACGGTCAATCTCCAACCAACCGAACACTGCTGTGCGTCTTCGCAACATGCGTACAGTCACCACACGGAAAATTGGTTATACATAATGAGAGCTGCTCGTTCATGATACGCTGGTTCATCAAGATTGATACAATTCGTTTCAACTCACAAGATACTTCTACGTACACTTTGCACAGTTTCAATCTACCGGCGAAGTCAAGATATCATATTCATATATCGGATTGTTGTCTTGATACCTTTTTTTTTGTTGGAAAAGTTGCAGCTCACTTTCATCGTCCACCATACTGCACCAGTATTGACCCAGTGACAGTAACAATAACAATCATAATAACCGTCAAACGTATCATAAACATTTGGGACGTCTCGCAACGCACACTGCTGGCGAGGCTGGTGTGGCACTGAAACGAACAGCTGCATCCACTATTGGTACAAAATTGGCAGCAGAAATCGGGTGTCACTTTCGGCAGACGAACGAGATGGTTGATTTTTCTATCCAAGGCTGGCGAACAGAACGCCGCGAGAAAAAATACAATGGCAGTGTTGTGACGAAAGCAAAAAAAGTCCCGTCGAGAATATCCGTCCGAAGCGGGCGCCGGCGGCGAACTTTTGCAGGGGCCAGGTGTGGAAAACCAGCGGGCAGGACACTATGCCCGTGCGCGCGAGGTATTCGGCCTCTTCTGCGACACATTATTTTAGCGATACATCGTGAGACGTTTCTCGTTGTAACGAATGTTCCAAGGTGAGTTTGTAGGCAAAAGGATTTTTTTTCTCTATTCGACAATAACAATTATGTGGGCAGGCACCATACAGAAAACACTGCTTGAACGGGAGTTTCGACGGCTGGCATATCCTAAGAGAAAGAGAGAGATCGGACACGATCATACTTAAGTTTTACTAGGCAATAATCTTCTGGGCTATTACGTAGCTTCACGCGTTGGTCTACAACGTCATAGTCTCGAAGGGAGACATCTATGAAGATTCCTTTGCCTGTCTGAGTTAGGTGAGCGTGTTCATATACGAGGAGTACTGTGTTCACTCAGTGTTTTGAAACAATATCATCCGATTACTTTTATTATTATATTTAGAAAAATATTTCGCTATTTTGCTAGAGGTATGCTTTATATTTTGAGGGGTAGAATGTCGATGTCATGGTTTTGTAACAAATGGCCACTTAAAGACAAATAGCTGGAGAGAAGAGAGGAGTACATCAATAGTTTGGGGCTTGCGGCAACTGGATATATATATATATATATATATAACAAGTAAATATTGTCCTATTAAATATCATATTGTCCATATATTTTGCTGATATACACATTAATATATACAGGTTATTCATAGAGTTAGGCAAACGTATGGTAGGCTACCCCAAAGTTTGGCGGTTTCAAATGTAGCCCTTCCTGCAATGTTTTCTCTACTTTTCATCTATAGTTAGATTTACACAATATCGTATACCTTAATGCAATCCACAAATAGTTATCTCAGAAAATAACAAATTTTGATGAACATTTTAAAGTGGTGGTATAATTCTGGGCAAAGGTGGCCATCCTTCATAGAATTGTTCTGTATATCTTGTTTCGAGATGCACGCTACTAATATATCTAAAATGTAGAACAGAACACGAATATTGAAGGAAGGCTGCCCTTGAAACTGGCAAACGCTTACGGGGTTTCGTAACTAATTGAGCACCCCCTATATATACGCATGTGTGCATTTGGAGAGATCGGACGCCAGTACCACAACAAGTTACCTTGGAAGACACGACCTTCACCACTTGCCTGAGCGTTGCATCAACTTGCAAACACTCCTGTGTATAACACTCTACTTATGATATGATTGGATAATACGCTTAGCTATCAATTGTACTTACCCGTGCCAGCTTTGGCTGTTTGTAAGGTACCACGTCGACTCCATAGTCTTCGAATAATAGCGGCGAGTCGATCATTGCCACACTCGAAGATTACTGGATCATGTCAATTAGTCATAGTTCACAAGGATTGGGTTATAGGTGGTAGTCCAGCATTAGCCATGGTTTCCTAAATGTGTGTTTCGGATATGTGAAAAAAACGATCTCTCTCTCTCGTTCGCCGTATGATATTTTGAGAAAGCGTCTCTACATAGACAGTACAATACAAAGATCAACGGCAAGATCGAACAGAGATACAAAATCATTAGGGCTAAGATAGAACACAAAGAAAAGTGCCGCAATTAAGTGTCTTCGGACAATGATGCTATTACAACATTCGTCGACTTTTCTCGCAGTTTTTGCTGGAAACATATCTGTATAACGCGTCTGTTCAAGCTCGAGATCGAGCGCGCGTTGCGTGTCCGCGTGTCGTGTGCAGATCAGACCACTCAAGTGCACAAAGCACGTTTTAGAATGCATCATCCCCGACCTGTGCTTGTGCCACGATGACAAATCACTAGAAAGCTAATATGCGCATTTCTTATGCCGTATAACGAATAGCACGTCTATCCTATGGGCGCATAGATTCGGTAAGGAATTCTATCGATTTAGTTGACCCCCAGGAAAGTCCACCGGTTGGATGGGCTCTCGTGAGGGCCGCGCCCTGAAAAGCTGTTTTGAACACATTCAGCTGCTAGTAACAATCCACTGTGACAAATGACGAATGAGACACTTCTTGACAGGATCATGCCATGAAATTGATCAATCTCGTTCGTGGCGGCCCTCTCAGTTTAAGAAACGCTCTTGGAAATGGCCAGTCGGAAATATCTGTTGGATCAGTGCTTCACGCGTTGTGGCGGGTAGGATACAAGCTACCTGTTCGTAATTCATCAGGTGGGCCTGATTTGACGAGGGAGCGACTCAGAGCAAGGGCGAAACACGGTAAAAGAGGCATCTCGAACGGTGTTCGCTTGCTAGGATGAAGTCGTCTCGATCGAAAATGTACAGGGTGTTGAAACTTCGTTGAAACTTTGCTATCACACGCGCATACATTATTTACCTCATTCTAAGGTAGATACGACTCATGAACGTACATGGTGCAGTCAAAGCTTATACTTAATCATGACTTTGTACAGGACAATAATGAATAATTACGCAATTTAACTAGCTTGTGTCCGATTATCTGGGCTTGCATTAACACTGTTCTCTTTTACTGGACAGGTGCTCGACACGGGATATAACAGTACTTGAATAAAGATATCGTAGAGCTTCTCGAAAGAAGTTACAGATAACCTTTGTCACAGTTTTGACATAACAATAAACACTCGAGCATCGTCAGTTATAAGATGATGCCATCTCTCTAAATGCACATTGGTAATGCGTTGGTTCCTATCTCTGGTTTCGAGCTGAAGCCTTTCGTTGAATCTTGAAACACTCGGCAATGCCTCCTTCGGCCAAGTCTCATGTCATTAAGTTTCGTCATATACAGGTCTGCGCGCTGTTGCAGTCTTCTCGATAACTATACAGTTAGGATCGGCAACCAATCGGACGTGGATGATTCGGGTCAGCTTCGCTTTTCGACCCACCACCTTCGCATGGTATCTTGAGTCCGCTTTGAGGGATGCGTCATTTAATGAAATTACGGGTAGTAATATATGGCTCAGAAAATGCTTATATAGAGGCGTGCTCTTATTTCGTATGATTGTGTCTTAAAAAATACGATAATTAGTGAAACACAGGCTGTCATAATCTCGAGGGAGACGACCGCATTTTCACTCTGCACAGCCAAGGAAAGGCGCTGCAGAAGGAAGGATCCAGGGCGCTTGACTCCGGTCGCTTGACTCCGGCATCGTGTGGCGCAGCTGGCGACCGGCGCTGCGCGCTCACGATAGACCGTGATGGCCATTCGTCGCGACAGGTTCCCCGTAACGGCTGCAGCTGTGGGCCGCAACCAGAGGAACCCTAAGGCAGAGACCCACACAGAACCTGAGTGAGATGTCGTCAAAGGCAGTGCCAAGGGATGAGGAGGGCAGCGCGCAAGGCCATGCTTCCGCGCGGGCCCAGTCGACCGTGAGCCTCGTCAGCGATGTGTGCCACTGACGCCAGGAGTGGTCTCGCAGCTCCTCATGGAGGACATTCGACCATACCCGCAGCTGGCGCTGCTTGTCGGGAGGGATCCGGGCTCCCGATGCCTGTCTGGTCAAGGGTACCCTCGTGAGAATCGGAGAAGTGCGGAAGAACATAGGGGCGGAGGAACGTGGCTTCCATGTCGGCGACCGATGTGAGCGAGGCGGCGTGGCAAATGTCAGCCAAGCGGTGAACACTCGCCACCGCAGAGGACTGGCAGCGTAGTCCGAACGACGCCGCTGCCGGGGGAAGCTGGAGGTTGAGGATCCTCGTAAGGGCGTCCAACACCATATCGTCACAGACGTGAAGGACGGAGGCCTCGGTTGTGGCCGGGTTAGTCCTGAGCAAGTGCTGCATGCGCGCCGCCGAGAAAGGGGAAGAAGAAGGAAGACTCTCTGGTGGACCGCCAGCAATAGAAGTTAGATCAACCTCCTTCAAAATGAGGTCCCGACGGACTGCGTCGAACGCAGTGCGAAAATCGAGCGTGACTAGGTGCGCGCCCAAGTGGCCAATGCTATCTTAGCCGCCAGGTGCCGAATCTTGCCTTGGCAAGCAATGGCTTGCACCGAGCCATCCTTCTTCTTGAAGGTTAGGCGGGCACCAAAGATCGCGGTACCGTGCCGGCCCTCACACAGTCGACCACCCCAGTGAGTGTGTTAGAGGACAGCAGTTATCTGGGGTGACGTGGCCGAAGGCCAGCGGGGAAGACGTCGTCAGGAGGGGCGTCGAGGGTATCAAGAGACTCTGTAGCGGAGTCGAAGCGCGCCACGGCGCCGAAGGCCGCTAGGTCCTTCCGAATTACGGCCGGCAGGGAGTGGGTGCTATCTCTTACACTCCATCTGCAAGACCTCCGGACGAACGCCAGGACGGCCTCCCAGTAAGGGATGTCGTTGTTGGTGTGGACGTCCCGGAGGACGTCTGTGAGGACCCCAGCAATAAGGTAAAGGTAAAGGTTTATTGGTTTTATTGAAGAAGCTGCAATTTTGCAATGCTTAAGCTCTCTTATATGTCACACGGCAGGGCTCGAACCTTCGGCCTTTGACGCCCGCCTCCCAGAGGCGGGCGTCAAAGGCCGCGCGTATAGCCCCCTATAGCCGCAGTTCGAGCGGTCGAGGTGACTGATGTCGGTGAGACACATAACGGCCGCGAAGCAATTAACGCAAAGGATGTACGGGCGCAAGTCATGGCAAGGTGGGCCGGGATGGCCACAGTTGTTGCAGGAAATGAGCACCCGGCCGGCCCATCCGGCAGCAGTTGAAACACACCGGCGGGCGTTCTGACTCCACGGCGACAGAGCGGGACCGGTAGCCAAGGAACACCAAGGCGGGAGGCAGCCCGCTGAATGTGAGCAGGCCCCGGCGCCGCAGAGAAACGACGGACGGAAGTGACGCCAAGGGGCGTAAGTTCAGCTAGAATCTCGGCAAAGGCCGCGGGGGGCGGGGGGGGGTATGAGTCGGTCGGCTCTACTAGCCGGGATGCAGACGGGGAGAGTTTCGTGGGCGCTCTTCAAAAACGCGAGCATTCGGCCCTGTTTGACTGCAGCAGAAGGGCTGCCGGCCCTTTCCGCCCTTTCTACCATGGATCGTCACCACCTGAACAACTCGTAAGCCTTCGCATGAATGCTGTCCCTGCGGCGCGCGATTCACGACCCGCGCGCCGCTTGCCGTCATTCGTCCACTGCTCCATGAACAATACAGCGGCCAGAGGCGCCCTTGAGGCGTCGCTAGCGTCAGTGTCCGTCGGGAGAGCCTCCTCGGTCCCTCCATCTCTCGCACTCGTGGTCGGCGAGTCACCCGTCAGATCCTCCGAAATCATCGCCTGCCCTAGGCGCACATACGGTGCTGAAGGTGCACACAGAAGACACCGCAGCACAAGTGAAAACTGGCAGGCCATAGCTCGGTCCTCACTGTGGAACGACGCACGTGTATTGCGCGCGTGCGCGTATCCGACAACGCCTTGTAAATTCGATCTCGTTTTCCTCTTACTGAAGCTGCTTAATGTATTATATATTTTGTATATACAACTTCGTTTACCTCTCCTTACCGTATTGCTTTGCTTTTTGTGTAAATGACAATTGGGCAACGGCCATTTATTGCTCACAGCATTAACCTTCAATCCGACTGGGCCCGAAGTGGTTTCTCCCGATCTGCTGAAAATCGGTAGATTTACGATGCCGGGCAGAAACACGCAAACTCTATTGTATCGCTGTTTGCTCGTCACTATCATTACTGTATCGATTTAATTAATAACTAGATCATAAATTGATATATATACATATATATATATATATATATATATACCGATAATTACAAGTATATTTGTTTACAAGTGCTCCCAATTAAGCCCAATCATCGTGACATCGTGTAATCATTCTTCGACGTACCGCAAAGAACTGCAGCACTTCAGTACTGACAGCCGGAGGATTGGCAAGATCTTGATCAGTTGTCTAGCAGAGTGAAATGAAACAGATTTGTTTCAGATTGGCACACGTCAGTCATTTCACCGACGAATTCCACCGAACAAGTGGTCAATTGAATTCGAATAGATTTATATTTTGCACCGTATTCGATTTGCCACATGTTATTTTCATTCGTTCCGTTCTGAGTCGTTTGTAGCGTAATTCAACATACGGTAGTCGTTTGTAGCGTAATTCAACATACATATACAATCTCAATTCTTGACCATGCTACAACAGGGAAGAATTGGAACTTTGTTTGGCGTGCACTTTGTTCACGTTAGAGGATGATTCGATTTCACGAATATCACACATGTTCTCGCAATCGATTCACATAAGCGAATATCACCGGGTTTCATTATTACATAAAACCTATAACGAAAGACCCGGCCGAAATAGCAAAGCACAAAACAGACTTTTCAGCCGTTGCCGAATCTGGTGCATTCGTTTGCGCCAACCTTGCAGTCGAAGGTGCATATAAGTAAGTGCACGGGTTCGATCCTCACCGTTGCACATTAGCGCTCAGGGGTTCGTCTTTCGAAGCAATGCCAAAGCCATACTGTGGACGTTAAATGTTTAAGGCTGGAACTCAGCCCGGAAACATTATTAAAACCTAAACGAATTCGTCGCCAGCCACGAACGTTCGAAACCCTCTGGCTCACTTTACAAACCACTGTGACTAACTGTTTTTCGAGCTGACCCTCAGCTGTTCCCCTATCTGACAGGCCTCAGCTCTTAACCTTTAGGTATTACTATGAGGACCTGTTGGGGCCACCTTTGCTTATTCTTCTCTGCCTTACTCGTACCTGACAAGAATCTTCAGATAAAGAAAGATGATAAAGAACTCCAAACCACTGTGACTACACAAAGCCAACTGTCCCCGGTATCCATTTGGCCTGTTGATTTTTCCAAATCAAATTCCCCGGGGTAGTTTTCAAAAGCGCTTTTACGGACAACCGAGGTACGGGCAGAGGCAGGCGACGATTTGACTTTTGCCACTACAGACTGAGGTGGTCCGCTGAGGGCCAAACCCCTTCGACGCAATCAGACCTTGCCCCATAAGGGACACGACATCAACAGAAACGATCCAGTCGAAAATGTAGTCCCGCGTAAACAAGCATCAGGAGCTAAGGAACAAAGATGCATGTCATTGCAGAAGGACGAGCCGGGGCGAGAACAACAGCGGATTCGATGGCTCGCACCACAATAACAACTCGCTTCTTCCGAATCAAATTCTATCGAAAAGGATCTCATCGGCAGCAGAACGATCGTCGATTGGATAGCTCACTAGAAAGTGGGTTATTTTTTTTCATCACTCAGCGCGCGATGTTTTATCCATGTTCGTTACTGACGTTACACTTGTGTTTCGTTGCTTGCTCCTCTAGTCAATGCAGGCATATCGGATCGATATGAGCTCCATTTTTTTTTGTCGGCGATTGGTTCCGTCTCGAATCATCATAGCATCCGTGCAATCAATATATATATCATATATATATGCCAGGTATACGAATGACCCGTCGGACGATAATCGTCGCTGAATACAACCACTTATATCGGCCGTCCATACATAGGCCGTCATTGAGTTGACACCATTGTGTTTTCTGGTGCTCGTCCCTCAATTGATCGTGGGATTAAAATACGCGATTCGACGACGAACGCCTGAGTTACGCCTCGCCATGATTACAACAGCTGCTTTGAAGCCAGCTGATACACAATGCCGGCCCCACGACCGCTGCCACTTATTTGTTTGTTTGTCGTCATATGCGGTTGACGCGCAAACGAATGCAACAAAATTCGATTGACTGCTACTGGCTCCGTGCGTTTTCGGGTGACCTCTAACCGGCGTTTAGCTCGGGGGGCCGGGGGGCGCAAACGTTCGGCTGAAGTGCTTTAGTGCCCGTTTGAGTCGCGACGCTGTCGCTGGCGGGGTGTACCTGCTTGACATCCGAAAAGCAGGGTCCATATCGTCAAGCCGGCTGTCTGACGATGCGAAGTCTCCCCTCGAGTGTTTGAGCGACAACCAAAGATTGACACGGCGGCTGCGACTGATCATTTTCTGCGCCAGGCCATACTAGCAAAATAATACAAGGGGCACTCTTCGGAATGGCCGGCTGGGAGCGGCGGTAGAGCTGAGGCTCTGGTGGCTGCTATGGGTACTAGATATCTAAACCCGGTGCTAAGCCCGGGGGCGTAGGGTCGTTGTTATATGTTGATAGACAGATAGATGACCCTGTATAGGCCAGCTGTACAGGGGGGGACACAGGAAGCACACGTGGATCAGCCAAACAGAAGAGCGACGATGGGGAGATACAGCAATTGGGTAGACGGGCGTGCTAATGCTCTTACTGGATTCCACTCCTCTTGAGGCATCACATCGACACACAAGACAGCAAACACTAAAATTTGTACAGATTGACGGCGAGCCACATCAAGCGGGGAGCGAATATTTTCGCTATCTCCACACGTTGTATTAGACAATAGAGCACCGGCGTGTGAAGGCTATTTTCGCGACGAAACACTCTCCTCGTTGTCGTCGTATTTCATCGGCTTAAATGAACCGTTTCAGGAGAAAATTGCCCTGCCGATATCAGTCATACGTTCGTCAAGCTCTCGGACGTTGAGCAGTTTGACTGATTGAAAGCGTAGTTTATTAAGAAGATAAATATATAGATACGGGATTGCGTAAACGTTGAATAACAGTGAAAACAACAACCTGTGAAGAGCCATTCGCAATACGGGGCCATTGTGTAGCGACGTTTTTTATTCGTGTATACCATCGCGTATCGTATGATATACATATATACATATTATGTACAGATGATATATTCAGGCTTCTTTTGAGCACCCAACAATGTGTCATGATCTAGAACGTAGTGGTGACCAGAGCAGTTGTTTTTCGAGCAGCTAGAACGTCTCGACTGAGTCCGACCTTACGCTGGAAGAATATATATATATACGTATATTATCGTTTCGCCTTATCCGCTCGTAGCAACATTTGCCAGTTTTTAAGTTCAATCCATGTATTGTACTCATCTAGCACATAAATAAGTGTTTGAACAAACTTGGCTATTCACCGGTTAGCTCAAGCAAGAGCAAACACTTGCCAACTGTATTTCGCCTCGTTGTTTCCAGGGCACAATATTTGTACGCTCGTGTCAGCCGCACGACGGTAAGTGCCAATTCGTCATCTTGCATATATTCCTGCAGCAACCTGACGAGGTCACGAATCGAACTTTTCGCAGAAATTCAAGCGTGTATTCGATTCCGAGTGAGAGTGAATCCTTTTCTGATTGGCTGTCGTCAAATTTTAACGCGTGTGACGACCGTACGCGACTTTACTATATATATATATATATACATATACATATATGATAGTGTTATTGGCACTATCACGAAAGTGCTGCCCCATGAAGGCCAATGCTGCTTTGACGTTTAACTACAAAATTTCTATTGATTGGCTCTTCTGGACTTCTCGTCTAGCAGTGAGCGCGCTACATCGAGCTTTTGCAATTACGATCTTCCCGGTTGTAATCGATTACAATTCGTACCGGGCACACGCGAATCGATGTGATCTCGTACCGTTGCTTCGAGCAACGGACAAAATGCAACCAACCCCGCATGGTGGCTTAATTGCCCATTAGTTAGACTACTCACTGATCAGAGCTACTTGAATCAGGAAGCATTGACTTGTTTCCTGCACGTTACACTTTAGTTTTTGCCAGTTAACTTGCATGTCGGCCTTGTCAACAGAGTCGGATAATGTGAGCCGTAGTTATATTTGTAAATTTTAGGTTGTTCTATGAAATCAGTACTGTCCATATACTGATATAATGGTGACCTTGCAATGGGCGAAATCAACTTGCGCCGTGATGTGTCATCCGAAATCATCACAATTAGCGTTTTCTATTTATTGGGCCAGTTTGAGCTGAAAGTCGACAAAAAGCAATAGGTTGTCTTGAACGAACAATGGTGCTCTACTAAGAAATGCCAATCTTACTGAAGATCTTGGGATTCTTCTATCGGGGACTTAGCAAGCGTGATACAACCCGAGCACGTTTCTTATGCTTATTAAGCTCTAGACAGAAACCTTTTGCTATTTAAGGCACCGCATAACTTTTTTTTTCTTCAAATACCCAAACATCGTTATCGGACACCTTGAACCGCTTAAGTTCAGGTTGTCCTACGCCAATCAGGGTAACGCATATCTTAAGACCGCTATTGCACAGCCTGGAAAGACCTTTCATCCGCTCGCACAAAGGGGGCACGCATGCAGTGGACAGTTTCCGGCGCCCTCAGGTCACGGATTGGACCTGCGATTTTCAGGAACTCAATGTGCTCGAGACAGGAAAATTCCGACGAATACCGACACTCATGCTTAGACAAGCCCTCCGCATCGTTCATGTTGCGCTAAGACCTCAATCTTTAACGGGCAACAAAAGTCAAGTAACCCAGGATACGAGTAGTCTTTACGAGATGGGCCACACCCCTAACATAGATTGCAGGCCATGCTGCTGATACAAGCCTTTTCATTGAAGCCAAAGCGATTGCAACTCTCTTGTCAGTGATATACGATGCGTCATGTTCAATCTGCGATCGATCTTATAGAAAAAAACAAACAAGCAACATCGAACGCAACGCGAAGTAATCATGAAAATGACACCTTTGTAATCACATGGTGATTTCATCCACCCGGTTCAGGTCAGCCTCCTTTTCGCGCTTTGATAGACTACCTCACAGTTAAGAATAGCTTCCCACGGCACGGGCGGCCCCGGCGACAGTTCCCCCCGGGAGCTACGGCTCGGCGAACGTGTTCATCAAGTCAGTCTTGCCCGCGCGAAATGGGAACGCATTACGACGTGTAGGCCCCAGCACGAGAAACGAGCTTCGCATAGGGGACACTGCAGGAGGACGGAAGGAACGACGGCAGGAAATGAAATAAAGTTGTACTGTGTGGGAACAGGACGCACGAGGCGTCCTGTTTGTCGAAAGGGCACACCCCAAAGAAAATCAGCTATCTCCCTAAGTCGTCGAGCTGTCAACGCATCTATATTATTGAAACAACGGAAAATATTCGAGGAGGTTCTCGCACCGTGCCACCAGTTCAGCTCAATGAGAGACAGCGTCCACGTAACTTTGCAGGTGAACGTGATCGCTATTAACTGACATTGTTAATTTTTGTGCAAAATCGTTATACGTCAATTTCTGTAAAGTCAGTAAAATAGAACGAAACGCTACCCAGGGTAAAATATTGATAGACGACGTGGGTACAATCGCGTCATCCTCATGTCTCGTTCGAGCCACGACGATGGACAACGCATACATCAAATTGTAGCAGTGATCTTTGATGAACGCTCCTCTCTCTCCATTATATTCTGTATCGTCTCCTTGTCGCTCCATTCGCTGTACGCTTATCAGCAAGAAGGGCATAGCACGTAAAGCACTTCCGCCGATGACTTGGCCAATGCCACAGGGGGGTTTCGTCAACAGACATTGCTTATGTGAATACACAACAAACACAGACCGACGCACACGCACGTCCCGAACGACCTATCACGACCCCTCAGACAAACTGCAAACGAGAAACACATGAGGGCTAAGAGAATACACTCAGTGCGCGCTTCTTCGAGCTGATAATGGTGAACGAGTCAAGAGCGAGCACTGCTGCTGTTACTGATGATGACGTTGTTGACGACGATGTGACCGTCAATCGAGTCGGAAAGCGGATTGCGGACGTCGTCGACGACATCAGAGCCGCGGCAGCGATCGTAACGGTCATTGCCATTCCGTACAGAAAGCCCGGCGCGGAGGGAGTGTGCGGTGGTAGTGTACATACAACGCAAGTACGAGCGACCATTTCTTCCGCCGCCGATTGCTCTTTGCTTGGCCACCGCAGCGGCGCATTAGCAGCGGCGGCGGCGGCGGCACTAGCCTCCACTGTGGTGATGCTGAGCTCAGCCGGTGAGCGAATACTTCTTGGCATTGACAGGCTTCAAGCTGATGCGTTAGTGCTAGCTATTTTTTTTTTCATTTGCCGTTGTCTTTCTTTAGTTTATTTGAACACGTCAATCTGTTTGGTACAGGCAGAGTGCCTGCTAAGAGTGGCTGCAGTGGCGCGACGGCTGTGACGGGTTGTTGTGTGCTACACTACTACTGCAACTACTAGAACAGAATGGTGCGCCTGTCGGGGTCCTCAGTCGTCGTTGCCACGAAGCGCCAGCGGGGTCGGCGTCTTCGCCGCCCCTTGAAATTATTCATGATTGACACCTGAAAACATTGGCCCGTTTCGGCCAGCCGCGGGGACGTTTCTCGACGGCAAAACAACTAACGCATATGCTCCTCAATATTCTAGCTTCTCCTATCGCCCATGTACGCTGTCCATGGCGAACTACTGCGGCTGGTGGTACGATTACATTCGTTGGTTCGTTCGTCTGTTCTAGTAGTCAACGGCGGCAGCTGGCGGCGCCGATAGCGACAGATGCCTAGTTTGTCTTTAGGTGTAGCTCGCGTTCGTTTGTGTACTCTCCTCAGTGGACTGTTATAGTAGTAATCATTTCAATATCTTGATTTGTTGTTTTGCCGTGAACGCCGGACGAATATGCACGCAGAAAATGAGCAGATCTGATACGATCTTATAAATAAAACTGTTATCATTCGTTCGATTATCACTGCGACTGCTGCCGATGATAACGATGATAACAAGATAACCAAGCTGAAAAATTGTGACACGCATGATATCAAGGCCCGATCCGATGTATCCAACAGATAACGAACGATACGAACGGGTAGTTTATCATGGGATGAATCAGTACAACAAGTGTGCTGCCATAGCACTACAAGCATCTACTTGACAAATATCATGGATCAATGACAACAATAATTATCATAATATACCTACTTATAATATTGCTGCTGGTGCAGTCGCTTCCGGGAAGCCAGCGAACGGTATATGTATGCTGGCGTAGCGTACACCTTCGCGAGATGAGATATCATGTATATCTAGTGGGTTGACACTTTTTTTTGTCAAAGATGCGTGACATGCGAGAGTGAGGCATGCAGCTTCAGCGGGGTGGCGTCTCCGAGACGAATCCCGGCGGCGGTGTGAACAACAAATTAAACGACGAATGTTTGACCCCAGCCGGCCATGTTGCATCGCACCGGACCACTTCCAGGGATTGGACCACGCAGCCAAATGGGCTCGAACCAACTCGTGGGCAGGTGGTAGAGGAAAACTCATGCTCGCTCTGAAACAGATTCTCATTGTCGGCACATGCCAAGCTTCCTAGGCATAATTTTCTGCTTTTGTCGTTGTGTCCGTGTTTACGGTAGATGGTCGAATAATCTGAACATTTCAGTGGCAGAGATTGCCAAATGGTCAGCAGGGGGCAATTGGCCGAGCAGGATAATCCGCTCTGCAGCAGATCGCTCGCTGTGCCATGGCGCCCGTCGTTACCACTGTAATTTTGATCGCTCGTGCAGAATGTGGGCCGTGCACGCACATGGAAATCTCTATGTAGCTGATTACATTTCCAGCAATCTAAATGCAATCTTCCCCAATGATTGCAATCTGCGATAACGATCGGCTCCGTCCCGTGAAGCTATGCACATGTTATCTCGTTCCGGAGGGCCGTTTGGAATGGATCACTCCGGAATCTATGGAGCGCCTATTGCGACCATAACGAAACTATAAAGGACAATTTCTTCCGCATTTATAACGAACTGTAGCGTGACGGGGTTCGAACCAGGCGTCTTCAGCTTGACAGCAAACCATTCAGCTGATAGAGCTGCCGCGGCGACTGGGCAAGTCCTGCTTTTGTTATTGACATTGTCGGCCACAAAAACAATCATTTCAACGCCGGCGTCGCTCATTAGCGTGTCGAGTCGCCCGTCATAGCCGTCCGCACCACTCTGAGTGATTGACATCCGATGCAATCCTTTAGACAGCTTAATTACAATAGCAACTAGTAACGCCAAGCAAAACACGTTACTCATTTTCAGCAATATACCTATAATATATAGCAATATAAGCAACTATAGCGTGATGATCTCCACAGAGGATTGAAGCAATCGTAGAACACCCCTCCCCGAGGCCCTTCGACACGTTAGCATATCGTCCAGACAAGCTAGTAGCTGAGTAGCTTGTTGGCCCATTTGATCTCGTCGAAAAACCGCGCCACCTAAGTGCATTAGTTGTTGACCTTTACGCTTGACCCATACGATCCATGTACGCTAGTGATCATTGCAGGCTATCACACAAGGATGTGGAAGGCATGTTTCCTGAACGATTCCTGCCCAAACCTAGCAAGAAATACGAACGTTTCAACTGGAATTAGCACCATTGCATGGGGCGTTAAACGTCCAGCACACAAAATCGAGAGAGACATACATTGTTCTTGTTTTTTCTTTCGATATTCGCCAGCACCTATTTTTCACCCTTTATCCACCCTCAGCCTTTCCCCACGCAAGAGCCAGAGCGTCCGTGTACAAAGTGCGTTATATATATATATATATATAGATATATATATATATATTGCAAGATCCACGCGCAGGTGCTAAGGCGTAGCACGTTGCCACGTTTATGACACCTCACCAAAAAATAGACCGGCGACGACAAACACAAACAAAAAAAACGAATTCAATCTTTTTTCTCTCTCTCGTTCCCAGTTGTCCCGTCCGATCTATTCAAATCTCATTCGGCCACTGTTGTCGTCGTCGTCGTCGTTGTCGATACGTGTCGTTGTATAATTTCGTTATGATTACGAGCAGCTATAGTTGTCGTTGTCGCGGTAGCAGCAGCGGCTGTGGCCAACGGAAGATGCGAGTCGGTAGGGCGGTCGGTCGATCGGGCGGTCAGACCAAGCGGGAGGGACACAGGCCCAGGCTCTGTGTGTGTGTGCGTTGGGGGTGGGTTGATTTTGCAAAATTTATTGCGATATTTTGACGAGACTATTATTACGACTCTCATCGGTGGCCGTGCCTACGCGCGTATTGGCGTGTTGGTATTAGCCCAGAGTTGTCAGGTGCTCGCGCACTTGTTGACTGACGGTCGAGCTTCGGCTCAATTTGAATGGAGTCGGTGAATTGGATTCGTTCATCTGCCCGGCTCCCGGTTTCAGGTTCGAAACGTCCGGATTCGACTTTGCTAGTGCTACCGCCAGTCGGATCACCGGTGAAATGCGGCTATAAATATTGTTCGAGCGGGATGGTCGACGGGGCGGCTGTTGTGGACGATTTTCGATGTGTTCGACATCGTCGAGGAGCAGGCGCCGCAGATGTCTGACATCGCCATTTTGTGGAGAGAAGCCGGATTGGCTGGCTGAAAGCGCGGAAATGTTCTGCTCTCTTTGTGATTCCTGCTGCTGCTCGTAAAGGGAGCACTTGTGTTTCGCTCCTCTTACAGAACTGGTCGTGTTTTCGACTGGACGATACGAAGTGTTGGGAAATAGTGCAATTTCCCATTCGCTTTGGAAATTCGACGTTCACACAATGACGCCACGTCTGCGGTTAGGCTAGAAATTATGGTACGCCATCGTCGATTGTCGCCTAATTATCCAAAATCCGTCATAGTGTAAAGGATCAAAGCAACTAATAATATGAAAATCAATACACATTCGACAGACGTTCGGCCAATGAGATAAGGCAATCCCTCTTGATCAGGTAATCTAGACGAGTCCAGTGAGTTATCACATGGGTGGTAAGTAGCCCCCTGTAAGCTGTGATGTGTACCTGATCCCAGGAAGCGGTTCAGATGATTTTTCTGCCATTGTCCAAGTGTAAGGCTATGTAAATAATATTCGGTCATCACTGCGTGTGCGATTGGCCACCACGCTGTTTCTGTCCAATGTGGCATCACTGTATCAAAATGAAGATCGCATACGAGAAACGCATTAATATTCCTATGTAGAAATCGTAAGCGACAGAACGCAGAGTTGAAATAACACTCGACCGACCTCTCTGGTACGGTGTTCCTTCTGCTTATTATTATTATTATTATTATTAATTATTATTATTGTCATATCTCCTCTTTCATAATTTGGTTTTTCGACCCCAGGCCCCGATCGGGACAGTATTCTTGTCAGCTTATTATTCTCAGGAAGACTATACCACTCTCGCGTAGTCCACGCGATCAAACAGCTGTCTCCGCATTTTACAATTGGAAATATAACGATACAAAGATGTCGTACAACAAGTGAGACCGCACAGCGAGTCAAACGATAAATCTGCAAATGCCATTGTATATATATATATATAGTGAATGTCGTTCGTTCGGCCACAGTTTGGTTCGATCGAGCAAAACGCTAGAATCGGCCAGCAAAGGCAATTTTTCATATTCGGCACTTACTTGAACGATGGACGACAACCATTTTAATAGGCGATGATAATAATAATAATAGCGGATAGCGAGTAGGCTACTTTTTGTCAAGTGTACAGTCTTGGCTCCGTTGTTTCGACGCGTGCAGGTGGGCTCTCCCGTCAGTTGACGTAATGATGTGCGATATTTATTGGGTTCACACGACGACAAGACCGCAATAAAGCAACCGAAAAACAACAACAACAGCAACAACAAGGAACATAACATGATAATAGTGAGAATAAGGTAGAATTTCCATTGAGATAGAAATTTAGTTGAATCCAAATGTGTAGAGCGTGTACTATGGTATATACATATGTATAGTGCTACGCAAATGTTGTCGGTCGTCGGTCGTCGGTAGGCGAGTAGGAGAAGATACTATTTGGCTGGCGATAAAAAAAGAAACAGCTCAAGGAAATTATGTGAAAGCAGGAAGTTAGCCGGCACCAGAATCATCAGGATAGAACATATCTTCATAATGATACGTAAAAGCTTAATAGGTGCCGTGCCGATGGCGGATTGGCAGCGAGGAGGCCGCCAGGACAAGGCCATTCACTTTACCTCGGGGGTTATTAGGTCACCAACAGAAAGCAAGAAATCCGGATATACACATTTAGACGTTGACGTCACGCCAACTGAATGCCTGCGGTCTGGTCTCAGCATTTATTTACGAACATCAATGTTTTCGTGTTTAACAATGTAGTATAACAAACATGAAGCGTTTCAACGACATCATTTATCGATGAGAATTGAGCGCACTGTTTAGAGACTACTGCGCAGACAAGCCTCATTGGTGAATTACTACGGAGGCTTTCGATATATAGCTAACTACTCGAGCATTACAGTAAATCGATATCCAATCAGCTGTGCTAGTTTTACGGGTACTGGGACTGGCGTAGAGATACTCTGTGCGTTTCTTACGACGCCGATGCGTTCACCACAGGAAACATTAGAGTCGTTTTTGAGAACAGTGGGCGATCTAGAAGTAATTCCAGCCTGGGTAGCTGCTCTGATTCGCATTTTGTCGTCATATTCCCGAACGGTAGCCCGGCGCTTCTGATAACGCCACGTAGCGCCTCCAAGCGATTATCTGTGTCAAGATCTGTCTGAGACAACCGTGTCACGGCTACGGCTCAGTCGCACAGTAAGTGAAAATAAGTTTCCACATTACGCAGGCGTCGCTCGGGCGCCGTTTGCCGCTAGAAAGTTTACGACACTCCGACTTCGAGCGAGTGGCAGATTGTCAACAATATATCGTCAGCGCGTAGCCATGCGCACGATGGCAGCCGTGCTATACTTTCCATTCATTGGTTGAGTGCCTCTTCGAGACGGCGTTCGGGTGGCATATGCTTGTTTACGACGGGCCTACTGTCCACCTGTGGTGGAATGGGCTAGAAACCGCGTAGTGTTGAACAATGAAAAATCTTTGAGGGTAGGTATAACAGGTTACGCCGGGGAAAAAGGACACCCACTTATATCCACTTGTCACGATGACAACGGATATTATTCAAAAGGAACTTCTCGTTTCCTCGTTTTATACTTTCGTCGATAGTCGATAGTTCTGTCATCGTAAAACCTTCACGACGATTGAGGGAATTAACATCCCCCACGTGTTCTGATGAACTCTACTGAGCTCTCGCGATTCGGGTGAGCCTATCGTCCTCACAGCAGAGGGTCGACGGAGCTCAGGAGCTGGAGGAGGCCGTTCGTTGGCAAATCATAACAGAAGCTCTTCTATCTCTGGTCTTCGAACATCTACTTCACCAAGGTGGGCATACTGTCCGACACGGCTGATTTGTTCCGTTGTTATTATTCATCGCGGCTTTTTTTGGATGCCTTACATTTCCCATAACATCACGGCGAGCCAGGATTACATTGTGGTCAAACCGCCTCAAACTGCGGCCGTCATTTCGAATATGAGTACACATGTCATATTTGGCGTTTGCCAGTGATCAGAGGCCTGATACTTTCACACCAATCCCATACGCCTCACTATCCAGTGCTAGATGAGCCTGACGCAGGAAGCTGCTTGCTAGGAACTTGGCGGGAAAATGATACAAAGTAAGATCATGTCATAGTTCCTGCAGGCTGGTTGATCTGCATGTCTCTGGCCAACGCTTCGACGCTGAAGCTCGTGGAAGCGATTTATCTAAGCAAAGAGCTAGTATCCGTCTGGATATCGTTTCTCTAAGGTCGTCATTCATCGAGCGGAGAAATGTCCTTTGAACTCTCAGTAGCATCGATTCAGTGGCATACTGTAACACTAGTATTCTGTAATTAATAATTGTAATAATAATAATGACAATAATACGAGCATCTTTTATTTTACTGTTAGAGCCGTCAGAAGGGTCCCTCCCATAATAATAATAATAATAATAAAAATAATAATAATAATAATAATAATAAGAAGAAGAAGAATAGATAATCAAATAATAAGATATAATTTATCATTACTATAATTACTATCGAAACTAATTAAGCTGTGCAGTATTGTCCGTTATGTAAGGGTGAACTTCTCCGTTCGTACATGATCACCGAGGTAATTTCGTGTGTGTATCCTGTTCACTGAACTGATGAGTAATCTAGTGATGGATGATGGGGCGTAGAACACAAAGATATCCAACGAGAAGACAGACACATTGATGTTCAATAGGTTCATCACGCACTGAAGTTCATTGACACTGAACCTGCACGGGCACTGACACATGTCGATGAGTTTGACTGTGTTTGGGTATGTTTGTGTGGGCTATGATGATGAACGAAGTTCTGCATGCACACATAGCTCAAATGGCCACTCAATATCTATTAGCAGCCCAATCGTATCGAGAAGTTATGATTATCCTTTCGATGAACAGGTTCGATGTTACCACTTGGCGGCGAGTAGCACTTGGACGGCGATCGTAAAAGCGGAGATTACAGCGAGAGTGCCGTCTCCTGGAACTGATTCGCATGCGTTGACGACGCTGCAACAAATGACCCCAAATTGAGCTGTACGACCTGGCCGTACTGAGTGAACCATCGCCGAGTCTGCAGTGACGGCTCTACCCTAATCATATGTGCACCTCGTTTGAGAATGACGACCCTGTCTATGGTTATCATCTCTAGCGTGATTCAAGCTAGTCGGCACGGTTCAACGTGCTGCAGTCAGCATGCCGACATTCGCCGCATGCAAAATGCACACGTCTCATACTCAAGCTATCGATGTATATAGTACATTGAACAGCTGTAGATGGCGTTGTTTCTTTGGTATCGACGAAGGACCGGCAGTGACCGGGAGGCTCTGTCGCTTCCAACAACTTCACACTGGGCCCCACCGAAGCTGGTTTGATGTTAGTTGTTGTTTGCCTGTTTCGCTGGCTGGCTGGCTGGTGGCCCAGCTCCTCGAAACGATCCTTTCCTCGACAATTTCCCTGGCCGCTCGCATCGCCTGCTACTGACGCCGCTTCTGCGGCCCGCCAGAGGGAGCCAGAGTGTCGCGCGCGAACGCACAGCGTAGCGGGAGCAGATCAGAATGTCGACCACTTTGCCGCTCCACGCGCGCCAGAGAGGGCGCCAATGCCGCCGTCGATGAGAGGGCAGCGACTCTAGCTGGCTGGCGAGCTAGTCGCAAAAAGCACGACGACGACGCCCGTACACGTCGCCACGGACCGAGCGTTAGAGGAACCTTGCCACAGCGACAAGGGACGGCCACCCCACCACCGCCACCGCCACCAGCTGCTTCTGCAACAGCAACGGAAGCCACAGCAGAAGGATCAACAGTAGAATTGAACGGCGGAGCGCGCCACGGTCGGCCGCCACGGCCAGCTGGTGTCGCTGGTCGCGTCGATGAGGGGAGGAGGTGGCCACGCTAGCGGTGAGCGCTGCGCTCAGAGCGGGCCGAGCCAGCAGAAAAAAAGGAGTACTTCTCCAGAAGACGAACAATCGGTCGAAGGCATCAGAAGTGGGATCCAGAAGATACCGCCGGCAGCGAACTGCAGCCCAGCAGAAGACCACGAAACGAAACAGAACGAGACGCTGTTGCAGCCACTCGCTTTACGGATGGTGGTGGCAATGGCCCTTATCTCTGCGATATGTGCCGTGGTCGGTGAGGCTCAGGCAGCACGCTGAGTCGGGGAGAGGAGCTGGAGCTTTTCGCCGGCTGTGAGAGCTCCAATGTTCGAATGCGCATCATTGCTCTCTGCCCGCTGTGGAGAGCTGTTATGCTGCGAAGCTATTGAATTCGATTTATCACAGATACTATTGAGTAACATATTCACCATCAGCACGTGAAATCACTCATAATGGCGGACATCGAAAAACGGCTGGGGGGCGGACACAATATGAAATTCATCGTCGGTGAAGAAGAGCAGATACCTTAAACGATATACATTGCGGGTAATGTCCACGGGTCCCCGTTGTTTCGAGCGGTCGTTCAGAGCTCGCTGACTCACTAAGATCATTCATGGACACGCTTCTGTCAAAATCGATATAATGCCTTAGATATGGCTATTGATCGCACAAATGATAGGGCCGCGCTGTCGATCGATGGTCACGAGTGTACAGACGATGCCAAAGAGTTTTTACTACTCTTCGATAAAGAGAATCGGATTAAAGTAGTGCACATTTGGTGCGAATTTACCCGGTTTGTTGACCTTGGCTCTGACTACGCGTAATTAAATTAGTCAGTTACAGAGCGACTCCCCTGGAAGAATTCGATGAGGGAGAGAAAGAGAGAGAGAATGCTGGATGCCGTATTTGTAATATAAACGTGCCCACTGCTTCATAGAGACTTATTATATAGAAACTTGCAGAAAAAGAGTTTCCAATCAACTTGCACCGCACAGCGACGTCTTCAAGTAGATGAACTCTTCGAATGAATCGTCAGTTATGATGAGATAGATTCCGCGCAGGTCAAACTGTCTCAGCTTAAACTTGCAGTCGAAATCGAGCATACATAGAGGTGCGGTATGTTCATAAAATTCATTAGTGATATTTGTCGAACATAATATTTATTGTACATGAGCAAAGGGAGTTGATATTCATAAGTTGTCTTATACTTAGTTGTAGGCCTCTAAGAGTACAACGAAGCCGTTAGGAAGCAAGATAGCTTTACAGGCTTTTTTTTTGGACAAGGTCACTTTTTTCAAGAATATCTATTCAGAACCCATCCACGAGAAATCCAAGAAGATAGCAACGCTTGTTGAAGCTGTCTTTCAACCGATGTCGGGAGTTCTGCAATAAGTGTGCGCAGGAAGTAGATGTCGCCAGATACAGAAATACCCTTACGATATGATAAGATAACGTTCGCTACCATAGATGGTCATCTGGTGGAACATCTGGACGAGTTCTGTACAATTGGTCTAAATTTTCACTGCGTGTTGTGTTTCGGTTCGCGTGAAGATTATGTCACAGTAAACACACAGCGGACACACATACATCTGTCCTTCAAACACAGAAAGGCCTCACATAGGGGACTCGGTTTATTTATAAAGCAACACGATCGGTTATGCAATCAAACCGGTACAGGCCACAACAGAAGTCGTGCGCTCCGTTTCTGGTATACGCCACCGTAAGCAGTGTTGTGTAATCAAAAGCGTATTATTTATAACGATCGCAGGCGATCGTACAATACAACGAACCAGCGAGATGGGAACAATCTGAAAGGAGCTCAATGAGTCGACTGAGTCCGAACTATCATGACTGCCTTCGCGATTTGTGGATTCCGCCATGTGTCCATGCAGTGGCATGAATCTATAGGTTCCACGAGCACAATAAGCAGAGATGTCGATGCAATCGATGTACAATACAATTATGCCGGTGTGGCGGATCGGCGTCGCGAGACAGTGACGACGATGCCGGGCAAAGGCCCCTTGGCAGCGTTGCTGCCAAGGGGCAGTAGCGAGTCTAGACGGCGAATGCGGCGAAATTATTGTGCACGTAATTCCAGTGACTCCCAGCATCAGCGTCGCCGATACGCTTCTGTCGTGTCGCACGGATACGTCTTGAACGGTTAACTTTGCCAGGCGAACAAATGGGATTAATTCATGTACGACTTAGAGCGCCAAGGGAGTCCATGTTGACTCATGCTAAAGCATCACCATTACCTTCATTAGGGCTGAGGTACTTAGCTGACTAACGTGTCTACTCCAGCAATGTTCATAGGCCAAATGTATCTGCGAGTTACCAAAAGGCTCAACGTTGTCCAAGTGATACCGCAGCCACAAATTTCGATTGTTGTCTCCGCGGCATCAAGAGTGAATGAATTATAGCCAATTGCAACGTATTGAGCCACCTTCACGGTTCGATATCCATAACAAGTTGAATCGTTTCTATTGTGGCCACCTTTGGGGTGTACACGGCACATGTGTAGCATTTCACATTCACTTACATATCGAAAAGCTGTACAGCATCGCTATAAAATTGAATGGGCAATATATAAAAATGTAAAAAAAAACACACACACACACACAATATCTACAAGAGTGTGCACACGCGGGGATTGTGTGTGCTTTTTAAACGTTTAATGTTCACTTCATTATTATTGCTATGGCACTGGAGGGACGGTGTACCAGGCGAAATCATCACACTAGTCAATCAACGTCAATAATCAATTTACAGGTCCTCGTGACGTCGGCGAGGACGCTGTCGTTCGACAGCACATATATATGTCTGTCTCGGTGCGTGTGTGTGTACATAGAATACAGAGATAAGTGGTTCTACCGTCCACGATATCTGATTCTAGACTTTTGACTGATTTTTCGTCGACTGCTTGAAAGATCTTTGTATCTGCAAATGTTGACTTGATCGTCCTTGGGTCGGGCTCAACTCAATGCCCTTATTAACACATTGTGACTGCATCATTTTTTGATCAGTGTTGCGCGAAACAACTTGAATTCCACTTGACTTAATTTTCAGTTGTTGTGTAAGCGACTCATCATTAAATAAATAATGTTCGACGTTGTATTGACACGCAAAAAGCGTCATTATTCAATAAATTGACCCAGTACTATGGCCGAGCGTTCTAAGGTCAGACTGGAACACGTGGAATTTTTAATTCTGTTACATTTGATATGAAAGTCCCCTGTAGCGAATCTGAGCTTCACACAAGACAACAATTTCCAAAAAAATACCTCCTGCTTACACCAGGTCCCTTCACTAGCTTAATAATTTCTTATTTTATTAATACATATAATGTTATCTCAATAATGGACCCGTGTTGTGTATACGTGAGCCATCTTATCTTTCTAGGAATATACAATTTCCTTGTGACATCTTCAGTCGCCCGTAGGGTGCCATGCTTGTGAATTAATCAATTGAAATATAAGCTGAAGAAATTCTCATTCGAGTCTCGAGGAGCTAATATCGAGATTGTGCGTGAATAACTATGACAATACGATTGTAAAAGTCCGGGAGCACTTTATAGTATTGTGATATTGAAATTGTACATGTGATGTGTCATACCACAGGAAAGGTTATTTCATAATGGTCTAACCGTCGGCCAACAACCTTCGAAACACCATTTGTCATAAGAGAACTCAGCCGCCATGCTCTTGCGCACCGCTTGCCTGCAGTCTGGGGCTCACTACCTCGCGAAATTAGAACCCTTACATCATCAAAGGTGTTTGCGCGGGAGGTCAGGAAGATTGTTTGTAAATAATTTAGAGGTGTCCTTTGGAGTATACTATAATGAAACGAAACAGAGAAAGTCTGTTTATTTATAATTGCGATTAATGCATAGACTGAATATAATTTGTGTGGGCGTTGCCCCTTGTATACTGTTACTTTTATGATAATCAAAACATTGATGTAAATAATGCCGTTTCCAGAAATCGGTAGCATTTGAAATAATCCATGAGACGACACTTTTTCGCTATTATTTTTACGAGAACTTAAGCGTTGTGATAAGACTGCAGTTCCGTTAATAAACCAAACCTTGTATTGTATATTGTATTGTATAATTCTCTATTATCCGAGATGGATTTCATGTAACATTTACGGCTACCTGTAAATTGATGAGATCAACTCAAGGCTGCAGAGAGGAGAGAATTTCAATACTATGGCTAGCACATCTTACTCGGTTCTGAAATTCGTCCGAGTCAGGCGTTTTTCACTGTTTTTTTATTGCCACTTAAAAAAACAGGTGCTCGAAGCGATCAGACATAGCATATTCTGATATATCTGATATATCTGCTCCATACAGTTTAGCTCATCGACATAGTACTTATTCTAGGATCAATAGTGTGTACCGTTAACACACGAGCATCCGCGGGTCATCATCTGCATTCCACTCCGTCAGTATTGTTTGATTTAAAATCACCAATCACGTTTATGAATTCCGAACCTACATTAATAATAATATGCTTCAAGCTATTCGGAAATATTCCGTCTCGACCGCCTTCCGAAGTATATATGTGGCGACCTCTAAACGAGAAATTCATCCGCTTGTACAAATAAGTTAATCCCGTAGATGAATGGACGTTCTTTCCGCTCCGAGTTTCGGCAGTGGGCTCCTTCTCGATATGTACAGGATGCCACCTCTTCATCATCGTTGACCGGGGGCAGTTTCAATCTACAACTGTATTGTGTGTGTTAGTTGCCAATAAATATATAGACGCGCAAACTGTATCGTAAATATATATGCATTACAAACATGTCAAATAAATGACCCCTATGAATCAACTGCTCGCCCGTTGCAGATGGAATAAGCAAAACATCAGCAAAATTCGTCTGTTCGACAGGCAGACTCGCGATCTGCGTACATTTTGATCACCGCCCAGATCTCATGGAGCCTTCTGTACAAATCACTTTTATACGCATAATGTCACGTTCATTTCAATTGTGTTCGCAGTGGCACAGAGAGCATCATTTACAAATAAAAACGTTGCACGGAGACGCGCCGATATCGCGGCCAACTATTATTAGAAATCATATATATATATATATATGATTTCTAATAATAGTTGGTCGCGATATCGGAGCGTCTCCGTATACCACTACAATCACTCTCTTCTTCTCGTTATCCATAGCGAAGCACACAGGATACGAGAACGTGGACCGCTCCACAAATTCGTTTGCGTTGCTGTGTGTGATTGTATGTGTTGTAGTCATATCCCAGTAGTCAACGGCAGATGCGTGGATGTGCGTCGATAAATCGTTGAGGGTCATGATGAGTGTGCTACTAATAGATGTCTCCGGGTATCGACGCTTACGTTGCTATTTCCGTTTGTAGCCGGCCGGCTAAGTGAGAAGAAGCCATCCGGAAGTTTGGCTTTCATCAACTGGATGCTTAGCTGAGCGGGTGGAGCTAGCCGATATTTGCCAGCCAGCTGACAACAACGACAACAACAATATTTGTATACAGTGTGCCTTAAGTATGCACATCAATTTGAGCGGCGGCTGAGCTGCATTGAAGTGAATTTATCGATTTTGTCATCATCGTGACAATATATCTCTGTGACTTGATGCTCGCACTTATTTATGCATAATTTCATCATAGTCCTGTATATATATATATATATATGTATATGATGCCCGAAATATGACGTAACCTTGTTTGCCTTGATGGCTAATGAGCTGAATCTCTTAGCTATCTCGTTTACAGTCCGTTCCGTCAACAGAGAATATAAACCATATATAAACAAAAAAACAAAATGATGACATGTCTACTGCATCGAGCTATTTGTAGATTTCGAAAATCTTGACACGGAGCTTCTCAAATCGAATTTTGTCCCTATGCGGATACGCGCAATATGAAGTCCCAATTTAAGATCGAGTCCATGCAGTTGCGAGTACACCTCGAATGATATGCTCTTAGGCGGAGGTTAGAATTACACTTTTGGGAAGACTGGCTCGCCCAGAACGCTTCGAAATTTTCTCTCACAACAAAAATACATCAAATTGGGATCTCGTTTAGTAGATGCGTGGTGCCTGTTATGCCTGCATGTATTTTTCTCCTAATAACGTTCTCGCATCGGCAAAACCATGGAAATAGCATTTTTTTTTCTAGGGGGTAACGAGGATACTGTTCAAGGCTTGTGCCTTGCCGTCGTTCGACGACGAATGACTTTGTAACATAATACCATGATAAAAAAAAAATAACGACGGCGGTGAGATGGCGTGCTCAATACTATTTGTGGAAACGTCGAGTCGACCAGAAAATCTTACGTGTTTTATTGAAGATTGTCTGAATACAGCAGCAATTCAGAACCGTAGTGTTTATGTATAATATATACTAAGTAATTGTCTATATTATAGTCTTACTTTCCTGTCAGTAGAAGAACCAACTATGGTTTGTGTGTGTGTGTGTGTATGTGCTAACGAGACGGTTACTTTATTTTAGATTGTACGAGATCTGTTGAGCCGCGGGGTGGCTTGGTGGTGCATTGGTGTGTGCCTTGCAATCGGAGGACATGCGTAGGTGTGCGGGTTTGATCCCCACCGTTGGCCACATTTGTATTTAAAGGGATCGTCCGTGTTATGGAGCAATGCCGAAAGCAGTTGTACCGTGGACGTTAAATGTTGGCTGTGGGTCAGCCCGAAAACCTTTAGATTGTACGAGATCTGACAAGATCCCGTACACGCGTACTCCGTGTATACGAATCCCATTGCTTGACCATACAACTGCTCCGTCTACGCGTATTCATTTAGGAGAACGCGAGCGACTCTTATTTGATTTGAGATTCAAATAAGAGCTGTTCGCCTGTTCGT
Source organism: Stratiolaelaps scimitus (assembly GCA_019614645.1). Taxonomy (NCBI): domain Eukaryota; kingdom Metazoa; phylum Arthropoda; class Arachnida; order Mesostigmata; family Laelapidae; genus Stratiolaelaps; species Stratiolaelaps scimitus. The sequence continues at coordinate 1,020,210 of JABWDB010000035.1, read as the reverse complement.
GACTCATCGAAACAATAATATATATATATATATATATTGGGTTAAATCGTGACGCAGGCATGCTTCTTATTATTTTATAAGCAGGAAGCGTCAACAGAATTGTCGTTCATTCTTCCACCGTTGTTGCTCAAGTTCTCTTATGAACTCTGCAACTCCGTCTCTACGGGCACGTTTGTATTTTGCACGGAACGTGTTCAACGCTATTTCGTCAAAGTAGGCATTGCACTTTATGCCGTGCTTAACCATCAGTTGTTTGTCATTTGGTTGAGCTGATCAACGTCGGCATTCTCGTATGCGTTACAATGTCATATGAGTATACACGACGCGCATGTAGTAGGTTGGATTCGATGAGAAGAGTACCCTTCGTTTCTAGATCCCCCAAATCACAAACGGCTGATGAGTGTTGGCGGATGATTGCTAATTGCTAGTTGGTTTGTCTAAAAAAGAAGTTGCTTTGTCGTAGTTATCTGTGATATATTGTCTTGTGTTCTATGCCGAGCGAGTTGGTGGGGATATAGACATTTAGGTAAATAAAGACGTTAGCAGATATTATAGTGCGCTCGTGTCGTATCACAGCCAGCAGCTAGCTATTGATAGCTATTGTACTTTTGTTTGAAGGAAAAATTCCCCCGGGGAGTTCCAACCGCTTCAGATGGAAACAGTATTATGATTATCAACATATACCGAGCTGACCTATGCAAGACAAATTAGCAAGACGGGTACGGTTAAACGCTCAGATCTACAGAAATTCGCAACAACTATAATAAATATTAGTAAACAAAATGGCAACGATTATGCGAGCAGGATTCCCTTCAGCCTGAAGATCTATCTTAGTGATGACATGACAGCAAGCGGGACGAGCCTTGAGTTGGTGCATTCTGACTCTCAACAAATGTACTATTTGTGTCATTTCTAACCTGCGACACATCAGGTGTGATAACGTTCAATCATGATTTTTAACAAGTGTAGCCAACCAACTCGTTGTTAGACGCGAACTCCAAAATCCATAGACGGATGGATAAATATCTCATGGGGGCTGGCGGTAACGACAACGTTCATGCCGAACTATGAACTTCATCTTGCTGTTTCGATTGCTGTGAGGGCAGTGCTCTAATTCAACGAAGATATTCATTCACTTCGTAGCCGAACTGCTTCAGACTGCTCTTTGGGACCAACTAGAAAGCGAACACAATGAACTTTAATTGGCTAACTAATACCCTAGTCCGATCAAAGTTCAATATTTTCTGTGTTTTGACACATCTAACATATACTGAGGCGACACTGAGCTTAGGACAGGTTTATCTTCAGAGTTAGGAAATAATAGTAGAGTGCCACATGCAAAGGAGCTTGTGGGCGAAACATGCTGCCTCTGGTTGCAGATCAATGTCGAGGTTGTTTCCTGCGTAAGCTAACGACGTTCGGGCATGATGTTTACTCATGAGGCGGGTAGTGGTGAGGATATGTAGGCGGTTCGAATCCTGCCTGTGGCTGGCCTCAGGAAAGGGTGGATTTTTCCTTCCTTGTAGTAGTGCGGCCGTACGGGTAAGTACCGATTGATGGTTGACGAGAGAAACGCTGGGGACACTTCGGCCGCTAGCGAAGCCCAATCAACTTACTGAATATGAGATGTCTTGTGGGCGTCTCGATTTTCGCCGATTTCTAATGCAGATAAACATTCGCAAACACGCCCATGTGCCCGTTTCTTTTTTTATACAGGGTACAACGATTGATACAGCATCATATTGAAGTAGTGAACCCTAGTGGAGACTCAAATAACTTGTTGACTCGATTTTGACAGGGACCTAGTCAAGAGAAATCCTCGGTTAAATTCATCGATATCAGTGTATATATCAGCGAATCGTATTCGATAAACTACACCTGAAAAAGGTCCGAGACACGCAAAATTTCAGACAAACAAACGAAAAACAAACACGCTTCCCCCTAATCCCCCGCCATGTGAATGCGTACGTATATGATGAAGTATAATACATCCAGCTAAATACACCTCCCTACTATAGAAAGTATACTCATTATCTCTCTTACCATTATTTTCAAGTTAGCAACGACCACAACGCGCGAGGGATACCGCAGGCGAGTGGCGAATACCGAGTACAACAGACGCAGCAACCGTATTTTACGCCATTTTTCACGACAAAAGCGCGCCGTTGCACATGTTGCGATTTGAGCATGCTCATTCATTCGCAGACGGAATTGCTACAGTCACTTTCGAAATGGCTAAACCCGCGAATCGCCGGGGTGCCAAGCGCAAGCCAACCAAGTCATATCATCGTCTAAATGCGGCGACGACTTGTGCGATAATATCCCCATCAAGATCTCTTCATGAACGACCGGCAGTGTGGCAGTTTGAATAAACACCGGCTTGGCCATTCATCAACCAACGTTGAGTATCCTCATTTTTTTTCTCGTTTGCCGAATTTCTGTCTTAGATAACGAAACGAATATTTTCTTTTTCTTGCTTTCGCAGCTAGCATTGCATCGGTCTCGCTCAAAGGGGCGATTACTATTAGCACGTCAGACGACGTCGCTTGTCCTTGCGTCTGGCTAGTACGTATTGATTGTCTTGTTCTTGATCTTTCGTCTTCGTCAACGAGCCTAACGAGTGAAAACAAATAGTTTTTAAAGCACAATCGCAATGGGTAGCAGCGATGCATACGCGTCATGGTTTATGAGCATGGCAGCATAATGTCGAGTGGTCAAACGACGCAAACGCCACACAAGACTTGACAAGTCTCCTAAGCTAGCTGGCTAATCAGGCATTTTTTTTTTGAAAAAGGGAAATTAGAAGAGAATCACTCCTGGACTAATCTTAGGTTGTGGGTTAGTTCCCAGGGGAGTGAGTCACTTTTGCTGAATTCGTTCCCCGTCATCGTCACTCCCAGTGGCCGATATTCAGCAGCTGAATTGGACAGAACGGTAACTAGTGGCATTTTCTGGCATTTGGCTAAAAAAAAATAGACTTCGTGTTTAATTGCGACACCGCTAATTGGCGCTTGCTCGTATACTGCTGCGGCAAGAGTCGTGGGTAATTATTTGGCGTGATCATTCAGGCTGACACCCCACTGATGAACAAATACCGCTCTAATGAATATAACAGACAGTTTCTTCTAAATGAGGTAACGGATATAACAGATAGTTCCCTTAAAATATTAATTAACAATATCAAATTCAACACAAAAATATATGCCCCTGCCATACCCCCTCCCCCCTTCTAATTAGTGATACCGTTGAAAACACGATTCGATTGTATTTTCTGCAGTATTTATGCGCTGGTGACAAGAGGCTACATTAGACACACGAACATCACACACGAACCTCAACGCGAGTATCTGCAAATTTTTCACTCGCAGATCGAATACGTTTCTCCCATAATAACATAGCTATACCAGCGAGCCTCAGCGAGTACATATTACAAATTACTCTTGTTTTATTATTTATTCACAAATTTCATCGGGAAATACTTGGCTTAGATTAGTGTGTTCCCCATTATATCATTATTATTACCCACAATGTCAGACTATGCTATGGCTAAATAAAGTATAATTCGTTGATAACATCTAGAACCTAAACCTTCTACCATAAACTTGTAGCTATTGGGAAATTTATTATAATATATTAAACGTTACAATAGGTCGGAATTTCTAGGGATTATGGGGGTGGGGGGGGGGGTGAGGACGACAATGTCCCGAGGAAGGCGATGGCATTGCCTCTCTGCACAGCGAGGGACAGGCGCTGCAGGAGGAATGAGCCAGCGCGCTTGTCCCCGGTGGCGCGGATCAACCTATGGTAGACCCCCTCGAGGAAGTTCGCAGTGAGAGGGCCGTAGCTATTTGCTTCAGCAAAATCCCGAGCTTCTTGTAAACCGTCCCCGAACAAGGGATTTTGTTATCTATACAGCGCCGTTCTTCAGATTTCATTTGGGATAGAACATCACGGTTATGTTAAAGTTCAGGTTGATTGAAGCGAAGCCAGACGTATCCAGATTCTCTGGCAAAAAGTTTCACACACCCCTTCGGAGGTTTTCCGGTAGCTAAGAGCCGACAGAAGGCGATTTCGTCGAAATCAATGACCACATTCAGGATCCTTGTGTCGCCGAGTATCTGTTCACACACACACATCCGACTCTGCTGTGTCACTCGGATACAAATATGATCCGACGCTAGTTCCTGTCGAGCTGAATGTACCATTGGACCCACGTCTCATCAATCATGAGAGTACGTTTCACGGTCGCTTTCGTCTTAGAATAGTAGCGGAAGCTCTGCTCACAATAAATTAAATTTCCATACTCCGGCATCAATTTGCGCGTTGCACCAGACTCCTTCTCACGCAAACATCCGCATCGACGATGCATTGAACTATGGAGAATGACTGTTATCTGCGGCTCGGAGGCGAGATCAAGGGAGCCAGTGCTTCAAGGAAACCTTGAATTTGTCCATTGCTTTTTTGTCTTCGCTGTTTTTTGCCGTTCTCGAGCACCGCTCCTATCAGCTCAAGTTGCATTTCGGCAGTCTCCGGAGCTTTCGGTAGTCTCTCCTGCCTTGAAACGCCGCACATCATTACACTTCTTGGGGAGAGGACCTCCTTGGCCCAACAAGCGCACGGGATATGGGTGAATTAGGCCAACGCTGCGATCTTCCAGAACGTTGAATTTGATGAGACATCGTCGTTTTTCAAAGGAACTGCTGACGTTTGACTATTTTTGTTAAAATTCAATGGTCGAAAATTCCCATCTAGACTAGTCCACAAACGGTTGACAGTTATGTGAACCACGTTATGAAGCAATGCTGAACGTCCACTGCCGTAGACGTTAAAAATCGTCAGAGCGTCAGTCAGCCCGGAAAATTTTCTTAGCTGTGTGAACTTCTACCTATTGTTGCTTTCAAAATCCGGCGGCTTTGCGTCAGCCAACGTAACGCTTCAACTTCAAAAGTTCGCTGATCATCCTAGGTTGGATTTAGAATAATGTTAAGTTAGAAAGCAATCTAATATATATATATATATATATATATATATCCCTGATGTTAATTCAAGCGCACGAGCTCTACCAGGTCATCAGCGTCTACTCCAACCCAAGGCATCGGGGTGAAAACATTAACGGTAACCATGTCTAATAATTAATCAACAAGGAACTTATTCCTAATAGATATTCTAACACGAGGTATAGTCAATCGTTCCATCTCCTCTCATCTACACAATTGGCGAAACTACGTACAATGAATGAAGCACCATTAAAGATCTCGGTTCACTCCGATGTTCTAGTTGCGGGGAAGACTTTTGATTGAAACCCACCTGAAAACGAAAGAAAAATACGGTTATTACCGACTTTCTGTGCGTTTACTGCTCCCGTTAATATTTTATTCTGGAATCACATCGAATTCACAGTTCAGCTCATTATGAGTGGATCAAAAGATTCAATGCGATCGGCTCTCTTCGTTCGAACCTCAAGACTATAGATGATGGATTTCACATGTGCTCATGTGCCGTTTCTCATGTTTTCTTTAGTGCTTTGGAAGCAATCGAGATGAGCTCTGAACTAATCGGACTGTTGTGACAAACTTTCGAAAGCCTTGAACGCTGTCATAAGTCCCAGCACCCCTAACAACAAGTTAACTTACTACTGTCGTAAGCTAACTACATGCCATGGGGCAATGGAACTGCAACGAGGATTTTAAGTGGCGGGGCAAATGCGGAAGATTCCGGCGAGCAACTTTTTTTCCGGCTCAACTTGTGTAACCTATCGAATAAGGACCTGTATTTATTGTGCTTAAAGCGATAGAGGTGGAAGATTTTACGAAAACCTACCCTAAATTCAAAGTTTGACACTAAATGTTAAGAAGCGTTTTATGAATCACGTTATACTATATATATATATAGTTCGATGTGTTGTTGGCTGCGGGTGGTCGCTACAAAGGCACATACATAGGTTCCTCTTTTATCATGGTGAAAATTGGAGGGTCCCGCCAATTATGCTTGAAGCCTTCTCCTAGTTGGCCCGTACCATATTTTGAGATTTGTGCATAGTCAATGGTTGTGCCTCAACCCAAAGAATGCCGTGAGCAAAATAAGTTTGATTCAAAAAACGACGCTCAGCGAAGAATCACAATAATCACGTGACTAGCATACAAGATAACAATACATTGTTCAAGTAGCTCAGAGAAAATACGAAGACCCATCCGTGTTTCTGATCAAACTTCGTTTCGCTTGAGGGGTTTCGCTCTCACCACCTCGCTACATACGGACACATGCAAGAACATCATGCTGTACCTTGATTAGTGTCGTTCAATGGAATTGCCATTAGAAGAAAGACTCCAACGTTTTGATGTTCAGGCAGTCATATGTTCAAAAATCTAAGTCAGAATGACTAATTCATACGTGCGTGAAGATCTTGCAGATTGAGAGTGGTTCAGTGGCACAGCGACAATGAATGACTGGATATCCGAATTCAAAATGTTACGAGTCTAAGCGGAAATGCCACAATATATTTATGGAGTCGTGCCAAATTGTGATAATAAAAATAATAATACTACTACTACGAATAGGGACAAACTTGAAAATAGTTAACGAGTCTTTGTTGTCACCACTTGTTATAGTTGTTTTAGTTGTTTAACTTCTCTTTTGTCAACAATACTCCTGCTCTAGCCTGTTCTATATTCATCGCGACGATGATGTTAAATTCCGAGTACGGCTAAACTCATGATTTGGTAGCTGTTATGCACAAACGGGTTATTGCACGAGTGCCACAAGGCCCACGAACAGGTTAGTGTCAACCTACGAACGAGCCGAGAAGTTAATTTGAGATAAAGACACGAATTTGCAGTATGATCATTGCTATGATATTGAATGCCAGATTTGTAAGTCGGACTAGATAACAGGCGTTGATGCGCCAACTTCTAAGAACAAAGTATAAAATATTATAGTTGATTCGAATTTTGCGAAGTTGTGAAATCGATATGATTATCTCACAGCATAAAGGATTGCTCTACACATTAGTTAATTTGAAAAGTTTTTATCTTTTAATAATAAATATAATAGTTAACGAATTCCGGTACCGGGATATCTAGTTCAAAGCTAATTCATCCTGTTTTCAATTGGCTGCCTTCAATATTTTCAATTGGCCGCTCTTCCTCAGGCCACTATAATTTTGTCAAATGTCAAAATTGTTGCAAAAGCGCGAAAAGCAGGTCAGATAAGGGTTGAATTCGCTCTTTTGCTCATGCTATGTTTCTACCTTTTGTTCGTTTGCGGCTGGCTGAAGGGCCGCTAGCTCTTCTCCCATGAGCAGACATCAACTTCTCGGCATGTAATATCTGTATGGTGGCCTAATGAAGAGATTAAATGTCGGGAGGTAAAGTCCACATCCCCGGAGGCCAGCCACGGCAGGGATACCTATCAGGAATATACTCGATTGAATTGTCATGAAAACACGATATAATTGGACGTACGTAAGTTACCCATGTAGCACTTCGCAACGACTTCTGCAATTAATCGAATGCCCATATTGGCAATAAGGTATAGTCATTATAAGAAGTAGGCACATGGCTTAAATAAAAGTAGACCTGCGTTATCCCCTTAACACCAGCTAGAACGATTTGTCTAAAGGAAAGCTGGTATTATTTCCAGAACAGCAGCTGGGTGATATCGCCTTTATATACAAAGGCTAGAAAATATGCCCACGTTTTAGATAAAGATAGACCTGCCTTGTCTCCTGATGACCCTCGAACATGATGTTACAACACGCTGGGCATTTTAACGAGTGAAAATTTTGTTTCTATGATTGTTGTTGCCGACTGTTGAGATGCATGTTGAGATGTGACTTCCTGGAATGATCGAGACGCCACCTAGTGGGCTAGGTATGCCTCCAATAGGAGGATTTGCGGACTTATGGGAAGGCGAACAGCCGTGCTGCTGCGACCACCGGATAGAAAGCCACCCAACTTCGGCGAATTCGAATCGGAGAATCTCCAAAAAACACGGGATAGGAAAACGGTTTTGTGTTTAGAGACTTTTCAAATGGCAGATCGGGCATACTAAACTAAACTTCTTCAGGTTAACTCTCAGCCAATATTTAACGTTATTGCTGAGCCCTCTGAAAAGGTACAATGGCTCTTAACCGTCTCAGGCCGTATTGTAGTGCTCCGCTGCACAAAGAGCACTTATGTCTGAGGCGTCGGAAGCCACAGTGGTTACAGGCGTTGGTTGACCATAACCTCTATGTCCGCCAGCTTCCTCTATGGTAAGAACTTTGTGTCCAAGGTTTTCCGTAAAACGCGCTAGACGACCCGTACCAGACGTCTCCACCACGCAATATGATGTGGTGCATACCCTGTGATAAATCCCCCGCCGATGTTTCGCGCCTACAACAATAACTGGGCACCATTGATATTATACATTGTGCCTATTCAACTGAATCATTTGGGGAGTTCTTGTGTTGGGGTCCGAGAGGCCTACTCTCGTATTTCATTTTTATCGCAACTGTAAATACTCTATAATTAGGTTTCAATCCGTAGCCTCTGACGATTCAAAAGATGTGACTCTAAACATTCCATAGCAATCAACAACGAAGCACCAAAAGACAACGATTCCTTAGCAATGCCAAACGCTGATAATGTTCTAAAGATTTTGACTGATATCATCCATAAATGCGCGTAAGGTGTCTCGCTAGTGTACGCTGTTAAGCATACACAATTTGGCGATGACCTGAATAGATATCATATGTGCTAACGGTATTGAGTCGGCGTGTTCACGAATAGACGTTCCCTTGAAGATACGATAATTGGAGACGAGGTAGCGACATGGACCTAACTCAACTTCAACAAATCTTGCAAAATGTCGTTGGGAACCTGCAACCAACAAGAGCAGCAAATGCAGCAGCAATTTCAACAGCAGCTTATAACGATAGCAGCAACAAACACAACGTCGGGCCCACATGGTTGACATGATCAAGCAATTGAAGGTCGCTGACACGGGCAAAGCAGGAACTTCAGACGTACGCCCAGGTGACGACGTTCAGGCGACACTCAGACAACTTCACTCTAGGATTACCCAATTTGCAGAAGATCCTCTCAATACGGATGCCAGTGCACTCGACGAAGCCGGAAAAGCTAGAGTTATTGTTCAGAAACTCGATCCGTTGTGCTACGACAGATATAGTGCACACATACTTCCAAAGAAGCCGGAAGAATTGTCTCTCAACGACAGGGTATCAATTCTTACAGAGCTATTTGGTCAAAATATGTCACTGATCACTAGGCGTTACAATTAATTGAAGGTACAGTATGAGAATGATAGTCAACGCACATTCAATGACTACACTGCTACTGTAAATCGCCTGCACGAAATAGCTGAGATGTCTACTATTAGCCCTGATCAAATGAAATGTTTGTTATGAATTTGTGGACTGAACAAAACAGAATACGACGAAGTATGTCAGGTCTCCTTAAAATTCTTGGAAGATAAAAAGATGCAACACTTAAGCAATTACACAATAATGCACGTCAATTCATGCAGCTCCAGAGAGCTTCAAACACTATGGCAGGTGCAAAACATCGCCTTCGGCACCTTCCTCCGCGGGTAGACCAGATCGCCTACGTGGACGATCCCGCCGTCACGGTGCAAGCCAGAACTCCCGAAGAGCTAGAGGGGGACACGAACCAGACACTTGAAGAGATTCAGTTCTGGATGGAACAACACGGACTCGAGCTAGCGCCATCGAAGAGTGAGGCCGTCCTCCTCATCGGTAGGAAGCGGTGACCAAACACCAAGATTGCGCTGGAAGGAGAGGAGATCCAGCTCGCAGATTGAGCTCGCTGGGACGGCACCCTGGGACCTCAAAGGAGTCGATTCATGGAGGGGAGGTTCGACTGGTAACAAACCCTAGCTGCCTGGCAAGCAGAATGGGACAGCATCCCTCATCTCGCTCCCGGGGCTGCAGAGGGGAGTGTCATACCGGACATCAAGGCGTGGCTAGAAAGACCAGGTGGGGAAATAACCTACATCCTTACCCAGGTCATCACAGGCCACGGGGACTTCAAATCCTACCTACACAGGATTGGTAAGGACATCTGCGTGCTGTGCTATGCAGGAGTCGAAGACGATCCTCTCCACACACTGGCAGCACGTGGAGCCACGGACCAGGTACGGCGGGAAGTCGCGGACGCCCAACTGACACGGGCCGTGCAGGACGGGATCCGAGGGTTCGTTTCCTACATGTGCCTGGCCAGAGACAAGTGGGACAGATTGAGCACACTAGCCGAAAGGATCCTCCGGCAGAAGGATAGGCTAGAACGGGCGCGGATAGCAGAGCTGGTCCGAAGGGAAAATGCCCGGAACCACCCGCTGCGGCTGGGCGGGAGGGTTCGCCCCAGAGGAGGAACTAAGGGATAGTACATTGTTGGAATCAACTGCCGGTTCCTGCAAGACACTGATTGAGGTGCTGACAGTCCAGGCCTTGACAGTCCAGGTCGGTGTCCCAAGTCAAAATCGGTTCTGGGGTTAGTCAGTAAGAGTCTGACACTACCAGGCAAATCCTTTAGTGTGAGGCCTGGTGTCCATGCAGGATTTACCTTCAACCTCTTGAAAAAAAAGGTACAAAACGTTACGAAATCGCTGTCATCAAAAATGAATCGATGCACACATCTGCAGACAGATCACTCCCGAACACATCTTCGTGTAATACAAACAAATCAACTCCCCATCTCCATGTAGACACTGCGGAGGAAAACACTGGAATAGGGATTGCAATTTTCGCAATCATATTTGTTAAATTTGCAAACAATCAGGCCATAAAGGAGTAATTTGCTCGAAGAATCAGCAGCGTCGTCGAACCTATTTTCCAATTAGAGGACATGGTAGATAACAAGGCAATTCGGGAAACTTTCAACACAGGTATACCAACATTTTAGATACAGAGGATGATCATGATATCTCAATAATAACAACTGATAATATGGATACCTCGATAAATACACTCAAAATTTTTCGTACTGCTACTATTGAAGGCAAGCCAATTGAACTACACGAAGACACAGGATCTGATGTAACCGTAATCAGTAAAGAAACTTGGAATAGCATAGAGACACCACAGTTAAAACCTTGCAATCTACAACTTAAGGCCGCAAACATGAAAAATCTTACTTGTCTAGGATACTTCCACACTCGATTTACTTTATGTAAAGAACAGCATGTAGACATTTGTTACGTAGTAGAACACAACATTAATTTGCTAGGGAACTTATGGATGAAAAAGGTAGATCGATTATGGAAACAACTATCTGCAGAACCTTCAAAAAATGAAAGTATTTCGACAGTTAGCCAGTCCCTAACTCATGATCTCACTGAAATTAAGAAACAACTTACTACACAGCTGCGAACCAAACACTCGACCGTGGCTTCATCAAGTCTCGGAAAATGTACACAAATCAAAGCTCATTGAAAATTAAAAAATGACGCCCACCCACTTTTTATTAAACCACGGCCAGTCTCTTTCAATGTCCTGCCAAAACACGTCTAGGTGTACAAAGTCCTGTGAACTACTCAGTACTTGCAGCACCCGTTGTGGTAATTCAAAAGAACAGCGGTGATATTCCCTTATGTGTAGATTCTTGGACAGGACGCAATAATGCAATCGTTGATCATCATTACCCACTACCTTCACCAGACGACATTTATGCAAAGTTAAACAGCGGAAAATATTTCTTTCAAGTTGATCTCGCAGAAGCCCACCTACGAATAGAACTAGATGACCAATCAAAACATCTTTTGACCATTAACACCCCTAAAGGACTCTTCCAGTTTAACAGACTTTCAATGGAGGTCATCAAATGTGCTCCCGCAATTTTCCAACAGGCCATAGACCAAGTAATAAATGGCATACCAGGCGTCGCAGCCTATCTAGATGGCATAATAATTACTGGAAATATCTATTAAAGAACATAACGAAAGATTAATGTCTCTTTTCGAACACATAGAACATTCGGGACTAAAGGTTCACTTCGAGAAATGTTCATTCCTTCAAAAGAAAGTTACATACCTAGGATTTGTAATTTCGGAAGGAAGAAGAAAACCAGATGAAAAGAAAATTGAGGCAATCATTTATATTCCCCCACCATGTAACATTACAGAACTCCGATACCTATTAGGCATGATTAGTCGTACACTAAGCACAACTGAGAAAAGATACGCACAGGAGAAGGAAGCGTTAGCAATAGTCTTTGCCTGTCAAAGATTTTGAAAATTTATATATGGTCGAAGATTTACGTTACTAACAGATAGGCATACCCATATATATAGCCAATCGCCTTCAAAGATGGGCCATATTACTTCTTGGATATGATTTCGATATCAAGTACACACGAACAACAGAGTTTGGTCAAGCAGACGCGTTATCACGCCTCATGGCAGACCATGGTCATAACACAGAAATCGAAGAACATGTAACAGCAGCTATTGAAAATGATTTGGACATACAATTTCTTGAGACATTGATAGATGCACTTCCGATAACACTAAGTGAATTAAGGGTCCGGACCAGTAAAGATAAGGTTCTACAACGAACATTGCAAGCCTTATACACTAATAAATGGCCCAAAATATTTCAAGCAGGTGATTCGGTGTGGTATCTATGCAATCGAAAAGACACACTCTCATATGACAAAGGTTGTCTCGTAAATGTTCATCGTATAGTTTTCCGTAAAACATTCAACAGAGATTCCTACAACAATTACATGACGGTCATCCCGAATCTTCACGAGTGAAATTCTTGGCACGAACATAAGTTTATTGGCCTCACATAGACAATGATATCGAATTAGTACGAAATTGTCATACTTGTGTTCAGCTTTCTCGAAATCCTATAAAAGTACCTCTACAACCATAGACACCAACAAATTCCGTATTTGACAAGGCTTGTATCAGATAATGGTACCCAGTTCACTTCTCAAGCATATAAAACTGTTCTTAAGTTGAGAGGTATTGTACATAAAACCACCGCCCCGTTCCACCCACAATCAAACGGTCAGGCTGAACGCTTTGTTGATATGTTTAAAAGATCATACAAAAAGCTACGAAAACCCTATGATATTAGGTCATCGGCTGACATCACTGTACAAACCTACCGAAGCACACCTAATCGCGGCGGTATCACACCGGCCGAAATCTTTCTTGGAAGAAAAGTACGTTCGGCACTCAACGTGATTCACGAAGAAGAAAAGTCACTGAAACAACAAGATAATAAATCACGAGACAAACAACGCTTTGATCGCTGACACGGCGTTCGAGCAAAAACGTTCAACCCAAACCAAAGAGTATTCGTGAAAGTCCTCAGAGTATCAGGAAAACCAAGTTGGCAAGCAGGCATCATTTTGAAGAAGCTAGAATCAGTAATGTACCAGGTCAAGGTTAATGATATGACATGGAGACGCCACGCAAATCATATTAAACCAAGAGATACCTTTGCTTCAAGAAACTATATAAGTCAATCACCGAATGATGCAAGTCAGTCATCGACACATTCAAGTCAAGTGCCCAAAGATACAACTATAATCCAAGAACATCCGATAGACTACAGGAGCCGTCCGTATTAACAGGAGACCCCCCCAGCGCGACTTCAAGTGACTCCTCAAGGCAGAGCTATTGTGGTCGAGCGGAGACCTTAGCTTAAAAGAAGGGAGGTGTCGTGAAGTTGGCGTGTTCATGAATAGACGTTCGCTTGAAGATACAATAGTCATATTCAACCAGTTCGACGATAATACGAGATTCTTCTGCTGAGATGTTCAATCTCTATTTTGGCTGCGGCGTCAACTATAGCACAATCCGTTTTAGTCGTCCAAATTTTTCGATATCCGAAAGAGCTCTCTCTCTCTCTCGGATAGCACTCTAGCGCCTTCTTATGTCAACCACTGTGCAACCACCCCGGTTACACGGTAGCGCGTGCGGAGCGGGCCAAGCTAAGGGAGTACGCCGCACTCCAAGCAACCCACCTTTTTTTAGCTTATTGGCGCTGGGAGCTTGCATCATTGGCTAACACGCAACTTTCATCGGCTCTGGTTGCACTGCTGCGGGCGCTCCTCAAACAAACTGTGGCTTATGGGCATTATGACTCTGCCATGAGTCTCAGCAGACCGGGATAAACGCTTCTGGTCGAGTTGTGCTAATCCCCTCCTGTGCTGAAACATGCATATGAATTCCAAGTTGCTCGAATCTGTCGAAAGGCTTACCATAAACAAATCTTTCTTGAGGGTGCTGCTGTATTTTTTGAAACATGCGACATTCTCCTATATGAGGCCCATTTATTTATCGTGTATTACAAAAAATGACCGTTTTATCATGTTGGAGCACATAGTTCGTCACACAGCTGTCGTCACCCAAGCATTTGGAGGTGGACGCTTTTCGCCTTGGGTCATTATATGAGCTCGCCTGCCCTATTTATGATTAATACGTAACGGTAGAGCGTTTTGAAGTTGAGCGCTTGTTTCGGGAGAGGCCCAATCAGAGATTCGAGTATCGCGACGTTAGCCCGCGTTGTTGTTGCTCCGTCATCATTGTCTCCAGCTCCCCTATAATTCCCGGGTTTTGGCCCGTTCCGCTACGTAGACGTGCTGTGAAATGTAACGAATGACGTAGGCACGCCGGTCTCAACCGCGATTTATTCGAGCGCGAATGCTCCCCTGCTTTCGACATCGACGTAAATAAGTAACAAGTATTGCACATATAATTGGATCGCTCCGTAAAAATATTTATTCTTCTGGACATCGAATGGAGCTGCACGTTGGTCTGTCGGGTATCGCCAGGAACACATTGGATGGTCTTGTGAGGGCTGTTAAATGCGCGATTAACCGGCCTATATAAATCAAAACTATTTTATTCCAACATACAATAATTAGGAATTATTTATTCTTTTCTATCTACATTTAATATTCCCCCATATTCACTACCTTGGTTAGAAATCGATGCTCCGTTGTTTTAAGCTGCAATTTGCCTTTGCAGACGAGCAGTATATTTTGGATATCTCTGGAAGTCGGTGCGTTCCATGGACTACGATATCATTAATGGTGCGATGGCGTCTGTCTCATCACCAACCACGTAATGGCTCTAGCCGAGTAAATGAGAGGCTCGTTACACTACAACAAAAGAGGCCAATGGTAATCTGTCGCGCCCTTTGCCTCAGAGGCTATTCGCTCTTGCGCCTGCAGTATTCCTCTTCGACGCGTGGTCGTCAGGTCCGATCCACCATTCCTCTTCTTTGTCGTCAGCGCTACTTTGGATTTGAGAGCTGTCCTAATAATCACAGGAAGGGTAAGATCTTTCAGTGTTTTGTCAAGGGTACGGTCTGCGGTCGCCAACAAAACCCCTTAAGATGCAAATAGCACAGGGTTCTTGCTTTTCTCCTCATCCCGGTCACACAAATTCTCGTGGTCCCAAGGCCATCCACTAATTGCCTGTTCCGCCACCTACTTTAGGGCATAACAAAAGTGATAAATGTACTCCTCCAGGACAACCGCGTCCGCCGAGGGTACTTTTTTTTAGTATCGAGGACTCCGTATCCTCCCTTCTAGCGAATCATTTTTCTACTCAAACTTCATTAAGTCGACCAGTGTATAATAGCATTAAGAGATCACCTCCTTTGTAAAGTCTGTTGTCTCTGAACGGCCTCTTCAATCCAAGTCGTACGATAAGATAAAATGTCTGTGAACCTTGGGGCCGAAAGCAATGGACATTGGTCCACTAACGGTCACGCAGGTCGAAACTCGAAACGATAACCGCAATTCCTCAGCCGTGCTCTCCTTTATTGCATGCCATACCTTCTTTCTGTACGCAGTAAGCCGGGGCCTCAGGTGACCTTGTCAATTGCCCGTTCCTTTAGAAGTCAGGCTAACCGCCATTTCGCAAACGCCAAAGTTAATCAAGCAAGCAAGGATTGTCCTTAAAGGATCCCAACTTTCATCCGATAGGCCGGTTCTCTGCTGCCATAGATCCAAGTTGGTTGGTCGCCGCCACGCCTGATCGCGGTTCTATTCGGTCTGCAGAATCTGCACTGAAGAGGATTGACAGCGCTGCACTTCGTGAATTGTCACTTTTCATGGATCAGGGGGGGGGGGGGGGGAGTTAACTTCTGATTGTCGCAAGGGCTCACTGCGCAACCCTAAATAACAATAATGCCTTACGTAACCCAGTGGCCATGGTCTCAGGTGGCGGTAATTGGAAGAAGCGACAGAACTCCTACACCCAGCAAACCCAAAACGTTATCAAGGCTTATTTGACTCCTTTGTGAAATCCCACGGGAAAACGTTCCGGTTGCGTGAGGAGGTGTTAGGGAGATCGTGTTTGATCTACTTTTCGTAGAATTGAATCGAAATGCGGATCTAGGGTCGAAATGGCTAATTTTTCCGCAATGATACACAAAAGATGCGGTGTCAACAGACGATCGGCGACTTCTTCTCCCGAACTGGTTTCTTGTCCGGCTAATCAAATTCAGTCGGTTCATCTAATGAAATGAAGTTGTGTACACGTCATGGTGTAGTATCCCAGTACATGCTGTTACTGATATTCAGAAAAAATGAATCCAATCCCGACCCGCCACTGATTGGCCGTTCTCAGCTCTGGATTGATGAGCCGCTTCGCCCGAATACATAAAATTGTCCGTGAATTTAATTGTCTTGCAAAAGCTGAAACTTTTGCACCACTGATCAGCCCGCTGAGGGTCACTTGGCGCGATGGAGAAACTTCGCAATCACAAAAAGACACGCGGCTCACGTTTTGTCATCTACGTCAACCCAGCTGCACTGGATCGGCCCACTTTTATGGAGATTCGAATGCCTCTGGTGGTGTCCGTGCGTTCGAAGGAGATTTCTTCCTTTTCTCAAAAAAAAATCTGCTGGTTAAATACCGAATGATATTCGAGAGCCTTTGAGCCACTGAGATTCACAAATTACTATGGACGCATTTTTCTGGCCGACACTAAGAGATGAGCAACCGGATAGGCTGTTTTTTCTACTTTGTAACTCTAGTGCACATATGCACAGCTTATAGCGCAGTGGTTCTTCTGAGCCAGCCAGGGTCGTTTCCATTCCTTAGTTGACTTGTCTCGGTTCGATGCTAAACGTACTTTCGCGCTGGATGAAAAATATATGGCTCAGCGTTTGCCTTGATGTAGAAAAGGAGGACGACAATAGCTCGTCTTCTTGTCGACATTGATCTTCCATAATAGCACATGATAACTCGCCCACCTCATCAGCACACTGCAGCGATTGCAGCACACCTGTTTGCTAGTGTACCTCTGTCTGGCCCGTTTGGTTTTAGGCTAAGCCCTCTGGGTTGTACTTGAGCTCACTGAAGCAACCTTACCCACTTACTTACAGAATATTAGTAACCATATGAATTATTAATCTGGTTCTTAGATAATTCATCTGGCCCACCCGAAGTGCACGCTGTTACGACCCAACCGCATAATGTCACAGATAACTGAAAATTATCATCTACTGATTATAGTTGATACGTTTACCTGAGCTATGGCGGTAATTTGAATCTGCGATGCCTTATCACCTGCCCCTCGTACGGTGTTCTTTTTGCGATATATGTTCGTTTGAGTTGGACCGGTCGTTATCAATCGGATGATGAACATGACTGAATATTGCCACCATAGCTGCCAATCCGGATGCGTCTGCGGGGTTAGTTCATGAAGCATCGGTCGGCTGTTTGTTGACAGCTATCAAACAATCAACGGAGCCAGCGTGTTCGCTTAGCGTAAAGGTCACGTTGTATCCGGCTATAAATGCGTTCGGAGTGAAATGTTATTGGAAGCAAGCGTCAGATAGGAAACAGTTTTGCCTAATGGAGTAGGCCTAATGTAGGCCTACTGGCCAACATACGAATCTGAAGCAAGTGGGAGTATTCTAGTTATGGGCTTGATACAAATTTACGTCTTTTTGAGCGAAATGACGCGCAGCAAACACAGATTACATCTTGAGCAGATCTTTTTCAAATCCTTAACGCACAGAGTATGACATTAGACGAGAGCGTTTAACCTCAGGATGCATCCGCTAGGTGGTATTATAATGTAGAGAGACAGAAGCTCTACGAACTTGAGGTCATGACTTAGCATCGGGATGATTTTGCTGTCGGGTTCGTTGCACGCCCAAGGACTGGCCCCTCCCATAAACTCTATTTTAGGCTTTAACGCCAATGAAGTGAAGCAATAGACAGTAATAGAGATAGGCTCAATTTGGATATCTTGCTGGTGGCCAGTGACGTCAGAAAAACGCAATCACACGATATTATCCGACCTGATCAATGAATTGCAATGACGTGCTGAGCATAATGTTCTGATTCAACTCGTGAAAGACTCTCGTAACAGAATGTCACTTATAAGGTCAATATACATCTATGTCCGCTGCAGATAACTGATCATGTGTTGTACGGCAACTTCCAGCCTAAACAAACCACCAGACCGTCAGCTCAAGAATATGAATTGTAGCATGCATTCGTAAGGAATATTAGCCCTGTTCATGGACACATCCCATTCGCAAGTCATTCATTTTCGATGCATTTGAGATTACATCGAG
This sequence comes from Stratiolaelaps scimitus, assembly GCA_019614645.1. NCBI lineage: Eukaryota > Metazoa > Arthropoda > Arachnida > Mesostigmata > Laelapidae > Stratiolaelaps > Stratiolaelaps scimitus. The sequence continues at coordinate 1,001,635 of JABWDB010000035.1, read as the reverse complement.
TCGCACATATCTACCGAATATTACGAGTCACCAAACCCGCAAATTTGGAGCCATAGAAATACTCCTGTTTCCGATTTTCATTCGTTGACCACTACAAATTACATTTAAGGCAAATCCAGCATTGTCTCATAAGCTTTACTTTCAGTTCTTTTGGTTCGCTATACTTTGGGTGAATCGTCTTAAGTTAGAAACGGGTTTCGGCGTTATGTCAGCAGTCATCGATTTTGTTGTGGAACTCAACCATGAATGTGAAAGCTAATTTTAGAGCTTGCTGGACGTATATGAGGTGAACTTCAGTGATCGTGTTTAGACCTCCTTTTAGACTAATTTGACAAGAACTTGAGTTTTATCATAGCTGAAGTTTTGTCAATAAGCCAAAGTGTCCATCTGTCAGTAGCTGTAGTATAGAGACAAACTTTTCTACGGAGTGGACTCGTGTCGAATATTAAACGTTGAATTGACCTCAACGGAAGCGTTACCGATAGTTCATAATTTTGAAATTCTGATTCGTATCTCTTATAAGTACCCACGCCCACACAACGGGCAGGAACATCTTCTAGCTTGGTCAGCTCTATTAGATTAGTTCTATAGAGAGATAAGTACAATACATCACACTTCGATTTGGTTTGACCTCACAAACCATATGGGCCACAATAAACATCTCTCGACCATTAGTCTCGGGTGCTCTGCAATCAGCAACAATCCTCACTTATAAATCAATTAAACACGAATGTTTTGCGATATCAATTAAATTGCCACACTGATCCTGTGTTCCTATACTGCATAAAGATCGACGCACATGTTACTGGATGGTGACATGTAGCACAACAGCAAATCATGCACACAATGACAGAGATGTCGACGATTTCGGATCGAGATGCTGAAGACCTTTAATTCATCCAAACGACAGGTGGCACTCAGCTCATCCGAGACGTGAACTCACACAATGACAGCCATACGCGCATGGAATACTGTCACACCGTGAAACTTCTCGTCAATCAATCAGCGTTTAGTAGTAGAAGAGCTATTTGAAAACCGACAGCGGGCGGGCGTGAGGCTCAGCTGCCAAAAATAAATATTATCTGAACTATTCATGTTGATTATATCTCTTAAAATGTACAAAATTACTCAATAGATATCCTGTATACAGTAACCCGGGCTGTTGGCATTCAAAAGTGTGTTCATAGATGGGCGTTCATAGATTTTCTAAATGGGCGCTTCCATTTAGAATACACACCGCAAAGCGCACCAATATATATATATCATAAAGATAAGGTGTCTACTAGGTGTCTGGGATCTATAAGGAAGACTGTCATATGAGGAAGACGCTTTGAGTTCACATTCGTTCAGTTTCTCTGTGAACACATATGGAAAATAGCTTGATTTCGCGGATCTGCCCGGATCACAGAATATAATTTACATAGAATATACATAGAATAGTCATGAAACAACGAAGCCAATCTGCATAATTGACAGTGTGATTGGAAAATAGAAAACTAGCCTTTCTTATTAGACCGCCCACATAATATATTACTATACATGTATCAATATAATATTATGAAAAATATTGATACATTTGCATTAATTAAATAGTTAAATTTTACGTGAACTAATTTCATAGCGTATTTTTTCAAACACGTTTTTGGACGTATGAAAACGCGTCGAATAGTTGATTCAATAACTTTGTGTGGGTTAACAATTGGTCCAAACGAACGTGCACCTTATCTTAGGGGTTATGCTGATAACATGTCACCCTGGCACCCGGGGGTCGCTTATCACCTCCCGTATAGAAGACAATGCTAACGGGAACGCACAAGGCGTTGCCACGGTCAAATGCGCAGGGACAATATTTTGAGGAAAATATTCCTTCGTACTTCTTGGCCCATTGTTATCAGTAGGATCCTATCCGAGAGGTCCAGTAAGAACACATCCGTGGCGCCCACCGAAGGTTCCGAAGACCGAGTGCCGCAATTCTACCTCGAAGGTCAGTGTACTTGGCTATACACGCTAGCGATAGTTTATGTCTGGGAGGCTTTAAGGAACTGTCCTGTGAAATTGGAAGCGCCGCGAAGAAAGAAGCATTGTTTGCCAAAACTAAGTTCTGGTGTAGATTACGATGAACGCAGGCGAAGACTGACACCTGAAAATAATCAACGTCAGAAAACGAATTCTCGTATCATATAAAGACTATGACGGTGGGAACTGGCGCTGCTTAGTTCAATCTACAGACAATAGCACCGTAAGCCCAAGCCCTCAAGGTAGCCTTACGTTTTTTTTCGCCGTAAACTCAATCAACAGCACGATCATGATCGCACTGTTCGCAGAGAAGGTCGCACAAATACATAGCACATGACAGATTCCATACTTCTGGATCAGCTTGGTGACAAACAACGTTTTCGTTGCTTTCAAAGCCCCAATATCTACATTCCACATATCTACTGCCGGACGGAAAATTGTTCGGGTTCACGAATCTATAGTAACAATATATATATATATATATATAAGCAATTGTCTCGGTTTCCTGCGTTCGTGCCTTATATATATATATATATATATATATAAGCCGTGGTCCCCTTCCGTGAATTTTTCCACTTCCCTTTCCTGTACAGATATAGCATAGTTGGATAGCAAAGCGTATTTTTTGAAGCAAACACTCAACAAGAAGAAAAACTCCAGAAAATGAAATCTCGGCGACCAATAAAACTTTGCTGCGGTAACCTTTTTATGGATTTTTTTTCCTTCGCCTTGTTTTTACCGTGGCATACACGGTCCTTTCTACATACACAGGTGTGAATTTGCAGAAAATAGCTAAACTGAGAACTTGTCTGAAACGGTACGTGGTTTCGGAATCGTCAAATTCATTATTCCTCTTTTTTTTCTCTTGCACAGTCGCGCATCATGCGCATGAATTGAATATTTGTTATATTATGATATATGTATAATTGCTAATCTGCTGTGTAATGAAGAGTATACAATTGCACACGTACAATGCACAGCCAATAATAGATAAAATGGCGTAATCGAATGATGGCAATGAGGAACTGGCGCATCGAACTGGCGGGAACATTCTAAATGTAGATTCGTGGAGGTGATTTCTGTCTGGCAAAAAGCTGGGCTACGCGATCTCTCGAAGGGCAGAAGCACAGGTATAAAAATTGTCACGCCACAGTGCCCATGAAATACACTACGGTCTTTAAAAGGCGATTGAAGCGTAAGTAAACCGCCTGGGTGATAGTAGCCTGATCGTGTCTTGTGCGTGCTGCTGTACCATTCAAACGTTGCACAAATTTCGAATTTGAACGCTGACCTGCTGTTGACCTCTAAATGTCGTTCGATGTTAACGGCAGCACAATAATAATATTCTGTTGAAGGTTGAATGACTTCACTGCGATTTTAAAGAAGAGAAGGTTCGATGCACGTGCTTAGAATGAGAGAAACACAAGGCAGCTAATGTACTCCCTGGGCATAAGGGACATCAGCTCGTCTTTTCGTCATACTAAACTGTAAGAAACAAATTGAAATCGACTTTTTCGATAAAAAAACTCAAAAATGTATAAAAACACAAAACTGACTACGAATAATAATAATAATAGTAATGCTTAGTTTACACCGATACAGTTGGCTGCATTTATCTATATATATATATATTACTTTAATTATAAAATAATTCGCATTCATACGAATACATGACGTATCACATGTATATATATATATATATATATATAACATTTAAATTACAGTTGAGGAAAAAGTAAGAAAAATCGGGGTGGGCGGTATATTTATTATATATATAATAAGCGATGACGACTAGGTAAGTATCTACAGAAGAGTATAGTACCATTACGCGAGCACGTTGTAGAGCCTATTACGGATGTTGCTTACAATAAATGGCATTCCCAAATCGACCTGCTGGCCTTTCGACCAGGGCCCTCTCCACTTATTTTGAACCCGACTGGTTTCGAAGCTTTTTTCCCGCTCTACACGCCTGCGGACTTCGATTTTCGCTGTGAACTGTATTTCAACTCGAACTCAGGCTCGAAAGATGGAGATTCCACGCAAGAAACAAGTGCATTTTCGACACCTGCTTTTCCTCAGCTTTCGCCGTGGTCTAACCGCCTCCGCTACAGCAAGGGCGATTTCTACATTGCCCAGTTGCATCGTGTAAACGAAGCTATTCAGATGAAGAGACACGACAGGAGAGGCCAAGTCATCCTCCTCCACAACAACGCAAGGCCTCACACTGGTAAAAACATCAAAGCGGCACTTGAAGCGCCCGGATGGGAAGTTTTCGCGTTTCCACCATACTCGCCAGACCTTGCTCCAACAGATTACCACCTGTTTCGTTCACTGGTGAATTTTTTAAGTGGCCGGCAACTCGACATTTCAGGGGACCTTGAACGGGGGGTGCTCACCTTTTTCAACTAAAAAAAGAAAATTTTTTTTAGAAAATGAAATCCATCAGCTCATCGAAAGGTAGGAAGAGGTCGTAAACAACAACGGGAAGTACATAATAAATATATGAATTGGTTTAAATCTATCTGCGTGCGTCACTTATGCCTCAACCTAATATTTCCAGTTGTAGTCAGGTAACGCACTTGTCGCATCCCTGGGACGCGGGGAGAGGTGAAAATTTAATTAGAAAAATAGAAATCTTCCCATTTAATACCACGGCGAGTAGGATACTGGAGTACAAAATCAAATCCACATCATAACGCCAACTGGCTTACAATATACATCCAGGCACACAAAGTTCTCAAAAGAAAATGCCTCACGAAATAGTTGACGGACATCGTCGACGTCCTCACCCGGAAAAAAGGCCCACGAATAAAAGCACGGCATACTTAACCCCGGCGACCTCATTTCTGTCGTCGCTGCTAGAGATCAAGGTTGGCAATGCTTCGAATTGAAAGTAAAAGGCTCTGGGTAGCGTTCGTTGTAACGGTGATTTTGGTGTGAATCCGAAATCGCTCTGCCGCATTTTCGCTTAAGTAATATAAATTATTTAATTGAATCACAGATTAATTGAATCCAACTCAATGTTTACGATCTTCGGGCTTACACATGCGTACGTATATAATATATTATTATTATTATTATTACGACTGGAAAAAGCAAAAAACGTAATAAAATTACATATTACAAACGATTGGGTATGCGATTTTATGATCTTGTGTAGTAATATAACTACCATAATGCTATATATATATACTAATGGCATTACAGGACGGTGTCTACGTACAAAATAGTATAGCATAGCAGAACCAAACACTACACAACTCATCGACGGTCGTTGTCTGCTGCTAATCTGGATATGGCAGGGCTCAGTCATTTCATCAACGTTTGCTGCGTGACTTCAACTAGGGTCACTTCGGGGTAGTAGTCGTTGTAGCAGCAGCAACAACAACAACAGCAACAGAATAAGTAATTGACGAAAAAGAAGATAAATAAATAGATAGATACGGGATCACGTTTTTGCCTCCCGCGTTCGTCAGAAAAGTCATCGATGTAATGATTCGTAATTCCGACAAATAAACGTGGTGATCTTCTGCGTGATCACTCGTACCATATATACGATATATACGATACCCCTCCCCCTTACCCAGTCGATGTCCAACAACCCCCCACGTTCGGCCCCCGGTGGCGAGCCCGAGAATACGAGACACAGAGCGGTGACACAAGCAGCGCAAAAAATCGCACAGAAAATATTTGGATTTTGCCGATTTTTCGTCGACTGACCACGTAAGCTTGAGCTTAATTAATATAAGACGATATAGTCCCGCTCTAGGGAATAACGGGGTCAGTGGTTGCCGGTGACACGGATTGGATAAAATAGACCAGATCAGTACCGCAGGTTCATATCCCCGCTGTGGCTGGGCCCTCACATATCGCTGGGGTGAGAAACAAGTTTGACCCCCTATTGACATCACTCCTAGCAATGTCACATGTATAACTAAGCGTCGATAAGAGTCTCACGGGAGAAGATCTAGGGGCACATCAAACGCCAATAAAAATACAAAATATATATATATAATACAATATATTCAGGCAATCGATTAAGTAAAATGCAGATATTGCAGCAATGTCGAAAGAAGCTGGTACCGCGGACGTTATCAAATGTCTAACTCTGTGAGTCAGTCTGCCCGGAAAATTTACTTTTCTCCAGATAGCGCGGTACCACTTTCTCACAGGATGCTCTCACAACATGAAATCAAAGAAACATTGATGTACGTAAGTTTGCCGGCTTCCGATGGCGGAATGTCAAGTGATATCTCTATCTAACACTTCTATGTGTATAACGGCAATGACTTGTGATACATCAAGTGACTTCGTTGCGTATGGAATTATGCAATGAAAATTCACAGAAAGCAATATCGGGTATTCGCCTATTTTTTTTTGCAAAATTGTGCTAGAAGCAAATCGCTTTTGGTCGTGAATGACCGATCGGTGTTCGCTAACTTTTGACATTCAGATGAATACTGCCGTATTGATTTACAGTATAACCGGATACGCCATTTGGAATGCTTACTTTCTTAATAGATAACATGCACGCTTCTCATATACATATTGGAGTTTAATAACAGGCATCACGTCAATTTGTTCGCCGAGCCGAGCAGCTAGATCGGGCTATGGCAACGAATGACTCGTAGCTCTCGTGCAAGCTAAACGCTAGCACGGAACAACTAATCGTTCAGTGGCACGTAACGTGTGATTGAGAACAGCCTACTTGCGGGCCTTGACGCCTCAGGATCGAGCTCTGATTATGGAGTATGCGGCGGTGGCAACGACGGCAGCAGCACCACCAGCACCGTATATGGTGTAAATGTGTAGGCGCGAGGTACACTCGAGCTTATGCGATAGATATTCTTTGAGTTAGGACACGTTGCTGTATTGGAGAAATATTAAATGTTGTCCCATATCTCTGTACATTGAGCAGGTTGAGTTTCTGTTGCCTTTACTGTTCGCATTTCAATGTCAAGGATAAACGCTGCGCTGGAGGCAATTGCCATGTTCGCACCGTGAATAACGACGATTGAGACGGGGTCAAGCGTACCAAAACTGTTTTTCGAGCTGACCCTCAGCTGTTCCCCTATCTGACAGGCCTCAGCTCTTAACCTTTAGGTATTACTATGAGGACCTGTCGGGGCCACCTGGGTCAAGCGTACCAGCCAGCCATTATATGTATATATATATATATATGTGTACATATATATTTTTTTGTACATATATATATATACACTCACCCCCCAAGCACACCCCATTTAAAAAAAATAGGATGTTCTATAATATTCCATGGGGAACGCAGACATGTTTCGTCTCACCCAGAGCGTTCAAATTACGAACTATTAACGTCTCGTAGCTACCAAAAATCTTCAGTAATCCAGGGGATTGTTTCTAGCAGAGGTGGGCCGGCAGTCCTTCCTCGAACATCGGCAAGTAGCTCAGATAGAAGAGGATAAAAGACAGATCAACAGCGGAGAGCATTGATTACCCACATGGTCGTACTCACCTGTTCAAACCTTATATATAGTTTGAGCTGACTCTCAGCCTTAAACATTTAATGTCCATGAAATTGCTATTTGCATTACTTCGTAAGACGGACTCCTAAGTGCAAATGTGCAACGGTGGGGATCAAACCCGCCCACCTAGGTGTCTGTCCTCCGGTTGCACCGCATCACTGGGTTCGACTATCTGTTTCAACCCAATATCGTTCAATCAACGAAGGAGATTCGCTCATTGGGCTTAATAATAATAATAATGTTATGCTAGTTAGTTGTGCATAGGCCTCAGAAGCGCGTACAAATCGAGCAATCAGTTATGATTACAACGGTTGGCCAGAAACTGGCGAATGCGGAGGGTAGACGTTGGGTGTATGCCACGACTTACGATGACATAATAATCATAATAATAACAACAACAATAGCAAGCCCACCATAGCAAGATGCATTTCCTATAAGCCACAATTAGTAGATCGTGCCGTATTGATTGTCATCGCCAGCGGTTGTATAATTAATTACCGATATGTTTGCTGTTGCAATACCATATATACATATATATATATATATATATATATATTCGCACAACCAGCTCGTCACATAATGACTGTTGCTTGGTTGTGCTTAGTGTCGTTTGTATCAATGACACCTGTGGGAATGAGTGGCCGCATTTACCCGCAGTAATTAACCCCCTAATTAATGTATTTCCGAGTGTGTCTAGAAATAGTTTATATGAAAAAATATACTGTCCTGCGTATAGTGATTAGTTCTATTCGGAACGCGTGCACATAACTAGCGGGGAAATGATCATAACTAATAGTTTTTTATGAGCATCAATGATTTGTGTAGTAGATGACCTGCCCGAATATGATTCACGTTATTATTTTTAACGTGCGCCAGAGTCTGCGGGTTTGGCTGTCAAGGTTGTCTGGCTTTGAGGAGCCGGCGGCCGCAGGTTCGAGACCCGGGCAAGGGGCGCATCGATGCGACGGTAGCATGTTAACTAAACCAATTCAAATGCAGAATAAGTATTTTGGAAGAAATCGTATGTGATAAGCCAATCGAACTTAATTCGAGTTAACACTAAGTTCGCGTTTTGCAATTCATATCCAGAGCATATTCAAGACCCAGCCAAACTCAACGAATGGTTAATGCTCAATAGAATCTCTAATTACGGCAGCGGATGAGGCACACTCGACGTTGTCACCGTGGTGAAGTGTTGTTATTTTTGGTTCCAAACGTAAACCCTTTACGGGCTCTTGCACATTTTGCCGAGAAGGTCATTCCGAGGTCGGCCAGCGATGGTGGCCACGTTCTCGCTGAAGGCTAGACGATTTCAAGGCTGGGGTTTCTATGGGACAAGGTCACTTAATCAAGGTAAGCGGTCAAAATTCAAAATGGCCTCCTGTTATGGCCGTCCTTCAACTATTCGGCTGACAGAGTTATTTTTGAACGGCAACACAACGAAGCCAGTTTAATACGCCATTTTGGTATTCTATAACGTCAAAACGAATCCCCCGCCGAGATGCTAAAATCAGCCCGTGCCCTTGTTTGACGCTCGATTTTAATATTTAGCAAAGCAAAACAGTAATCATCGCTTCTTGTGGTCCTCGCCTCTGTGACATCGCCAAAAAGGATTGTGTGCAGAGTTTGACTGGAAAATTTAACAACGGTTTTATTGAACACTTGGCTCAGCTCATCGTAGGCAGAGACTTGGATAGAGAAGATGCCATACGAACTGTCACATATGCCACAACATTAAATCTGTACAATATACTGAAGTAATAGCCGACAATGGATATGACAAACTTCAATGGATGTGCTTATGAATACTCATCTATCATCAGAATGTTTCAGTGATAACATTCTGTTATGGCTGAAACGTTTTGTGCAAACGCTTGACCGTTTTTACGGTTCATATATGTGTATGTCGCTCGCGCTGGACTCAGATTCACGTACGCGATTTATAATAACAATAATAATAATTATAATATGTTTAATGTAGTTTGTTATCTTGTTGTGTCTTCCCTTCGAGGAGAAGTCATATATATATATATATATATATATATCAAATATCTATGTATTATAATAATTATTGTTATATTGTATATCGATTTTTACATACCTATCCAAGGTATCCGGCGATACGCCTATCGCACATCTAGGTTCAACTTTTACACACGTAAACGAAGCAATAAATAAATCGATATTCATATTTTACGAGCATGCGTGCAGTATCCGATCCAGCGATAAGTAGATTCTAACAAATTCACCTCTTCCTATTGTATAATTAATCTCCACACTATATCGTTCATCCGAAACTGTCCAACCACGGGTCGGGACCCAACCTCTATCAGGCTCTCACTCAAGCATATATAGCGAAATGCACGCCTGTGGTTAGAGAAGGACTGTTTAGATCTGTGAGTTTCTCCGAGTGATACTCGCCCTTAGTTACTTCACTCCTTATTTATTCTGATTTAGTTAACTAACATGGGTTTATATTAAAAAAAATTACCAGCTGAATCAACAACTAGGTTTGTATGTTTAAGAGGACGCTGGCAATGGGCCGTATATCCATCATTTGTCCTGGTTTGAAAATCAGCACCAACTTCTAACGGAGACGTCTCCTTCATTATCAGACACTGCCCTTGACAAGATATGATGCTTTCACTTTTAACATATAATGTGTGAACTGGTGCCACAGCACGTATTTTTCGAAAGCTATGCTTCAGTCTTTACTCAATTCAAAACGTGCTGCTCACGTAAGTAAATGGGTTGGGACAACGAATAACTCCCTAGCAAGCGTCGCGATTTCGCCCCTGTGAAAGATTGACTACCTTTTTGACTTAACAGAATTCATACTTTTGCAACATGCACTCTTCTATATATGCGCATGCAGATATGAGGGACACTATAAGCTGAAGCGGGAGTCTTGTAAATAACGACAAATCAATGGGACGAGATTGTTAATGATTGCCGCTGAAACCGTTTATCAACTCTGCCTTGATCTCAAGGTCACATCTGACAGGTGGCATTATGCGTCGCTGTAGCAAACAGAACGGCGAATGGCGACATTTTTACATATATCGATTGATTTTAGCCACCACCCGTTTGCACGAGTATCTAGACACGAAATTACCATTGTTGCTGAGCGGTTCCTCCGAGGCCGGGGCGGCTGTTGCCAGATACAGTACGAGAGGCATTCGGGCAACTCCGCTTCAATCGACCCAACAGAAATTCTAGTCTAATTCGAAATAGTCACAGTTGAAACACAATTCACCACCAATCGCGCGATAAGTGGCTGTACAACTCAACGTGCAACACGGGTAGCCGACTAAACGATCTGTGACCACGTGGAATTAGCGCTCGTTTTCTGTATTCACGATTAGAAACGTTTCGCACAATTGAATTGGATTATCTGTACGCTTTGCAATAACTAGCACTACCACCTCGAGCCACAGCGCGGGGAAAGTTGGTGGTGTCAATGATCCAAATCAGTTTTACTAACCGCAGCAGGTTTCACTGATATGTGCCTTTGAGCGATATTTGTCACTCAACTCGCCGATCAGTTGATTAACTGTTAACGGATGTGAGCCGGTTGTGCTCTGAAAGCATTGTGCATAAGCGCGATATGATTTCAGCTGGCGGAATGACCGCGATTAACTAATGTGGCTAGGTATTAGTTGAGCATTTTTATCTCATTCATGATTCCAATTTGTGTCCAAAAGTGTGACATCACGTGGTTTATTTAGGTGGAGCAGCTGCTCTAAACGTTTCAATGGATGAGCTTATTTATACTTCGCTAAGTAATGTCTATATATTACTGATAGCTTGAGAACGCTCTCTGTGTCAATGCTTTCATATGAACATCATTTAGCGAAATGTTTTTTTATTAACTATGAATGATTGATTGCGTTATTGTTATTAGTAAAGCGCGTCTGGCTCTTGAATGAAATGTGTATGGAATCTCAATTAAAAGAGAAAAAATATTATATTATATATATATATATATATATAGCATGTATTAGAAATGTTTGTTTTTTGTCGATCATGTACATATAAGTAAGTGGTAATTTGGCATACATTCTGTTGAGTGACAAAAAAATGTTATAAAATTGTACGGGATAATCTACCGGAATGAGGAATATGGCCCGCTTAGGCATCTTTCCACATGAGGTAATTATACGCAAAATTATTCGGTGACACTGAACGCGCTCTTGTACACTCACTGGTACGTTTGAGTAAATCGCTCGAGTAAATCTACAACGGGGTCACGCGAGACTAAACACCGACCGGTTGGCGTTAGAGGTTCCTGTTTCCGAAGGCAACAATAGGCTTATGTAGTGCGAAATTTAAAGGCAATGCACTTCTCATGTCTTGTTTTTTATGCACTGGATTCTAGTCACCAGAGCATTCGGCCTCAAGCGGACTGCTGGAAGCTGTCCCGCACTTGCAGAAAAGTATGGGAACAGTTTGCGATGATAACAATACGCTTGTATAGAGAATTTGTCTTGGTTTGCGTGTCTATTTGGGTAGGCTCTGAAGCAATATATTAGTGAATACTATAGGTGTAGCGTTTCCTATAAGACGCTATATAATATAGAGTCGCAGTATGGGGGAGGGTTTGTAAGGCCACACGCCGTTCGAGCCAGTCACGTCCGCGTGTATCCGCGGGTCGTACGAGTGGTGTATTAGATCTGACTGTCATATCATTTTCTGGTTGAAGTTGGTGTGACAATTGTGCCGCATGAACGTGTGAAAATAATCCGATTACTTGTTGTACTGGTTCACCAAATTGTTGTCGCGCCTGACAATAACAACAATAATGTGCAATGAAGTCATTCGTTCACTGAGTCCAACGCAATCTGATCAGCAGCAGAGTCCATGCGGGTACTTTCGATCGAACACACATATTTAGGTCCGATAAATAAAACAAATTTATTCAGCGTTGCTACCTCACAGTTATCAATACAGACGACCAATCACACGGAGAAGACGTCACTCTTTTATTAGACTTTCCTTCAACTTTTGATTCTCAGCGATTCGTATACGTGACCGGGCGCAGCACGTATCCTTTAGGTATTACTATGAGAACCTGTGTCGTTTCTCGCAAGAATCCAAAGATCATCAATAATGATATTGATGAAATCCGAGTATCACCGCGTCTGGCAGGATTTGATCACAGAGCATATGTTTCTCCTGTCCAAGTACCCATTTGCATATCCGCCCAACTCAGTCGAGCTATAAATATGACCATTAATAACAGTATCAATTCGAATAACAGCTGAATAGATAAAATCTAATTTTACCAGTAAATTTCATCATTATCACGTAGTTCATAGTATGCTCTGGATCGCTCCGCACTATCCGATAAAGGTAGGCACCTTTAAAAGCATTCCCCTTATACATTGCTTGGCCATTGCCGCTACACCCTCACTTATATTCTGCTATCCAATTGGTTCGTTCTCTCTTGATTGCCCATTGAACCTGTCCACCGGCAGCAATTTGCTAAAAGCTTCGTGTGTTTTCTTCACAAGGTCAAAATCCTTCCGTGTTGTCGCTTCGATCCGAAGTCTACCGCTCAGTCGTTTGATCTACGGCTCACTTCGGCATCGGTCAATTGGTTATGTGCGAACTGAGGTCAAACCCGGCTGTTGGTCCGGGCCACAGAACAGAAACGCGCCGTCTTACGAACGTCTCACATTCAGCGTCAACAGCTGTCGACAGGTTGAACAGTATGTGTCGACAGGTGGACGCCAGACAGCGTTTCATCAGCTAGGGAAATGCGGCCGATATCGATGTTGGACAATAGTATTTATAATGCCTGCTAAAGATATTCTTCGTTTCTTGGTGGTTCACCCATTCAGCTGCGAAATTCCTCATTGCAACTGGCTTGTCGTCCGAGTTCCCATTGATCCCCGGTGATGAATATCGGTGCAGTCTGGCTGGCTGGCTAATCGTCGAATGAAACGAACTATGTCCCATTCGTTCGTGTCCGAAACGACGACTCAATGCCATGGGTTATGCACACTCGTGCAGATATACACTGCTTGCGGTCCCAAGAAAAGTGGCAGGTCAGTCACTGGCGCTCAATACCTCAGCGATTTCATTGTATTGGGGTCTCTATGAACGTCGAATTGTATGATACTTTAATCTATCTATTCGAAACGAATCAAGGTAAACGCCTTCATCGACTTCCATATTCATGGCAGACGCGAAATGGGGGGAGACGACGGGGTGCAGGCAGTGCAATATTTCGGTGGCACCCACAAAGAAATCCTTCTAATAATCCTTCAACAAATGTCACCGCAAATTGAAAAGTGAACATATTTCTTTGCGATTTAATCCCTAGCGAAATCATCCAAGGGAGAGAGAGAGTAATACGGTCAGCACGGAAATTAACCCTGATAATGCTGAGTCCCGAAAAGTGTCGCAGTAACTCGTCATAATAACAACGAGAATCGATAACAAAAAAAAAGGACGACACGAGCGTGTGGGAACACAATGCATTGTGATCTGATGACGAAATCCTCCGGACGAGCTGTCCACCCACCCATCCATCATCAGATGGGGAGTATCCTATTTCGCTGCTAGACGATGTTCGCTATCGAACACCCATCGACTTGTAGCGGTTTGGGAAGCGGCCAGCGGGAAGCCTTTAGTGATGACAACTTCCTGGTAATTGATGACCTGCGCCCTTTTTATTATGTTACTGCTTATACAGGAACTCTCTCTCTCTCTCTTGTTGGTGAGTTGGTTCAGTGAGACGTAAGAAACAGTACTAATGAATTGTTCACAAGTTGGATTTTTTGGGAGATTTTTCTTTTGAACATAGTTAGAAAATTTGATCGTTACGATGTTAGCAACAAATGTATCGTTTTCTATAGTATTTATTTACGGATCTATGATCCTATTGTGTTATCTTGCTACTGCTGCCCCTTGCTGAGTCAACCACGTGGGCTTTTGTTTCCGGTGTGTAGTCCGTAACCCTATAGGGCTTCTATTATGTTTAAGGGAATTTGCTCTGGTCAGGGAACCCAGTACCGTAGCGTTTTGAGCGAACGGCATCACTTAAATGAAATGAGTGAGATTTAAATACATTCATTCTTTAGCCTGGCCAATTATATATATATATATATATATATATATAGGGTGGGTAGGTCTGCCACTCCACCAGGCAGGAGTCCCACAGTACCATGGCAAATACCTTAGTTAAAAGGCCTGGTCTAAAAGAGCATTCTCCGTCATAAAAAAAAATAAAAAAAAAAATATATATATATATATATAATAGTTGTGAATATGGCACGATAGTTATTATTTCTTGAAGAAATTAAAACAATGCATCCTTAGTAATTTCTGTGACAATGGAGCTGGACTATGCGATGATGAGTCATAGCCCATGAACGATCTCATGAGCATGTCTTCGTTCTCTATCTCAGCTGTACCTGAGATTTTAAAATTATGAAATAGACAAACACGGTCTAGGGATTACCGGGACTCACTTTCGCGCCTCGTCATACGAACAATATAGGCACAGTATTATATTTCTGATATTCTGATATCATCAGAATGACCGCTACGCATCTGTCTGTGGACAGGACCAATATGTCTTGTGTGTGTGTGTTTCTTAGTTTAAATACAGTGATTTCTAAAACTCCTTTAGCGGCGAACAATTCAATATCCAACAAGCAGTTTTCTAAGAAACAGCAAACCGCATATACTTCGCTATTTTGTTTTCCACAACCGTCGGCAGTTGTCTGCCGCCTCCGTGTAGACAGGCGTGATCTCTCGGCTGATGCCTACGACATGCTGATCACTATAGGCTCTCTCACCTGAAGTTCTACCTAGGGAACGTTTGGCCTCCTAGCCTGTTTACACAACCTTTACTTGCCGGCAACCCTGCTGCATTCTCACTAGATTCCATTACTTCTGCTGACGACGGAATAACCCAGCAGTTCGGGCTATGTATGCTGTCTCAATTGCGTGCGAATCGTCCGCTGAATCAAAGTGAGAAGCATCGCCTGTGCCCTCACTACATGACGACACCCTGGCGCCCACATCAGGATGTTTGAATAACACTATTTATTGGCAGGGTACAGTAGAACGGATACGTGATTGTCTATCTGACACTATGACAAGCTGTCATCCGATACTGCCAGTTCTACGAATCGCACAATAATCAACCTATTCCTCATCGTTTTGCTCCACTCCGCATAGGTTATAAAAAAAAGTCCCGAAGCAATCGACGATGAGAGAAATCCGAATCCCATAGATATGTAAAATATACGTATGCTCTCGCTAATACTATCGCTGCACGAGGCGGACTAGATTCTTGCGGCAGGAGTCGTCCCCATATTTCCCCGGCATAGCGGAAAAATAGCAAAAAAAAATTGGAAAAAACAATATACAACACAACTGTTGTTGTGGTAACGTCTCCCGGCGCGCCTTGCGGAACGCCCGATTATCGCACACTTCTCGATAGCGTCGATTCAACGCGTTGCCCAAGTTTTCATCCAGCCTCCCATCTCTCTCTCTGTTTACAGAGGAGAGTATAGTACATTTTGTGTGACGCATGCTCGCTAAGGCTAAAAGGACAAATCTCCGGGGTAACGAGAGTACAAAAAAAACCTTAACCCGATCCGTCGCTTTCGATCGGCCCCCGCGAGCTCTCTGATGAGACGTTCTGCATCTGCAGACCCTTTCAGCAGAGTGCTATAGTTACGAGTCTCTGGTTATCGTTGGTGGCGTGTAACGAGTGTGGCCGACAACTCCCACGGGAAAACGAATGAAAATGCCAAGCCTTTCTCTGCTGCTGATAATGAACACTTAAGCAGCTTTTGTCACTAATGAACAACGGGCGAGACTGTGGATCACGCTCCGACTCAACGATTCGATCATTATTACATCGAGCCGCTGCAGTTGTGAGGCGGGTATCGAAAAAGCGCCCTAACAAGGAAAGAACTACTGTTATTTATCGTTCATCGGCATAAGCTGTTAGAGCGGTGAGATGTGGTTGTGTTTAGCCTGGGCAAAATCTCGTTGATCCGAACTGCCCATTTGTTTTCAACTGTTCGTTCATTGAAGGAGAAATCGTCGCGTTGCACAAACTGATAATTCGATGACCATTGAAAACCAACGTTGAAGACGTCCATTGAATCTTATTAGATAATAGGCCAGAGCTATTTTCTTTTGATGGATAACTTTGATAACTTTTGGTAACAACAACACGCTACAGTCAGCTGAAATTTGAAAACTTATTTATACTCGAGTCGTTTACCTGCATGCTGCTTAGTGCCAGACGAGTTTTCTGAAGCAAACACGAATCTGGAGGTTGAAACACCGTTTAGTGTTGAAAATTCGCGTTTTTTTTTATACAAAATTGACGAAAACGTTACACAGGGCGGGGGTCTTCACCCGGCAAAACGTTCGCTGTTGGTGTAGTCGATTTAGGAAGGACGATTCGACCGCTGGAGACCACCGAGGAGATGCCATCACTCCAGGACATCGCTACTCACAACTAGTGAACTAGTTGCGAATATTACTACAGTCTTTGAGAAAACGTAGAAGTTTGGAGCGTTGTATTGTATTAGAATATGGCCTCTTTGTCGGCCTATTGTGCGATTACGCGCATCACAAAGAAGCTATAACGACAACATTGAAAAAAATACACAAAATCAATCTCCCTCGAATTGACTTCCGCCCAGATGGAGACACGTGCGCCGCATTCGAAATACGGCCTAAATACAGCCTAAGCTATAAAAGCTTGGCTAACGCGCCCGGTTGTGATCGACGAGTCTGTTGGATACGTTTTTATCGGTCGCCTGAGGGAGGCCAGGCAAAAAAATGGCTTCATCCGGTGGCAGTACTGAATAATATGACTCCAAAGTGTTGATTATATGGACGTTAACCGTATTGAAAACGCAGTGAATAATTTATTCCAACATACAGTAATTAGGAATTATGTCTAGGGATTATGGGGGGTGGGGGGGATTAGCTTGGACCGGGGCTGAGTTTCCACCTGGTGTTTTTTGTAGTTTTTTTCAATGCCGTCGTTATAACTTCTTTGTGATGCGCGGAATCGCACAAAGAGGTCATAGTCTAATACAATACAACGCAACCGTATTTGTTACTTCGAGTTACTGCGAAAAACGAACAAATCGTTGCGTATTGTACTTGTCTGGTTCAACCAAAGCATTCACGTCGCCTGATACTCGATTCATGGCAACAATTAACACACTTAGATATATATATATATATATGGTACAATTGTCGCGCACTTTTATAATTAACTGATAAACACCGACGGGCGCCGCCCTGACGGCCTCACTCTTATCCCCTTCCACGGAGGCCAGCACCTCGTTTGGGACGCCACGCTGGTTGACACTCCAACACCTTTTTATGTCAACCACAGTGCAACCATCCCCGGTTACGCGGTAGCGCGTGCTGAGCGGGCCAAGCTACGAAAGTACGCCGCACTCCAGGCAACCTACCTCTTGCATTTGAAACCTTAGGCGGGCATGGCCCCCGCACGAACTTCCTCGAAGGGTCTACCATAGGCTGATCCGCGCCACCGGGGACAAGCGCGCAGGATCTTTCCTTCTGCAACGCCTGTCCTTCGCTCTACAGAGCGGCACTGCCATCGCCTTCCTCGGGACAATATCGGCCTCAGCCCCGGTCTCCAACTAATCCCCCTTTTGTTAGTTGGAGTTATCTACTGCGTTATTGTTTATCATCACCAGTGTTTCTATGATAGTAGTATTATTTATGCCATTTCCAGTGTTGGTTCTATTTGTATCAGTGATCTCAGACAGCAATTTTTCATCTACGAGTCTCTAAACTCACCTCTCTGATGATAAGCATAATCTGCACCAAGTACTCGATCCTCAGGCAGTACCGTGGACATTAAATGTTGACTGTGAGTCAGCCCGGGAAATTTATAAGTACCCGACACTAGCTTTATATTTGGCCTTAATCATATTACTACTATTCAGCGTCCCCTCTCTCCATTGTACAAAGATACCAGTCGTTTAACAACTAGACTACAGCACCTCGTGTAAAATCGTGTAGCCTCTCATGTTCTCTATGCAATGTCAAGGTTGCTCTTTTTCATTCGCAACCTGCAATGGTGATTCATACTTTTATCGATTTATCCATTTTCGCCCTTTTTATATATATATATATGAATATTGAGGTCCATTGCCCCATGCTGCGCTATTAGGAAACACGAATTTTAAAGTAGTAGTGCTATTGTAGGCCCGTTTCGCTTTAGGAGACATGCCCTTGCATACAGGCTATGACGTAGCACGAGCAATATTCATAAGTACTCCCGAAAATTCACGTCAGCACGGGGTCCATTAGCATCAAGCTGCTAGATAGCGCCGTAGCACAAGGGCTGATCTGATCGTCGACTCAGCGGCTATCGACCGATGTCATAAGGTGGCCCGATGTCGAAGGTTACCAAGAACAAAAATTCTAGGCTTAGTTCCAACCGCTTTCGTGTTCGATAGGCGCGATTGTGTGACGATCAGGTGCATATCACCCTTTTCTCGAAGCTAGTTGATCCTGTTCGCAACATATTTTAGTAGACTGCCTAGAGCAGTCCGACGTCAAGGCTCATCCAAGCGATGACACCACGGCGGTAGTTGCAGCCTTCGTGTAGAATTGTGACGTTCCTGAACGAGCAAACGAGCCAATGTCCCCTTAGCGAATCTACCGTAAAGCTCTGTAGGCGCTGATGCCGAAGCTGCTGCTACTGCGGCTGGTGTAACGAAGGTGAGACTCAGTCACATAGATAGATAGAGAGATAGGCTGGATGGGTGGGTGGTTGTCTGGCTTACAGCGCGTATAGGTCAGGTTAAGGTGCAGAGCAGAGGATGAGCCCAACGTCCGTCCGGCCCCGTGCAGGTCGACGCAACCGGGCGTGACCTAGCCTGATGTGCACCCGCTCGATCCAACCACGTGACCCCGCCGTCTACCACATAAGCGCAATTGCTTTACATATACCACTGAGCAGCTGGCCGTGTGACCAGTCATGTCGTTGCGTTGGATCGTGCGCGCGTGTGATGTTTATAGCAGCCTGCCTGCCTGCGTCTGGATACGTCCATCCGCCGTCCCTCTGTTTGTCTGCCCATCTGCGTGTCGTAACACACATAACCAGGCGCACAATGACGACGACGACAACGGCTACCATCACTACAGATCCACGGCCCCTCACTAATTCATAGAGTCAGCATCGCAGCGACAGAAACAGTAGTAGTTGCAGCAGCAGCAGCAGTTCGCCGTCGGCTGCTTTGCGCCTGCGCTCGCTGGCCGTTGGGTTTAGCTACCGAGCTTGCTCTCTCCCTCTCTCTCTCCTCTTCGTTATCTATCACTCGACCTGTGTGTGTGACGTGATCTATACGAGAATCTGGCAGGGCAAATCTAACGATCTAACGAATACAAACTATCTCTGTTATCGAGACGGAGCTGAGTGGCGCAGAACAAAAATCATATGACCCAAGCGAACGCAGGGGCGCGGGGTCCCACAAGGATCATTAAATAGAACGGCTGAAGCACCTACTAACCTATACTAACCGGTGACGTTAAGTGAACTCGGAGTTACGAAACGCAGAATGAAACACGAGGTAAATCGTAGTAAAAACGACGAAAAGTAAATGTACAACATTTGAATTCAACTTGGAGCAAAACGTGTCGTTGGTAGCCACCGGTGCGTACAACTAGTCACTACAACCTTCGTGAACTTCAGTTTTTTTTATTGCGTAGA
The DNA here is from genome assembly GCA_019614645.1 of Stratiolaelaps scimitus. Classification (NCBI taxonomy): domain Eukaryota; kingdom Metazoa; phylum Arthropoda; class Arachnida; order Mesostigmata; family Laelapidae; genus Stratiolaelaps; species Stratiolaelaps scimitus. The sequence goes on along the minus strand of JABWDB010000035.1, from coordinate 981,379 downwards.
AAATATTGAGCCAGCTTTGAAACAGGTGATGCCTTGTGTAGGATAGGTGTTTCGCTGAGTTAACCTGCGGACTGTTCATCTCTGGCGCTCAACTGGCGCTCAGAAATTGTATTTCTGCATCATACGTTTTGCGATTACTTCTCGTCATCCGCATTTTGCCACAAGCGAATCAATAGTTATTCTGTATTATTCTTCTGGTCCTGCCACGCCTCTTCAGGGATTCGCTGTCAGCCATTACATATGTCATTCGGGCGAATTAAATTGGTGTGAATGCAGGCAACACTAGGACAGAGTGGGTGACAACACTCAACGCAAACGATTTGTACAGATTGACAAACAGGTATAGTTTTGTACCACAGTAGTTCGTATGGAAATCTGTTCATTGGTTCAGTCGCAGTTGACACTCAAACTGCCACTTGATTTCCTCTGTGAAATAAACGAATGTGGCACAGTTTCAACTAGCTAACGCGCAATTTTGAGAAAAAAAAAAAAAAATATATATATATATATATATATATAGTGAGTTTTCCATACGCTCACCTTGTTAGTCCAACCTCACAGTGCACCGCTTAAATCAAGCAATCAACTAACCTATACGATAACGAACACCACGTAAGGTACACGATGATTTCCACATCGAAATAAGCAAACGAAGCAGGCGCTTAAGGGTTCAGCCAACATAAAAAAAACTGTATCTAAATTCTTCCTTCTCCAGAACCTTCGCAACCAAAAAACACTACTACCTTGAAAAAGATTAGTACATATATCAATACCAAGTATCTTATAGCTGGAAGCAATATTGCACCATTCATAGCGTGTCTTCATATATATATATATATATATATATATATCACCAGAATGCCGCGACCCACTGATACGGCAAAGGTGCATCTCGTTGTACCAAATTCCAATTTCACCATGATGATAGCGTAACTAATGATGCTGACGGGATTATCTAATGGTATGATTATTCAACCATTCATGATTTTGTCAGCTCCCCGGCACCAGCTGAACTGTTTATGTGAACCATCATTTGATCTTTTTTTTCTCCATTGTAATTTTGATGATGTCGACACCAACAGAAAATTTATATATTTGTGAATATATCACTACTGTCTACTGGGTATTATACCCTGAGCGCATATACCCATGAGCGTTGTCGATACGTTCGCAAGTCGAACTAACGATAGTTATAAAAACATTACGCAATGCTGTTGAATGTCTCTCAGGGTTCAGGGTTCAATCCTGGTGGTGTGCCGACGCTACGAGGCTGGATGTGTACACATGTAATATATATATATATATATATATATATATATATATATATATGTGTGTGTGTGTGCGATGATAGCTGTCGCCCGCCCGGGGCCTCGTCTCAACGGGCAAAGTCGGTTCTGTTCTGTGATCAGTTACCGTCGCCGCTGGGAAACTGAAATGACTTCAGTCAGTATCGAAGAGGCAGAAAAACGTGCACACAGAATTGTCACTTTTATGTGGCGGCCCTCGGCTCCGGGCCCCCGAAGCCGCTTTCAACAGCTATCCGCTCGGGTCCGCTTCGACTGCGATTCGATTATCCAAAACAGCAAAGAGAGAATTTCTGTTCCGAAATTGATGGAACTTTTCTGGCGTCCGTATCAAAGACCAGTGAAACACACAGTGTGTACATGTGAAAGCGGGCGAAGCAACAAATAAATGTTGAATTTAAAATTTCGTACAGTTGTTGCTGTTGTTGTTATTATTATTATTATTATTATCTGTATGAGATTTTGTTGTCGTAAGTAGTGATGTCGATGAGAATGAATGATTTGGGAACAAGCAACATTTTCTTTGGGTTCTATTAGACGACCGTAGTGTGACGTGTGATTATTCGATGATCATTACTTAATGATTAGATTATAAATAGATCAATGACTGCTACACATGTACATTTATTGATTACTATGAAACGACTACGTGTAAACGAATATAGAAAGAAGCTAATGGATACGGGCTAATTAGACAACCTTAGGGTTTCTATTGGTGTGATTACGTATACACGCTTTTGACGAACATCAATTAGCCACCAGTCCCAGACAGCCTCTGACGTAAGATAATATGCTCAGTCCACGAATTTACAGGTCACGTTCTTATGGCTTACTTTCGTCGGACAATTAGGACATATAGGGTGATTTAAAAAGTTGCTGCGGGGTTGGTTTTTTACAAGCGAATGAAACATTTGTGAACACTTACGATCGCACTTCATCTTTGTGATATTTGGTGTTTAACTAGCGATCACCAGCCAACCCTGCAGGATCCTATGAGCTTGTAAAAGTCACGCAAAACAGATAAGATGAAAAATACAGAATGCTCTTTCGATTTTACTTTTTGAGAACCATGAGAACGATTTTTTGATTACGCCGAATATCCTGCCTTAGTTAACGAAACCGGATCAACGTTACCACATTTTTTTTCTAGAAAGCTCTCACTTTGATTATTGCTATATAGTAAGACATTCATGAAGAAGAGGCCGAGCGCTATGGCTGGATAACTACGAGAAATATCGGGAAGAAAAATCCAAACCTTTCAAAGGTCACGGCAGGACTTGAACCTGTTACCTTTGACCTAACCCACTGTTGTTCTGTGTATCCAAGCCTTGTATTTGGGGTGCCATTGGATGCTGAGACGCCGCCGCGTCAAACCCTAGTGACCATTATTGAGTTGCTGGTAGAGCATGTGTATCGTTTCTATCAGTAAATCGCTCATTTTAAGTAGCCTAGATTCAGTTCGATTTTTTCGACGAAATTAATTGTTTTTTCCATAAAAAAAAATTGTGTCCCCGGAAATTGCAACATACGAGGCCACGTTAAAAATTATAATTTGACGCCTGTCTCATTGGATGCGTCGGGTACAAATGTACGCAATGCACCCGTTTCAGGATACGCCATGTTTCGAAAGGTATCGAGTTTAACGTAAAAAACGGATACTTTCATCGGTCTCACGGACGGCACCTCCATCGATGCACGTCGAGCAGCCTACATGAATGTGATGCTTATCAAAAACGAACTTGACCTTATCTACATATAGATATAATAATGAACACGGATACTGTCAATATCTAAAATGTCATATAATGTGAAACGTATGAATTAAAGTATTCTCTTATCTAACAAGACACCATAACTGGCCTTTGGCTACCTTGACCGTGGACTTGCGCGTACTGCTCCCGTTGTAAATTCGTGATAGCCAGCGGCATAAAGTAGCGATCAGCGATAATTGAGTTTGACGACTACTGTTGTTGTTTTCTAGTGCGATGCGGGCAGGGCCGATGCGGACTTCGATCTAATATGGAGCAAACTACAGTATAGGTTTTGTCTCAACTGCTGCTAGCAGTGGCAAACATCTGTTTCTCGCCGTTTGTAGGTTGTTCGGTGAAACTCACAAGCGATCGCGATCGCAAGGTGCCGGGTTCGATCTGCAGCTAGGTCCGGCTGACCGATTAATTGTGCTACTCAATGCCTAGTATCAGTGCATTGTAACATTTCGTTCAACCGGTATGGAGACGCTGGGTGGCTTCGGGACCACCTACGTTGGCTTTTCTTCGCAGTTGTTAGGGGCGGACAACGGGAAGGCCTGGAGGAGCCAGGGCAATTGACTTCTTCTCGTAGCGTCTTTTACTAAATGTGCGGACGGGCAAGGCTTTGTCGGTGGTGGGTAGCCATGCCGACAAACAACAGTCAGCAGTCTTTTAGATCCATCTCCGGGTTCGTTATCGAGGGGCAGCGCAGTTCAAGTGGCTAGTATACCTTGTGGTGAATTTGTCGACAAACCACCAACGGGGCCGGTAGGATCAGCGCTTCCTCGAATAGTACCGACGTCAGATCAGACGTGATCGGCTGAAAAGCACAATGGGAGTCAAGGGTGACGTCCACACAAGTCTGTTTATATCATTTCTTGATATACTTCTGTCACAACGGGCCGTTGGCACAAACTCATATTTCATATTACCAGTGGAGCCACCGCCGTAAGACAGGTCATTGTAGCAGTTCCAACAGGCAGCCCCGAAGTCCTGTCACACAAGGAGCACGGCGAGTATCAGCTCAGAAATATTAAGTCGAGGTTCAACATCTACTTTTTTAACAAATTATAACGTACACGAGTGTCATTACTTGTGGCCTACAGTAGTATGTCGACCTCTGTGATAGATAATTGTATGATTTTTATTGACTTGCCGGACTTTCTGAAGTTCACTTGTATGAATTTTCCTCCTGACCTTCCTCATAGCACGGCGGCCATGCGGATAAGTACCGAGAAATTTCTCACTGGAGTAAAACTGAGCGGCCGTCAGAAGCAAACAGAAATCCGTATGATTCACTGGACAACGATGCTCTTTCATCTCATGACCTCTTCCTTGATTCAGCACTTACGCGGCGTTCATTTTGTATACGCCTTTTGGTAACGATCATTCTAGATGTCTACATGCGGTTACCTTTTTTCCCAAGACCCTGTTATGGACAACACCCTCTCGACATCCCGATATCAGATATCCACCTTGTCAGATATGAATACTGTTATGGGCCAAGCAATAACGCGGCGAGCGATAGGCTGATATTAGAGATCTACAACAAATTTGTGGACGACGATGTCTAGAGATATAAACCAAATTTTATAACATTATTATTATTATTATTAATTATTATTATTATTATTATTATTATTATAATCGACGAGGTCTCTATATTCACCTTATTGCCTAAACGTATCTATCGTAATACCAGCACTTGAACTATGCCAGTAGCAAGCAGCAGGTACTCAAGGCCACAGAGTGTGCTACTGATTCAAGATCAAGTGTTAATTCATTCTTTCACGCAAATTCAACAATATGCGGCTGTTTCGTGGAGGGCTACAGAGGACGCATCCGTCACTGGCTAGCCTTGATATTTTCCGGTCTAGCCGGTGTAACCATCGAATCCACCGAGTCGGTGTTACGACACCAGACATACTAAGCTTCGATTGCTTCCTCCGATATATAAGGCGCACATCCACATTCGCATTCGGCCATACACGCACGCCAGCGGTATTCCGTACGCCATCCCTGCACTTATTGTCAAAGCAGCGACTGATTTGACGCGATCAGAACGACAACACAACGAATATTTCTATAGCATCGCATTGGCACACGTCCTGCCGTGTTAACCAATGCTAGGAGCCATATAGGTGTCCAGCTCACGTCTTCATTTAAGGCTTTTGCTGCTGTTCAAGCAGCTAGTGATTATTCTGGGTTGGCGTCTCGGTGACCCAAGCACTACGGCCCTGATCCGACGGGCGTTGGAGACATTCAACGCTACGATCATTTCTTTCGTGGTTACCAGAAACCTTTCCATTGTATATGTGTAATTATCAACGCTATCTGCTATACGCCGATTGAAAACACTGATAAGCTTTCGGTCATGGTAATAGGTCTGGCAACGAATGTCTATATATGGGAAATAAATTGCCGTTACACGTAGCAGCAGGCCAATGTTTCGGCTCTTGTTTATTATTATTCTTATGATTATTATGATATAATAATGATATTCTTAACAAATAGACACATTGATTCTATTTCGTAGAATAACTTTCCATTGGATGTGAACATTTTTAAATATTCCCTCCCCCTCTGTATGTATATATATACTTTCATGTATGAATACCGCTTTAAACCCAGCCGCACAAATGCTTCCCCGTGAGTTGTTTACAACAAGTTCGATACTATAAGTTAACAAAGATCTCGTTCGTAAACGCACGGCGAGAGACGGCGCATCAGTCCAGCATACAAACAACACTATCCAGACCAGCAGATACAACAACGGCTTCCCAATACCAACCGCATCATTTTCTCGATATCCAATGACAACCACTCGATACTATTTCGGGTGGGCGACTGCTAAATATAAGCACTCAATAAATTCGACACGAAGCAGCTATGAGCAAGACGGCAAATTTGCTCCGAGTCGAAAATCAGCCATTTCGAAATTTCGTCCCAATATAGTATCTACGGCAGACACCGCAGTGATTGAATTCCCCTCTCCCCGTCTGGTATCCATCCAGGTCTGCCAAGCCAATCTATATACGTAGCAAGAAGATATCGTCATAGCATTCTGCAGTAGTTGCTGTCCATTTTGTTCACCTTAAACTTGAATCGAGCAGCTGTGACACTGATTCGAGATGGCGATACCCACCCACCGCTATCATTTGCACTAGGAACGAACCACTTTGCGCGTATGCCATGCCAAGTTACAATGCATACATGCTCCGTGTGGGTATATAGACACCCGTGGGATAAACGTCATGGGCGCTATATATATTCTGCCTCATCACATGATCTGCTATCGATGCACATTCGCTACTGCTGTTGTGACAAATGATTACAGCCATGGCTGGCTCTCCCTGCAAAGTATCGTAAAATAGTCAACAAGGGTACATGGACACGATGTAGGAATAATAATAATAATAATCGCTCTTTAGTTTTATGCCGCCTTCGCGGCGGGCCAACGAAGCCTTGAACACGCTATCCACAACGAACGAAGTAGAGGAAACATTGAGCGGTATTCTGAGACAGCAACCAACCCACTGGTTGGTCACAAACAAACAATGCATAGGCTCTATTGTGGTTTGAAGCGATATTATCATTGGCTTTTACGAAGCACCAGAATAGTCTGCAAACATTTGATGCTGTCGATAGAGATGCATAGTTGTCGACGGGGACTCATCTGCATCAACAGCATCGACAATAGCTTAATTAGTTCCTTGTTCATTGTGGTTTTCTGAAGCCGTTTCGATTACATTTGCTCGAGGCTGAAGGAGATTAATGAGATATCAAACAGCTAATTGTGTTCCGCTACGCCGGCGCACTATTTTGATAAAGATCACCCGATAAGCCGATCGAGTTGTCGTCGTCGCCGGCTCGTGCCGAGATGAAGCTCAGTGATCATGCATGTCCAGTGGACATGTTACCCAATTGAAGATTTAGGGTCGAAGCCACGCCCTGTAACGGTACTGAGATCAACAGTAATACAATCGGATTATAGTGTGTACGACTTGCTGTTGTTACATGATCACAACGTGTTATCCGGTAGACATTAGACAAAACGAAGCCTGAGAATGAAATCGTTCTGTGCTTCCCGTAATTCCGCTTCCGTCAGCATAAGATCATTGGCATCGAGATGGCGCCTGACCAAACAGTAATCGAAGTCAGTCCACTTCTTGGCTACAACTCTTGACAGACACTCCGACGGGTATCCAACAAAGTAGGATTCAAGTGAGCTAGAATGGCGTGTGGAGAGTGCACTAGCAGTACACACAGATAGCTGTTGTCGTAACTCGCTGCTGCTGCTGCTAGAGGAAACGCTTACTACGGTGGCACGTCAAGGCAGTTTACCCAGTTCTGATGTTAATGTGAATCGTTTTTGCCGATTGTTAACTCCTAAGTAGAAATCATTACGTCAGGACTCCAAAGGAGCTCGCCAATGTGCTGCCGATTCACACCAGCCCGTCCAAAGCTCTCTCTCTCTTATATATTATATATATTTATATATATGTATATCTACAATTGCCGTATAAATCGGCAAGCACACCGTATGAATCGGCCTTATATTATGCGTTTTTACTATATTATTTGCAGTGCCAATTAGGTTGGTTCTCTCTCTCTCTCTTGTTCTATGCCCGTGCCTTCTGTCCTTCAATTCTATCTCCATCGCTGAAGTCCCTTTAGGTTAGGTAGATTCACCTATTTGCCGAACGTCGACCTCTAATAGAGGTTGGGTGAAGTTCAATTTCATCCTTCGAACTTGGACAGTCAATTGAATTCAAAGTGCGCCAAATATATTTTTGCTGGAATGAGCAGCCCTGTTTAGTGGATACGGCACGTGTGATCATCCCAGAATATCAAGGATTACTTCAACTTTTAATGATCCAAGCATTTTCGACCGTAACTATACATAGTCTAATTAAAGCTTTTAATTTCGGTCATACTTCACGAGAACACTTGAAATCTCTCAAATTCGACAAATAAAAAAACAATGTCCATATGAAACAACAATGAGAACGGGGTTTCTCTCTCTCTCTCTCTCGCACTCGATAACCGCTATTGCCACAGTCGTTGAACGTTGAATAGTACAATTGCCGGCGTACCTCGCTGACCAAATTAACACCTCATTGCAAGTGAGAATGTTTGAGAATACCGCCTGGTACGTGTCCAGCAGGGTCAATTGCATAAAATTAGCTCAGTAGACGCCATGCGAGCTCCCCGTCTCTTGGGCAGCAGATCACTTTACAAACTAAATACCGATTCGTACAGAGAGCCAGAGCTACATCGATTGATGACGGATCGGTGATCTTTTAAAGCATGTCTTACGAGACCCAATCCCCACTGGTCGCATCACGACTCGCTCTGGTCTCCTTTGTCGTGTAACGGTCAACAAAGATGGGAAGGTACACGTTTGTATTGCGGTGCAAGAGAATCGATCTAGCAAATATACATATCAATCACCCCCTCCCAGCGCGTCACGATGACAATCGAGTTTCTCGAAGCGATTTGATTGCCAGGTGGCCATACATGTTTGATAGGCATAGGGTCCTACCTAAGAGTGTGGGCATGATAACCTGGACGCTGACTTTCACTGTGTCCATAGCAGGTATTGGTAGTTGTTCATTGGTTAACTCTACAGAATGTACTTTGATATAAAGGTTTCTGTTTGTCGCTAATGCCATTGCAGGATAAACTCTAAAAATAAATAAATTAGCCGGGAACAACTGTTTCTATTCTTGGAAATTAGCTAACCCATTCATAGATTAAAAGCTAATTTATTATTGGCAATTTTTCTAATTCATTATTATTTATTATTATTTTATTATTATAATCATCGGCTCAAAATTTTTCTGCCTAACGTGCTCAACCATAGAGTTCAGTGCTTTTCTGGCCTCTAAAATCGTCGAAATTCGTAAGAAGCTGAACTTGCGGAAACTGTTCTAATCTGCGGATGGCGATACCAATTCATGACTCACGGACATAAATCTCTTGACAACAACATTTTAGCGATAATCGGCATAATTATTAGGTAAGCAAAATGTAAATACACAATAATTGGGGACTGTGTATCAGGCCGAGGTCGTCATGACATGAATTACTCCTGTGACCTGCCATACTTGCACATACTTGTGGCTTATAACATGCTTCATTCCCTGTTCTATGACTAACGCATATTCGCGTAGTTCAGCTCAAGTATTTAGTGATGTAAAATAATATTGTAGTCGTGATGAACTATTGTTCAAAGTCACCAAAGAAGAGAAAGAGAGAGAGAGAAAATCAGCTCTTTTTTCTGGCCGGCAGAGTAAGCCAATGATATATCAGATTCGGTCAGCCGCCAGCGCGACGTAATGCGAATCCGGCTTAAAGCAGCACTGCGCAGAAAAGCGATCACAAGATCTATCCAGAAACGAATCAGCCCATTCTCGCTACGGTACCTTCGTTCGGCAGTGCCAACGAGTCGCAATGGACAAGAGTGATTATCTGAAGAGCCACTTGTCCGCTTTACTGACCATGAGTTGATCGCAAGCTTATATTTATATTAACCTTATATTTTTAGATAGGTGGCTATATGAATACAGTACGAACTGGTAGTTCCCTATGGCTTGTTTTTGCCGTTGACGGGAATCGCGTGCGCGTCCGTGAGCCAGCCACTGCGGTAGCATAGCCAGAAATACGCTGTTAAGCAATTTCTCCGGATTTCTATTATATATATATATATATATATATATATATATATATATATATATATATATATATAATAGCTCATTGCGAAGTCTCGCCGTAAGCAAGCGGGAAGTCAAACAAGGACAATTTGTCTGCAGTAGCATGCGAATTATAAATATATATATATATATATGTGTTCGTAATGTCATGGCGTTCGTCGGCTATCCTTACGGTTGTAGGGAGGGCGACTCGGAATGAATCGACGAAAGTGAGTGGCTGATTACGTTGGATCCGAAGGCGAGAATGCTGGCTCGCGAGAAACTCCTGCTTTGAGAGTTCCGGTAAAGAGCTATAAACATTTCTAGAAAGGTATTGTAACAAAAATCCCCGTCCATTTAATTGGATTCGCCCATGCTTCGCGCCGCTAGCCTGCTACGTTGTGATATTTGGAAGTTTGGTCATTTATGACAGGCGAAGAAATTCAATAAATTCTATTCGCATCGACGGCCGAAACAAATATTGCTCTACTTCTACAGAGGGAGGGAGGGTAGAATTAGGCATACGGATTGTAAAATTTACTAAAATTAACAAAAAAAAAGCTTAAAATCTACTTTATGTCGGTGACTAGTCCTAAACGGGGCGAATTGCATTCTAACTCATCTGCGAGCTTTCTCGCATGAATCAGTAAACAACACGATGTTTGAGAATATTTTCTGTTGTAGGCGTATTGCTTGAGGAAGTAAGATCAGACGAGATAAGTGCTTCTTCAGCTATAGGCCTGTTCTATCATAAACCAGCATCTTGCCAGGCGATTTATCGGCTCCAGAGAAGCACCAGTAAGTGTACCCAGTAATATGTCGTACAGTATGCTCAAAGCTGACGCTATCGGCACTCCCGCGTCGGTCTAGAGTGAAGGCTAAGAAGTTGCACAAAAACAGAAATTTACATCAGTCATATATATTTATATTTCAGTCATGAGGGGTATGTACAGTGTCAGTTATCTAAAAATGTTCGTGGAGTAACTATGAGTCGCATGTATGCGTGTACACATGACAACTGTTGCAAGCGGCCCCGACCCAAGGGTGGTGCTGCCAGAAGAGGTCCAGGTTCGTTCCAATCTCCGATCTTCCGTTGAGTTCTACCATTGAGCCGTACCCGATAAGATCTACACAAAGCGGCAGCTCGCCGAATGAATAAGCACAGTGCGAGCTTGATGCATACAGTGAAGCAGCGCCCTGACGCGTTTAGGTTCGGGCAGAGTTAGGTGATGCCACAGCGTACGAAGTTCGTACGCCAATTTTTGTACAGTCTTGAAGGCAAAGAGTCGGACCGCCGCGACCATCGACAGCCGAGAGTCACACTGCTGTCGTTTACCAACCGCTGGTCAATCGGAGATAAGGGATCATCTCCATCTGCTGAGGGCGACACGATAAAGAAGCCTCGTATTGTCGCCTGTTCCCCATCCGCCCTTGTTTTTGATTTGTCTCAAAAATGCTCCGTTACTTATTATACATTATGTCTGTATCTCAGAAATGCGGATGAGATACAGACATAATGTATAATCCTTCCCTGTCCGTGGGAAATCTTCGCGTTGCCGAACGCAAACTGTGACCACGCTGGGTAAGTTCAACACTTTCCTATCAGAGCATACGGGACGAGACGTATCGATGTAGGGAATCCCACTCGGCCGAAAGCTGTGCTGCTATGTACTGTACTTATTATTATTATTATTATTATTATTATTATTATTATATGTCTGTTGATATCTAGTGCATTGAACGGCGAGCCACTTACCTTGATGTCATTCTTCCGATTCTCCTTGGCGACAATTGGGTCGATCTTATTGAATGGCATGGCTGACCATCATAGCTGGCCGTCGATTCGATCAGAAACAGCCAGCGACCCTGCAGTTAACAACAAGATTGAATCATTAGATATCCGCAGTAGGTTGTGCAGCAAGTGAACGCCTTTGTTGAAGCCTTTTTTTTATGTCGAATAGATCGTAAATCTTTGTTCAGCAAAACAAACGCGGAATAGAATACAGGACACCCTATAGTCAATAAGCGGAGCCAACAGCCGCCCTTTTCGAGCACTGCGGTATCACATTAAAACTCAATGCGAGATATGCGAAAAAAATGAACAGGGTCTTGTCCCAATAATCGAATGTAGAAATGTTCCATTTACATGTTTTCCACGATTCGTTCAAGCTACACAAGTTCTCCATTTGTTCGATTATCTCCTGTTGCAGAGCAGCGAAATTCAATCAAACCACTGGATCAGTCGACTTGGTTGTGTGGTAATTTAGTGTGGGGTTTCGCGGATTTTTTTCAAAATGGCGAGAGTCTGTCTACGAGGCTATGCCAGTCTTCGATTGATGCGTATCATCTCCGCTTATATCATCTCCATATGCAGCGTGCTACGATACGTGGAATAAATGATTGACAAAATCCAGAAATTCGACTTTACAACACTTGCCCATATCCGAATCATATGAACTGTACGTCCTTGCATTTTGTATGCACTCGCAACCAGGACCCAACAGAATGGGAATTGGCTGTGAGAAGCTCAGCTCCGCCGCAAACTGTGGCTATTCGGCGGGCAGTCGCCACTTCACGGCAGCCACGTCTCAAGCTCAGTCTATGATTACATTCGAAGTTAGAGAAGCCACAGCTAATCCACGTTACCCAGATGATCTTGAGCTCCGTTGCTGCTCGCAATGGCCGTGCCCGATCTGACGTCGAGAGCCATAATTCAATAGGTAAGCAAAAGCAATGATGTCTGCTGCTGCTGCTGCTGGAGTCGCTGTTGCGTACCAAAGTAGCGCTGCCGTCGATAACTATGCGACGTCTGCACCGCCAATGCCACCACTGGACGGTGGTCGATGGACGGTGAGAGCCCGGGGTCCCCGACAAGATTTTCGTCAATAGCGTCATATGATACAACAACACTAACGCGAACAACAACAACAACAACAACACTAACAACGACAACAACAACAACAACAACAACAACACGAAAACCAACAACAACGATTATAATATTTACCAAGCGCAAACACCCCAGACATGACTCCATGCCTGTCTAGCTACATAGATCTTTATTTCTGTCGTCTCCTCACCGTTTCTACAGTTACTTGTAGGTTAAGGCCGGCAAAATGCTGACGTCTTCAATATTCGGAATCCATTAACTTCCTGCTGACAGACACACCGTGTTGGTTCTCGGTACGCCAGCTGATTCTTCGATTCTTATTTGATGTGCTGTGCTCAATGTGATCATTGTGTAGGACAAATAGATATATATATATATATATATATATATATACACCGCCGTGTGTTTTCCCTCGCATAGTTCAGCTGATGGAAATACTCACTTTGCCTCTGCCTGGTGTGCTTGTTATTTGTCATGCACAGATTAAGTTTTGCAGGAGGGTGTACACATCGAAGCTGGGAGGCGAAGTCACCAGCGATCGTGTATTGGCAAAGCGAGAAGCAGTATGCCCGATAGCGAATTTAGTTTTTAGACAACGTTCTGTGTATGGAATGGTCACTTCGGCGGGTCGATTAACTGGCATGAATACAAGTGGAACGAAGATATGCCTCATGAAGACTGATAAGTGTTTCCTGTGACGAGGAAATACTTAGACCTGTTCCTTGTGTACAAACGCAAGGGATTTCGTGTGCAATCTTGGAAGAGTGGTCTAATTTAAGGCATTCGGAACAGAGCCCCGTTTATTGATATACCATCTATCCGGTCGATTGGAATCACCTGTTTATTTTCTAAGGCGGAATTGTTTCCTGGGTTCGGATATGTTAATGTTATGTGGCCATTTGTGTCAAAGCTGTCACTTTAACTTTTCTTGGTTAGGCATTGACGTCTAGTATCGGCCAGATCAAAATATCTGCAAGCCTAAAGCAATGCCGTGGGACGTTAAATGTGGGTCAGCACGGAAATTTTATTAGATCGAAATGTCTACTAATAATCTGATCATCTTTATAGAGTGCCCAGGCATAGAAGTCTACGTGATTTTTCGCGACATAAATAGATTGATTCAAACCCTGATGAAAATCTAGCACATATTCTCAGGTTGGATTTTCCCTGCCAGCGATGCCAATTAAGTGACTGTGAGAATCGTATGCATAACTGAAGTCGAAGGTGCAGGAATCTGTGCAGAAGTCTGTCAAGATTAGTTTACTCGGTTCAAGATTGGGGATTTCCATTTGAATTTGAAGCAACATTGCGGATGATCGCGAGAGATTATCGACGATGAACTAGCGGACCTCTTGATTGCGGAAAATGCGGCGCAGTTAATTGGGGAGCTTGCTGCCCAGCTAGGAGAGCGCCCAGTTGACTGTCCTGCGCCATCTGCATGGAGGGCAAGTGGATGTTTTGATGAAGACTTTGTTGGGACAGGTCTCACCATTTGTTTTTTGCTGCTTGCTCGGCAAAAAATGAAGATATAGTTTTCCGTACAAAATCGCTACGGGAACTGAAAATGTATGTTCTACGATATAATCCCCAACCAACACAGAGGACAACCGTCCACATCGACACCCAAGAGAAACACTCATGGCCTTAAGTTAATGTTGTGTATCTGCTGGGATCAGAAGGGGATGCTCTATTATGAATTGTTGAAAACTGGAGAAACAGTCAACGCAGCCCATGCACAAGATATCTAAGAAAAGCAGAAAAAACTAAGCCAAGAAATTGACAGGAGACGGCCGTTGGGGCAGAGGACGGCGTAAAGTGACATTGCAACATAAACCCCCTCGCCGACCCGCCGTACTGTTACCGATCTTGTCTAGGAAATTTGACAGCACGGCCTACGGGAGAAGCGTTTCCAGACAGAAACAGTGGTCCGAATTTGGCTGGACCTATGGATCTCCTCCCATGAGAGGCTGTTTTCCGCCCGGGAAACCGGAGGCTATGCGATCGATAGGCGTAAGTCATACGCTAGAGTTACCCAAGTTACCCACGCTAGGGAAACTTGGGACAGACAGTACCTTTGACGTATGGAACATATACGATCAACTGTTGAAGTCCGTCAACTGTTTCCATTTGCCAAAATAGCCAACAGTATATGTTAGTAATTGCTCTTCGAGTTGACCCTCAGCTGTTTCCCTTTCTGACAGGCTTCAGCTCTTAACCTTTAGATATTACTATGAGAACCTATCGGGGCCACCTTTGCTTATTCTTCTCTGCCTTACTCGTACCTGGCGAGAATCTTCATATAAAGGAGAAGATAGTAGATATTAGATAACAGTGTCTGCTCGGAAGTTAGAAATTGTCTTGTGCATGGCTCACCTTACCAGCTAAGTTTGACTATTGCAGATGACGACGAATATCGTTATCGTCAGTCGTGACGATATATTCAAATGTGCTACCTCGTCACAGTACCAGGGATAATGTTACTGACCGCGACGGTATCGATGTCAAGGGCTTCTACGGACCATTACAAAAAATACAATACTTCGCTCTGGATGAATTCACACAGAAAACAAAGATCACTTTAAGAATCATGTGGGAGTTTAGGCTTAATATCGCTCATTTAGCTGAAGTGCTTTGTTATGCGCAGATAGGTGTAGCAAGGGCAAATTGAAAATCTTCAGTAAGGGACTGGACGCCTTCAGCGTCAGGGAACCCTCGGAACGCGACGTAACACACAGATCGACCACACCAGTAGGTGTCTATTATCATTTCTGCTACTGCGAATCTGTTTTTTTTCTTTAGATTTACCTATATATTGCTAGCACCACAACGGAAATGCTTCTCACACTGCTCTGATGCGGTTCGTTGTTACGGGTAGTTGATTCCCAAAGCGGCAGGGGACAGACAGTGAGGTTAAACTGCCGTCGCCTGTTCGCGCTTATTTGAGTGAAGCCGAAGGCGCCACCATAACAAGCATATTTATTTGCATTCGATGGTATTATATTATTAGAATATATTATATATTCTCTGTGTGTTCTGACAGGTTCAACATCAGGTTCGTTATACTGACATTATATACATATATTATATATATATATATATATTGTCAGCGGCAAAGCACAGAACTTTCGGGTATGAGATTGAATAGGAGACTTTGAGGGTGTTTGTCATTGTACTAATTGAAGATAAATGAGTCCTCCATACATGGCTACCAGTCATCAATAAAGGTGTATAGTACATAACAACATTTAGCCTTGTCAAAATTTTAAAGAACTATGCATTGTACAAGCCAGCGCGAATAGGGGGATGATAAACGGATTTTGAGATAAGATTTTGACAAATACGAGTGGCGTCAAGTCTGACGAACTGCGTACTGGTGACACTGATGCCTCTATCCAGGTCTGACGAGACAGGTCGTACGAGTCTGATCGGGGCTATTATTGTCTATGTCTGCTAACGAATCTCTTTGGCCTAATCTCTTCCCTAAGGAGAGCTCATCCCTCAACGTGTTCGTGCAGTTAATCGTTTATCTTCGGATCCCGAAAGGTTCTCTCGATCGTCACTGCCACTCTTTTGTAGCACTAAATTGCTTATCTTTGTTTTCAGACAATCAAGGTAACCGCTTGATCTTCGTTGTGATTGGTTTGATAAGCAATGGCCGTAAGAGGCCATAGGTCTCGCCTGGAACCGAGCTGGTTGGAGTCCCGCCGCGTGACATTTAAGTGAACTTAAACATTGTAAAATTGCAGTTCCTTTAATAAACGAACGAAGCCTATACCTTAAGAGAATAGGCGAAATTGAAAAAATAAAAACTGTTCACTGCACTTAGGGGCATTCTAATACGAAAATTGTTTTAATAACACATTCAGCACCGATGATGTCACACGTATAGAAGCGTGCCTTCAAGGGTAAACTTTGAACCTGAGCGAAGTGGTGAACACCATTTTTCGGAGACAAGCGGAACTGCCGTTCGAATTGATTTCGACGAGACGTCCTTGACGAGTTGCCTCAAGTTCAACAATATTTGTACGATGATGACATGGCGTGGCTGTGTGTTATCCTGACGCGGCAACGCTTACCATAGGTAAGCTCCAGTTTGTCATGGTACATCACTCGAACTAGAAATCAAGCGATCGCTCAGCGGATATTTCTGATTGACAACTGACTGACCGAATCAGCTGAATAGAATCAGGACAGATTCGCTGTGCTGGTCGGCTCCCGAAGGCGCCGATCTGCACAGTGGCCCAGATGGTGACGACGTCGATACCATCTGTACATACGAAGTTGCTATATTCTTCGATGACAGCGTTGCGGTGGATCTGCGCACCTCTGACGTGATCTCACTATCTCTCTCTCTCTGTTTCTTTCTCTCTGCGAGGCTGCCAGAGCGCAGACCGCCGAGATGGCACTGGCTTGAGATCAAACATTTCCTTCGCGTTTTTGATTTGAGATTCAATCCTAGATACGCTTTCGTGGTTGACACGCCACTCGGGGCAATAGCGCAGGTTCTTCGCATCGTTGGGTCTTTCTTTTTCTTTGGTTTTGGCTTCCTCAGTGATGGCACAGCGGTAGAAGCTTGCCACCTGGACTTATGGCAACCCCCGGGTTCGACATCGAAAATGGAAAATTGAAAAAAATATATATATATATTGTCAAAAAATGAACAATCTTTGAGGGTGGTCGCGTCAATGTTGCTAGTTAAATAAAATATTATATAGGTGAAATGGGGCCGGGCGATGCCAAGAGATTCTTTTCCTGGTACCCTAAATTCAATAGGCCTAAGATAAACTGCCGCAAAGATTCACGATTGAATAGTACACGTTCAAATTAACAGCACGATTAAGCAACAAACGATTGTCATTCACAGCTTGCGCGGGAGGGTGTCCCGCTTAAGTGCCACTAAATATGCCGGCGAAATTTTGTGATCTTCCATTTCACCTCGGTGCACCAACCCCTTCGAACTATTAAGGGTGTCTTCAAATTGAATTGAATATGATACCAGAAAAAAAAACAAATTGACTCTCGGCTCTTTAGTTCAACTCGGGCGACACTTGTCTTGAAAGTGTTCAAAATCCGGCTGATGCAGGAACCGATCCAATGTCTCTGGCCAGATGAAATAGATAGATGTCCCACAATGATGTTCGTTTACAAATGGCTGCGAACTTGACCAACCGTTGCTGGTTTGTGTAAGCAGCCAACGATCGGCAGTAAGTCAAACGGATTGTTGCTCGACTACTGCAGCCGTTGTGCAACGGCCGCATGCGGAACAATATCGACGTAAGAAACTGAAACTGTCTAGAAAGTGGTATCACTTTCGAAACATGCATCAGCATGCATCGATTTTCGGTTCCAGGGGTGAATTTCGTCGATTGTATACATCGTATAGTTATATAGTTAACTATACATCGTATAAGTTCCTCGGTTCGAAGACGTTGCCGCTGAATATGTTCGTCTTCAATATACGTTCGTTGTCCTGAGCCTCCTATATCAGGACAGAACCAGGAAAAGTAACTGCTGCCTGCATACTCGTGGTATTATTAGAATGTGGGGTGTCGAGAATCTATATTAGCTGTCGCTTCTTCGAGTTAAGTTCTGGGCGCGACCGATGCACGTTCGATCGTCACGTGTTTTTCTGTTGTCATTTGCACAGAAACTAACACAAGACATACAATCAACTGTAGCATTGCTGAGGACAGGGTTAGAACTAAGGTTTTCGAGCTGACTCTCAGCCAACATTTAACGTCCCCACCGTTGCACATTTGCATCTAGGGGTCCGTCTTAAGAAGCGTTGCTGAGGATAGAGTTGTTTTGCCCTTTATTATACTATCGACTCGTCGGGCTTGAAATCAGAATCAGAAAGAGCGGCTAACCGAACTGTGTTAATTGTGCAGTTTAAATTGCAGACTGTCGAAAAGTTGATGAACGTCAAAAAAAGGCTGACTATGGCAATGTCTTACATAGTTAGCTGGGTTGTGCGATTCGGGTAGGTACATCCACATATTACATATGCCCGTAGTGACTGTGGTCAATGAGTCAATTGTGCTGTAGCGCCTTGAGCCTTCTGCCGGTGATCGATGTCCCGTGTTTCAGTGCTGCTGCTGCTGCTGCATCGACCGTTCAAGACGCCGTCAACGGGTCATGGACCCTGTTATGCTTGCGGTTGTTGGCCGTCTCACTATTGACTTCCCACCTCACAAAGAGCAAATCTGACTTCGGGGTTACCAGTCTGTTCAGATAGATGCAGACACCCACAGAAAAGGATCGGCTCGCTCGCCGCCAACCGTCTACCTGCGACGTTCAACGGTCTGGTGGCCCGGTCATGTGTTTATAAGTCCTACGGTCTTCTGTATTCTCTGTGTGTGTGTGTGTGTGTGTTCGCGTGGCTGTTTGTTTATAGGAACAAGCCACTTCGGCTGAAGTGGCGGATCGCACCGACTCACAGCATAAGCGAATATGAAAAGAACAACACAAACATCGTTCCAGTACTAACACTATCACTACCACTGGTAATATTATATAATGTAATAATAATAATAATATCACAGTCCAGTGTATAAGTTAACGACACCACCGTTGGGCGAATCGACACGGGCGAAAGTTACGATTGAAATGTGGACACGTCGATATACACCCGTGCTGTAAACCCTTACTGACTTAATAAATATAATAGGTATATTATGGCGTGCGTCGGACGTGTAGTCAGTACAACTTCGGTTGGTTTTGAGTGAAATGATGATTCTGTCATATGGACTATATATATATATATGTATATTATATAATACGGGGAAAACAAATGTCGAATTTCGAAGGATGTCGAATTGACCTCGAGGATCTTCTCGTTGACGCCGACCAGACCTGTACGATGGCAAACTATAATAGTATGCAGGAGCGAAGCTTCTTGACAGCTTATACCTGCCTAATACCATGTATACCGTATCCGAATAACGTCCAGATATCGGCTAAAGCGCTAGTTGAAAATATTTTACATTACTCTCCAAAACAGACACTACATAAAGGCTAAGATTTATTAGTTAGTTTATTATTAAAGAAACGACAACTTTTATTTACAATGGTTAAGTTTAGCTCTAATATGTTCTCACCAGGTCACGGAACTCAACCTGCGGCCTCTGACTTTTTACAGTCAGAGGGGTTAGGCACCGTCCAACCGCCACCGCTCTGAAATAAACGACGCAGCTACGAGCTGCTTTTGAGTCGGTGTTCTCATGTAGTGTATACCAAGAAGTAAAATAATATAATGTGAAGAGAAATGTGTGAAAAACACTATCGAATGACTAGTTTTTGGCACTGATGCGTTTCGGACATGGCAAAATGCTATGTGTAAATTTCATTTAAAACTGCGATTTAATAACTTAATGTAAATGCCGTGTGCCGGAGTAAACGAGCACCATATGGCTTTAAATTTTTAATTTTTTATATTTTAAATCACTGTAAACACAGAAATATAGAGTGCAGCTGTGCTCCTGCTAATCCCTTGCCGTTTAAACCCGGTAATTCTATCTCATACGGTGAAGTTTGGATTCAAAGGTCAGTCCGACGCGATTTGTGATCGCGAACAGCAATGACAATTTAATAAAGTCATCGTTCGGTGCAAGCAGCACAGACAAATTTCAACTCTCTTGACACAGGCGTCTGTCAGTCGTCAAAGTGGCGGCCCTATTAAAAAATCAATTGTGCCAATTATCTGCTAATCACTTTTTCAAATGTTGGTCAGCCACCGTGAGACGAAATTAGTGGGCGACGTCTGAGAGTGCGAGAGGCTGTCAGCGGCTCTGGAATATACCGACGTTTTTTTTTTAGAGGAGGAAATTTTCTTTTCGTCACCACCAGAGACACCTTCCAATCTCCATGAAAGTGGGCCGATCCAGTGCAGTTGGGTTGACGTGGATGACAAAACGCCTCTGCCTGCTAAAACCAGTACCCTCTGCTGAGAGTCTACCTCAGCAGAGGATGGTATATACCGACTAAATGCTAATAGCAGTAGTACCGTGGACGTTAAATGTTGGCTGAGAGTCAGCCTGAAAGCTCTTGGGGGACAGTATTCAAGGAACTTTGAATACGTTTAAGCCACCATGAACGGTAAATAACTAGCGCCTCAATACACACTGTTTATTATAAGCTGAGGATGTGCTCAGCGAGACGTTATCTCGATCCAAGAATTGTCGCGAATGCAATGTTTTGATGACCAATCTTCCGAAGTCGTCTCGGTGGAACTGTACCGCGAAATATTACTCGAACAAATAGAATCAGTTCGATGAAAAGTGATCTATAAAAAGCCGAGTCAAATCTTAGCAGAGAAATAATCGAAACTTCATACGCAACTTGCACGCCAGTGGCTCACCCGATGCTCGAGCGCCGTGTGATGTATGTAACATGAACGTCGCTAGACATATCATGAAATGTATTCCCAGCTGCGCCAACAATGCCGATAAGCTATGTGAATTATGTTTCAATTAATGTATTTAACAATATTAAGAAATGCATTTTCTTATTTTGAGTAAGTGTGGTTGTTTGTCGAACCAATACGGGTTATAATACATATCACTGCTATTTACCAATACAGCAAATTTTACAGAATGAGATCGTGACTCGTAAAGGCGGGACAAAGGTTTGTATTCAACCGATCTCGGGGTGTACTCAACGTGTGTGACTAACAAAAAAAATCAATATGTTTCGGGTATTATAAAATAAGCCTTCTGACGTAATGTCATAAGCCAGCTAAGTATTTGCCAACTGAGAAATAGGCTATTCAGACAAGTTCTGTTTTTTTTTTTCTGACGAGTCACTCATATATGTAGTATACCACCATATATGTAATATTGTACAGGGAAGTGTCTACGGCACAGTGACGAATGAATAAGTGTCCCTAAGATGACAATGGTCTTTAACCGTGATATTTTTCCGCACACCTTCACGACAGGTGACACTGCGCTCAGTGTTCCCGAAGTTTGAAGTGTCTCGCGAGCGCGTGTCGTCTTCGCCATCCAGTTAACCACTCGCGTCAAATAGTTCGTTTTCGATTCTCTGTCGGGATGTCGTATTTGAAGATCCCGACGTGGCCTTCTCGTGCACCCCGCACGCCCGCAACATCATATAGTTATATGGCGTTCAATAGCAGTGCGACATCTCAATATAATTTGCAGCTGTCCCGTGCTTTGAATCATACCCTCGGGGGTGTCCCATCCCATCTAATGTCTCTTCGTTCCATTTGCGCACTGTGGTGTCATGGTGAACAGCAAGCAGTCACCGGTCAGCGAGCGATCGGCAGTACTTCCAACATCAGACAGTTAACGGTGAAACGAATTGAACCTTGAATGCCGAACTGGCCACGTCTCAGCAAGCAAATAGCTCTACCTTTCATAGAGGGTAAACAACATACAGTATATAATGAATGCGGGGGCGATCTATGCAATTTGTGGCTTTGACCTATACCATCAAGGTTCACACACGAGGCCAACGATGTGAACAGCAACCTGTGTTTTGGTATCAATCTTTTTTCCGGGGGGAAATTGCGTGCTAGACTGATACGCCTCATTGGTATACCTCGAACAGGCAGTTTGTTCGCATATTATGGCATACAATAATTTTAATTTGTTATTACGAAGTTATTATTTATTATTCGTAATATTACCATGGGGCAAGTAAATGGGTAGGAGGCTCGATTAATGGCGATCACAATTCTAGGTCTGTTCAGGGTGATGGGTGCTGACCTCAATGAGCCTGGTGTGCCGTTGTCAAATTCTGGACATTGACGGCCTAGAGAGATGCTGTCTAAATTGTTTTGTCCCCATAGGCAAAACAGTCCATAAGAAGAGTTGCTTATATCCACGGGCGAAGAACTTTATTTACAGTGACCAATATTGGTTGAGGCCGTATAGCATTGATATTCGAGTCCTTCTCTGATCATTTCGACTCGAAAGACGGCGAAAAGTGTTCGTCGCTAGACGTTTCATTGTCATAGACTTCATGTAGCAGCCTGCGGGCATGGCGTGGTGGACAAGGTAGGCAGTACCAAAAAGGGAGTTTTGTGGAGTCTGAGGTTCAAATCTGAGTGGAGTCATATTTACTTTTATGGGCAGTATCTCCGCAATAAGATTTGTTAAGTAGTAGTGGCAACTAATGTGGTCTGCGGCATAGCTACCACTGTGCAGAAAGGAAGGCACCGTACACCCCCTGTATGCGTCATAAATACTGCATGTTTACATACACGGGGCTTTCTACAGACACCCTATTGATCACAGTAGTTGTTCACAGACGGGAAGTGCACAGAGGTCTTGAGAGATTGGGAGAGAAGGGAAGCAGCTGAGAGTCAGCTAACCACGTCATGTTCGTACGGTGAGGAGGATGTGTGGTGCTCGTGGCTGGGCTTGTACACATCTCACCACCCTTTACTGAAGTAATGCGATAAGCGATACCGGGAAGGGTGGTGCTGTTGAACATCGTCAACAGTTCCATAGGGGGGGCGGCCATGGTGTTGGCATGCATTAGCATGCCAACACCCCCCCTTCAAAAAAAAAAAGACTTCATGTAGCAGGACCCGGTCTGCTTTGGTGGAAATGGACCCAAACAAACCAATGTGACCCTTTCCCGAAGATCATTTAATGACAGATATTCGATTTCGTTTCGGAATGGTCAGATGTATTTGCATTTGTGCCTTTGTCCAAAAAGTAGACAACTCTGCTGGTCGGCTTCGTAACCATGTTTCTTGAGTCATACAAACAAAGAGGAGAAATAATACATTTTTACACGTTCATGTTCATATGCGTTATCTCAAGGATTCTTGACGAGACTCCCCATACTGGCATTCATCCTGCTAATGTTGACGTCGCTAAATTACCTAAATTTGAGCGTGCGTACCCTCTAGCACCTGCTTTGGATGTCTGCGAATCTGAACTCGATCTGTGAGGCTGTTAGGCGATAGATGATGTGTGGGTCACGAGATCTCCGGTTCGAATCCCACAGGGCACATGCGAGTCGATGCACCCCATTGTGCTTGCGGGATTTGACAATATATAGTTTATTACTATTACTAATAATAGTGATTCATTCTAGGGTGTGAGCCCAGCAGTTTCTATTGATACTCGTCCTCATCTAACTGACTCGTAGCTAGCTGCCATGTTCATATTTAAGAGTGAGGTTGTCAAGGTCGAGCGAAGTTTCGAAGACCATATAATAAGCAGATTCTTCCTTGTCCAGCCGACGTTGAACTACATAATGATATATTCAACCCGTTGGAGTGTCTGGATTCGTTCCAACTGTCTCAGGCAGTTTCCTTTTATCATCCTTTTAAAGAAAAAGTTCCTATTATACGGGTGGGATTGCAGTTACAATACACAACCTCAGAGTGTACCTACCAAGTGTTTGAGCTTACACATCACTTTTAAGATGTATTCATAACGGGTTCTAGACAGATGTGCCAACAACTTGGAGTCCGTTGTTGACATCATGAAGATGTTCGCAGCTGCCTAAATGGAGGATACTATATTCACTCCTGGTATCGCGCCTTGCCTTTAAAATGTCAAACGGTACTATTCCAAACGATATTGCCTTCCCAATCGCCCCGATGGTAAGACGGACTCACCATTGGCCAACCGAGTTTGCTTTGATGCCACCTGCCACTAAAGACTCTACCCGACACAGTCCCGCCTTATCGTCTCCCCACAGTCTTCGGGCTCTCTTTCTCGAGAGATTCATGTACTCTCCTCAATTGAATCATTTGCAATTGAAGACATTTTGCAATCTACTATGTTATTTGTAGGATATGTCGCTATTTTACCATACTTATGCCATCTGTATTCATGTATGATTGAACTGTATATATTTCTCGTTGGAAGTGTGAAAGATATGATTACTGGTCTAGGTTTGCTTGTGTTCGGTGCATGTTCCCATAAATATTGTTGCTTTTACTACGAATTATTGGGATACATTATATTCGAATTCTGTGCTGTCGACAGCAGTTATATGTAATAACCGTGATATAATAATGTTCTTTAATATTGTCTTTTTTTTATGAGAATTCAAGTCAATTTGTAAAAAAGCTGCAGTTCCGTCAATAAACCACACTTCGAATCAATGAATACATGAATGAGCTCGTAGTAATGAGTCAGCCGGCTTGCATAAATGAATAATAATATCCGGTGCTAATATCACTTCTAATTGCTGAAATTCAATAAAGGAAAGCACCAAAAAGCAAACACAAATTTTTACTGAGATTTGTAGACACAATGGCAGATGCCGATATCGCAAAACTTGTGCCTTCACTGCGTACGGTCAGCTAAGCAATCCTATGGAAGACGAAGCGAAGTTTGGAGGTAGACACCGAAGGTGCCACCCAGCAATTTTTTCTCTCCTTCTGTTGCCAATATATGCTTGCATGAATAGTCTGCACTTTAAAACACACACAAAACAACGAGGAAGAAGTTCACGGTAAGTTATGTCAGAACGTATCGAACTTAGGTAGAACGTTGGCGGAACTTCAAGCAAAGTTGTTCGTGCGTTTTTCTTTTCAGTTTTTGTTTAAAAAAACCCTGAAACCATCAAACTTCGCTCTGGTTTTCCATAGGCTAGCGTAACTTCCGAACTCCCTCGTACTATTTGTGCTTTTGAAATTCAACATTCGTCTTTTCCACAATATATAATAATGAAAGTATAAAACCAGCTAGACTAAATTTCCATTGTCCCCCAGTAACAACGGGTCAAACCGTGCTAATCCACTGTAGATTAAAGTCATAAAGACGGCAGTGAGTACTCTACCAGTTAGCAAAAGCGTTCGGGAGTAACGCTAATTAATAGAGCCTTCCTCGTCTTGTTTGTTCCGCTAATACGATCTGCTGGCGTACAGCACCGTTCCCACTCTCGCTGGGCGGGCTCGAACGGCAGCCTTCGGGGTCGTACATCGGCGGAATCGTCACAATCGCGCCAATGTCTGCAAAATGGCTCGCTCTCGAGATGTTACCGTGATGGCAATTTCCACTACATGTTTACACGCCTGCCGGCGCACCACCCGTTTACAAGGCTAGCCGCGACGTCGGCGACCGTGAAATTCACTTCTGGTCATCGTCTCGTTTTACTAAGGCTCAAGCCCATAAAGGCTCACGCTCGCAAGGCCTGTACCTGTGATAGCTGCTTATATAAAAGCCGATACACAGTCAAACACTGTACGTTGCGTCGAATTACTAAATCCGGTTGGGGGGCAACTGCGGAAAACGCACGAATGTGGCTGTTTTCGAATAGATATACATTACTTTTTATAATTTATTAGATATCTTTATTAGTAAAACAACAGAGCGAACGTTCTGCGTAGCAGAGGGCAGCATCTCTTTCCACAATCGGCAACCTTTTTGTGTATGGAAGTTATGTGTAGATATGACTTAATTAGTAGGCCGGGGTCGTATTACCATCAGTGGTCACAAAATAAATTTGAGTAGCGGCAGTAGCGCAGATGAGCCGCAGATGTCCACATGGAGGAAGGGATCCGCTCGAGTTTCAAACTCGGAGAAACTTTTTACGGCACAGTAGCGGTTCAGCAGGTGTTACTCTGGGTATGCATATCACTGCAAACACGTATGTACATCTCTCATCCATATCAAACGAAAGCAGCATGTCGAGACTGTCTCACTGCTTCAGTAAACCTCGTTGATTCTCAAGTATCGAAAACAAAATCAACAAATGCTCAAATCCAAAACACATGACGTTCAGCAATGACACAACAAGGAAACAGGCGATTTCTTCTCGGCGCTTGAATAGCGGTCGCGCGTACAAACGTTGATAATCCAACACAATTTTATAATAATTACTACGTTACACCCCTCCCCCTCGTCGAGCTTGTTGCTCTGGCAAACTTCACCGACTTCACGAGGTCAGCGTGTTCGCACAACTGATGTTCGCTTGTATTTGTCGCCTATAGGTCAACCTCACTGTGTGTCGCCGAAGCAATCAGTGCACCCCATTGCGGAGACTGGCTGTTTACGATCAGTGGGAAGAGTTGGAGGAAAATATAGATGCGCGAGAACAGATACGGGAATCAACGGGGGAAGAGATGTCAAATGCAAATCTATGGGCTTACGGCCATATACCCCAGATGGCTGTCCATTGGGATGAAGAGACGGAATCGACCTGCCGTCTGGTACAACCCTCCGAGGAGAACAACGGCTGTATATGCTAACGTTCATCGCCGTTGCGAGTCGTCCACTGCTAACCGCTAGCAGTAAACGCAGCCACAATTGACCTCACTGAGGTAAACAGAGATTTTCGAGCGCAGCAAACGTCCGCCTGAGCCCGTAAGCGTCGCTTCTTTGTGATGACTGCACTACCGTGCAATGTGTACCGATGGCGCTGGTACACGTATTGGCCTGTCAACGGGATGTTCAGAGATCAGAATCAGCACATGTTGAAATGTGCTTATCTCTCTGATTTTGAAATACAATCATTTTCAAAATTGTTCCTAGGGTAAGTGACATAACAGTGCGGAACTGTCTGCCATGGCGACTGGGTGGGCTCGATAAGTTACAACGATCTCCTGTTTCCTATATGTTTCGCAAGATTCGAACCGGTGGACGTTTTTCAATTAAATTCATTCTATGAACTAACCGAGTCATTAGTTTTGTTATTTTCGACTTCCGTAATTGTCACTCCCGACCATCGAGGGTATCATTAGCGTGTTGTGCTAAAGAACCGATTTAGTCGATAATCATATGTTGGTTTTGTGTAATGTGCCTACAGAGTGGCTAAGTCCTTTTGAATGTTTTCCACGTGGAACCGGCAAAGATTAGCCCATGAGGTTCCAAAGTGATTCAGCTTTACTTTACATGTCTCTGGTCTTGTTGTCAAAGTAACTGGTGCCTGTGCAACGCGCATGTTTAAAAGCCAGATATGAAGAATAGCCGCTAATCTAGCGTACGCAGCAATTGGACCGTTCAATTATGCGTTGACTAGTGTCAACTTCAGAAGAAATTCGTCTCAAAGTGACGCGAAGTTTGGCCACAGCCGCTTCAGTCGACCCAATTGATAAATACCGGTGCGATTTATGAATGCCACAAGTGATCGGCGTCATGATTTCGCTTGGGGTTCAGTTTAATGGCCTTGCTTAAACAGGACAGCTACGATTTCGAGCTAAATTATCAAGTTTTCAGGTCTGGCCTAATTAGGAGCTACGATTTGAGATTTAAACTCATACATACCTAGACAGCATAATACAAAAGCCATATAACAGCACCATAAACAGCACTGCTTGCTTGCCATATACCCACCTATGTAAATGGCGAATGTTTTAAACACAATCAAACTCCGATTATTCTTTGTGCGGGCAACAGCATGGGAAGAGATACTACTGCTACTATCGCTACTATTTCTACCTACCTACCTACTCTCAAATATGGGTGAGAGGCTAAAATTAGCAAACCCTGCGTGAATCTAATAACGTTAATCCAATATCTACAGCCTCCAGTGACTATAGGTGCACCAATCTCGGATGAGCTCTCATGATCAGTTTTACGATGGTGGCCCGAATCATACGGGGATGGCGATGCTGATAATGTCAAAACAATGTCATGCTGGTGTGTCACCGCGCTTTTGACTTGACAACGGCTAGGAGGTAGCTAATTATCTACCGGGGCTGTAGGCGTGCGTTTGTTTTTGGCCGATCGATTTATAGGGTCGCAATAGGTCTACACAGAAGCTCCCCGTCGATGGGTTTACATCGATCTATTTTGAGGGCGATTTTGGTCCCGGACAGGAGAAGAGGTCAGCGTTCTCGACGAAATGGTTTCCTAATGTCATTTGTCGATGTGGCCTCACGAGCTGCTTTTTTTTCGTTCAGGGGATGTCGGCCGTAGCAACAACAATGAACAGACGAAGAGCCGCTGACAATGGGCAGAGGGAAACCGATGTTCAAGCTCCACTACGCGACACCACATTGGGTGTCTGCACAATTGGCTTTGAAATATAGAAGGGATATGGGCGGGGACATCGTCTCCATCGGGCCGCAGTTTGATGAAGGACTTTTCGGCCACTTTGGGGGGGGCTACCAGACCGAGTAGTCTCGAGCCAGCGTGACCACCCCTGGACCACCCCCTATTTCAGCCATAGCACCCACCTCATTACTGGTTACGATAGCGAAATGTTTCACTTTACCGAGACCCTCTGTGGTTCACGTTGCCCATGCGTGTGCACTTATTACATTGTGCATATGTGTTGTATTACATGTGGGGGCACAAATCGATGATTATATTTCTGATAGCATCAGCCAACACTACGAACCTTGTTGACGTTGGGTTGACAGAAACGCGGGAATATTTCGTGTCGACGTCCACGACGAGAATATCATATGGCCATATACACAAACACATGCACCGATGAGAGTCTCATATATATCCATTCATTCGGACAGAGTGCAGATAGCACCTGAATCTCATAAGCTGACTCGCAATTATCCACATGAGCACACGTGTGTTCGCCGCCGCTATTTATCCGATGAGTACAATTCGTAATCCCGATTCCGCGTCATTTTGTCCACTTCGACATCGAGTACACACGATCTGATATCCATCGACGAGATGGGGAGTTATCACAAGCGGCCACTTTCATCATTTTCTCTCGGTCAGCAGTCGCCCCCGCATCTGTATCATCGCGACTGACTATTTGTATCCAACGAGTGTATATTCTCTAGTAGTCCCTCGTGAATCGAACGTAGATGCGAGGATTGCCATTCTCTTCGACGTCAGATATCTACACGCACACACGCGTACACCCATCACATTGTAACAGTGACCCTATCAACCCTTCGATATTCGAATACACTGAAGATTACACATTGTTTTTTTTTTCGCGCGGCGGCAGTGGCGGCCGCAGCATTCGTTGACGCTAAACCACGAATGACGGCAGCAGTGGTACCACGGCCGGACAGCCGGCCAACGGCACCGTTATTTATATTCAACTGTCCAGAATAACGCCGATCCGCCACATGTCTCTACCTCTGTTCTCTGGCTGGACCCGCTAACAACCGTACGGTTTGCTGTTACGGTAAACTTCTGTGGTCGCACAGGGCTCGTGCCGGCAGGATCCGCGCCGGCAACGGGTCGCAGACAGTAAAGGAGAGAGAGTCATCCTTGCTTATCCTCTCCACTTAGAGCTGCTGCTGCTGCTATTATTATTACAACTACTGCAGCAACTAGCACGGCTGGCCCTGTTTTGGACTACGTTGAGGGATCGACGAGCCAGCAGTAATCAGCCAGTCGCACAGAGGAGGTGGTGACCTTACCCTCTCACCCTCATTGTTATATAGCATCGAATAGTATAGCATGCACGACGTGCGTTCGTGGCAGACAGGGGGGGGAGGGGGGTCGTAAGCGATTTTTTTCTTCTTGATTCTGAATTGTATGAAACGCTCTCTCCGTGGCCTCTACAAACTGCTGATGCATGGTGGCATTATAACATTCGTGCACTCGAAAGATGTTCTTAACATAAAAGATATAGTTTCCGTGGCCGCAAAGGGCTTTGTGCCCGTAGGATCTTGCATAACGTATACATATATATATATATATATATTAGCTGAATTTTAGAGAGTGGCATGCTTGCAATTTGTGCCGATTTATGATACGCGTGCGCGGACTACATTTAGAGTTACATAGAGAAATCCAAGTAATTAAGTCTCGAGCGAATACCTAAGATGTGAAGCTGTGGTGTCTTTTTGAAGATTTTATATCCCTCAACTTCTTAAAAAAAACAAAAAAAAAGTATGTAAGTCTCTACTTCGTATACAACCTCATTGTTGGACCACTCGCGTTGGGCTAATATTGTATATAATGTGAAAATATAATGTGGAACCACAAAATATTTTGAATATAATATCTATTCGATGTTACGCAGGGCTGACACGAAGCTGGAGATTCATGATTTCCGAGGTCCATTTGCAAAACACGCAGCTCACTCAGGGACCATAAAATAATGATATAGAAATTCCGACCTATTGTAACGTTTAATATACTATTAAATAAATAGCACCTCCCTAAAATAATGATATAATGCTGAGATTTGCCAAACTTGGTTCGAAAAACATAAGCCTACTAATCATTTTCGTCTAGATAATAATTAATACAGTCGATCTTTCTTCTATATATTATATAATTTAAAAAAAAAGGCTGATTTTCCTTATTTTAATAGACTTAGACCCTTTTATATGTGGATTATTATTATATGTGGATATATTCTATGTTATATTAGCACTAAATATATGTTCCGGGTTGACTCGCAGACAACATTTGACGTCCAGGGCACAACTGCTTTCTGCATTGCTTCATAAGACAGATCCCATTTTTTACATGCAAACATACGATGGTGCACGGGATAGAATCCGTGCATGTAATATTAGCACTTTTTCTTTTGAGAGGAGGACATTTTCTTCGAACGCACGGACACCACCAGAGACATTCGAATCTCCATAAAATAGGGCCGACCCAGTGCAGGGGGGTTGACATGGATGTAATGTTAGTTGAGAGAGCATCGTAGTTGCTACATGACATAGCATACAATGATCGCATATATATATATATAGAATCTCTGCGACCCCCAACGCGAATGACGAACGCTCCAATAGATGTTTCATATGGCCAGAAAGCATATACAACACAATGGTACACTGAAGGATGCAGTGGGCATACTGGGAGAAGAGTGTCCTGTTGACGCCACGATGTATTCAGATTTGTATTATATGTCAATGGGATTGCATCGGATCGAGCATAGGATTATTAGAGCCATCGGTCGGTCATCAGTCACGATGCAGGGTGTTTTTTGCCATTGTCATTGTGACATTTTCATTTCGAGATAACACTGAAATAGCCCGCGTGGGATCGTATTATCATGCCACCAGCGGGAGAAACTCCATATCGCAGAATACAGAAAACCAGAACTGGACGAAAAGGTGACATTTCGTCCACTACCAGTAAACGACAGAAGAACACTCAAATGAACTATGTGTGTACAACTTAAGGCTGCTTATTGTTAGAGCAGCCTGTTGGATATGCCAACCTTCGTTACGGTATCATTACGCAACGTCTTCCTCTTCTTCTGCGAGTGCGTATGGATGTTTCTTTGACGGTGCTGGGACGATGGGGGGCAATGATGAACTCGACCGGCCCATGCATGCCCGTGTCAGTTGGTTGAACTGCTGGCAAAAACAGACACCAAGCAGACTCTATATTATTTTTATCTCGATGTCGTTGAAATGAAGGGACTCGATGAGATGACATACGACGGCGGTGTTCATTCTAAGATGCCCATGGTGGTTGCGGTGTCGCACCATAGTGGAGGTGCGTGTGCATGCGTCAGGGGTGAGCGTGTCATCGATACGCGCCGCAATATGTCGAGTTCCGCAATGAATCTTCCAATTCGTATCTGATCTGAATAAAATCTGATCATGGCATGAATAGTGAGTGACTTGTGTAGAGCCACGAAGGACACGGTGATCACCACCGGATAATCACATGAGCACACACAGAGTTTCTCGACATGATTCTCACTGCTTAGACAGCAGCCACACGGTCTACCGAAAACAATTCTGCCACTCTTCCATAGCTAACCTAAGCTAATCAGAGCGCGAGCTACATAGCTTAAATCCGAGGTATAATTTCGATGCAAGTTGACCTGTTATCCCTTTAAACCTACTCTTTTTGAACTGCTGTTGCATTAGCCCTTGACGCCCCATTGCAGCCATCTTAACACGGTTTTCAAATTACTCTATCCCACCTAAATCATTACATCGCTGTAGTTAATCCTTCGTCTAATAGTTTATCTAGTTAAACCATTGTCCTTGCCGGAGTTACTCAATTGACTCAGCTAGTCCACCATGTTTTTTTCCAGTAGTCACGTTACTCTGCAGCAGTTATGTTCCATTATGCCGTTGCTTCCCTTGTAGCATTTTGTTTTCGGACTGACCTTCAGCTGTTCCCCTATCTGACACATCTCAGCTCTTAACCTTTTAGGTATATTGCTATGAGTACCGGTAAAGGTAAAGGTTTATTGGTTTATTGAAGGAGCTGCAATTGTTACAATGCTTAAGCTCTCTTTTATGTCACACGGCAGGGCTCGAACCTGCGGCCTCTGGCTTCCGATAGCCAGAGACTTAGCCGCCCAAGCCACTGCGCTGACGGTCGAGGCCACCTTCCCTTGTAGCTACCATTAACCTACCGTCCTCAATACAAATTACGGTTATTATCTCATCTAAAGATAGAAGACATATACGAACTTTCAATATAGCCAAACAGATCTTACTCCATATGCATAGAGATCGAAATACTTCGCTTTCTAATAAAGATACTGCTCTATCCAATCTCGTTCATCTGATCCTTCCTTTAATTCTATTATAATAGCACAGGATTGCACTCCACGACACAACCCGATTCCGGCCAAGCTTAGACAAAACATCCTTATACCCATTTCAAATATAATAATCACACATCCTCTGGCACTTCCAGCTGACAGAAGTAAACGATCTTGTACAGATTATTCTATATTATTGATAGTATTATAGGTAGTACAATACACCGGCCTCTTGTTGAACTCGCTCGCCTATATGTGCATTAGGTGTTAATTGATTCTCAAAACGCGTTTTGCTCATTAGTTAGTCTCCATCGGATACGAGCACCGTGTCCAGAGGAGTGTTATCAACAACACCACGCGTCGATCGAATAGCTTGTTCTATAGTAATGATCGAATCGGCTAATTGTATATGACGGGAGCCGTCGTAATGTTAATATAATAATATCGTAAAAAACAGCATCTCCTTATTTGTAATGTAATCGGCTCATAGGCGCATTAGGTATTCAAGACAGACCCATTAAATGACTGGGTGAGAAATTCGGGCTCGATATGAGATATATCGCACTGCCAAGTGCAATTCAAGCTTAAGCTCAAAAACAAAACCGGCATAAATTCTCTGAAATTCTCGATCGATTCCCCTGAATGTGGACTCCCGGAAAAAGCCTTCGAGCTTACTGTCGATAATGTTTCTTTTCTGTTTGCCACTCTGTCGACCGCACTCGAAAACGTGACGAACATAAATTACAGCCGTAGTTAGCCTCATCTTATGAACAAAGGAGAGATTTGTCTCGTATTCAGCTTAATGGTCAATTAAAATTTTTGTAAATAATATCTCACCGTTTGAAGTACTCTTACTAGCTTTTCTTCAAAAGCTCCATGGAGTTCTTTTTCTAAAAGAGCCCCATTTTTGCCCGACATTACGAGTCGGGGTAAACTGAGTAGATGAAGATGAAGTTTGTGCTCTCGTTTTGCTCGGCACGTGGTCCTGAAACCTCACAGGACTGAATACGCTCTTGAGACGCTGATTGCCCGCGGCACAATCGCGATCTAAATGGGGGGCTAATGGAAAATAATATTTGATAATATATCAGTGTCATATATGTAGAAACGACTTCATTCCACAAACAACACACACGCCGAAGGGAAACTCCGGTTCGTACTGACGACATCGTTGTCAGGAATAGCTTTGTGTATTCGTTTGTTGAATATTATAATTCAAATAGATAAAAAAGACTTTTACATGGTTGACGATAGTACTTATCCAGTAGCAGATAGCCATTAGGACAAGGAAACGATTAAGAACAGTACAAACTTGTTGAGCAACTTAATTGTGTGAGATCGCTTTCACTACTGCTCTCGGCATTTTTTTTTTTTTTTAGAGGAGGAAATTTTTTTCAAACGCTCTCGGCATTGCATCCTTTGGACGGGTCCCCCTTTTAAATACACATATCTAGTCTAGGCTGTGAAGTGCTTGCGCACAGGTCAGCTTAGGGCAGTACACAATGAAAACAGATGGGGTAAATGTTTTAGCAGCATATCATTAGCATCTGCGTCGTCCACGCCATGGCCATCATCGAGAAGTTATGACATAAATTTTGCCGTCTTTATTATGTTCTCGGCGGCTTACGGAGTTACGAGTAATATAGTTTGCATACACCAAACAGATATTCGGCAAAGTTCCGCCAGAATATTCAGCACCAGCAGCCGCACAATAATTAGCGTTGACTATATAAGCAGTGGCCGTATATCTGTAGACGTTCGGTGAGCGGATCGGTTATCACGCTAGCCCACGTTGAAACACGGCGATGACGAAAAACGATTTCATGTCTGCCTGCGCATCCATATAAACATGTGTACAACAACATCTTTGTATATTCGAGTGTTGAACGTCTTGGCGAGGGTGAGTGTGGGAGGACGATCATTATTATCATCTTCTTCTTATTTGCGTTCGCTTTCGTTCAGAGCCGTGGTCTTGCTTATCTAGACGTCACTGCCGCCGCCAATATTATTGTTGTTATTGCTGCTGTTGTTGTAGGACAGGCGACCGCCATTGTTGATACTGCGGGCTGCGGTAACGGCGCTGGATCCGCTATGGTAGGGGCCAGAGCCCTTGGCTGACTTGCCGGCCGCGGGGCCTCATCTTCTGACAAGGACGTCATCGTATCGCGAGGGGATAGGGAAGGATCATGCTACCGCCACTCAGCAGGGCAGACAGTCACTATACACCCAACGGCGGGGCTGGCATCAGGTGTGCTTTGCACAAGTGCTGCCGGAGCCAGGACACCATCTGACTGGACGCGCGCACGCTGTTGTCTGTCGCTGTCGTCTGTGGTTGGTCTGCGACCGGCGCTGGTCGTCTTTGGAGCTGCTCAACTGGGGCTGCTCAACAACAACTTCGCCGTTGGTTTCGAGCAGCTGCTGGTAATGTTGTTGTTGTTGTGATTGCGTGGACCGCAGCCCAGTGTTGACGGGACCATTGGCGTACGTAACCTTTGGGAGGGAGTGGTAACTGGGGGGTTGGCCATAGATTTGATATCGTAGCGCAGCTGGCGCCGTCGCACTGTCCAAAACTTTCTGCTAGTATTGTTGGGCGATGCTGCCATTGCTGTTGCTGCTACTGCTGCCGCTGTGTATATGTATGTACAATGCCTAGGAAAGTACGAGAGAAATGGAAGGCCGAACAGAACCAAGACGCTAAGGACCTTTGCCGACGGGGCGGACGTTGGAGACGCGGACCCGAGCGCCAGAAGAAATTTCTACAAATGTTTCTGACGACGGCCAGATGGTGAATGGCAACCACAAAGGCCTCGTTGGACGAATCGCCTGAGGGCAGTCATCTGACATCAGAACAGAATAAAATAAGAGAGATGTCTCTGTGAGGTATGGACACATGAAGCCAGAAAAAAATAGCTAGCCGGCTCAAATGCGCGGCAGAGTTTAAACGGGGTCTAAGAGACAAAGATTCATAAAATGAACTACAATGATGATGATGGTGGTAATAATAACAATAATAATCATGTTCATATTCTCACGTGGAACCGAGAAATTACTTCACATTAGTGCGTACATCCTGTTTGTCTGGAAATTCGCATTCGTAAGCTTCTGTTCTGAAAAGGTCACATTAAACGTTGTAAATTCGCTATTGTCTGCCAACATGCCTTGCTGTGCTAAATGTTCCTTGTAGACTAACGCTCAGTTGCACCGTTTACGCCACTGTGACAAATATGAACTAAGTTGCTATGGTATGGAATGAAAATTGTCCTCCAATAAAAACAAACAAAGACTGACACGAGATAAACTCGTCGGGTATATGCCCTCCGCAGCATGTGAGGCCACCATTGCAGCTTCAGTCGGGAGTTCAGCCACCTCAATAGCGCCGATAGCAGAATGCGAAGTGAGTGACGAAGAAGATTTCAACAAGGTTGGATGAGATTGATTTTTGTTGTGCAAGTACTCCTTTTTTACGCAAGCGCCTTTTCTATCAGCCATATTTATTTGATGTTTGGGAAATGAGAAGAAGTTTATTGGGCTACACGGTTTTGGCTGTTAATATCAGCTATTATATATATATATAGGAAGAGGCGCGAATTAATGTAAGATTCCTGCCGCCCCGCATAAGAACACGGTAAGTTCTACTGAAGATTTGAGACAAATGTGTTTATCCAGCTCTTAGACTTTGGGCTCTTGGGCTTTGTCATCAGGGTGGCATAAAATACATACCTAAACTGTGTAAGTGCGCATCTTCCTCAAAATTATCTCATAATTAGCCCAAGTGGGATATTCCTTTCAGCTGAAGGACCTCTCGAATTTTTTTTCATTTCGAATGAAAGCCAATTTGATCATCTATCAACTCCGCAGATTCATATTTTTCGAGAGCGGATAACAATAATGTCTACTTTTTGTCTTTGTTTGGCAAGCGTTTCGAAGGTAACATGTATGAGCGGCGGCCCTCTCACTGGAAAATGTCCTAGAAGGAGCCTACCACAGGCTGATCCACGCCACCGGGGACAAGTGCTCAAGGTCCTTCGTTCTGCTGCGCCCTTCTCTTTCTATGATGCAGAGAGGCAATGCCATCACCTCTCTCGGGGGCGACAATAATGGCCTAGGCCTGATATCCTGTCCCCAACTGCTTCGCTAACTATTCCATATTTTAGGACGTACAATCATAATCAATATCCGACTTTGAATATAACAATATGTTTCCACATATGTGAACTATTTAAAGTCCACCTGCAAATTTGCTCCATTCTAATCTCCGTCCTCACTCACGGGATTTTACAGTAAAGAACATTATTACCTGCGCCATAAGTACGGTGGAAGCCAGTCAGCAATGTAAATATGATCGGGTCCATCATCATACTTCTAGTGTAGCTTCCTGGGCCAGGAATGAATCTGTACTGACTATACCTGCCTCGTCAAGGATGCGTCGTCATATTACCGCTCTGACATGAACCTTTGCGACCTTAATTCAATATCATATCGTAACCTTCGAGTTATGTCACAAATTGCATGGTATGCATTTTATATAGAGAATTAATTATACTGAAGCTTTTTTACTGGCCAAACGTTTTTTTTATTTAGAAATATTCATGGGATGTCTCACCACTGAAGGAACACGCAAACCGAGCTGTTGTCTTTCTCAATTCGGTTCGAAACCTATTCCAAAACTTAACGTAAACTTCGATATGGGGCCACACTTGATTTGTTAGCCATGTAAGTCTCCCGTTCAAAACGGGCGTTCGGCGGATCTCAAAATTTCAAACAAATACCGCAGTCCTCGAGCGTCTCTCATTGAATATCTGGTCTCAAGAAGCAACAGCTAGCGCAATCGAATATCTCGAAAAAACACGATAATCCTGACTCGTCTATTCGATCTGGTATATTCGTATCATCGAACGCAGTGTCCAGAGATCGATTCTCCTTCAGGTGTTGCCGCTACTGTGGCTTTTGCAATGACACTCCTACAACTGTTTGTAGCGCAGTGCAATCTGTCTATTCGATAATGATAGCTGTTCTCATTGTACAATGCAGTAACGATTTGTCGCATGAAATTCTAGCCTATACATACATTTTATTATATTCGTTAATTGTTTTCTCACGTGAGCATTAGCAATAATAGCTATAGCATTCATCCGGATCGTCGCTTTTTGGTTGCCGAACGAATCGAT
Organism: Stratiolaelaps scimitus; assembly: GCA_019614645.1. Lineage (NCBI taxonomy): Eukaryota > Metazoa > Arthropoda > Arachnida > Mesostigmata > Laelapidae > Stratiolaelaps > Stratiolaelaps scimitus. The sequence goes on along the minus strand of JABWDB010000035.1, from coordinate 943,246 downwards.
AACAACTATGATGTATGAAGAGCTTGTGGTGACAGAAGAATTATCAATATCCAGAACTGATAAGCCAGCTATTATCGGCGTCAAGCGGCGGAAGCATATTTCAACGTGTCCATGAATAAATCAAACATTCCCTAATGAGTATAACGCCAAAAAAATGGTGGGAAAACAGCGTGAAACAAATTCTGCCCGTTGTAGGATTCTGCGTGATGGATTTCTATGACGGTCAGCTGCTCACGGTAATGGTTGGAGCTGCTGTTCTATGCCTGATGGGAGAACATTCAAAGTAGTCTACGTTCATAGTTATCTCATATTATCTAAATCAGGCCATACATCAATGTATTTCCGATGCGCGCTAGATCGTCGAAAGGAGATTTCCTTTTTTACGAGGGGCTTATGAGAATGTCCCACGGCACACACACACACTCAGCGGGCTTCAATTTGTGGGGCTTTTGTCACGGGTAGCGTACAGCTCTCATTCGTTAAATCCGTAAATTCGATCTTGTAACCCTTACACCCATCCAAGGGAGGACTCTCTGGCACCTGCCAATGGCATAGCCATTACTTCGCGAGAACAGTGATATATTAACAAGAGACAGGATACCTGCAATTAATTCTCAGTGTAATTGCTCGAACGTTATCGTCATCTCAGGAACTGGTAGCTTTTCGACAGTTAAACAAAATGTAAGTACCATAATTATAAAAGCAGTTAGGGATAGGGTATCAGACCATGGCCGTCGCCGAGGGACAGCCTTCCTTTTCACCGATCCATGAATTTAACGAAGGTCGCTTGGGGTTTTCCACATCGCCGAATATCTACTCGATACCGGGACCACCAAGCTGTCTCTCTCGTTATCGCTATTGTCAACACTGTGATACATTCCGCGAGGTGATATCCGCACGCATCGTTAGTGCGTGTCAGCGAATGCATAATCACAGCTGCCCCTTCAGGCACCTTCCTCCGTATCGACTTCCTCTCGCATTTGGTCACGCAAGATCACGTTCCCTGGTTTCCCATCAACTGATTCGAATCAACATCCGCAAATCGGCAGGCCGCATAGAGTTCGTTCCACTGTACCCCGTTACCTAGCTGGCGAGAAGCCTACTGTATATGATTGCTATAAATCTACCTACTTACTACCACTGTCATTTGCGTTCAACATGCAGAGAGTCGCTGACCCGGAAGAAGCCGAAAGCGAAAAAAAATAAGCTATATCCTCAAGACAGGAGAATGCGCACGGCATAAACCCGTGCGCCCATGTGTGGATAGTGTGCATGACGGAATAGAACGGAGGCGAACGGCATTGGTCGTTATCGACAACATTTTGTCATCTGTAACACTCTCAGTTAGATCATATTGAAGGAAGTGGTCGAATCCGATGGTGCAGTAAGGTTGTCCGTTCGTCTCTAAGCGGCGGAACTACGTTTCGACTCAGAATTCGAATACATACGAACGAGTTTGGCTATCAACGAGGCCATTGACCCTTGGCTGACTAGTGAGATCAGTCGATAACGGGCGATGGGGGGCCACTTGGGCCAACCAGGAACACAAAAGGTAGAGGGAGGTACGTGGGGACGATAGCGATGGCAGGGCCCCCGTTCGGTCCTTGTTACGGTCCTGGGCTTGTTCGTCATATAGGCTACACGGAAATTTTTTTAGAAAAATAACTTGTATCTGAAGATATCCGGCAAATATGCCAGTCGTTTCTAGATTCGACTGGTATTGGCTATTTTGTTGTCGGGCTAAGAAATTCAGGTTATAGTGAAACCAAATTATCTCGAAAATAAGACTTTTAGGAATATATTGTAAAAGTTAAATTAAATCTTGCTGCTGGTGCTGAAGGTCCGTGCTGGGTGTAAAAGATCTTTAACAGGATGGGAGGTTAAAATGAAAAGTAACAGAGAAAAAATATAAAGCAAAATGGCGGGAATGGTTGTTTTCGAAACCGTCACACTTAACTTAAAATCCCATAAGGGAGCGAAACTTTCCGCACACCCTGTACACACATTAATTAGGTTCTGGGCTGATTAAACTCGGGGTAAAAGTATCGCGACTTATAGAGATAAAAGTGATTAACAAAGAATAAACTTACTAATAGGAAACAGCTTATCCTTATTATCTGTCTACCCAAGCGCTCAAAAAAATATGGATGATCTGTGAGATTAGTCTAATTTCGTTGAATTAGTTTCTCCTTTGAATTAATGGATTCTTCATTAGCTGACATGCACAGCAATCCAAATTCTTCCTACCAAGAGGTGCTGACCTTGTGGTTCGTATAAAGAAAACCACTATTAATTTATAATATATAAATATTAGTTAGTAGGATATCGCGACGCGTAGCTTTTGTTATGGTTTTATATATTAATTGTTTTTAGTTTGCTTATTGTTTATCCAATGTCGCGAGTTTGGCTCGATGTGATTGTGATCGGTTCGATGCCTTTTATATATATATATATATATATATATATATGATATGTTGTTGACTCCCTTATTAATTACGGTGAAAATGTGATTGCACTTAATTCAGAATTTACTGCACACAGAGTTGAGGACCACTGACTCTAATTTTTCAGATGAATGCGCCCACGAGGAAGTACCATCCGCCCTCATTTGGGGCTCAATTAACCGCGTAACCTAATTAATCGTGTATCCACTGCACGAGCAGCCATCACACAATCATCAAAGATGTATGCCGAGATTTTCCGAGAACGGCAAAGAGTTCACTGCTCATCTAATCTGGGTCAGGTTAAGATCGTATTATGACGAGACCCTACACAGGATTATATCCATAAATCTAACGAAGGCTCAACGAATTCAAGTATTGTGTTTTATCCTGAGTATTATGTGTTTGCCCTTTAAGTAACCTGCTTTTTCGTTATTTTCTCTCTACCTAAATATAAACACGCAATAAACACACCGATCAACTATATAGAGAGAGTAAACTGTAGTTTCGTTTCTTTATTTATTTATTTACACATGATTTGCATTGCTCGATTCGTTGTATATAATTATATATATATATATATATATATATATATATATATATATATATATATATATATATATATATATATATATATATATATATATATATGTATATATGTATATATAATATTATTAATATTATCCTTATTGTTGTCATCATTGCTACTACAAAAGACATTTACAAAAATAGCGTTTACATTATCATTATAATCATTCGTGAGAGGATCTCTTATTCTTTCATTATATGCAATCATTGCTGTATATATATATTTATATATATATATATATATATATATATATATATATATATATATATATATATATATATATATTCTTTCTTATATTTGCATAGAGGCAGTTGGTTTCTGATTACAGTTTCGGTCATCGGGACCGTGGGTGTCTTGTAAATTATTACTCTTATAAGTATTATTCGTATTATTAATATCAATATTTCCGAGTGGCAAACACGCGATGCAGCCAACCGCGCACTACAGCAGAGTGTATCGGCCTCAGGATCAACCTAACCCTCCTTTACCCGAACTCCTGATGGGTTAACAGTGAACCCTCAAGCTATATTTTGACTCTTCACTCTAAACAGTTACACGTGGTCGTCGTTTCGAAATCCTACCACTGATCTATTATACAGATGATACCAATATGATTACATCAGTCAACCACGTTCGGCAAATTCCTGCCGGCTCTGTAGCAGTCTCCGCTCGATTTCGTATACGGTAGCCACTCGAGACATTTTTCGGCAAAGGCCGTATATATATATATTCGACGATGTATCACGTGGTGAGTGGGTCGGGCGGGAGCCGAGTCCTGAACGATAACCTGATCGTTCTGTATCCATTACGTCTCCCATCGTAACGGGACGTGATATCAATGTTACTTGCACTTTTGAATCGTTCCTATCATTGTCATGTCGAATGTTAGCCCCGGGGTGTGTCTGTAGCTGTGTAAGTTGTAATCTATATAATAACTATTTTATTTACATATGCAGAGCTAGAAACACCCAATCGAAACACGGTACAAGATACACTGCCCTCTCATTTAAGCGATCTCTCCGTCGAAGCAATTTACAAATATTTACATATTGGACATAAAGAAATTAAGTTAATCAAGTCAAACTCACAAATACAACGCTAACGGCGCAAACGTGACCATCTTTGATCGTACTGAAATTCAGGTAGACCTTTCTCAGATATCTATATATATATATATATATATATATATATATATATATATAGCATAAGCTGAATTTCAAATTAAAGTGGAACTTCGGTGTGTAACGTTCAGGAAGACGTTCATTGTTCGTTTTCTCGACCTTCGTTAACAATTCAATACTTTATTATTAATAATAAAAAAAAACTATATATATACGAAATTAAATAAACTACTACTATTATTATTATTATTATTATTGTTACTAACTAGGAGCCTGCAGACTACAATGCATAATAAGCAGATTTAAGATACAGTATCTAAGAATTTCGTACAAAAATACACCTTAAATAGCTCCAGAATTGCGGAAGACGGCAAAGGAGTCTCGAATATATTATACTATATATACACACAGCGTTTAAGTGACGGACCATTTTCATCAAAGTACCCTAGAAGGGTCTAGGGCGACCTTCCGTTGTTTAAGATTGGTCCGCTGGCAAGAGTGAAAAATATACTTCCAATGTAACGTCAACAAAGAAAATGTCTCAAAGAAATCAATCAAATAGTTAAATCATCGTGGTAGTAATAAATGGCGGTGATACTGAAAAACATCCGAAAAGCCGCACCAAGCACGACTGCCTTACATCCAAAGTATGCCAGCGTATATATATATATATATATATATATATATGTATGTATATATATACGCTTGAAAGTGTGACCAGATTTGGCCGTGGAGCTGTTGGAGGTGTTAGGACTGAGTGAATATCACAGAGGCCCAGTTATTACCGTTTTGGCTGACGACACTTTCGCTTAGGTTGGATTCTCTCATCGTTTGCTGCTCGATCAGACGATTGGACACACACGCGCGCATACGAGACAGACACAGAGGCCGGGCGGGCGGAGGGCCGGGCAGCAGGTAGATCGATTGATAAACGCCACTCGTTTTTGGGTGTATTCATACAGAGGCAATGAAGCGATACAATAATAGTAATAACTATAATAATAATAATTACTATTATTATTATAGAATTGTCAGTCATGGAAGCAGCATGAGCCTTGAGGGACTCCAACTGCGTGGCCAGCGGCACACATGTCATAGTAACAACAGTTAGGCTGATTTACATTTGTTGTTTTTGTTGTTGTTGTTGTTGCTGCTGCTACTGGTGATGATGATACTTAATGATAAAAATGATAATAATGGCGAATTAACGCCCTCTAGAATTTGTTCGTTTGGTTGTAAGTAGATTATTGTGTCCGTGTCACGATTGATTTCGGAAGTAAAAGCTTCAATTATTCGGTTTCGTAACAATAATATACAATAGTGTCGCTCGTTTCTCAAGTGGCCGCCACCAACCGGCGGCACTCCTGTGTTTGTGTCGAGACAGCCAAACAACCCATTGATTGATCCCAATCTAGGGATCCAACTGACTGCATATGGCATGAGCGCGGCTAGCGACTCGAAGCCGTGCCTTTCGTTTGCATCGACTATTGCATCTTCCTCGTGATTGACCCGTGGTGGTCTCCCGACGCACAACAGTTGTGATATATTTTGTGTATCGGATGAGAACGTCTAGAAACGGGGATTTGCGGGATAAAGCAGCAATCAATAAAATGAAGATTGATTTCTGTGTTTGGCACGCAGAGTCGGAGTGCTGCGCGCAATTTCTAAATGCCTAGGATGGCCTCGACGCATAACGAAATTTCTGCCCTGAGCACTCAGCTTGTACTCAGCGAGCATCGGTCGTTGAAATCGACGAAGTGCAAAAGTCTGCACGGATGAAGATTTTCAGGGGAAGAGATGTTGGATGACAGTGTTGGATCAAATTGTTCGTGTTGTAAAACACTGCCCGATGGAAGATATGCCTGTTGGAAAATTTTCCTGATATGAACTCGGGTCGAATGATGCAAGATGGTTAGGGGCCTCTTGGCGTGTTATTGATTCCTCGTAGACGTGATCCACGCGCACGAGTATCATCAGCACCACCATCAGCATGACAATGTTGAGCTGTGTCATTTCTGTGAATTTGTGTCCAGAGTGCCGCAGGCCAGACAGCTACCACTATCAGCAGATAGATTCATTGATGGCGTATCAATTCCTGTACAACAGATTGTCTCACGAAATCATCAAATTAATGACGTTGACCAATTCATGCTTCATGTTCCGTGCCATGGCGACACTCGCTGCAGGACGCACAAACGCTACGAACGATGCCGTTTAAGTTCCCCTCACAGAATATAGCGTATGGATCATATGACATAATAACGAGAGGAGCCTCGAATGTGCACTGATCGGGCAGGCCATCCATCGTGCCAATTACTGGCTAAACCGCTATTCAACACATGCGAAATGAGATGCAAGCGTTTGGAACAATGTCCCCACTGTCGCTGCCGTCGGCGTCGGCACCCACCAATCGCTCGAGTGGATACGCACGAGTTGTTGGCATTGGACCTACTGACTGAATTGCTGATTGCTCGTCTATTTATTAGGCTTGTTTGTTTGACAATGAGAGTTTCGGGCCAGCAGGTTGCCCGCTGCATCGATCCCTCCCAGCCAGGCAACACTTCACAAGGTAACGGGATCATTTTATTAGGCACAAAATCTCCGTAGCTTGCTTGTTCTTGATGCTTGAAGCAGGCAAGTGATTGATCGTGATGGGCGGTGAGCTTCTGTGGTATTGCATTGCGCTTTCTCATCTGTTCGCTGCTCCAAGGACATCGTCGAGGATATTGGCCCCCGTTGAATCGAAATTGAAGTCACCCGTCGTGTCTAATGAGTCGAGAAAATCGAGATTGTTCAAATCGATGGATCCGCTTGATGTGTTCATCGTGTTGTTTTGGTTTATTCGCGGTGGAGTCGCTACGTTGTTTGCCATAGGAAATTGATTGGTTGATTGGCCCGGAGGTACGCCACCTTGAGGGATTCCTTGAGGGACTCCAGGACCCATGGGTCGCATGACGCCGGCGCCTAAAAACACACGATAATGATCGGTGGAAAGAGGCAACAACGGACAGTGGTTAGTTCGTATTAAGGATGAGACTGATGGGATGAGTTTGGGCTTTTTGCGCGGTTAACCATGCGGGAAAGCTTTGAAATGTTCATCCAACTTTAGAATCAATAGAGAGCTAGCTGCCTTGGTCTAGAAAATCGACTCATTCTGAACGAGGAGAATTTCTGTACGTGTCACTTGGCCGATCGAAACGGCACCACAATGTGAAGATATTAGAAAAACAAAGTTGTTCTGAATTTGCTCATGCGGATATTTCGGCTGAGACGGTGCTGACAAATTCAACGGTAAATTAAACATGCTACCGGAGAGCGTGTGGTCTACCTGTGCCACCTAGATATACTCTACAATGATATATATATATATATATCTATGATATTGATAGAGGAAGACGCTGAAACGGGACTACAATATTGAGATAGGTGCATACTTAGTTGCTGCCGTTGTTGTTGTTGCTGCTGCTGCTGCTGGTGTTGTAACGGCATATGCGCAACATGCTGCTGCTGCTGTTGCATCGGGTGATGTTGCGTCCGTTGGTTTGTCGGTTGAAAATGCTGACCTGGCGGGTGCTGTGGATGTTCCTGCGGATGCTGCTGTTGTGGGTGAGGCTGTGGCTGCTGGTTTTGTATATGGGTCATTGTAGGCCCTCCCATGGTAGGTCCTTGCATAGCCTGGTTTGGGGGCCGCCACGGCCCCTGCATAGGGACACCTTGCTGTCCACCGTGCGGTCCAAACATTCCCGGTCGTGGTGGCATCCTGCGTTTGCAGCCCAAAAAAAAAATGCTCATTACATGAAAATCCCTCATTCAGCACCTTCATGTAGCCTCGTTGCTCCGTAATTGTGAGAAATTGGCAAAACTCAATACAACTCAAATATGCTATTTCGTTTTGTCGAAATTACAGTAAATCAAACTAATCCATCAACCGCTAGCTGCGTAGCGTATGTAAGAAATTTCGTCCAAACCAAATACTATCGGTCCCAACGGATTCGAACGAGAGGAATGGAAGTATCCGCGACTGATATATGAAATAGGAGATGTCTTTGCTGGGAATCATTGCAGATACTCACCTTTGGGCGGCCACATTGTTGTAGTCCGGAGGCGGGGCACCAGCAAATCGATGGTATGGCCCGCCTGGACGACCTTGATGTCCAGGACCTTGAGCTCCAGCAACAGGTCGAAATTGTCCTCCCTGAGATTGTCCCATTGGACCGGGGCCATTGTGCATCATTACCGGTCCCCCATTGTTAAAGGCTAACGCTTCAGCATACGACGGATTCGAAGAGATATTCAGCGGGGACAGCTTCGGATCTCGGGGGTTATTCATCTGGAAATTCAGTTATTAGCCAGCCAGGTTAGTAAACGATAGTGGCACATTTCGGGTCAAGCTTTCCCGGAAGTATAAACAATATCCACCAATATATAATACACACATCCACACACATATATATCTAAGGTAAGGTAAGGCTTTATTGATTTATTAAAGGAACTGCATAGAATGCTTAAGTTCTCTTATATGTCATCCAACGGGATTCGAACCTGCGGCCTCTGGCTTTTTACAGCCAGAGACTCAACCGTCCAAGCCACCGCTCTGACGGTTGTATATACACTTTTGCGTATACTATGGGTGGCTAGTATGTGCTACTTACTACTATACATAGATTACTTACCACTGGCTGTTGTGGCATCTGTTGAGGCATCTGTTGTCGTTGTTGCGGATTGTTGACAACGCCAATGTTCCCATGGTTGACGGCCATAGGAGGTCTCGGCTGCTGTTGCTGCGTTTGTTGTTGCTGCTGCTGCTGCTGTTGTTGTTGCTGAGTCGGAGCATGAGGGAGAGCGTGATGCATCTGTCTGTTCTGGAAGGCCACTTGTTGTTGGTGCTGTTGCTGCTGCTGTTGTTGTTGTTGGGCAAGCTGCAGCCGCTGCAGCTGTTGTTGCTGATGAACCTGTTGCTGTTGTTGCTGTTGCTGCTGCTGCTGGTTGTTGTACATTGGGGGAGGTCCTTGACCCATCGATGAAGGTATGCCGCCCTGACCACCCGGTCCAACCATGACTCCTCTTCCATGGGGCATGTTCGGCGGTGCCTGAATTCCCATCTGACCCTGGAACACCTGTGGTCCCATTCCAGGCTTCATGGGACTCTGGTGTGGACCGACGGCACCCATCTGCCGCATAGGTTCCGACAAACGCTGGTGCAACTGTGAGTTCGCTCTAATCACAATCAACGAGGACACAGAAGTAATAAAACATATCCGTCATTAATAAAAGTTCGTCACAACAGAGGATGAGGGACGCAGCAGCCTACCGGGTGGCACCGCAAAATAATTCCTCCCCCCTAATCAGAGTTGTCTTCGTACGTTTCTCCTCTTTGTCAATGGTATAGCAGCTAACGTAGTTCAATAGAATATTGCAGTAATATTATAGTTATGGTTCACACATACGTACGTATTTATATTGTGTAAATTCATGCCTTTGCATATATATATATATATATTCTTTGGTCAAATTTTCCAATATTTGTATATAGTATATATACATCTATAATCATCTGAATTAGTCTCGCATATGGCAGTGCTCTCCGACGAGGGACGTGTGGCAGTCGTAATTGTCTACCAGCCAGTGGGTGAGGACGCCTTGATCGATTACCGGATCAGACGGATTTTTGTGTTCGTCATACCCCATTCTGCCTAATATCATTTCCACTTCGACTGCTGCTGCTGCTGCTGGTGAGGCGGTCTAGGCAGGGCCACGCTGATAAACGGTAGCGTGTTACCTAGCAGCCTTCAGGAAATTACTTCGTGCACTTTTTTGTTACGCAATCAATTAACAACGCCAACGGCAGGGTGGCCATTAAGTGAGCGATTCTAGCTGAAGCAATATCAGTCGTCTTTAGTAAACGCATCGTTACGGTTCGATACCATTTCGTACGATATGCGACATTGTATATAGTTGTGCTTATTCGATGTGAGAGAATGTTCACCTCCGGCGTCAGCCCCCCCAATCATATCGTTACACCCCTTGACTTTGTAGCAATACACCAATGAGGGGTATCCACAATATCCAAAAATAAGCAACTGCAATTGCACGTAATCATATCAAAATATATGTGTCTTTTAGCCTCGTCTCTAGGCGTTGACACATTGCTGCTGCAAGTAAATGATTAAACAATACATACCCCATTTGTTGCTGTTGTTGCTGTTGCTGCTGCTGTTGTTGTTGCTGTGGACGTTGTTGTTGGATCATCTGGATGGGGTTCCCACCGTTGCTTGCACCAGGTAGTTGCATCTGCGGGCAGGTCATGTGCGGACCTGTCTGTTGTGGTGGCGGCGGCGGCTGCTGCTGCTGCTGTTGTAGTACTGCACCCCCAACAACCGTTACATTGACTTGCATAGGTGGCTGTTGTTGCTGCTGCTGCTGCTGCTGCTGTTGTTGTTGTTGCTGCTGCTGTTGTTGTTGCTGATGTTGTTGTTGTTGTCCTGATTGCACGTACATGTTATTATTGTTCGATTGCTGCTGTTGGCGGATAGCCATAGGGTGACTATGATTGGGATAGGGACCGCCCGGCTGAGCTAAGGGGTATGCCGCTTGGCCTGGGAGCCTGACACCGCCATTAGGACCTACTCCACCTGGTGGACCGCCCTGATAGGGCCCCTGCGATGCCAATGGCTTATTGTGCTGCTCCGCCATCTGTTTGAGCGAGAGCGAAGCTGCAGGTCCACCTGCTTGCGTTCCCGGTCCGTTTTGTTGGCCAGGTCCAAAATGTCCTCCAGAACCTATTGGAGGTGTAGCTTGGCCATTTCGAGAAGTGTTATTGCCGCCCATGGGTCCTTGGCCAGGGTGGCCTGGATACATAGGCGGTCTGGCTCCAGGCGCTGGGCCTTGCTGGTGAGGATGCCCTTGAGGATGAGCCTGTTGATGGGGGTAGCCTCCAGGTGGCATATTTGGCCCTGTGGTTCCCACTTGAGCAGGACTGGCTCTTGCCTGCGGATTATTGGCCATGGCGGGTCCATTCATGCTCGTAGGTTGAGGTGGAGTAGGCCCCACCTGTTGAGTCTGTTGGGCTTGCTGTGGGCTGGCGGCAGACGCCATCATATGAGGTGGCAGAGGGCTAGGAACAGGACGAGGACTCCCCATTGACATCATGGCAGGACTACGTGGTATCTGGTTCAAATGGTTTTGCTGCGCCTGCGTGGCACCCCGAGGGCTTGAGGCCATCGGGTACGAAGACGTCGTGGCGGGCTGACTTTGACTTGGCGAGTCGGTGCTACGAGGTCCAAATTGCGTCTGCGGTGAGGGTGGAGGTCGGGGACTATGTACAAAGGCAGTGTTGTTGTTGCTCGCGGGACCGCTCGGTCCTGCGGGGCTTGAGACTGACTGTGGGCTTGGTACAGGCCGGCTTGACTGGGATGGATGTCCCTGCTGTTGAGGCTGCTGAGTGTGTTGAGGAGCAGTCGCCTTTGGAAGAGGTGGGCCAGGTGCTTCGAACGTCGAAGGTTTCACATCGTCAAAGTTAAACTCGGCCATCAAATCACCGCCGGCCCCATCGGCCACCTCGAGGATGAGATCTCGGAGCACGTCAGGATTAAGAGTCCCACCAGGCAAGTCCGACAAGAAATCGGCGCCCTGCATTTGCTGCTGCTGCTGCTGGTGTTGCTGTGGAAGCACCATTTGTCCTCCGAATCCGTGCGGCTCTGGCTTGACAAACCCACTTCCTGGGAAGGACGCTCTACCGTCCATGCTGTTTCCTGATTGCTCCTGCTTAATACGAGGAGGTGCAGCACCCTTGAGCAAGTCTTCCAATGCGCCCTTATCACATCCTCGTGCATCTGGTGTACTGCTGCGAGAACACTTAATGTCTAATCCTGGCGTTAGCCGATCACTTTGTGGAGTTTGTCGCTCTTGCTGCTGCGGGGGCGTGTGGGCCATTGGGGATCCCAATCCCATATCCGCTTTGAGTTTCGCCTGCTGCATATGCTGAAACGAAGACACAGAATAGCAATACTTGACGTCACTTTGAATCAATGGATATTTCAGATTTGTAAAATAATTCATAGTTTGAACCATACATCGATGTTAAGCAAGTACGTATTGATACGATGATAATTTTATATTGTGTTTTTATGCATATCACGTATCGCGTTCATATTTAACAGGTCCTCGCCTTTACAGTTTTCAATGTATTGACTGCGGTTACTATAATAGCTTTCGCCCATTTTTCCGACATCTCAAGCGAGCATGACGCACCACAACGCCGCGATAGGTCAACCTCGTCCTGATTTAGTGGCAGTCAATCATAGCCAGGCAGTGGGGAACAGCGTTGCACCCCTCTGCTCAGAGCTACTGTTCTATAATCTTAGGTCATTCCGGATCGTACGAGCGCGTCTTCCTTGGCCTGACTTCTAACTGCTCTGATGTGATCGTCGGCTAGAAGAGCTATTCAGGTTTATCCAGTTAGTACTCGCGAGCAGTGTGGCCCGTGCCGAGATCACATGCGCATAAGCGTCCCGTTCTTAGGGTTAGGCCGCATCTGAATGAACCACACGAAGATAATCCGCGTAGCCATCTTCAATCGCGTATTGGCAGAGGATTCCTTTATCGATAACGTCTTCCCGCCGTCCAACATACCATTTCTGCATCGTACAAGTCAAATATCCTACACAAGGCTGAAAAGCATGATAGTGGTGTGACACTGTGCTGGGCAGTGCTGGCGTTGCTTCAAGATAATAAAAAAGAAAACAAGAAACGCTTCGTAAAAAACCAGCTCCCCCCAGTTTCGGATCATGTTCGCCATTTCTTTTTAGACTAGGAAGTTCCTCTTCTTTCCTTTATTTTTCCCGTCTCTTCGACGTCGTTGCCGGGGGGAGGCAGCCAGTCAGTGAGTCGGTTCTTTCATTCGTCTAACTGCGACCAGTTAGACAACAGCAACAAACGTCACCCGGATAGTCTGAGCCCTGGCACAATCCACTGCTGTAGTGGCGGCGGCGGCAGCGGCAGTGGTGACGCTACCGGTGAGGGCAAAGTGGCTAGCTCGCCGCTAGATGTTGCAACGCTGCCTTCGAAACCGTTGTGCGTCTTGTAACGCCGGCCCGAAAGCAGCGAGCAACGGTGGTCAACAAACGCGTGAATGCACGTCAGAAGAGCGGCTGTGGCGGCGGTGGCGGCGGTGGCGGCGGTATCCCAACATTGAATGGATCAGTAGAAATAGAGGAAGCCAGCAAGAGCTGTAGAGTAGTAACAGCAGGGGAACCCGGGCGAACGCGTCCGGGGTCGGGCGGGGGGGGGGGGGGTTTGAGGGGAGCAGAATGACGGGGCTTTGCCGACAAGACAAGGCAACAAACGCAAGGCGAACGGAACAACAACAGCAGCCGCCGATGGGACGAAGTCTGTCGATGCCGCCGCCGCCGCCGCCACCGACAACTCCGACGGCGACGCCGTTGCCGTCGATGTGCCTCTGTTTGCAGGAGAAGCTAACGGACCCTCTGGCCGGACGGCCGGCCAGCAGGCTGAAGGGAGAGAGCGGATGACAAATGGCCCAGCAACGGCAACAGCAGCAGCAGCGGAAGTCCCACCGCGTCACTCGGTTTGACGGGACTATGCGCGCGCCAATGTGGAATACAATGGCCCTCGCAGGTAGTGAGAAATGCTTGGCAAAACAGAGGGTTAGTTTACCACGGGCACTAGCCAAAACGCACAGCGGCATTTCTTCAACCCGCGCTCGACTGAGCGCCCGCCAGATTTTGTTTTTTATCCAGCGTCGAAAATCTTCGAATAGCTATTGCCGCTATCGTGGTTAATTGTCACAGTTCATATCTGTGACACTGTTAGCAACGGTGTCAGTCTGATCGACTATACTGATTCAGTGGGTCCTGGCGGCACGCTAAGAACAGCACAAGACCGATACCGAGGTGTGTCTGCGATTGTAATAGCACATTGCCAAAGTTAAGACTGGGCCAAGTTGGACGTCTCGAAAGCGTCCAATGATACACAATGAAATTTAGAAGAATTGCTAAATTTCAGCTATATCTGTCCGCACATGCTTCAAGTACATGGACTACCGTCGGCTGATCGAACGGCCGAGATCGGTTTGACGAAATGGAACTAACCCTCAAAGCAAGCGGAGTCGCTCGGCAATTTATTGTATGACCAATTATAAAGCGCTAGTTCGATCGATCTATACGTAACAGACCGATGAGATATAAACAAAAAAAGATCAAAGTATATGTCAGGCGTTAGACTTACCATCATTTTGTGTCCATTGCTGCCATCAGCTTGTTGCTGTTGCTGCTGCTGTTGCGCGTGCTGCGGATTCGGTAGATGCTGTAAATGCGGCGGCGGCGGTGGCTGTTGCTGCTGCTGCTGCTGATGGGGACCATGAGGACCCATCATCGGTCCTGGCATCGTGGCCGCCGAGAGCATCCTCTGCTGGCCCGCCATTGTACTTCCCATTGGGCCGCCAAGTCCTCCAGCTCCTCCTGGATGACCAACGACACCGATGCCACCACCTCCTGCGGCGCTCGCCATCGGCGCTTTGTCCTTCTTCGACTTCTTGGCCTTTGGATCACAATAGCGCTGCTGCAACTGCTGCGTGTGCTCGCGCATCTGGTTCGTTTGCAACTCGGCATTCTGCTGATACAGCGAATGGGTCTGAACAAACAGCAGCGGATAGAAGAACGAACGCGGCAGAACGAAAGTGGGCGACATAAAAACAAAGGGACGCAACGTTAGGGACCAGGAAGGCGGAACATTGAAGAGGCGGTCAAATCGAAATACGAAAAGGAATATATATATATATATATATATATATATATATATAAGGATGTATGTGCTCATATGATACGAATGTTAATGCCTACTAGCTAATGATCGAGCTCGGTGAATGTCATGTGTGAAACTATAGTGCTCGAGTCAAATTAAGTACTAGGAATGATCATTATGTCCGACTATTAAATCGATCAATAATCGTCATATCTGACCCTGTACAATGATTATCCGCTCCAATTCAGAATGGCATATGGTGATATTCATTTAACGCCTTGCGTTGATATGTGATTGAGAAGTTTCGAACCCTGGTGCTGGCGGATCATACAATGAAAACAAACGAGAACTCGAAAGCAAAAATTCGCCAGATTTCGCTCAATTAGCGGTCGGAAAGTGTTCACCGAGAACTTCGCTGCGCGATGACACGGCCCGACTTGGCTTTAGACGATTGGATCCCTTGTTGTACCTTCGTCAAAAAGAAATATCTCACAGTGTGTCGATATTTCAGCGCGTTTCGCGACCTTAGCCTCTAGGATTCATATATTGTCATCGTGAAGAAGCTGTACAAAGGTTTTACTCAAATTGTAGAAGAAAGACGGTGATTCGCTTTTCCGCGACAGTGGCGTTTTCTCGTTTTGGTGCAGAATATCAATACCTGTTCAGTATTGCTTTCCTGCACGTGCTAACTGAATCTCGTGGCCGACTCTACCCCATCGAGCACTGTTCGCTCTTGCGGAGTGGCCAACAATGCTAGTTTCCGGCTGAGAGATGATTTGTTACGTGTATGATTTGATGAGCATGAAACTCGCTGATTGACTGATGAGCGCCCTCGGCAGTCGCTCGCACGTATGCTTTCAATGCGAAACTCTGGCTCGTGTCCACCGGTGACAGGACACTCGAAAAATTGATTTCGACACAGCTCGGCAGAGAGAGAGAGAGAATCAAGCCGCAAGTGCACAAATGCCACAGACACAAGACCAAGTCAGCCGTGTTGTTCTCAACCTGAAAAACCTGACATTAGATTTCTATTACCACTACTACTACTGCTAGTTCAGAAAGTTCGCGTAGCTGTCATACGTGTCCATGGTGATTGCGATATCCGTCGAAGCGGCGCTTGAGTCGTGCAACAACGGCCGCCCTTTTCGGTGCGCCAGAAAGACAGGAAGACGGGTCCATCGGTGGCTCATGGCACGATTCCATTCCTCGCCGGCGCCCACCGAAGCCCCCGGCGTCTTGAGGCTGTGAGAGGCTTGGCTAAGTTGTTCACGGCCAGCCCGCTGCTCGAGTCAACCTGCGGCAACTACTTGGGGCGACGCTTCATTGTGACCGCTGGGTGGAGGCGATGGAACGTAACCACCGCTAGACAATCTGCCTGCAAATAGTCATATAATGAAGGGTAGTTAGTATATGTTACAGTATTGAATTGTTGTTTGTATTCTTGCTTGCGGACTCGGTGGAAACTCCAATTATCTCTAAGGGTTCATCGTATATCGACAGAAGAAGAAGAAAAAGATGCTGACATAAACTTAACGGGACAGTGGAGTAGAATTATTCATTCATGTGTCGAGTTTGTAGTCATAGTTAGTCAAAATGATGTGTACCGTGTATATTGCTATTTTCGTAGGGTGGCATCCCAACATTATGTGTACAACTCGAATACCATTAATTCTCGTTAAAGGTACCGCGTTTGTTCGGCCTAGTAAAAGCAATACACAAATCATAACATGAATTACTTCGTGATTCCTATGACATACGTGCTGTTTCTCACACTCTCCCTCACGCCTACGGCCATATTGTATACAAACGCATCATGTGTTCATGAGCTGCCACAGTCAAATCTGTTACTCCAACAACAAAAGGCACATACACGCTATCGGGACGGCAGCGACTATACGAATAACCAGCGAATCCAGCAACCAAATTCAACAACTTCCTCCGCTGACGACTGATCATTCAGTGTGGTCCCGTTCATCGTGTTATCGTAGCCATTATTGTGCTTTGCTGTTGGCTGAGTGTATCCGTGATCTGTTCCGCGGTGATGATCCGGCTTCAACTTCACACAGCCGCGTGGAAGCGAACGTCTCATCGGCCGCTAGTCGCCGCTGCCGGCTCCTATGAACTCCTATGTGTCTAAGTTTAAACCCTGCCTGTTTATCTACTCGGTGCATACGTGTGCAGCAATGTTCCCCAAGCTTCTCAACGGCCTCTTCTCATCTTCCTCATTTTGGACCCCCAAAAAGCCGTTTCTCAAAACCGTTTCTGGAAGCACCACAGCCCAACATTTCATTGGCGTCGGTCGAACGTAGCTCTACCAGCGATGATCGTCGAGATAAGTGCGAGAAAAATCGCCCGACGAAGTCGCCGAACACTACCTGTGAGGGCAGCCGCAGTGGCTGTGCCTTTGACCAGTAGGAACTGACAGGAGGTTCCCCGCCTTCCCCAACCATGGCCCTGTGTGTGAATACTTTGCCCAGCCGAATTTTGTTCATGGGCTGGCTTGTGCGACGCGGTGTGGTCAGCCAATACATTCGTAGCTGCGCGCGCCACCGCGTGTCAACTGTGCAATGGTGCTGCCGGACATAGATATGCACAGCCAACAGCAGCAGCAGCAGCAGCACAACCAGCAGCATCATGCTATGATAGATGGCAGCCACTGAGTACCCTAGCGAAACTCGTGCTGGCACTTGTGTTACTGCTGCAGCTGCTGCCGATGCCAGAATAGATGGTGTCGAGTTTGGCTGTCTACTCCTTAAGATGATCTGTTTGTCTTCGGGCCGGCAAGTTGTTCGACAGAACTGATCCACGTTTCCTTCTCTTGCCCAACCGACCCACGGGCCGTCACATCTTCGAGCTGCCGATTCCCGTCGATCGTCCACTGGGGGTCATGCCACCAGCAACGGCCGCAACCTCAACAACAACAACCAACTGATTGTTGAAAGCTTAGCTTGCAAGCAGCAAAATCCGCTGCGGCTGCCTGTGACAAGAACAGTTCATTATCTTCGTCGGAACGTTGTTGTCGTTCGTTTACGATCGTGATAATAACTCCTTCCTTCCTGACTGACCCGGCAAATAGATAATCGTCACTACGAACGCTTAAGAAACTAGTGATATAGGAACAGACGGAGCGATCAAACCTGGCAAAACACTGATGGTTGGCGATGCATTTGGAAGTTGTTGTCGGCTCTGCCTCTGTTTGTTTGTTTCTCAATGTCCTCGTTTGCAACCCAAGGGACGTGCCTCTCTGCGGTATGTGCAATCTCCTCAACACCGACCTTCGCACTCTCGCCAAGTCCTGGTCCCGGCACCATTTTGTACGGTGGCGGGTACACAGCGAGCTTATTCCCACCCGGTACGCAAGTACCGAACGCTGGCTGAAATTGAAAGGGCCTCCACGCGAACGGGGAACAGTGTGCGTGCCAACGCAATTTCGTGCGCAAATCCACCACTGGAGATGCAAGATCTTTTGCTCTTAGATAACTTCTAGTGCCGTTTCCAACGGACTACTGACGAACGTCGAGACTTTGCGAAAGATAAATAGCTCTATGGAGCAGCTCAAGTTTGCACAGCCGATTCTGTCCGGCCACACCGATGCATACAGCCACAGATAGATACACACTATACAAGGACGTATCTAGTTCCAATGCTGCATTACGGTTCTTTCATCATGTATCTCAATGCTAGAAGATAAAGTAAAGACACAAAAACAAAACATTATACCCTTGATCTTCTTAGCATCGTTATTTAACGCGATTAACGGCCAACATAGTCACGTATACGCGCAAACACTCACAGACTCACGGACAGAGAGGCACCTGTTCTATAATATGTCATTTCGAATGGCCAGCCGCTCCCACCCCAGTTCGCTCACGACCACTGTCCAGTTGTGACTTGAGCTATTGATTTCAGCTGATCGGCCGTTGTTCATATTGCCCTTCTTCGCCCGTTCCAGATAGATAAACTCTCTAATAGAAAAAAAAACGGGGAACGGAAGCGACCGGCCACCAAGTTGTCTATCATATGAGCATTTCATAGCGTAGCAGCAAGTTCGGAAATTCATGCCAACGCTTGCGGCAGCTTTTATAACGTTTGGATGTTCAGGGTTGCTTATGCTAAGACTGCTGATTAATTTCTTTTTCGTTCACAAAACCCACAATGCACATGCTACGAGCTGTGCGTACGGATAAACAAACGCATATGACATGTATACGCGTCCGTATGCATGCTATTATATTACTGCCTGTTGGAATCCTTATTTTCAGCTGGAACCCGCCGGCTCGGCCATCTCAACATCTGGACGATTCGACGAGCTGCTCTGCCCATTTCACTGGCTCATCTCGTTATTCCGCACGTCGCGTCAGTGGCCAACACCGAACGGCCATAACTGACCATCAGCTACAGAAGTGACCATTACTTCAGCCTGTGGCCAGCCGAGCGGCGCGGCCCATGCGACTGTATAGCCGAGCCAGGCGGCGGCTAAGCCCCCCTTGCTTTCGTGAGTTGTTCGTCGATGGCGACCACTATCCCGGAGTCGAACGCAGCGACCGAGCTGGCCGCCTCCTACTCGCGCACCTCTACCCGTTACACTGTTGTCATCGTCGTAGTGGCCCTGTTTTGCCTCAGACGGTTGACACGCATGTCATTTATCGACATTTATCATATTGAGAGAATGATCTGCTCATAAGTCTAAAAGTCCCCTTAACGGCCGCTACGGCTATTATAGTCTTCATATCACTGGGCGCGTGATTGGTCTGATCGCAAGGCTAGCAAGCGTCATTGACATCCTCCTAACAAAATATTTCCCGTTCATTCGTATCGTTCTTCTATACCGTAACGTGCGCTTGCGTGACTTGTTCTAATTGCTCGTACACGTATATATGTCCGATAGTTATTCTTCCTCGTATCATAAGCTAAATCTTATTCAACAAAGCGCACTCAGGTCGGCCAACATAGCAGCGGCGACTCTGACCAGGACCGCCAAAGGGTGACGCTCCTGTTTTGTGTAAGCGTTTACTGAAAGCCAAAGCGTCCATCCAATCTTTACCATGAGTGTGCTCCACCATTATTAGTATGAGCTCATCCGTACGTCTTGCCAGCGACGAGTACGTGGACAGACACTCTCGCGACACTGCAGTGACCGGCCAGCCCTTACCTTCACGTCGTTCGTCTGCTAACACTTACTCTGTCCCCTCTAACTACCCCGTATTCTTGTAACTATTGTCTTGTTCATAGTCGATCCCCCCCCCCCCCCCCACCCCCCGCGCGACCTCAGTGCAACACCGGCAAATGACTCCAGCAGAACTATGAATGCACTATACATGTAATATATCGTCAGTGTTCTTCGTCAGCCGTCGTCGTCGTCGTCGTTATCATCCATTACATACAGCAGCAACAACAGCAACAATCCATCCATCCATGCATGCATATATTCCTCCCTCGTAGACTCGTCGAGTTACTCAGCTTGACCCAGTCATCCGCTAGCTGTTTGAGTCCCTTCTTCTATTATTCCGTTTTGATGAGGCCCATCGCTCCTCGCGACCTCACTGTCTTCCTTCATCTCGGGGTGCGTGTCTTGCTTCCTCGATATCCCGACCTTTCCCCCTTTTGTCGATCTTCTGTTTCTCAATTTCTCTCCCTCTCTCTCTCCCCCGCCCGGTCTCTTTGCTATCTTCTAGTTTCATTCGTTGGCGGCGTTTTTTTGTCTCCTTCATCTTCGTTTCGGCCGAAGTAGACGACTTCAGTTCAATTGAAGAGCAGCAGCAGCAGCATCAGCGCCAGCGCCAGCACCATCAAACACGAAGCACTGACGGCGATAGCAGAAGAGGCAGAACAGCAGCCGCAGCAGCAAACAGTTAGAGCGATGAAGACGAACGAAGTTGAAGACCACGAAAAAGAAGAAAAGGAAGTCGACGAAGAGCAAATGCCGTTCGTTCGCTGGTTCGTTCGTTGTCCCTCAAGCGGTGCTAGCTGTGGCGTCCGCTAGCGAATCGTAGTGGGTAACCGCCGGTGGCGAATTGCGGCGAATCGTCGTCGCTGGCACCACTGTTGCCTGCTGCTGCTGCTGTCGGCTGGCTGCTGCTGGTGCCGCTGGCCGCGTTCCATCGGACGGTCAGGCTGGTTGGGCGGTCAGTCAAAGCCAGAGCAGGTCTCCAGTGCTCCTGCTGATGATGATGCTGCTGCTGCTGTTGTTGTTGAGTTTTTCTCATCTCATTCCCTTCGCAGTGGCGGCTGCGGCGGCGGCGGCGGCAACGTCGCTCACTATGGAGCGCTGGTGGTGCTGGTGCTGGTGGTGGTGCCGATGAAGAAGACGCTACTGGTCCTTACTCCCCGTCGTTCGGTTCGACGGTCGTCGCCTGCCGTTGATTTTGACGACCGCTGGGGAGACTAAACCTACGACGAACTGGTTGGTTTAGCCTGAACACAACCGAGCAGAAGCAGCAACAAGCCAAATAATAGTTCCTTCCAGCAGCAGCAGCAGCCTGTTACTCAGGCAAGCCCTCCATGCAGCCAAGGGAATTCATCGCGATATTGGCACACAAGCACAACACACAGCCAGGCAGGCAGGCAGGCACCTGCACAAGCGCAGCAAGGAAAGTCGATCCCCTTCGCCCTGGTGGTACTGGCGAACGGCAATAGTCCGGCGGAGGACCGGCAACGGCAACAACGGCAGGACCGTTCTTGCGGGGTGGATTCGTCGAGACGATCCGTCCACCACCACCTCCTCCTCATTTCATCCACCGCATGCCACCATCGCAATAGAGCCTTACCCTTCTATCCCTCAGCAGCCGCAGCATCGGCAGCATGCCACTGCTACCGATTGTCGGCTAGCACAGCCAGGGTAAGCAGCGCCATCACCACCACTGCGACTTCAACTGTTATACAATTATTCCTCGCTTCAACGGAACGCTACTACACTACACCAATACACACACACACAGAGACACACATAGGCACATACACACATCCATAACAGCCAACAACTTCGGTCTTCGCTATCGGCGTTTGCGGCTCAGCTTCTGAGTGGACGTCTTCTGCTTCTGCTTGTGCAAGACGAACGAAGACTACTCATAGACGGCCGTTGAACACCGACACAAACACACACACACTGCACACACACTCACATGCACACCCACACGCACACCCAGACACGCGCTAGCGAAAATGACGAAGGACTAACGGGGATCGACGGGCTGACGAATGAATGGATAGATAGATGGTTGGACACGCAGACGGGTGGATACACAGCCAGAGCGTGCGGAGTGATGCAAACTGCGCGCCGCCGCCGCCCTGATCGCCGTCACAGTCACCAGTCGTCACATCTCCAGCGGTAGCGAGAGAGAGAGAGAGAGAGATTCAATACTTATATGACCGTCGCCGTTTTTTAACGCTGGTCGCGGCAGTGGCCTCTAACGCAAGCGCGCCAAATTACAAACGCAAGCTAACACCGAAGTTCGGTTGCGCGAGAACTTGCCTAGTTGTAAATCGCGAGGGCAGATTCAGATAAATGTAACCCGTCTGCTTTTCTTGCGTACATGAATGAATGAATTTAAAATAATGGCCAAACAGGAGACGCGGTGCAATGCCGGAGCGAACGCAGCCGGAACAGACAGGTCTGAGTGTAGTCGGACACTAGACGTGTACTCGGGCACGCATATCAGCGAAGGTCCGGGAATTGCTGAGAGGATGTGGTTAAGAATACGATATGTAAACATGTCATCTAGATGCCAGCAATCACCGTGACACGCGGGTATCAGCAGCGAGGGAGAAACGATATAACCGATTTTTTACACGATCACACAGTTGTCAGACAGCGCATTATCGCTCTGGCAGCGCCTCGATGCCATTTGCTACCGCATTTGGTAATTGCCGCATTCTTATACGGATCATGAGCTGGGCTGGCGTTCTCCATAATGAGACTTCCCACTAATCGAATCCTTTAAATGACATCATTGTGAATTAGAACCACACGTCTATTGAAGTGTTTCCTTGGGGGGTAAATTCCATTAAAGCAAATACCATATGCCATGTACCGGTACATAGAACCTGAAGAGTTTCCAGGCGGACTGCGGGTACGTGGTACAGTTTTCAGCGGCCCCTAGGTTGACGGGAGCCCTCTCCCGCAGCTTCGAATTATCATGAAATGCGGAAATTCAGCGATTGACAAGTACCGACTACCACTGCCACCGGGGAGTCTTGCCCATCGGCTGCAATCGCATTTACTTTAATACAGTTTTTCAAGTAAAGATTTATGACTATGAATAATAATAATAATAATAACCAATAATTAATTTTATGGAGGAGCACAAATACGCCGAAAACCTTCAAGATAAATGGCCCAAAGCGAAGGACACACTCAAAACAACACACGTATTGCTGGCACACTAAGATGGTTCGAGAGAAACAAAATAAATAAAAAAAGAATCTACTACAACGTCAATAGTAATAACGATAATAATAATAATCATATTATGTGCATGCAGATACGCCGAGTTGAGTAAGAGAATTACCCTCGTCACCGTCAACCCCCCAACGCTGGGGGGGGGCTCAACTCCAACCCGATTCACCCCACCCCGCCAACGCCGAGGTGATCTCTCCCCCCGGGCGGCAGATTGCTGAGTCATCGTCCTCCTGCTTTCATTGGAGTTTCGACAGAAGGAGGGCGCATACTGGCGCTCCGCTTTGCTCAGCGACTGCCGGCGAACAGAGCGCTGATGCAAATCTCCCAAAAGCGCGCCAACGACAACACCAACAACAACAGTCAGCCAGTGGCTGCCAACGGCGGGACTGTGTCGGGGCGCGGGTGAACTTCTGCCGGGTTCCCTTTCTCAGCTTTTTTTTCGCTCTGTTTTTTTCAATGGTTCCAACCACCGCGAACGAACGATAGAGAGAGAGAGAGAGCGAGAGATAGAGAGAGGGGAGGCGAGAGCTTCCCTTATTGCCCGCCGTACGAGAGATAGACGAGGCTCTAGCAAAATTGTGAGCAGAAACGATTTTGAAGTAGACGTTGGTCAAATCAGTATCGGAGAGACGATATTTTGTTAACCACTGTTGATGTCAACGTGTGACGCGGTGTCACGGCCGACGACGCATGGGTTTCGGCGGCGGCGGCGACGAAATCATTATTTCGAATGGTGCCGCGTCAAGATGGGTAGTGGCTTCGAACGTGGGGAAGGAACTGTACGTAGCGAAGAGCCGCGCAAAGGGTCGGAACAGGAAAATCGAGTGTTGCTTGGTCGGGGGCTGGACAGCTCGGCGAGCTCGTCGCTTTTGCGGTGTTGCCCGCGAGCTGCGAATGTGCCGGCGTTGATCTGGCCCAGAAAAAATGGAAACCAAAAGGAGATATGCAATGACTTTACACTGTTTAAACTGATTTCGTTCAGGTGACTACGGTGCGTACTGTCTGCCAGGATGCCAATTCATCCACTGGGCTGGTGCACAGCTGGAATACACCCGAAGGAGAAGAAGACGAACGCTAGAAAGTTTATAGGGCCCGGTCAGGTTGACCATGAACTGACGATTAATCTGAGAGATCAAACTGCGACCTGGACAACGCCTTCGCAAGGCCCCACGCCTTATCTCTATCTCTGACACACACATATATATGTGTGACCGCGTAACCATCTTGATTTTCGGTGATCCACACACAGAGTAATCGGATGATGGCGTCCAAAGCTTTGCGCCGAATAGCATTGTTCGAGCTATACCCGACTGAGACTAGAGTAAGCGTGCCCATTGCATATTGCCGGAACAAACTCCCGTGCGGCTTGCCACGCTTAAGCTTGCCCGCAGCCTCAAATTACGAATCGTAGCATTTCCAACAGGCCACTACATAGTAAATACGACTAGAACACATTTCAATTCTCATATTTCGCCATCCGCAGACATCCGCGCGCTGTTCACCCTGCCCCATCCATGATCGCTGGGCACATTTCATTTCAACAGTCGAACAACGAGGGGGAGAGACAGCGTTATGCAATTCGTACGCAATAGGCCGCCTGCTCTCCAGTAGGAGTAGTCACGGCACACGAGGGGAGACCCCCTCCTCTCTCTCTCTCTCTACCATTTGGAGAAATCTTATACTCAAATTTCTACTTATTCCTTCACCCCGGGACCCCGATGTCCGTCGCGGTCGAGCGTGAGGATCCAGTGTCTGACTCGTTCATGGCAAAACGAATCACACATGTACATATATATATATATATATATATATATACATATATATATATATATATATACATATATATATATATATATATATATACATATATATATATATATATATATATATATATATATATATATATATATATATATATATATATATATATATATATATATATTTATTTCTTTTTCTTTGTATAAGGGGCTTTATTGCAATAACTTGCATGGGTACATTAAGTACAGTATTATCCTCAGTTGTACCCTTGATTGGCAAGGAAGATGACCATTATTATTGATTGCACCTAACACGCAAGATGAATTTGCGGGTCTTATAATATATATATATATATATAGATGTGTGGGTTGGTGGCTGTTGGTGGCGTACGACGGATATATTTTTCGTCTCTCGCGTGTGTCTCCGTTTCTTTCTGTGTCTGCTGTAGCGACTGCGTAGTCTGGTCCCCTGCAGTTGGAACAGGTCAAAAAGTGTCGGTGTTTGTTGCTTTGTCATTCAGCAGCGCAGCAGCGGCGGCGGCGGCAGTTGTGGTTCCTTGCTTGCTTTTCCGTTCGCCTTCCTCGATTTCGTTACAGAGTAACTATGTATGTACATATGTAGAACAAGCACAATGGAGCACAGAAACAAATCGCGCCAGGAACACGCAAACCATTCAGCTCGAATATATATATATATATATATATATATCGACGCGGATATTGGTGTACATATTAAGATCAAAGCATAGTTTATGCTGGTGTGTGCCGATCGAGATACAACTGCACACGAATGGTGCTAACAAGGAAGATAATCGAGGAATATCGCAAATTACCGCTATGTATTTTTTGTATGATTCGTAATGTGTGCCACTCATCCGTCACCATTGAACGTTGCTAGACAATGGACAGTTTGACAATGGCTAACTGATATAATATATATATATATATATATGTCTGTATATTGCATATACATATCACTCAGTTCCATACAACTTCAGACCATAGTGCGTTAAGGGTGACAACACTTTTCAGACTCTACATATGACTCGCAAAAATCTTAATTGATACTTTTGTATTGTTCTTGCTGTCTAGCCTAGCTATATCTAAATCATATATAGCTATACCTATCCCCAAGAATATTAGTCTGAAGGCGTCGTGTACGATTATCTTTTTCTATTTAATTAAGAGGAATATTTTCATCTTTGCTAAATGTCAGTGCCATACATTTTCTAAGCAGTGCCACGCTACGTCATTTCATTCATTCCATTTTACGAAAGGCACAGCCACAGGCAGGGACTAAAAATATTCTATAAATATAGGGATAATCAACCGTTACAACAGCAAAGACTAGCCCGCCTCTGTAAATCCCACTTCTCGTTCGGCATTGGTCCTCAACATGTCCGCTACCACAGGCTGCGCTGCTGTTCAGCTCTGCTCTGATCAGGCGCGAAGATCGCCAATCTAGCTGCTGCTACTGCTGCTGCTGCTGTTGTTCTGTGTGATCTAGTTGTAGTAGGTAGTTCCTTCTATTCTAGTACTCGTCTTAGCAGTTGTCGCTCTGAAGTGGTGCTAGTTGCCGTTTCGTTGCGGCACTAACACCGACCTCACACCATCACAGAGGGAGAGATAGGTAGATAGTGAGTGAGAGAGAGAGAGAGAGAGGGACTGATCCTTCTCATCAACGACGATGACGCCGTGTTCAAACTCCGAGCGTCGGCGCCAGTCCCCGTAAAGCTCCCCAGCCTATCGCAGCCCCTTCGAACTAACAACCACCCCGCGGCTGAGTCGAGCTGGCCCGGAGCGAAGCTTCGGGCTTGCCCGGCTGGTCCTACTGCTGCTGCTGCTGCTGGCGGTGCTCCGGCTGCTGCTGCTGCTGCTGGGCAAAGGAGCGATCCAGACTCTCGCTCCTCACCAGCCGCCTCGTTGCTTGGGGCGGGCTGTTTTGTAGCAGCCGAAGCCGGCAGTGGCTCACTCAGCCAATCAGAACGCTGTGGATGGCGGCAGTGGTGGCCGAATGCCGCTCTGCTCGGTGGGTGCACCTATATATGAGCGTATATATATATATATATACATATACACCTATATATACACGAACACTCACAGGCGAGCAAGCTGACATATATATATATATATATACGTACATACTCACATATATATATAATAGTATATATATATATATATATATATATATGTGTGTACATACATACATATATATATATATATATATATATATATATAACTGTGACGGCACGAGTCATCATTATCAGCGGCGGAGGTCCTCTCAAACTGAACCCAACTCAATTCAACTCGAACATCCACCATCCACTCTTGTGGCGTGTTTGCTGCAGCTGCTCGTGATAACGGCTCGACGTCTCAAGGAGCGAGGATTCGGGCTCTCTGTCGCATCAGCGCCAGTCGCCGCGACGGTGACGGTCGATGCAACAGAGACCGTGTCACCGATAGACGCTGCTGTTGTTGTTGCTGCTGTTGCTGTTGTTGTTCTGTATGGCTGGTACATTGAGGCAATAAGGACAATTTACTTTCGTTCGTTGGAGATTGCTGGCGGAATCTTCTGTTCCGCCTGTGTTCTTGCCTTTGGCTATGGTGATCCCAGCTGGTGTGCTTGGTGGGACGCGGCCATAGAGAACAGCGCCTGCAAACCACTGCCGGACCCTCCACGCCGCCACGCAGGTGCTGGACACTCTAGATCTGCGCGTCAATCTCCGGCGAGCTCAATCTGCTTTCGGTATTGAACAAATTCGGCCAAAGTTGATCAAATCATCTTCTAATGGGAGTCACGGGCATCTGTTTTCGAAGGTCGCTGATCCTGTAACACCTCGTAACACGCTCTCGCTACAGCATAGTGCAGTGAAGCATTGAAGAAGACTACATCGAATCTTGCGGGCTGAGTCAGTGTGGAAGTGTCATGAGATGTGCAGGTACCGGTCACTACATGGTTTGTCCATATATATATATATATATATATATATATATATATATATATATATATATATATATATATATACATGGCTTGTCCATATATATATATATATGCGACATAGACAGGTTGAGATCCATGTGTGTTCTCATCGGAGAAGGGACATCATATTAGCAGCACTAACGCCGGTCATTCTGAGAGAAACGGTATTAGCAAGGAATAGGCAATATCTTTCGATTAGTTGATACGTCATTTGGAAATTAGTAGTACATTAGCAATATTATGACAGAAGCGTTCGGCGTGACGAATAGCAACAACGCCTGTCTGTCCAAGGTTGTAGTTATAAGTATAGTGGGAAAATTCGGGGCTTTGACGTGTACAGAAGTCTCTTAGAAAATGTATTATATATGTATATATATATATATATATATATATATATACATAATTATTTTAGAACTATTACATCGAGAGATAGAGAGCTTCGAATGACCAACTGATGTTTTTGCTTCTGATAGAACAATGCAGGCTAGTGTCCCTTCCCCGCCCCCCGACACAAGGGGCAGCTTCTATGGAACCCTATCCGCAGACACGGTAGTAAGATTCTAATGGACAAGACCACGATAATGAATTCGATAATAACGTAAGCAGCCGCAACATCAGTAAAATAATCTTGCCAGTGGTAGCAATCCCAGCATACAACGGCAGTAATCGTAGTAACAATCGCCGTACACTACAGCTTCAGAATGTGTTTCGATGATGCGCGAGACAGTTGTCTTTTTGCCTCGATTCAACATCCCCGTCCTGCAGGCTGGTCCCGACTTCCTGGAATCACTTTCATCCAGGAATCCCGTCTTTCTCCCTTTTGAGCTGTTGTGTTCTGCTGCCACGCGCCAACCAGAGTCAGTCCTTGTTGGGTCTCTCTCTCTCTATCTCTCTCTCTCTCTCTCTCTCTCTCTCTCTCTCTCTCCCTGGCGTCTACTACAACTACCCTGTCTATGGGTTGGCTCTGGTGCAAGCGCCCCTGCTGATGCCACCACAGTGCCCTCTCCCGTGCTAGCTGGCTGGGACCGTGGCCAGTTCGCCGGCTTCGCTTTGGCTCCCTCTCTCCGCCCTTCGTTTGTGACTGACTGACTGAGTGAGGAGTTCCCCCTCGATTTCATCCTCCGCTGCTGCTGCTGCTGCTGCTGCCGCTGCGACCACCACCACCACCGCCGCCGCCGCCGTCATCGGCTGACTGCCAGCAGCTAGCCTGGTAGCCAACCATCCGGTGGTGGTGGTGCTAGTGCTGCTGCTGCTGCTGTTCCCGTGAAGCTGTATCACCCTCGGACGCCCCCGCCATGCCTCACCCAGATTGCGACCCGTCGACCTCAGCAGCAGCAGCAGCAGCATCAACGGCGACCAGCGAGCGGTGCTAGTTGCAGCAGCGGTGACGTGGTAGCCGCTATCCCACATCCTCTTCCGGACTCCATCTGAACGAACGAACGAACGAACCAAGCAATCACCCAACAACCAACGAACGAACCAACGAACGAACGAAGCAGCCAACAACAAGGAGGCAAGCACCATTTCTATCGTCTCGGCCCGCCACCCCGTTCCGCTACGGCGTTGCCCCGTTGCCACCTCCGAAAACACTCGTCTTCCCTCATTCGCGGGCCTTGGAACATCTGCAGCAAAGCGACGGCGGCGGTGGTGGCGGTGGTCGGCGGCACCACCACCGTGCACAACATTTGGACAACACATAGGAACGCTGCGCTGCGAACAGCGAGCGATTTTGTTTGTGTATGATTTTGTTCAAGTCATCTGCTCTACAAAATAGGTCAAAATAGCGCGTTGGCAATGTGGACGATGGTCGGCGCTCTACGACGACACGGGCATCGTATACAATGTGCATATTGAAACAGAAAATAAGCGATATTCATTAAATGTTCTTCATAAGAAAAATTAGGGAGAAAGGTTAGCATCCGTTACAGGTGAACCACGTAGAGACGAATTTTCAATGCAAACCTTTTCCAGTTAGATAACCAATGGTTGGACGCAATTTCTATTTTGGGTACATGCTTAATGATTGGGGAAGTGGGGCCTCCTTGCACTAGAGGAGGGTGTTCTTAGCTGTATTCCACGTTCGGCGGGTACAATGGTTGCCCACATTGATAATTGACTAATAATAATTATATATATATATATATATATATATATTTATATATATGTATATATAAAGTACAATTTGACACAAAGTCCAGTCTTCTCGTCTGCAGCTTTTTTGCAAAGCTCATTCTGTTATGTTTCCAAGTGTTCACTCTTCAGTGTTGGCCTCTAGGAGTAGTCTTCTACATTTGTCGTCTGTTGTGATGCTTGGACATCATGTGTACGGGCCGATAGCTGCACTTCGCACATGTGGGGAAATAGCGGATCTGCACATGGCCCCTATGACCTACCGCAATTTGTTTTAATATCATATACAAATATGTGGTAGAGGGGCCCAGACATGCCGACTAACGAAGCATATGCCCACCAGTGATGGTGACAATCAGCACGCAACTATGTACTTAAATTCATATAGGTTGTGTTTCATTTTCGTCTAAGAATATCGTCCAAGAGCAAAGAGAGCTCTGAACCCGTAAAAGCATTCGAACGTTGAGCCGCCCAATATATATATATATAAATATATATATATATATATATATATATAAATATATATATATATATATATATATATATATATATATATATATATATATATATATATAGCTGAGGCCTGTCAAATAGGGGAACAGCTAAGAGTCAGCTTAGAAAAAAAAAATATATATATATGTATATATATTTGTGTGTGTGTATTTATAAAGCTCATAAATGCTGGATTCGTAGAGGAATTACACGGCTTGCGCTCACTCACTCCATCGTTCCATAACATTTATACGTTTATATTTCCATGGCGCGTTATCTCGAAAAACCTCACGAGACCAACCGGGAAGAGCCATATCCGTTAAGGATTCAGCCTCTTGCCGTACTCTCGCCTGTCCCAGTTGGCGGCCTCTCCACTTCAGCGAGTGCCCTTTCTCCTCATCTCTCCCCGATGTCATAACAGGGCAGGCCGATACCGCTCAGGATCTGCCGTAACCCTCCTGTTGAAGCTGTCCTCTCCCATCACCTTCATTCAGACGAGAGTCAGCCAGTGGCGCTGCTAACCCCAGCGTCGCCGCCGCTACAACTACTAGAACTAGTGAACTGTGCTCGGCATCACCGACCCGGGTCACCGTTTAATAACACATCATCATGAGAGGAACAGAGGGAGACTAGCTAGCTAGCTAGCTAGCTCGCTAGCTAAACACAATCATTTGCAGTAATCCGGTAGCTGCTTTGAACGAGAATCTCGACGTGGCTTCTTATGGCGGGCTGTTCTCCGATTGATCGACATTATGCCATTTCGTCTCATAACGCGATTACCTTTTTCAGTGAACTGACGCCCGCTGCGTGCTCGACCCATCCAGCGTTGTGGCAAGCAAGTTCATAGCGGGTTCACGATTTTCATGTGCTTTCAACGCGCACACACATTTTCCATTGTTGTAGTCGTTGTTACTGCTGCGGCGGCGGCAGCAGCTGCTTGTTAACAACTGAATCTAGCAAAAAATGTCTAGCCACAATGTAAACTGCATACTTAAATAAGTACTGTAATAGATCGATAGTGTACATTGTACATCGTCACAACATCTACCATGGCTAGCGCCACTTGAGTTAAATTCGATTCGATCATTGTATTTCGGTGTGCTCTGCCCTTATAACAGTATCACAATCATTCTACCCCGTTATCGACTTCAATGGAAAAATCGTTCCGCGATCTATTTATCTATCCACCGTATACAATTTCATAAATGCACATAGATGTCTAAGCGAGCCATCTCATCTCACCGGCAATACCCGTTGTCATTACGGCGTTGTCGAACTCTCAACCATCATCACCAGCATCAGCATCAATAACAACAGCAGCAGCATCATCTCGCCTTCCAGCCAATGCGACCATCACTGGCGTCGAGTCATGCCGCCAGCCTAAAGATATTGCGTCTGTCTGTGGATTCGAGCTCGATCCGATCTGACCGACCCGGGCCAGTCTCCTCCAATCGTAGGGCTAGGTCACTGCTGATTCAAAAGCAAATGGTTCCCCTTCCAACGGGCTCAGCGACTGTAACAAGAGCAGAAGCTGCTATGGCCGCAGCGGCGGCCATAGCAGCGGCCATAGTAGTGGCCAATATTAAAAGTGAACAAGTAGCAGGAACTATAACAACGAGCGATCAGGACGAACAGCAGTAGTAACTCCAATAGAAGAAGGACTCCTTCTTTTTCTCCTCCTCTAACAGACGGCACGGACGACCAAGCGACCGGGTGGATGGATGAATGGCCAGTCACATAGGCTGACATATAGGAGAGACATATATATATATAGACACACACACTCTTCATGGTCTGAAGCCCGCTGGTGTTGCTACCAGCGATTGTTCGTGCTTTCTGCGCTCTGTGTCTGCGCTTTTCAATAATATTCGCCTCTTCGCTGAGTTGATCGCAAACCAGTTTGGGTTTCGTCTCGTCAGAGATCAAAACCACCTCTGCTGGTAGTCGCGGAGTCCTCAGCAGCGTTTGCTAGCCAGCCGGCGAGCTGGCCATGGGGACGAGGCGTATACGACAATAATAATAATAATAATAAGAGTAATAACAAGGAGAAATAATTGCTGCTAATAACAACAACACATTGTAGATATAGATATAAATGATTCTAGATAGATTAATCGTAGAAAGTAGAAGGTGGTAGCTGTGTTGGACGACAAAACCGCCAGCGAAAATTAGCCAACCCAACCCATAGCTGCTGGATAGGAAGATCATCGTATTGGCCGCGTCAGTCGGTGCTGCTCGGAAATGGGCGCGCGCTTGTGCATGCTCCTTCATTTTGAGACATCGTCACCTGCGGCCTCCGAGATCCCGTAAAACACACACACACACACACACACACCTATATATATATATATATATATGAGGTTGAAAGTGCATGAACCGTCCGATACGCTAAGCGACAAACACGTACCCGAACAGAGTATTTTGCTCGACGAAGGCTCACACCAGCACCAGCGGCTCCCTTGTCTCCGATGCTCTGAGCGCGTTCAGGAGCTTTACACTTTGACTTTTTTGTTTTTCTTTTTCTTTTCATCATTTTCGTCATTTGCTCCCATTGCTGATCGCGATCGTCGAGTGGCACCACCATCACAAACAACACACGATCGCATATTTGAGCCAATCTCATCGACAGAGGGTGAAGCAGCTCGTTGATTCACTCTACTGCAAAACGTTGTGTACAGCTGGCCATTTTCTCGACAGATCTGTTCGCGCATTGATCCCTGCGCGCATGGGCGTATTTGAGTGTATATCACTGCCGCCGATATCTCTAACTGTCTGTGTGTGTGTGTGTGTGTGTGGTGTCTATTTGCCAGCGAGCCTGTCTCTGAGGAGAGTGTGTTCCTATGTCTGTCTGTGTGTGTGTGCGAGTGAATCGTATGCGAGCTCGCCGGCTATGGCGACTGACGGAGCGATCCGAGGTAAGTAAGCATGGCACCTCGCACTTCGCTGTTGCCGTCGCCGATGCAGCAGTAGCTGGCCGAGACGGCGGCGGCGGCGGCGGCGTGGGCAGCAGCAGTACCAGCAGCAGTAGCAGCAGCATAAGCTGACTCGTCGGCCGAGTTCGGTGGCAATCGCCGGTCGAGTAGTCGGTAGTTATATAGCAGCATCTCACAGTGATCGTCGTCGCCGTATATACATTTAGAGCTGGTTAACGGTTAGCTATCGTGGAAGAAATAATACTCGCCGACCGAGCCAGCAACTTGCCGGCCAGTGAACTGAGAGCCCAGAGCTTTCGATCTGATTTCGTCCTCCGTTCGGTTCTATTTGGCTCGGTTTGGTTCAGTCGAGGGCGGGTAAACAGCTATCGGGTGCTTGGCTACACAGTTGTTGTTGTTACCGACCGAGCGGGTGTCTGCTTGATACCTGCTACCACGGCCACCGTTGGTGCGGCGCGGCGCGGTACAGGCTCAGACGAATGAATTCGCCGCCGCCGCCGCCACCGCTACCGCCGCAACGGGAAGCGGCCGCGGTAGCAGCAGCTGCCTCAGCGACACCAACGGTAACAACACAATCCTTGACTTGCTTGTCCGCTCCGAGGGTTTCGAGACAGAGACAACAACAACAACAGCCGCAGCAGAATCGCGCCAGCAGTAACAGCGGCTACTACTGCCATAACAACAACAACAGCAGCAGCAGCAGCAGTAGCAGGCGGCCATGGGCGGGATGCCTCTCTCGGCGCCGGCCAGAGCATCTCGGCCAATACTACAACGGACATTGCCGCTTGCTGCTGCTGTCTCTCTGCTCCGAAGTAGCGACCGACGACGACGAATCCGCTGCTGCTGTTGTTGCTGCTGTTGTTGTCGCTGTGAAGTACTTGGTCATCGTCTTGTTCGGTGTGCTTCGCCACATCTTCTTCGCTTGCGTTCAATCTTGGACAGCGGCGGCGGCGGCAGCGGCGGCCGCAGTAGCAGCCCTAGAACTATCAGCAACCAACACAGCAACGATCGAACGAGCGAGCGAGCTCCCCAACAAACGACGGCGAGCGGCGAGCACACCACTCCATCTATCCCTCCTCCATATCGGCATCCCAATACCGCAAGCAAACTTCGACTTCAACGGATCTCGATCGGGCAGCGGGCCGGCTTCGTCTGTGGGTCGCCAGTCACCAAGACACCGGCACGAAGCCAGCCGAAGGCGGCGGCGGCGGCGGCGACGGTGGTGGCAGCGGCAGCAATATTGAGTCTGTTGAATCGAGCGCGAACACCGGGACACACGCCCGGCCACACAACAGCCCCACGCACCGTAGGCTCCAATGCTGTTTGTGGTTGTTGCTATTGGCGTTGTCGTCGTTGGCGCTGAGCCGCATCAGCGGCGGTGGCGGCGGCGGCGGCGAGCAGCCGGCATACAGCACGAGGCTGAACGATGACGACGATGAGGAGGATGCGGATGTCGAAGAAGAGCAAGACTCAGCGAGAAGATTTTAGCTGGCAAAAAAGGTGGCCACATTTTGTCTTTTCCTTTTCAACATCTGCAGCCGCTGGGGCAGCACTTACACATGCTAAGGCATCCGTAGACGACCACTGACTGACTGACACACACACACATGACGTACATGTATATAGTGCTGGTGAGAGGAGCGCTTTTGTTGCGTAGTGAGCTGGCTGCTTGGTGCTCGCCTGCGTCGACGGGCAGGGAGGAAAGGTGGACGCCTTCAATGCGTTCACTCTGCTTGTGTCAGCTCAGCTCCGATTATTTATCCGAAACAAATTGGTGGGTCTCGGCGCTTTAATTATTGATTAATTAAGATTGACTCGGACTTTGTTTTTATTTTGGCGCAAACAGAAATTGAAAGTGATAAGTTTTTGATAAACGCTAATCGGCTGCAGTGTGTTTCGGTGTATGTATGTGCGCACAAGAACGAGGTATATGGTAGGCCAGCTGTAAATCTGGCCCACCGATATAATCAGTTAACAAGCAGTTACTATACACGTCACATGGTGCTGTTAAGTAGATAGAATATAGTAGTTACGTTTATTGAATACGACGCGCTGCGAACGCGTGTTACAACTTTCAACAATGCGCTATATATATATATATATATATATATATATATATATATATATATATATATATATATATATATGTGTGTGTGTGTGTGTATGCGTATATTCATTCGTATGTGTGTAGTTGGCCTGCGTGACACAACCTGTGCCTAACACTCTGTAGCTTTAGGGGGTTGTGCTTGTGAGCTCACCGCTGTTGAGGAACATCCTCCCCATCCCCAATAGCGGTGCCTCTCGCTGGCTGGTGGCTGTTGAGGGATCTCTGATTCGTTCACGAACCCTCTCTCCATGACCACCATCGACACCATACAAACAGCCACTACGACTACCCCAGATCAGGCCGGCCGTCATCCAGCCAGCTCCGACATCCGGCGACTGCCCGTCGACCCAATCAGGGCCGTCAGGTAGGGGAAGCTGAACGGCAAGGCCGGCGCGGAGCCTGCCTCCTCTTCAACGGGGTGTTGTCTAGGCGCGCTGTTATGTTTGTATGTGTCGTGGTGTTTGCTGTTGCCGGCAGCGCGACCGCCATTTCTATAATACGACGATTACGACTACTCACACTGCTACAAGTATCGGCTTCTGGAGATGCAGCTAATGGCAGGGCGAGATAGAGAGAGAAAGAGAACTCGAGCACACAGTGATTCCAACGCGCATAGCGCTATACAGCTCAACGGCGTTCCATTTCCATTTTCCGGGCGGGGTCAATTTGCATAAGAACGAGTTCATCTGCGAACGAAGTGATTCTTTCAGCAATGAACATCGACATAGTACCTGCGTCGAACCTGTATTCGCATCGGGCGAAAAGCAGCAGAATATGCTATGGAGTGACCTTTATTTCTTGCTCTACCGCGATGGGTATCGAGGACAAGCGGAGGACTACGGCGAAGGAGTCCGCTCCTAACTCCCATGAAGAGTGGTCTTCACTACGAGTCAACTTCACTGCGCACCTCACCGTGCACCGTGACCGCCTGTACAACACTCGCTGGCTGCTGTACCTCCACAACTACTGACTACTGATCATTCCGTTCATCAGTGCGATGGTGCCTCGGGCAACAACACCAGTTTGAACACAGCTCCCGTAAATCGCTCCACTCAACGATACTAAATAATACCAATAGAGAAATCTATCGTGGCGAGACTGCAGACTAGTACTGGGAGCCACCACACTGGTCCGGCTCGCTTTCTCCCGCGAACAACGCGGACGAATCAACCGGAGGAGGCGACCGCCAGATAGGAGTCGGACACCAACTAGCTCAGCTCACGGCCACGAGGGTAGACGAGAAGAACTCGACGAATAGGTAGGTAGTACTACGACTAGTGCTGCTGCTGCTGCTACGATGAACAGAGCTAGGAAGAGCAAGAGATCGTAGCCGCAAGAACGAAATCAAGCTGGACGAATCCAGGCTGCAGCGGCTCCTGCTGCTGCTGCAGAATTCATCTGTGCGGCTCCTAGCTCTGATGCTGGAGGAAGAAGGCAAACCATAGTCTAGAGGCTACTATCGCCCATAAGCAGGGAGATACTTCTCCAGGGAGCCCCACATCTGTATCGCGGAGTACACCCGCACGATCAGCTACCGGCAACAACATCCTTCTAGCCGCACAGCTCGGCCAACATCGCCGAAACGGCAACACTAGCTCTCTGCCTCTCGATCCGTTGACTGCATCGAACGGCGCTGTCAAAACACCTAGACAACAACTCACTCACGTATGTACGCATATAAACCGACTTCAAGATGAAGACATGAATCGCGTAGACATGACTTGCCCTTAAAGCTCGACACCCTTGGAGCCTTGTGATTTTCGTTCGATATTTTCACTTGGTGCCGATCGACGATTGCGGATGACGCATACTTCTCGTGATAGCTTAGTCAGAGACAGCCATAGAGGCTGCTATATAACGAGGCGCAGGTGAAACCATCGCGGTACA
Organism: Stratiolaelaps scimitus; assembly: GCA_019614645.1. NCBI lineage: Eukaryota > Metazoa > Arthropoda > Arachnida > Mesostigmata > Laelapidae > Stratiolaelaps > Stratiolaelaps scimitus. The sequence goes on along the minus strand of JABWDB010000035.1, from coordinate 905,650 downwards.
GCTGAAAAATCACGTTGGCCGGTCGAAACGCATCCATGCTCTAGAACTTGCTCATTCACCACACGCCACCGAGAAATGCCAAGAAGCAGCTTAAGAGCTACTTCATCTTCTGTATGGACGAGTTCGTTCGATCCGCAAACGACCATCAACGGCGTCAATACCTAACCAATTTATCGGACAAGGATCTCTAACAAGGACCCTCTGCAAGCAGAGTTTGCGTTGTATTTACCCCCAGACAGCGAGAGCCACCTGATTAGAATTGGTCGAGTGGCCTTAAAAGAGGAGCCCGGCTCACCCGGCGACAACCTGATAACGAGTGGGCGTGTTGAGCAATCGGCCTGTCTACAGGTAGAGGGTTCTCGGAGAGTTGAAGGGCGGCAGAGGTTCGGATTTGAGCAACATCCAACGCCTCGAACAAGATCACCCTTCTGTTATGCCATCATGTGCAACTGATCAAATGCATACAAGACGCGCACACATAATTTATAATAAACACATATTCGGATTTTCGCCTCAAATTTCTACTGATTAACAACAACAACAACAACAACAACAACTGCTACTACCACTACTTTAAGCATTGTAAAATTGCAGTTCCGGAAATAAACCGCAAATGTTATGTTATGTTACTGCTGCTGCTGCTGCTACTGCAAATCTGTTGCAAACAAAAATTATCATCGTGGACACGTCAACCTGCCCACCCCGCTATCACACTATCACATCATTGGACAACAATCAATATAGCAGTATGTAACTTCAAATTATTAGTCAGTTAATTTTACTAATAAGTCTAATTCTCGTTTGTACAACGCGCTTCAGGCATTAGAAGGTGCCTCCGTTTCGCCTCGATTGAAGACAATAATCGTTTACAGAACAACATTTTCACCTATACCCACCCCCCCCCCATAATTCCTAGAAATAGCTCCTAATTACTGTATGCTTGAATAAACAATTATACTTTTCACAGAGCAAACAAGAAATGATGCGTATCGACGCTCCTGACCCGGGATAAATGAGACAGGCAGAACCCTGATCCCTCTTGGTTCAAGTTGTCGCACCTCGAACGTATAGCACACTGTGGTACAGTGGGCGGCAGTAATTATGGTAGAGGAACCGTCGAGCGCAACACGATGATGATGATATTATGCACGATCATTTGCCTGTTTTCTAATGATTCTGCTTTTGATGGTGAAAACATGCAGTCAATAATCGACCCTTAATGTTTTAACGGGTTAACTCGACGGTGGTTCTTATACACATCGGTGGATTCGGAGACCGCGTAGGCAGAGGAGTCTGTATACCAAGCGAATCTCTTTCATGGGCCACTTTGCCAGTGAACAAAAGATATCTTCTATAGATCATGGTCGAATTCGTTTACGGTTGATCGTTAGCGGGTGCAATGCTCGGGCAAAAACACACGCACACTTGAGTGGAAATCCCCTATTGTCGATTGCCATGCAGAAGACGTATCGGTAATCCGGTCAGCCCGTGGTAGCCAAGGTGGCACGTGAGTGTTGCGGGTCGTCTGTTATTCCGTCATCAACGGGAGTCGTAGAGTAGCAGCAGCAAATACCTTAGTAGCGTAATATCAATCAGTCAATCAATCAAACTGTATTAACACCTTGACAGGGTAAATATGATATAACGAAATCATCATCATTCACATTACAAGTATAACGGCTGTCATTATCAGCGCGCAAACTCGATCTAGAGAAAACATTCATCGAGCTGAACACAGACACCGTCGAAGCACTGGATTCAAATGTGGACACCAATGAGCAGATAGAAATAAAGGAACCAACCAACAAACAAACAAACAAACAAACAAACAAGCCATCGTCTGCGATAGCCACCAACAACGCGAAGAGATTGTTGACCGCGGGTTGTGGCTGAGTTGCGATCGCAAATGCTACGGGCCAGCCTACACAAACGCCTACACTGAGTATGCCGGAGAGCCTTAACTTGGGATTCTGCCTTGTGTGTCCGTATTGTCGTATGTCCTGTCATATATGCACATGGCCGAGGTTCTCAGCCGAAAGCGTTCTCTTGCGATTTCGTTTCGCGCGAATTCTCTACGTTATGTACAGCCACCAGCCCCGACCCCACTCCACCATTATCAGGTTGAATCAGGCGGCCACCCTTACTCCTTGTACGTCCTATGTTCACTGGTTAGGCTAACGCTGCATTAAGAGAGCCTTCGTATCCAGCCGTTACCCAGCAGTCGAGAGTGCTACAGCAATAAACACCCCGCGCCCCCAGAGATATATTGTACACACACACACACCATCTCCTCTCTTCGTCAGCTCAACACAATTAGGCCAAATGAAACGAGGTTAGGCCAACACGGGATCCTCAGCCACAACCTATAGGCGTAGTTACTTTTATGTTCTTATACCTAAAAGATACCAATGATAAGGAGCGCATTTTCTACGGAATAGCGATTCGAGCTCAGCTCGTTTTTGAGAACCCCTCCTTACTGTAGGCACAGATTGTTTGATCCTTGGATAATGCGTAGGCCTCTGTTGAGTGCGTATGTGTACGTCCATCTACTTAATACAAATATGATACAGCTTAGATATTTCTATAAATACAAGAGAACGCTGCCTCGAGGGCTTTGCAGACAAACGTAGTCCTTAAACGGGTATAACCTTTATGGGACCCATACTAGAGAAATAGCAAAAATCGACAATATGAAACAATACGAAAATAAGCTGCGACGCCGTCATTGCGACGATGACACAGTCAGTTCAATATCATCATGTGGACAGCGGGTCGAGCAGATTAGCAAGCAAAATCCAATAGTTGAACAGGCAAACCTGGTCACGATAGATGATCTCTCTCTCGCTCTCTCTCTCTCTTTCTCCAACCATAATAGTCTTTACCTCTCATTGCAACTAAACCCTTTAACCCTTCAAGCATATGGCTGACTGCGATGCCGACGAAAGCACAGTGGCACCCAGCCCGCCCCAGTGAGTAGATCTGCCGCAATCGCATAACGCCAGCCCCGTTACCAATACCGTCACCAGCATCGATGCCGCGGCATCGGCCCGCTGCCCGTCACCGGCAACGCTGGCAAGGAGCAAACGGCGAACCGCAGCTGACAGACACACTGTTAACGAACGGCAGCAGTCGATGCAAAAAGAAAGTCAAAATCGCGCGCAATGGCAAAAAAGCAGCAGCGGCGGCGGCGGCGGCGGTGACGACGTCACTAAACGAACAGTCAACGACTGAGAGCGAGAGATGCGTCGAAGTATCCGGAACAGCGGCAGATGAATTTTGTGACGAGGGGGATAGCAACAGGAGAGGTTTCGCCAGCCATCATTCACTTCATTCTTGTGGATCAGTCGAATTGGCGGCGCCGGCGGCGGCTGTGGAGGCAAATCAAACGCGAGTAGAGCACCGCAACATCAACCGGTTCAGGGAGGTGGTAACATGTGGACAACAAACGGATCCCGGTATGAAGAAAAACATATATATATATATATATATATATATATATATATATATATATATATATATATATATATATATATATATATATATATATATATATATATATATATATATATAGTGTATTGAAGTTCATAGTAAAAGATGATCGGTGTTCGGGGAAAGCTTGTAAAAGGGCTTCTCTCACTTTGCGGGTAACACACAATAAGTTTTTTCACTGCGTTTACACTGTTTGGAGCTGCTGGTTAGGCTCTACCCGGCTGTTCCTGGCAGGCTTCTTTGAAGAGTGCTTGCCACAGTTATCAGCACAGACACTCTTCATATTTCCAATTTCATAGAAGTGACGGCAGACGGTTGTGTGTACCTGCACGAAAATGTTTCCATATTAGTCAGCACGGCTCTTAGGGACATCTATTATATCTACGAAACTCGTAGCTACGCGGTAATCGTACTGAGATCGCCGTAGATATTCGATAGGCCAGTTTAAAGTTGGCGGCATGGTATATGCTGCTTGTACTTCACCGATACTTTTACAAACAATCCTCCACTACCACCACCACCACAACCACCACTGTGAAAACTTCCACCTCGCCAAACTTGCAAATCTTATTACGATTGTCTAATCATTCAATCACCCCCTCGTGGACCCGGCAGACCGCCCGACCACAACCGGAAGAAAACTGCAGCGCCAACACTTACTTGACTCTATATCATCATCTAGCTCGCTCGTCATCTATTTGATCTATGGGATGGCGAATTTTTAATCGGCAAAATGTGGAACAGCTATTATAGCCTAACATCGTTCGCCCCACCCCGTCATCCACAGACAAGACGCACACTTCGTCGCCGGCCATTGCCACAGCGGTAGCAGCACAGTGGTCAGGCAGCACTCCGCAGTCGGTTAGGGGTGCGGGTTGAGAGACGGTGCCGACGGTGGGGACTAGCTACAATTGTTTTGGCCGCCGCATGACTTTACAACAGCAGCAGCAGCTGCAGCAGCGGCAAGCGATAGGTCGCCACGGCAATTCACGACTGTAATCTTCGCCGGCCAGTCACACGGCTCGAGCCGCCGCTGCTGAGACTTAGCGTGATATCAAGATGCCGAAGCTAAGCTAAAATTTGAATCGTGTTCCACGATGGCGGCCGTTACCACCACCACCATCAGCACGAGAACTGATTGAAGCAATCCAACAACTTGCGCTGTTTGCTTCGTGCCTTGGCCCGCCGCGAATACTGAACATCGACACCCGAGCCGCTCTGTCTCTGCTGCCATCACACGGACGCACAATCTTGCACAATTCGTTCTTCAACTATTCAGATGCATTCTATTTTTACAAAAAAAATGTAAAAAAAAAAAAAAAAATGGTAAACACTTTCATTTTCAGTGACGCGCACAGCGGCGACACTCTCGTCGCACTGCCGTCCCGACCTCTGCTGCAATATTGAAATATTGAAGAATTCAATTACATATATAATACATCGAGCTCGAGATATGTGTGTGTGCGTGTTTGCGTTGTTGTTTATGGGGGGGGATGGTATATATGTGCGTGTACGCCGTGATGTCCGGCGAAGCTTAAGCTCGCTGAATGCGCTTTTCATAATATTGTGGATGACGGAGCGATGTGATGCTGGGTTGGGAAAAGCTCGGACGACTTATGCCGGCCAACTCACGTTAGATAAGGCGTCCGCGTACATTCGCCACACTCGGGGCCGTTACACTTACCTGGAAAACAAATGGGAAGTATGTTAATTGCGTTCGATCAATCAGTTGCCGTTTGAAAAGGTTCCATTCGACGTTATAACGATGATCATCATAATAATAATAATAGTGTATGAAGCTAATCAGTGCCGCTGCCACGATTACTGGATGAGTCTTTGAGCGCTACTCTGACGCTTTCTTCATCGGAGAAAACGGTTTATTTGCCAGTTTGGCAGTGTAAAGGGACTGAATGTCTTGAAAAAAGATCGCTCACGCCTGCACCGTCTCTTACTACTTCATTCAACCCTCGCCCCCTCGTTCTCTCTCTCTCTCTCGAGAAAAATCCATCTTCTCAGTAGAAGAGCTAACCTTTCTACGAGGATGCCGCTGTCCATGTCGACGCGAACTACGACATCCTGTTTACCCTCCTACAGAGAGGACGGGGTTATGCCTTGCGCACACTGTGTCCTGTATATTCATGACAAGGGAATTTCAGGATAAATGTGGCGCTGTCTAGCCACTGCCGCTACAGACGATCCGGGATACGTTCTCTGGGACATGTCTCTCGAAAGCTGCACCTTTTTGTGTGTCTTCTGTGGTTTGTTCTGTCAAAATAATCATATGCTACATGGCGTAATGACCACTGGACTCAATGAATCAATGACGCTGAAAACCAAAACCCTTAAAAGGATGCATGGGTTATCCGTTTTAGCGATTCTACTTTGGTACATACACCCGCCAAAGATCTAGTGCAGACTTTTCCAAACGATTTACAAATGCATCGATATATATATATATATATATATATATATATATATATATATATATATATATATATATACAATACTATAGTTTTTCATGAGGCTAGCTTCTAGGGCTCAACAATGGACGGACGACCTGCTAAACACCTCCATTGTCCTCACGTTGAACACCACTTATTTATTCACAGCTATACTTTTCAATATATGTCGCATTTTTTCCTCTTTTTTCTAATTGTTGCACGTCGACGGGAAGCGATCATATGTCCACAAAATGACTTCGTATACTGCCAAGTCGTCCGTCGCTAGTAAACTCCTGCTTCACCCTGTATTGATCCCGTTATCCTGACACAGCAGCAAACGAACGCTACAGCCTGAAAGCATCGGTTGCCCGCCGATGGCCACCTAGCGGCCGACCAACGAAACGAGCTAACGGTTGCTCCGTTACCGTTGTGAGCCGAGTCGCTGTGCCACCACGCACAGCGACGTTACAGCCGTCGGTTGATTCCGCTGGACAGCGGAGGCTCCGCGTCAAGAATCCGCGCCCGTTTCGTACAGCCCCCGTTCTCAACGGCACGCCGGGTCCGCCAAAGCGATCCAGACCCATCTCCCCCAGCGCCATTTCGCCACCGGTCGACAGCAGAAGCAAGCAAGCGTCGCCATTTTTGCTGCTGCTGCTACTGCTGTTGTTGTTGCTGCTGCTGCTGCTGCTGCTGTCGTCGTCGCCGTTGTTGTTGTTGTTACTGTTGTTGCTGTTGTTGTCTCACAGCAGACAGCGCACCACGCATCGTTGGCAAGCCCGGCAGGTCCAGTGAAATTCCACTACGGGTTGCCGTGGCCGAGTTCCTCGTCGTTCTCGCCAAGGCATTGCTCGACGGCGGGGAGAATAATGGCCGATTCCTCCTGTTTGACAACAGCGGGACAATCGTCGATGGAAAGACGACGACGGCGGCGGCGGCGCTGCGGCGTTATTGAATATTTCGCTTGTCATTATTATAAGCTGATTGAGATGTTTTCTCAATATAATCGCGCCCTTATATTTTGTATCATCGTGACACATCGCGCTCGTACAAGTCGGCACCTATACAGGTAGCCAACTGCAACTGGTCTTCTATTAGATATCCCTTTACCAAGTAACGGTGAGGTAGGCATCGGCTTTTAGCTGAACGAAGTGATGCTCAAATAGGCTCGTCGATACGGCGCCGCATATGGCTGCATTAGTTGCAATCTTATACAGCACGATAAGGGAGCTCACGGCAGCCACCCCCCCCCCAAGCGTGCGTCAGGACACGCAAAATCAAATCTTCAATCGAATGTTCTCGCCTACCAAGCTCCAGCATAGACCCAGCCCACTTGGTTAAGCTACACGCACTCGTACACGATCTTGGGTTGATTGACTCGAGGCAATATTTATTATTTATTTATGCACCACGTGAATAGTAGCGTCGTCATTGGCTGTCACTTTTATCAGAACCGCATCGTGGCTTTTTTTTTATTGTTTAGGGTTGTTGTTGTTCGCGGAAAATTCATCTCTGTCCAAATGTTTCCTCATCAATGTTTGACTGTCACTGCGAATGCTCCGAATATGCGTCATCGCCTTCACTGCAATTGTATATATATATATATATATATATATATATATATATATATGTGTTGGCCACGGACACATGCATGGCCACGGATGTTCCCGTGATTCACGTATTTGAATTCGCTGTCACTTGCCATGTCTAGGAGTGTACGTGGTCAACACCTGGCGTGTTGACCACCTCTCAAAGCTGCTCCGCTACAAACAGATCACTTACGGCTTACGTTCTACTCTCGTTAGCTTACTACTATAGCTTATACAGAGTACGTTCACGAAGAAGCTACATTGTAGAGGCTATAATAGCTGTACAGATGGCCAGCCTGCATATACACGTATACGAGGCGTACGACTGTCAGCGTAATCGGCGTAGCCCAGTGAGTCAACTCCTGTGAGGAGAAAAGAAAGCAATATTCTGACACCAGCTACCATTACACGCGAATCACTATGAATCTATCACGCGACGATCAATGGGCAAAACGGTCTCACAAAGTGGATGTGCTAAACACAGACTCTTTTCTATAATCGGTTTCCATTGTATGTGGGCCGCCATTCTGAATCTGCTTTGGGTTTTATACGCGACATGGCACTATGATGGACTCACAGCCAATCGTTTGTGAGTGCGGATCTTATCATTCATTTTTCCTCTGGTTGCCCACCAATCATCGATAGACACCATGCCCTTTTTAGTGTTCGCCTGGGTGGCTCCTCCTCATCGAGCTCGATCCCCCCCCGAGTTGATCAGAGACGAGTTGTTGGCATCTACCTAACCTCAAAGCCCCTTATGGACAAGCGTCCTCGACACGGGGAGCGTTCCGAGCTTCTCCCGTTCACTGTGCGACTTCCCCACGCCAGCCGCTCCGCACTTGCACTTCGACCCGATTCTTCAGACCCGTTCAATCCCAGGTTCTCCCAGTAGTTGTTTCGCTGCTGTTGTTGTTGTTGCCGCTGCTGCTGCTGGCCGACCGATCAGAGGAGAACAGAGTTCGAACTCCGATCTCCGACCTCGCTAAACAAGCCAGGAGGCAGGCAGAAAGCAAGCACACTGCGCCATGATATGCCATCCAGGACAGTGGCGCACCAGCATCGAGCCACGACGCCAAGGGGGCGACGGGACATCATCGCTGACTGACTGACTGGCTGGATGAATGAGTCATACAATCAGCAGCAGCAGCAGCAGTCGCCGCCGCCGCCACCACCGCCGCCGCAACTGTCGAAGCACATCAACAGCAGCAGCAGCATCAGCAGCATCATCTATGGTCGACATCCCTCGACACCCCGCACCCCCGACCCGTTTGGCCTCCGCTCCGGTATCGTTGTGCTCGCGCTCCTCGTGTTCTGCCTTCACCATTTCTACTTTCCCGAGCCTGAATCCCCTGGTAGCCCCACCCCCCGGGAGCCCCTTCGATCTTACCCGACTCTACCCCCCCCCCCCCGGTCCTCAGTCGCCGCCGGCCTCGATGGCTCCGGTTGCCTTCGTCTCGTTGTCGACAGTTGACCCACACGTTTGCTAGCTACTGGCTGGCTGGCTCGCTCCGTTCAACTCGTGCTACTGCAGCTGCATCAGTTCGGCCATGCTGTGTCCTCATCTCCCACATTTCCCTTAGGTGCTTCTCCTTGCCAATTCTCTCTGAATTACCACCGCTCCACCATCTGATCAGGCCGACGCTGCTCTGCGCGCCTTCGATCGCGGCCGCTGTGATCCGGCTGCCTGCTGTCGTCTGCTGCCCACCACCGCTTGCTCTACGCTGCTTCGTCCTGCAGCGCGAATCACCACCTCCACCATTCGGCAGCCATTCCCTGTCGCTGTCCGCCTCGACGCAGCTGAGCATGAGTATAACAGCATAAGCAAGACTATAGCAGAGACCCGCAGTAGTACAGTCGAGGCTTCATAGACAAACACTCTTTTGTTGAGAACATGGCTGGTGGTAATGTGCCCGCAGATTGGAATTATCTCAAACTGTAGCTCGCTCGATAGCGATCGCGGGACGGAGAGTCGTTCTCGTGGCTTCTTCCCTGCTTACTAATAAGTGACCAAGATGTCTCTGGAATTCATCGACGAATATAAGTAACACGGAGGCCAGTAAGCCACTGGTGAGAGCGTCTCCATTATCTCTTAGCATTTGGGCATAGCACAAATGGTTATTATGGTACGGTTATTCGAATAGTGGTGTAAGTCAGCGAGTGGATATGACGACGATGAGTGGGCTGTGCTTTGGGGATGCTCGCTTGCGGTTGACGGCGAGCAGAAAGTCGCAATTTGACGCGAATGTCGACCACTTCTACCGATGCGTTTTACACTTTGACAGCGTTCGATCGAATTCGGGTGAAACTCAGACGAACGGCAAAACCAATTAGCGACAGTTGGCATGGCTCGAGGAGTCTTGATTTCAGACGATTTCTTGTCATCGCTTCGAAAGTGCAAGATACCACTCAATCTGATCACTCGTTGTCGTTCGATTGTCTTCTCATCCGCTGTTAATCCGAAAAATTCCTCGTGTTCAGAGAAAAACAAAACAAGAAAGCCAACAAAATTTCAACAGCAACTCTTTTGTTGTTACAGCTATTAGTACTACCTGTTCCATAGCTGTTATATATATATATATATATATATATATATATATATATATACAAGATCAGCCTGTCCCGCCAATGCTGCCACCTTTAAAGCAACAAAACACCACAGCGTCGTCAGCAGCATCGTCCAGCGTAATCCACGCCGAGTTAGGCATCGAGAAAGGCCGAGAGGCAGCGAACGAAGCGAAACAAAGTGAAGACAAGTCAAGCCAAAAGTGACTCAGTGACGCTGTTCACGCTGTGAACCTCCGCCATAGGCAACAGATTGTTCTTCTATCTCAGCCAGCTACTGGCTCTTGCTGACCCTCTCGCTCTAGTTTCAATGTTTCTGTCTCAAACAGCAGCAGCAGCAGCAGCGCAAGCGTCCATGCTTTTAGTGTCTCCATCGTCGACCTCATCGACTGATTCGACACGAGCAGCTGTAAGTATGCTATGTATAAGTATATTATATATATATATATATATATGTATATACAATTATCCCCACAAAAATAATAATAATACGGCATCGGTCGACATCATCACCGCTAGCAGCCGCCACTGGCTCTAGCCGCCATAGTGGCTACCGAGCGCTGCTGCTGCTGCTGCTGTCGCCGCCGCCGCCGCCGCCGCCCGAACCGCGTTCGTCGAATTGTGAAATTCACCGGATTCGCCGTTCTGAGCAGATGAACTGCCGCCAGCGCCGTTTCAGCTCTCTGTGAAACTGCTGCTGATTTCTATTCGTTGTTCTCATTGTTGCCACTGCTACCGCTGTTGTCGCTGCTGCTGCTGCTCCTTGTCGGCGGCGGCAGCGGCAGCGGCGGCGGCGGCGTCGTCGTCGTGGTGACGGTGCTGCTGGTGTCGTTGCGGTTGCCGTGATTTTCATTCGCCACCCGCTACAGCTCCCTCTCTCTCCCTCTCTCACTTTGTCTCTCGCAGCAATTCTCATTTCTTCTTAACCCTGCTCAACCTCCTGTCCGTCGATGTAGTAGTGTCAACGGACTCTCGGCGGCTTTCGTGTTCGTTCCTTGGGGAAGCCGTGTCAGCCAGCGGCGGAGCCTGTGCCTTCTCCATATTCGACACTCGGCTGGGTGGCTGAGCCGGACCACGGCGGCGGCCGCGGCCGCGGCAACCGGATCGTCTGGACAGCGACGAGCGGCTCTTCCGCCGACGACAACGACACCACTTTTCGGCAGTGATCGACTCACCCGCGCCAGCACTGACTTACGCCACCTCAGGTCGCAAACACACAACACACAATCAGGCACAACTATCCAATGATGGCAGCGCACTGAAATACTGATGAAATGGGTAGCTGAAATACGCGGCGGTGGCGGCGGCGGCCGACGACGACGACCACAAGCTGCTGGTGTGACTGCTAATGGCGAAAAGTGACGGCCGACAAGCGGCGGCGGCGGCGGCGTCGGCGTCATGGCTAAGTCGAGACGAGGCGAACCGAACCAACCGGTGAGCGTCATCAACGATCAGTTATCGCTTCTCGATTCCTGCTCGTGGTCACAATATACGCACGGCAGTGGCTTGTGTACAGTTTGCACCGGCATGTATTCACAGATGCATGACACAGTCTGACGATAGCAGCTGTTCCACGACGTTTCTCCCCTCGGATACCCTCGAACGCGCCGGGGCAGTACACGGTGTATAGCCTATCTGCATAGCAGCAGCTGTTAGTACTCAGCTAGCCTATCGGAACAGGGTGGGTGCATGGGGTACGAAACGCATGAGCCGGAGATGTGAGACTCTGATGGGGCTCTGTCGGAGATCTGGGCAAAATGAACTGTTAAGCTCTTTAAAAAAATAGGAAACAAAGCCTTGCCCAGTTGTTACAGTAGGTCTCAATCATTTATTGTAGCAAGTAAGTAAATGTCCCGTTTCCCCTCAAAGCGTCAAGTCGTTGCAGACCGCAGTGCGGTGCAGGTGTACGTCACGTTGAGCCGAACGGGCCCGGCTCGCGTCCGCCACCACTTCGGCCAAACTCGCCGAGCGGGAGGCAGGACGCGCAACCTCCAGCAGCAGCAGCAGCAGCCGCCGCAGCATCGGGCCGGGCCAAAGCCAACTGGTATCTGTGGAGCAAACATTTTACCCCGGTGCCGCCACCGCCACCAACGCCGCTAGGACTACCACTCTGCGGCTATGACTACTCCGTACGGACATCGCCGGCAGAACCCCACCATCGACCGGTGGTGGCACAACCAGTCGGACACTAGCAACAGTGGTACCGGCAGACGGATTGACAGTCCCAGCAGCAGCAGCAGCAGCAGCCAGCCAGCCAACCATTGTCGCAACAGCAGCCGCAGCCGCGGCAGTGGTTGGTAAATCCAGGAGTGGTGGTGGTGGCAGCGGCGGCGGCGGCTTCGGCACCGGTGGCGACGATTCAGGAGCTTCGTTCAGCTTCAGCAGCTGCAGCAGCAGCAAAACGGCACGGTCCAAGATGAAATGGCGGCCTGGCGGCCATCGAGGCAGCCGCCCTACGGATAGCGGCGGCGGCTGCTGCTGCTGCGGCGGTGTCAACCGCACACATCGGCTACCATCGCTGGTGTCAAACAACAGCAACTGGATCAACCCCGACAACGCGTTTGCACCGACGGACCAATAGTCACACAAACACGCTCATGCTTACTCGCTCCAGAACTCATGTACAGACACACACCGTTCGCTGGTCGATCCGCTAGACGCAGAAGCACAGAATCACAAATTGACAGACGGTAGCGGCCGCTGCCGCCGCCGCCGCCACCGCCACCGCCGCGGTCTGGGGTTGGCCGTCAGAACAACGAATCAAAAGAGACGCTACATGCAACATTTGCTCGTGGTGATCGCCGCCCGCCGTCGCCAACATCATCGCTGCTTGTTGTTGTTGTTGCTGCTGCTTGTTGCTGCTGCTGCTGCTGTTGTCGTCGTTGAGTTTGTCGACGAAGTGGTCATAGTCGCCGGTTCATTCAGCGATGGACCGCGAATCTTCAGGCTGTTGCTTGTAGCCAAACGCGAGCGCTTGGCTTGGCTTGGCGCTCAGCAGCGCGGTTTGGCGAACCAGAAAATCGAGTTCAACTTGGGAATGCGATTCTTGGTGGAGTGGCCACGAACGATCGCGGCAACGGGCAGAGCAACAGCAGCAGCAGCAGCAGATCACGCTGCCGTTCAAAGCTGTTGCTGCTGCTGCTCCAGGGAGAACACTGTACCAGAAAGAAAAAGAGCAACGCACAAGAGGGAGCCGCCAACTTTGCACCCGACGAAGCCGCTAATGTCGACACCGTCACCAGCAGCGATGCCTGCCAGCCGGCTAGCCAGCCAGCCAGCCAGCCAGCCAGTCAGTCATTGTCGCCCCTACCTGGCAATAATATGCAATGCCCTAAGAGCCCATTGCATTTCATCCCATCCCTACGGCAGAGCAAAGGAGTAGCCAGCAGATAGGCACATGTATAAAAGACAGGCTGGACAAGACTCGAAGAGGCGGCCAGCTATAACAAGAAGCAGCTCCGGCCGCGCCTGCCGACGAGACTTAGAGTCATCGCTTCGACAATCAATCGCGTTGGCTCGGGGGTGGCCGACGAGCTGCGCCACTTCTTCTTTTCTCTCCGTTATCTTCACTCTTCGAAACAACGCGACGAGGATAAAGCAACTCATGGCTTAATGAGGATGGCGAATGTCGGGTAGAGTTTATGCAAAATAGGCATTATTGCGTGTTCACTGAAAACACGACGATGTGGGCAAAAAAAGTGTCCGAACATAGGATTTGTCCGCGGGATGTTGGCAAATTGACGATTGAGTGAAATCGCCGCTGGGAATAACAATCATTCACAACGGCTGGTTGCAACGATGATATTTGGTGGACGTTTGGGATCAATTGTTCGGCACTCGGAATCGACATATGCTAACATGCGGATATCACGCTCGAAGCGCCACAATGAATCATCACCCAGTTGGAGTACGGAACAGAGTTCCGTCAAAAAAACGAAGGTTGATGGTAATTTTGAGCGAGCACTTCTAACCTCGTGAAGGCAGTATCTACGTTGAGTTACTGAAGGGTGAGTTATCGGGCATTGTCGCATGGTACTCTGGATTGTGGGTTGTCGTCTAATTGAGCGTACACACTCAATGAATAAATCAACCACATCTGGTTAACGACCACGTACACGATTCGTCTAAAAGCTACAATATCGGAATACTACTAATAATTACTGTATATTATAATCTTAAGATGAATCGATAATTATAATATGAGGATCGTTGTCTAGAGGACGACGGCATCGACCATCACGGGATCATAGAACCCGCCAATTCAATCTGTTGCGGTAATGGTGCGATTAATTAATTTCGCATAACAAAACACGGAATAGAGCCAAACGTAAAAATAGATTGGGGTAATACAGGCAAGCAGCACCGTAATGGAACACGTAGTGACGAGACTCTCTCATACAATGATGGATTTACGACAAACTTCACCAACCGGCCATTGTTACCATGTATTTCGACGGCGCCGTCTCATTAATTGCCTGTAATGATCTCGGTTAGAGAGAGAAATACGAAAGCTAATACAAATGACCAAGAAGAGCTACTACGATCTTGAGCTGTGACGAAATCGATCGGATGTTAGCATTATCCCAGCCCAACAACTTAAAGCTTTCACATCAGTCAGTTGATCCGTTGACATCCCCGCCTCGTAAGCAGTCTTCCCTAACGGTTCTGCTCGTGGAAAAGCTCGAAGACCACGTGGTACCCGTCTATGTGTCCGTCAACGCTTCGTTTTTCATAGCTGACTCTCAGTTGACTTCTCTCCGTGTCTGGAGGGTCTCGGTGCCAATACTGTTTAGCAGCATTGCGCCAAGGATCAAGGATCATGTCGGTCTTGGTGGATTTATCTGGGATTCTCTCCAACACACCTGCATGGCCTATGTGACCATAGGCAGGGAATTGTTACCCTTGGCCCGGCCAAACCGCTATGTCTGGGGATCGAGCCGGCGATTGTGCTGCTACTGCTGCTGTCCATTCCTTCCCTGCTGCCGCACTCAAAGAGATGCGCATTAGCCACCCAGACAATACGGGCAGACTAAATGCTGCTGTAGCTAGCGCAGTCTCGTCCGCCGGATGCCGCCTGCTACGCATTCGCTGTCACAAAGTTTCCCCGAGATCCCGGCCGGGCGTCAGACACCTCTCCCCACCCCCCGCCCGACCGGAGGTCAGACCCCATAGGCAGTTGGATCGTAACTGTTGGATGTATCTCGTTTCGTAACCACTTACTCTACCTGCACTGCGGATACTGCCGCCGTTGCTGCTGTTCCTGCTGTATCAGTTTGCGCCTGTTATGCTGCTGCTGCTGCTGCTACTAACATAGGTGGCTCTGGCTTTCTGCAAGCTTGCATGGACTGACGGAACGAACGCACGACTGAGGAACCGAAGATCGCTAAAACAGCAACCGGCGTTTGAAGCTTGACCAGGCTCGGAAAGAGCCTCGGCAGCTGCAGCTGCTGCTGCTGCTGGGCCCTTAGATATCCATTCGGTTGACTGTTTTACGAGCGTTTTCGATAACAAGCATAGCCAAACACGAGCTGGTGAAGAAGGCTGCTGCTGCAGCCCCCCCCCATGCTGCTGTTGAAAGCCGCCGGCAACAACAAATTTAGATCGCCACAAAGACAACGAGCCAACGGACGGAATGGATACAGCAGCTACCACTACCACCAGCACCGTCGCCACGGTCACCACCGCTACCCAACAGCAAAACGTGGAAGCCACAAACGCGTGCTACAGGAGAGAAGGGGATGATCATCGCCGCCGCCGCCACCGCCGCCACCGCTCGTCCTACAAGCTCGTCTGTCTCCGGAATCAATCAGACGACGGCGATCCGGAAGGCCCATAACGCTAACAAACGAACAGCACCCAACGAACTGCAGCGTCACAGTGACTAGATCATCATCAGCAGCAGCAGCAGCACACAGCCGAGCAGCCACATACACCAGCAGCCACAATTCATTTGTGGTGGCTCCCCTGTTAGCGCTCCCTGGCAGCTTATCGGAGTTGCCAGCATAACTATGTGCAGCAGCAGCAGCAGCAACAACAACATTATCTAAATAATGGTGTAATTTTGGTAGTAATAGTGGGAGCAGCAGTAAGAATTTGTCGTGGTACGGTTTGCCACCAGCGGATGGGCAAATATCAGATGGGCAGGGAGCGCATCCAGTAACGATGATGATTTAATGGCAACCGACCACAAGGGGCCAAGAATAATAATAATAATAGTGGTTTTAACCTCGTGCATTTCTCTGTGTGTCTCTCTCTCTCTCTCTCGATAATGTTCATAAAATCAAGGCGTAGGAGGCAGCCTTGACAGTCTGGCACGGGCGGTTTTACCGAGTAGTCAGTATAGCTAGGTACGTGTATGTGTTGGGTACAAGGAGGGTGACGTATGACAATTTTCCGAAGCAAAATTTACTTGGAGAGCAAAGCTAGTCGTTGCTACCTCGGACGAATTGTACTATGCGCTATATAGGAGTAGTTAATATAATAGTTTGCAACGCATCTGATTTTGTGACAGTAATGCTCAAGTGAATGCAAAGGCAGCCATTAATATATTTTTATATATATATATATATATATATCTGGTTACAACTACTAATGTCGTAATACCTTAATCATTTACAAAGAGCCCTACCGAAAGTCCATCGCAGTACATCGAGTAGGGCTGCATTTTATCTACCGAGGTCTTGGGGACTACCCCCACGGCACCTCATATAAGATTTCACCTTGTCACGCCTATAATAAGCGAACGCTCTATTATAGTTCTTCTTCCAAATAGGTATTCCCTAAAATGGCCTATGACCATTGTTATCTATATGCTCGGCGCGGTTTCTACGTGCTTATGCATGTTTGTCATGATCATTTATAGGTTTGCCAATTGATCTACGCCACCTCCTCGTACATTGAGTTAAATCAACTCGGGTTTCACCACACCTCCGGGTCGCTGTAATTACACTAGCTATTATATAAATCATATCCAACTTGTTGGCTGCCCCTTGTGGGCGATACGAAATTGGCGGCTTGCTTTGGTGTACATTATATTCTACATTAATTAATCCAGCGCGCCGATTCCCCAGCTGAATGATGACCACCATTACACACACTTTCTTACGAACAACACAATATAATAATATTAATAGTCATAATAATAATAATAATTGTATTAATATATCTGTAAGTACCAGACCGCATCAACGTCTGCGTGGATATATCGATATATTACTCGGGGTATTACACCTTTCGTATATATATATATATATATATATATATGCGTGTAGAATACAAAAAGCTCAGGAAAAACGAGCCCGCCACAGTTGCTGTCGTAATTCGACAACTGATCGCAATCCTCCCTTGAAAGCTTGAATACATCTACGTATTTCGTATGGCTTATGTAACGAGCAGCAGATATCGTTTCAACGTATGAATCACCCTTTAACTCTTTCTCTCTATCTCGCATAGGTTTCAATGCCAGAGACAGATATCATCGATCACAGTAGACGCCGAGCGCGACACTTCAGCTGAAAAGTGACAAACCGACCACGCACTGAAGTATCACACCGCGTTGTGTTAACAACAACCCCTCGTACAACCACACTGCAGATGGCCGGTGAATTTTGGGAAGTCCAGACCAACTGTACAGGTGATATGCCACATGATATGCCATCCACACAACATAATCACAGTCGCCAATCATAGACCGCCGAACCACCATAGCTTCGAATAATCACCCGACTTCGATCGAGAAATGGCGAACTCGGAACGGAACAAACTCTTCCCGCTCCAGTCCATCTAGTCATATCTTGCATTCTCATGATTACATGATATATATATATAAATAAAAAAAAATATATATATATCGTAGACAGCCTCAGCCGTCGTCTGAATTCGTCCCCGCCATCATTCTAAGTAGCGTTTAAACAATCTGGTACCGGGGCTTCCTCTGCCCCCATGCGTTTAGGTTCGCTAAGCATTAGACAGCGTATGCCAATATGACGAACTGCGAAAGGCATCAGTTATAGCGCGCCGGCGCACACACACAATCATTTCTACCTCACACAGCAACAGCACTCGTGCCAGCATCAGCTGAAATATCAGCAGTGGTTTTAGTAGCGACATTAGTAATGCAATAGCATTTGCGACGAGACACGGACGGCTATTGCTGCCGATGCGGCTTGCCCCAACGAACGAACAAGGGAGGGAGGGTGGGTCCGTGTACCGGGCCGCCGGCCAGAGTCACCGACAGCCTTGACACTTGAACCTCTCCGCCGGGTTGTCGCTGTGCCCCGGGCACATTCTCATTCCGCGGTGGACGACCACTTCGACGATCCGTTCCGATGTGGCACCTCGAGCTGAAGATGGCCGGGCAGTGCAGTGCATACTGGCGGATGCCTTGCGAACATGGCACTCTACGAGGTATTAGAAGAGAGGGCGGAGAGAGGATTGGCGACAATAATATTAGCCTGGAGCGGCGCGCGTGCGTCGGCCCCTGACTCCTCCAGGTCGATCCCATCGAGTGGAGCTGCTATAATCGCCAGGAGAGGGCAAGGTGGCGGGCGGCGTTAGGTGCGGGCTTAAAGGCATTGGGAATTGTGCACAGGCGTCGCCGGGAAAGCATCTACTCTGAAGCAGGCTGGCTCATTCGAGAGTGTCGTCGACGCCGTGCAAGTGAGAATCCGTTGGAGGGATGTTGATGGTACACCTATTGACATCGACTCGTAGAAGATGGGACTGTTGTGGCCGGAGTTACGCTTGACTTACGACCAGAACGAAACAAGCAGGGGAATCCGTCGTACGGATAGCATCAATGACAACTCAGGGCTAGTTGGGTCATAGGGTGTATTTCTTCAATCTGAGCCGCCGAGTAGATACTTCTTCAACTCGTTTATTTCCTTAGACGGCGTTTCTCGGAATCACCGTTGACCGTTACTCGAGGGTGACATCGTTGGCCATCCAAGCCAATGTCATCGATACCGAGCAATCAAGCGGTGGCAACCAGTAAACATATTGTGTCAGCCGGCGTATTATACATGGCACACACTATGATACCCTCTCATAGGCTCAGTTGCCGAACATGTTTTACTTCACTAGTGAAGGCGAGAACGTGGCAAGTGTGAAGTCATCCAGACCATATTTTTCCTACTGATCAGCCAAAAGGATCACGCAATTCGAATTCATATTCATTTTTTTTTGTTGGCAGCATCGCCCGACGAGTACCATTGGATGAGATTTCAATTAGCAAGCGTTCACCTCGCTAGGTCGAAAATATACTTTCTATTATTGCGAACCTGTGTGCATGACTGCACTTTGATGCCACATGTTATCATTATTCATCGGCAAAATCGCCACGTCTTGCTTTCGATACGGAGGCCCTATCAATTGATTATCTTTCACCTATCTAATATCTCCATTCGTTGTCGCCAGACGGACACTATTCGAAGTGGAATAAAACACGACAGCTATATCTAATGTCCGTAAGGTGCATAATTTATATATAATACATATATATATATATATATATATATAGTAGTAGTAATACCTAAAAAAGGTTAAGAGCTGAAGCCTGTCGCATAGGGGAACAGCTGAGGGTCAGCTGGAAAAAACAAAATATATATATATATATATATATAAGCGTTACGAACGCTGCGTCGTTCAACTCCAAGCAACGGGATCCATGGGGGCAACCTTGTTTTAGGCCGCCTTCCCAGTTGACCCGGGGGAAAGCGTTTTTATTGATCTTCACGATGATCCCGTAGCCAACGCAGACGGGTCCTTAGCAACACGCAAGACCACCGATGATGACGTTTGTCATTGCCGTCCAGTCGCATACAGCTCTACTATTGGCACAATGTGACGTCATTTCTCTCTCTCTCTCTCAAACTCCTTGCCATCTCTTACTCTCCCGCTCTCTGCCGCGCTCTCGGACGGGGTCCAACGAAAGCAAGCGGCAATCGACGAATCGTATGGGCAGGCTAGCGCGGAGGAGGAGGCGCGTGTGGGTGGATGCATGGAGTACCACTGGATCGAGTGAGGAGCCGTTGTCAAACGGCCAGGAGACAACGCTGTGTGGAGCGGAACCGAACGACACCGCACCGCGGTGCTCCAGAGAGCGTAGCAGGCGTAATACGTCACACCAATTGCACTTACTCATGTATTTGATAGCAACGGCCGTGGTGACATGCATCTCTCTAGCGGTATCAGGCGAACTTTGCATGCTCGCTGTCAGCGACGTTAGCCAACTGCCTCATCACGGAACGGGACAAAAAAACTTTCGTAGCCGTTGGGAGCCTGGTGTAATTGACCGTTTCAGTGTTCAAATCTGTTACTGTTCAAACTGCTGTGCTGTTGACATCTTCCACCATTAGTAGGTGACGAAAACTAGAACGAACACAACATCTTGATCATCATCATGATCACACCTACCCAATATTATTATTAGTAATAATAATTCATAATAGTAGAAAATAATAACAAAAATTAAGAACTATGAGTGGACATAAGAGACAATCCCCTCCGCCTTCACGCATCGATCAAACAAACAGCGTTCTTCCTTCTTCTGAGGTAGATATATATATATATATATATATATATATATATATAGATCGATAGTCGTAAAGGCGAAATGCTGTTGAACAAGTAGCTTCTTGGTGAGTTTCCTTGTTCAAGTGACACCGATCTCCATTAGTTTCCAATGATATGATGATCATCATTGGCTTTTATTACTCAATACACGATGTGTATCGGAACTCCTAGCGTACCTCGGCTACTCCGGAAAGGGCCGTTCCACTCAGAGATGATCCTTCCGGAACAACAGCACGTCAACGCCACCGCGTAACGTCAATCTCTGCCCCATGAGTGGGTCCATTCAGAGGTTTACGGTCAATACGTGGTTGTGTGTAAATCAAAGTCAATATGACATGATGAATCAAAAATCATTACAATAATATCATTAATCGTCATATAATTAATGATTGCCACACATTGTACGCTTCGTAGATTAGCGGAAGTGCAAAAAAAAAATGTCAATAGACATTCGGCGGAGGTGAACGCCACCAGCGAATCGATCCGTCTCCAGCTGCGCGATCCGAATAGAGATCAGAGATCGGTGATTGTCCCGAGTCCCGTGACGTGACGACGTATCCGATATTTTCAAAAATCGAAACGTCCTCTTGATTTGCCATGTAATATACATCAGCGACGTAAGTGGCCATAGGCCACGTTCGGATCACGGTGACGTTGTCATGCACCGCGCAGTTGCAGGGACCAGATCACCACCGCGTGCGTTCGGCCGGTACAGCAGCCAAAAGATTGTAGCGTAGTGCACGAAGGAGAAATTCAGTCAGTTGGAGCTTATGCGAGTTAACCCGCCCACCTCGCTTGGTTTGATTTGCCAGCACAGGACCAGCACAGGACAGCACGGTGACGTGTGTCGCAAAACGCCGTGAACTGCAACAACTTAATAAAGCATTGCTGACGTTGCCTACGGACGATCTTATCGGGATTTGATATTGTTAATAAATGAAGATGGCTCAGCGATAACGCTTCATTCATTTGACTGACTCATTGTTAATTTTGTTTGTAACGGAACGATAAACGTGCCGTTGCTTAACTAATTCATTTATACAATATACAGGTCACAAATCACTCACGCTACAATGAGGGGTCGTCGTCCCGCGCCCTGCAATAATACACGATATACATATATATATATATATATATATGTCCTTGCCTCCTCTGACTACGAGTCCGATCTATGACGTCTCTCGAATTTCGACGATTGTCCGCTTCAAAGCGTTGAGAGTCGTTTACATCTGTGCTCGAGCGTCCCGTACGCGCTTACCACAAATGCGCATATTTGCTGCTTGCATCCCAGGTATCTCACTCAGTTTCATCGACTTTACTGCTGCTGCTGGTGCTGTGTCGAGCTCTTACTCTGCTAGTACTATTACTATAGTGAAATATCAACAGCTGCCACGAGCGAGCGCGGCGCACACCATCTGCATGGACACGTTCATATTAGTGCGGTCGCTATCTGCGCCAACAGATTCAGCGAGTGAATAGGTTATTATTGATAGTGATGTCACCGTTGTTGCTCCAGCAAACACTCCTTATGCGTTAAACCCTGTCAGTTTCGTTGGACGAGGCTGCCAACGAAAGCCAAAGCCAACTGCGAGAAGCATCACCACCAGCAGCCGCAACAGCAGAAACCAAAGCGGGACATTACCAAAGCTAAACGCTGACCATCATTTTTCGACTATCTTGCTCATTTCAAACATTTACCCGTACGAACGATCGTCGATTTGATATCGTTTCCTATTACTTATGTCTATATGGGTATACGCCATTGCTAGGATCATAATAATATTAATAATAGTAATAGTAATAATAATAATGATAATAACACGAACAATACTAATTACTCTTTATAAATACGATCGGTTGGGTTGATCCATCTGTCAATTAATCCACTTTGATCATATTCTATAGTATTCTAATTGTACGTACAGCTGTAGCTAAATAATAATAGTACCTATAGCCGAATTAATTACGCACTAGCCTTTTAATTGTTTCACGATTGTCGGTTGAATGTAAATTAGAAAAATTACCTAATCGTTTGTGCATCCACAAACATGGTTTACGTTACACGTTGACGTGTTCCAATGACCAAATATTATTTGTGCAACTTGTATTTCGTGATTTTCTTTTAACTTTCACCACACCGAGACACCCTACACTCTTATAGCTATCAGGTACGAGTTTTTTTGGGAAATTGTCTCAAGTCTATGGGAGTCCCAGCTAAGTTTATGGGTCTTCACTCGGCAAAGATTCTCTTCCTTTGTTCTATCTAGGACATATCCAGATTAGTATTGTAGTGTTAAGAAATAAAAACAAGCGAAAAAAATAGCTATAAACGGATATCCTTCAGGGTGTCAAGCTCTGATGAATGTCCTGAAACACTGGCAGGATTTTGCGATAGAAGTCTACCGTCTTCTGAGATTATAATACCTCTGGATTTTTTTATTTCTCTACCTCTGTTTAAAACACACGATGCTATCTGAATATGCATCCACAGGAAATTGGAATGAACAAACGTTTTCAGAAGGTTATGCTCGAAAACGTCAAACTTTGCTTAGTTCCCATAGGATTGAGCAGTTTCCCGAACACCTTGCATGTCATTTACAATAAAACGTTCAAGGAAATCCCTCCATTGGATAAAAGGTACACACATGTTATATATATATATTTTTTTTTAATTCTTTTTTTTCTTCATCCACTTTTTCCTCATTTAAGTTGAAACGCGAATTATATATATATATATAAATATATATATATGGCAGCTGCGAGTTTCCGAGAGATGACTTTGCATCGAGAATTTATCCTGCTATTGTAAAGGTAAAGGTTTTATTGGTTTATTAAAGGAGCTGCAATTTTACAATGCTTAAGCTCTCTTATATGTCATCACGCAGCGGGGCTCGAACCTGCGGAATTCGTAAACGTACGGAACATCTCGAATTCGTCCAATCTTCAATCAGCTCAATTTATTAATACTGTCTCTCCACCGCAAACAGTTTGCAGAGGTCATTACGTCATAATGGCCATTCACGACAAAATGTACGTGCGACACTTCATACCACAGCGTAATTTACACACCAGGCAAAACGTCCATACTGACATCTAATCAGCCTTCAAGCAGCAGTGCAAGAAAGAGTGGGTCGAGGTTAGGTCGCAACCGCCGTAGCCACTACCACCGCCACCGCCGCCGCCGCCGGCGCTGCCAAAGTGGATAGTGAGAGCGGGCACCCGACGCGCGCTGAGGGGCTCTGTTCGTTGTGGAAGAGAAGCTGGTCGAATCCGACTGGGCCGGGCCTGGATGGTCGCCGGGTGGTCGCCGAGGAACGCCACGCTGTGGTAGCGTGCACAACCGGCTCCACTGTGTAAACACACAGCTAACTGGGCATGGTAGAGGACAATCGGATGCCGGCCAGCCGACCAACCGGACCGATGCTGCTGCTGCTGCGGCTACCGTCGCCGCTGCGACGATGGCGCTCCGTCCCACAGTCTGTCCAGTAGCTGCTGTTGCTATCTCTCGTGCGAGCTCAAACTGTTGTACGAGTCGTTGTAGTAGTCTACGGCGGCAGCGGCGATAGTAGTAGCACTTCTATGCTGCTTTTCGTTCAGGTGGCCTTCCCGCGTCGTGGCGGCGGCGGCGGCGGTGGCGGCGGCGGTGGCGGCGGCGGTGGCGGCGGCGGTGGCGGCGGCGGTGGCGGCGGCGGTGGCGGCGGCGGTGGCGGCGGCGGTGGCGGCGGCGGTGGCGGCAGCCGAGCGCGCATTAGCCGCAATGGTTTGCGAGGTGGAACGGGATAGGAGAAGACTATGAGATTATTCACCTCACGGAGACTTCACCCATGACCACCAGCGCCACAAGAGGTAGCACAGCAGCTTCGGCAACAGCAAGCGAATGGATGGACGGGCGGACGAAAGGACGATCCAACGAACGAACAGGGTAGATAGATATAACCCATACATAGAACACAGGAGCAGGCGAGCTGGCTGTCAGAAACAACGAGTGGTGAGCAGCCTCCAACAGCCTGCGCGGTATTAAGCAGCTAGCAGAGTCACGAGGCTCGCCCGCTGCCTGCAGACAACAGCAGCAGCAGCAGCACCACGCGAGTAAGCGTGGAACCCCGAGCGTTGCACTGCAGCGTCTAGTACTTAGCCATGACGAGCAGCAACAACAAACAACACAAGCAGGACAGACAGGCCAGCGGCACGAGAGGTATTCGAAGAGGCAATGGACAGAATGACGATGACTGCATATCCCAGCGGTCGGGCATCTGCCACCTTCTCGTTGAGCGTCTGCTTATGAGAGACTGCGTCTAAATGATGTCTCTCTAACGAGACGATGTCCGGACAGTGTCAAAAAGTAACAAAAACGATAACAACACGAGTGAAACCGAGCATACGCTCGTATCAACCACCACTGACTTTGTAGGCGACGGTGACAAGGCTGTATTGCTGTACAATCGTTCCGTTGTTTTTTGGTGTTTGTTGCTCGGTCGCCGAATTATCATATACTAACAGGTCACAGGTAGTCTTCACCATTCAGTATATCGTTCCTATCAATACCACTGTTGTTACTGTCATGGCGCCAAAGTTTGAAATACTAGAACCGAAAAATAATTTGTGGGGCACCTAACAAAAGGCGAATAACGCTCAATGGATAAGCAGCAAATGCCATGACAACAATATCGCTGTGAATTCAACCACATTAACAGCAGCGTCAATATTCTAAACCACAGGCGATAATTAAGTAGCAAGTATTATCAGTGTTGCATCGGTACTCACGCATATTTGTGACTAGCACGGACCATATATAGAGTATGGGCACCCGGCAGTAAACGTGGAGCTGAACAAGAAGAACATATCGTAGACCTTAGTTGGTCCTTCTCACAAACCAATGCATAGCCCAGTTACTATTCAGGCAATTTAGACGAAATAAACAAGAATGTCCTACATCACAGAGTGTAAACAGCAGCAGCAGCACTTGCAGATATACGGACGCCAGGGCTTCCTTAACTAGCCCAGCGATAACGCTGCTGTTATGTTGTAACAATAGGCAGTAACGTACTATATATATATATATATATATATATATATATATATATATATATATATATATATATATGGAGTCATGGGCAGAGAATGCAGCCGCAAATGTGCAAAAAATTAAATGTCGCCAGAACACAACATGCATATATATATAATATATAGATAGATAGATGCTGTAATACAAAAACGATCAGCATCCACTAGAAATACAGTCCACTAAGTCAGTCCGTATTCTGCCAGCCTGTCGATATTGTATCATAATGACAACCTTAATAATTGTAATAATAATCGTAATCTCATCGATGCGCATAGTCTTCTACGTGTCGAATTCTTGCATTTGTTGACGTGTAGCAAAACTGTTCATCACATCTCGAGTATACCCCATAACTCTATCGGAATGGACAAAGCGGAGGAAGAAACGATGCACGATATCGGAGGTTAATTTTTCATTACAGCTAGGTGCGAAATCGTCATTTTGTCATGGCTAACCTGAGACCGAAGACATCTCGTACAAGTCATAATAATAATGATAACAAAAATAATATCACTAGATAGGACAACCAGAGACAAATTCTGAAATAAATTGAAGTCGTACATGATAATAATAACAATAATATAAAAGAATACTTTTATATTTTTCCCATATCCCATAATCCTATTGCCGACCTCGTATCGTCTCAAACCCCACCATATGTGTTTCCTTCGGCGATAGGTACATGAATGTCGATCCAGCTCGTTTACAAGCCAGCTATCAGCCATTTTCCATGTCGACTAGTTGAACTGGCCACACATTTGACCAGTCGCAATATCTACCCCGACGTGCGGTGCGCGCTCCGATCCAAAGTGGAATATTCTCGCAAGAGCAACAATTAACGCCGAC
Organism: Stratiolaelaps scimitus; assembly: GCA_019614645.1. Taxonomy (NCBI): domain Eukaryota; kingdom Metazoa; phylum Arthropoda; class Arachnida; order Mesostigmata; family Laelapidae; genus Stratiolaelaps; species Stratiolaelaps scimitus. The sequence goes on along the minus strand of JABWDB010000035.1, from coordinate 879,092 downwards.
CATTGTCCCCAAATATGCATCATAGCCATGCAGCATCGCGGCGATTAACACCAGCGTCGCCCTGAGCCACTCCGACGATGACACCCGTCCGATCACGAGCGCGCCCTCGCGCGCGCGCGCGCCAGCCACCGCAGAGAGACCATTTACACAGGACGATAGAGGCATCGGAGACAACGAGAGCGAGCGAGCGAGAGAGAGAGATATGGCGATGGCTGCAACCGTCACTTCGTCGACGTCGCTACAGCGATATTGTAGACGACACGGGGATACCGACAGCAGCGAGATTGCCAAAGGCGGACACAACAGCCGACGATGAAGAGGTAGCTTGATGAACGAACTTGACGTAAATCACTTGAAGAAGATGCACAAGGTAACGGGACGCTGGTAGTTACCAGCATGCGTTGCTAGGTGCTGCCAATACCGCGACAACTCCTACTACAACGCGACTGCAATCACCAGACAACAGCAGCAGCAGTAGCCGCAGCAGTAGCGCCATCCAGCAGCAGCAGCGGATCAGCAACGGTATTGCGGCTGTCAGGGGAAAGAAAGAAGGAAATCGAGGAGGAAGAGAGAAAATCCTGCTGACGGTTCCCCTGCTGCTGCTGCTACTGGTGCTGCTCTGTTACAGCGGAACTGGTGGTGCTGGTGCTCTGGTGGTGGCGGCACCAGCACCAGCAGCAGTAGCAGCGATGGCGGTAACGGCACTAGTGCTGCGGCCGGTCGGTTCGGTCCGACTGGCTGACAGACTGACCCACTTTCAACAATAAAAGTTGCAAACACTAGAGCGATGATCGTCACACTCGACGACTACGCTACTGCGATATGCCATATCGCAGTGCAGAGCAGCGGTGCAAACACCGGCCACCACCACGACCACCAACACCACCACCACCAACACCGCCAGTAGCGACAGCAAGAGCAGCAGCAGCAAAGACTGGCAAAGTAGTAATTGTGACGGTTACTCGTAGGCTACGCATTACCTTTGTATCCCTTTCTTAGCTGTATCTCTCAGCGGGGGGCGAGAGAATAGGTGAGAAACACTCGTCCCTGATCTCGGTGCTATTCTATCTCAACGTTGTCCGCAATGATCTATTGAGATTTCGTTGCAAGGATGAGCCACATTGCTAAGCGACTCTTCTTCTTCTTCTTCGCCGCTCTCTTAAGAACAGCGCTACGTTCAAAAATGTTCGTGAGGTAGCGTCTTCGGCCAAACTACACCCGATTTTCCCGAACGCCGAGTTCGTTCCACAATCGTTTTGGGACGATTATATCAACGGTATCGGTTATCTGTTATACTATATTATTCGAACAGATATATATATATATATATATATAGAAAGAGAGATAGGGGTAGTCGAATGACTAAAATTACTGCAAGATCCAACCCGTTACAGGAATCAGGGGGACCGATCGAGGCTAAACAGAGGATGGTTGGCCCGTGTATATTATTGAAGAATATTTTCACGTTGCTGCAGGGCCTCGGCAGGGCGCCTTGTACTGGGAGGGCCTGTCGGCCGGGGAGGGGGCGGCCAGCACGGTGCCTTCAAGGCTAAGCACAATAAAGGGGAATTCTAATGGGGGCGTGGATCACATTAGTGATCTTGATCTGTCGCTCTTGCCACAACATCGGCCGAGTCGTCCAATAATCTCCGTGTCGAAATAGAGTACACGCGTAGCACAAGGCAACGTTTGACAAGCGCCAAGCATTTATAATAACATCAAGAAACGAACGTGAAGGGTTTCTACGTAAGTTATAATTATCATCGTTGACGCCGCTTAATTATCATGCATAACGGCCAGCGAGCAGCCGACCTGGTTAGCTATCCGACTCGACGGCCTAACTAGACACTCTGTATCTCTCTCTCTCTCTCTCCCCCTTGCTCAGTCGCTCCCTAGCTTTCTTGAGGGTGAGTACTTGTTAATTATTACACTTGTCCGATTACACCGCACGCTAACACACTTGATTTCCTCTCGTAGTGTTCTCGCCTGCTACCACGCCACTTGATAATGCTGGATCGAAGGCAAAAAAAAACGACCAACGCAAAGCCTGACGGCAACCTGCAATTCAACCTGCGTAGGTAAGCAGGTACAAGTGATTCTCGTCGATCAGCTCCGAACCACCTGTCCTGTAGCAAACGTTGGCTCCTAGTCAACGACTACCACCTTCCTTGTAGATTCATACTTGCCTATGTACTTTCGAATCGTCTAAATAAGAACACCTAAACGCGCGTAGAAAAAAACAAACTATTGTACCAGCGTAGCTACGTATATATATATATATATATATTGCAGATAACACGCAATAAAAACACGCACATATAATAATAATAATAATAATAATAATAATATGTAATATATCGTCGAATCTACTGATAATGGCCGGCTTTCTTCTGTAAACTTCCATCAGCAGTTAGAGCAGTGTACGGCTCGAAGCGACCTTCGGCTGGACGTCTTACACGTACCCCTGATGCACTTGCTAATATCTAATAGCTATATATCATACATTTGATGTCACATTTAGCAGAATACTCATACGTACGAGTACACTAATTCGGGCAAAAATGCATAGCATATATTGTATTTGCAATACTAGCGTATTCCTGTTCGTCTTGCCGTTGCTGATTCTCCCATCATTTCACAGCTGTTAGCTACAGTTGCTTCGACAAGTTAACTCCTCATATTTAACAGTAGTCACTTGGAAAGCGGCGGCGGCGGCGCAGCAGCAGCAACAACAGCAGAAACCACACGTTGTACGGCCCAAAAGCTGTGTTGATCTAAATACGATATCTAAATAAGGCAGTCCTTAGACAATTCGACCTCGTTCACAAACTCGCTGTAAATAGTTATCTATCTCTCTCTCTCTCTCTCGCATTCATTCATTTATTTATTCTCGTCCCAAATTCTATTTTGCAGCTAAATTGTCGTAGACGGGCTCACTATATTGGGCGAACATATCGTAGCCGGCGCACAGTCACTAAGGTTACAGCTGTTCGAGCTGCTTGCGCATAGGTACACAATAATTTTGCACTTGGGGAGGGGGCGAGCTCCGCAATGTATACGAAGTGTCATCATCACTAAGGTAGACATGTATTGTCACCTAGAGGGTGCGAATTTACTCGTACTAGCCGGATAAGTCATTCGTGATGTTACTATAACTGTAATTATTATTTCGAGTTTAGTATTATTATTATTATTATTATTATTATTGCTAATTTAGTATTATTATTATTATTATTGCTAATTTAGTATTATTATTATTAATTATTATTAATAATATTATTGTTAATATATTATTACTACTACTGCTACTTTAACAACTGAACGCCAGCTATGATAACCACAATTGCACTAGCAGACGCAACAGTTTTCCAATCGGCTGTGGGTTGCAACAATCTGAACAGCAATGGCCGAAGCCGCGGCGGGGCGGTATCAACAGCGAAGCACGACTACAAAGACTACAGCAAGCATCTAAAACGCTGCAACGGTAAACCAAGAGCAGAGCAAGTGAACTAGTAGTGGTCATAGTCCGCATTATACATACATACATATATATATGTATATACTTTTTTTTTTTTCTTTAAAACGCCACATCGCTATCGACTCAGCCGTCTGACAGGGAGCTGGCAGTGGCAGGCGTTCCCCGTTCACCATCGGCATCAGCAGTACCGCGTCAGCCATCACTCAGTCACTCGGTCGGTCCGTCAGTCCCCAGAATCAGGTTGCAACGCTGGCGGCGGCGGCGGCGGCCGCCGGCGAGGACCACTAATACTACTACCACTACTATGACTACTACAAGTAGCAGCAGCAGCAGCAGCACTATGATCATGATGATGCTGACGGCGACGACGAAGAAACACAGCGCTGCTTTTGCCTCACAACAACAACAGCAACAGCAACAACAACAACAGCAGCAACAGCAACAAGAACAGCAACAACAACAACAACGTGAAGCGCAAAGCGAAATGCCGTTCGTTCATTCGTTTGTCAGTTTCGAACAGCAGCAGCCGCAGCAACATTTCCTCGGCGGTCGAATCGTCACACAGCCACCGCAGCGGCTGCGGCGGCGGCGGCGCGGCGACGGCGGCGGCGGCTGCTGCTGCTGCAGGATCCAAACAACACCATTGTGTTGTTGGCTGGCCGGCACTGGCAGCAGACAGGCACGGCACAGCGCTCGCTGCTGTCGTTGTCGTCCACCGAACACCAAGCGGGTGAGTGAGTGACCCAGCGACGGATGGACTGAACCGAACGAACCGATGCTGCTGCTGCTGCTGCTGCCGCCGCCGCTGGCGAGCTTTCGACTTTCGGCAGTTGTCTGTTGTTTCGCCCGGTCTGGTCTAGACAGACTAGTCGATACGATGCGGTACACGACGGCTACTATAATACTATACTGCGATTACTAGTTGAACACGAGAGGTGGGATGAACCAGCATCACCAGCGACGAGAGCGGCAGAGAGAGAGAGAGAGAGAGAGAGAGGGATGGATGATACTACTATGCAATAGTTCACTTCACAGATATACTACTACCGAAAATAATCATAATAGTATCATTATAGTATTAAACGACCAGGGGTAGACTCGTGGGAAATACATGTTTTTTTTATGTTATAGTTAGGCTGGCCGATGATACGTGCTGGTGCTATCGCACAGCACCGCTGGAGCCCGATGCATCACCGCGATCAGAGTTAGCGCACCTACGATCGCTGAGCAGCTAACTGGTTGTCGAATCAGGCCATTCAGCACTTGTACACCGGAGTACACCCAGTAGCGGTTTAGTGGATTTTACACGAATGGTAAAGCGACAAAGGCAGAACGATTGTATGTAATCGATAACCGTTATCAGCACGACACAAATGTGCAGCACGACACAAATGTGAAATATTTAGACAAAAAGCTAATGCACATCACATTGAATTGTATTATTGATGATATCTTGACGAGATCTCGCATTGCTATATTCTATGACAAATACGTTGCTACGAATCTATGACAAATACGTTGCTACGAATCTATGACAAATACGATCATCTCCTCTCGAACAGCCGAACACAGCTACTCTAAAGCAACATAACTGTCCCAAAATAATCTATGTATTATCCCCTTCTCTCTGTATCGGTCGGTGTGGCCCTGAGCCCGCCATTAACGCCACTGGCAACAGATGCAGACAACTGCTGAGGACGCTATGTGCAACAAGCGTCTTATCGCTCGAACGAGCTCATTATGAAGTACGATGCCTGTTGAGCGTGGAAGGCGCAAGAGGTACGTATCCAGCAAAAACCAGCCCCACACGCTCCGCTCACCTTAATCTCGAAGTGATTCCTATTTTGAATCGAGCTCGCCGAACCATATATTGGGATAATCCGAAAAAATCAAGAAGTGTTGTTTTCAAGCGTCTACACAAACGTCCGCGCTCGAACTTCAATCGGCCGACGCCTCTAACACCAGCACACAATACAAAGTAGCCATAGCGGTTGTCGTTATAACAATAGGTCGAAACACAACGGCATCTGTACCCAAACAGCAAAAAATCTGTGACTCTTGTTACGCAATGTGCGATTTCTTCCTTAGCTCGGTGGCTTGCTGTTCAACCATAACAGCTGTACGCTGTGTCGCTGCTGTGGTGACAAAACAACGTCGCCTGGCGTTCGCGATTACACAGGGAATAATTACAACTGGCTAATCTTTATCGGACGCAGCCAAGGCACACACGAGCGAATGACACAGGCCACTGTTGACCGTTTGGTCTCCCCTCACAGAATCATTTCACGCTCCTCAAATCCGCCGTCAGTTGCGCCGTGATATGGCGTCGGTGCTGCTGACGACATTGGCTGGTTGTGGGTGCGAGCTTCTTCGAGCCGGATTTTTCACTTTCTATTTTCCACTGTTGCAACACAACAAAAACAACAACAACAACAACAACAACAGCAACTTTTCTCACAAAATCACTCTGATCCTAACTCTGAGATCGTCGAGGCGCGCGTTGCTGCTCTCCTCCTGTTGTCGTTTTGTCTGCCACCTTTGATTAAACAGTTGCTCCTACTGTTGCGATTGGCGCGATGATGGTTGCTGCTGCTACTGTTGGTGTTGTTGTTGTTGCTGTTGTTGTTGTTCTTGTTGTTCTTGCTGTTCTTGTTGCTGTTGTTGTGATAGAAGTGATTCAAGTCGCTGTGGTTGCTGTTGCTGCCTCAATCAATCAATCTTCTTCTTCTTCTGTTCGTTTCATTCGTTTGCTGCTGTTAATGCTGTGGCGTTGCCGAACAACGAAGCCGAATCACCGAGCTCGATTCCGATCATCACCATCCACGGTCACTGCTCAAGAGCACTACCCTCTCCCTCTATCTGGCACATACAGATCCTCAGCCGTACGTACAAGGGACAATCCACACACAAATATAGGCCGTTACAAGCACGTGCGCGTCACAGCTCACAACGTGCAGTGCACGCTTGTTCTTGGCGGCGCGTCTCACGAGCGATCGATGAGGCTGCTCGCCTCCGCCCGGGGGGGGGCCGGTCCATCCACCCCCGAGAGATCGGTGATGATCCGCGATTGGCTGTGATCAGCGGCGCTCGAAGCGTCTCCAGTGTCTAGCAGCAGCAGCAGCAACAGCCACTGGCGTATTTTTTCGTCCAGCCAATAACCTTCCCTGCCTGTCAATTTGTCCTGCAGATGTATCCTCACGGGTTAGAATTGTTTCCGCTCTCACAAAGCACTACACACTGCTGCATTTGATTTATTTTGCTAGTACTACTACTACTATTACTATTACTACTGCTACTACTGGCTGCTTGGTTGCTTGGCTCTCCCGCGGCCCGCTACCGTGAGATGTTGCACCGAGCCCAACGAGAAGACACTTTCGTTCTCTTACTCATCGACCGACCCCCACCACCACCACCACCGCCACCGCCACCGGCTGCTGCTGCTGCTGCTGCTGATAACTAAGGCAATTCTTCTCATCGGACTGTCCTATCGACAGCGGCCAACAAACAGCATTATCTCACATCCCGTGTGGCGCCGAGCAAAACGCACCAAGCAAGCGATCAGCAAATGCAACAACATCTAGAAACAACGCTCTCGTTCACTTAGCTGTTGATTAGCTCTAATATCGATCAACGGATGCAACACACTGCTGTATGTCACACTATCGTTACGTTTAATTTTTTCCGTGAGTATTATCTCTATGTCTCTATCTCTCTCTCTCTCTCTCTCTTTGTTGCTGAATAGAGATTCGCTTCGTCTCTGTTATCTTCACTGATCCGCTTTGTCTTCCGTTGTCCACGCTCCGCTCTCCTCCGCACACGAGACACACATTTACTCAGAGGTCAGCGATGGCTATTATTAATACAATAAGATATTATTAATATTGTTGTTGTTGTTGTTCTTCGTCTTCTTCTTATTATTATTATTGTCATACAACATCTACGAGTGCATTGTTGCTAATCATTGATGATTGTTGCCCCAATTCATCCCTATTTCATAGTTTTTTTTCTAGCCCTTCATAGGTAATATCGTATCGCGTCTGTATGTGCGTTTTGCCTTTGTGTGTGAGGATACCTATGTGATCTGGCGAGCTCAGTCGCTGTTCATTTTTTTGCGTTCATTTACCGTTTGATTTGCCGCGCCCGGCCGGGCCGAAGACGGGAACGATCACGCACGATTATTGTTACTCACTCTGCTCGCTGTTACATGAGCAGCACAGTCCACATTGTTGTCGGGTATTGCTTCGGCAGATTTTCTTGTTGCGGCGTGTTGCTCCAAACCGTTGGCTAAACCCACTCACATGTATTTCTCATATGTACATCCTCAAATACTCACTATAAACGCCCCATCTCACTTTTTCTTTCTCTCTATCTTATACACATGCACATATACACAAACACAAACAAACACACACACCACACACACACACACACTTACTCACAAACAGATTAAATCGCACACCCCCTTTTCAATCGCGATTTTTCTCTCCCTCTCTCTGGCCACACTTCTTAAGGGGTTTGTTCTTCACCTAAACTCGACTTTGCTGCCGCGAACAGCTAATAATAGCGGGCTACTTGTTTTGCAGAGCCACAGTTGTTGTTGTTGTTGTTGTTGAGGGAATGTTGCCCTTGTCGCGGACGCGCTCTTCCGACACTTGTTGTTCTTGTCGTTGTTGTTGTTGTTGCTGTTCTCGTTTGTCGTCGTCGTTGTTGTTGTCGTCGTAGCAGAACTAGACAATATTAGCAGTAGTTGTTGCTGTGCTTGTTGCAACAATCGCAACAGACAAGCCAACACATGGTTTGCTGATATCATGAGCTGCGATTCAAAGTGATTGTTGTTGTTGTCATCATCATCATCGTCACTTTTGTTGTTGTTGTTGTTGTTGATCTTCTTCCTCGTCGTTGTCTTGCTGCTCAACACGAGACAGCGCACTCCATTAATCCATTCATTCACGTATTCATCCGCTAACTCGACGTAGTACTCCCGGCTGAAACGTACGACGACGACGACGACGACGACAACAACAACACCAGCAGCACCGCCACAACAACAACAACAACTACTTTAACTATCACAACTAAGTACTAACTAACTAGTAAATGATACTACTCACACCATTACTATCACTGCGGCCGCCGTCGCAGTCACCACGCACACGGTGTAGTAACAACAATATTATTGTTAGTATCACCACTATTGCAATGATTACTTGTTGTTGTTGTTGTAGTTGTTCTTGTTTTGTTGTTGTTGTTGTAGTTGTAGTATTAGCAGTAATAGTAGCGCTGGCCTAAGTAGAAAAACATAGATCACTGGTTGTCGTACAACAATACACTCCTTCTCACAGAGACACCCACCGAATGATCACACTGTGGCAGTCGCATAGATCCGGCCACACACTACCGTCCAGTAGTAGTACTACTAGTAGTAGCTAGCTTGCTTGCTTGACTGTCCCTGGTGGTGAGTTAACGACAACTGCCGCTGCACAACTTCTTCTTGGTGTTCGTCCGTCCGTTCGTTCGTTTGCTTGTCTGGCCAGCCTGCCTTGCTCCGTACGGCGGCTGTGTTCGCTCTGTGCGGCCGGCTGGTGCTCCTTCGTTGTGGCGGTAACAACGGGTGCCGCTGCTACCGCGGCTGCTGCTGCTGCCGCGGCTGCTGCTGCTGCTTGTGTTCAACCAGCGCCGGACGGCTATAGTCACTATGTCTGTCTGTTTGGTTGTTAGTCAGTCACTCACTGTTGGTGACTGTGTGCCTGAATGTATGTATTGGATGCTACTGCCTCCGACGCCGCCGCCACCACCACCGCTGCCGCCGAGGCTGCTGCGGCTGCTTGTAGTGCCGGCCACGGCTGTTGGTTGGTGGCGGGAGGAGCTCGGCTTCCACTCGATAGCCAAGCCACACACACACAGACATACGCTCGCTCACACATCCAGAGCTACACAGTCGTCGTCGTCATCGTCGACGCCAGTCAGTTGAGTCAAGCAGCGGGCAGGCGGCGGCGGGCGCGCAGACGTTTACATCGAGTTGTGCTGGCTGGCTGGCTGGCTGGCTCGCGGCAGCGGCGGCGAGAAGGGACTGGACTAGCAGCCAGCATAGCATCGTCTTCCCCTCGTCGCCGCTTCCACGGCTTGCTCCGCTAGCGGGCTTGCTGCTTCAACGCTGCTTGAATTGAAAGCTACTACTATGGCTGCTGCTGCTGTGCGCCGCTGCTGTGACCGCCGTTCAGCCAGCGACGGCGGCAGCCACTCATCGGCTGCTGCTCTTCCTGCCTTTGCTGTAGCTGCGGCTGCACTCGCTCACTCTCGCTGTTGCGGCGGCAGCGGCGGCGGCTGCTTCTTCAACCTCGGCTAGTGGCGCTCACCGCTAGTGCTTGCTTGCTAGCTGGCTGGGTGCCTTGTAAGGCTGGCTGTCAAGCCGCCCCGTTGGCTCACTACCCGCCGCGAGAATCACTCGGTTCCGCTCGCCAGACGGCGCTACTATCCAGTCAAGTCGAGGGAATCTCGCCTCCTTGCTGCTGCTGCTGCTGCTTGAGAATAATATCGCGACAGCAGCCGCGCTTCGGCTGCTGCTGCTTCTGTTTGGCCGTTTACTGTCGTGCTTGCTTCAGAAGCAGCTGATGTTGTCGGCGCTTGCCAGTAGTTTCGGTTTACCCTCGCCACCAACGCGATTCAAATACAGGAAGCCCGCGGAAGCTCGAGCAACGACAACAACAAATCACGCTGACTACGATACATCAGTAGCAGGCATTCGATGAGACTCGCTGGTAGCAACAACACCCTCTGTCGCAGCCTGCATCAGGATTTTTCTTAGTTCGATGAACTTTTCACATTACTATGCAGTTCTTCAGTTTTATTATAGATGGACACGGAAGAATAATGTAATCGCTATTATTAGTGAGTTGACGTCTGAGCTCATGATTTCGATAGACTCCGGCCAAGTCTAGACATTTTTCTCAGAACAAACTGGTACGGGCAGATTCGCTTGTCGTCTGAATACGAAAAGACACGAATGGCCCTTCTATGTGAACAAGGGAAACCTCTTAAGTAGACGTCTGCATACGGTCCGCTTTGTCTCCTATCATAGACAGTGCGGGTAAGGCGTTCAAAGCAATAATTTCCAAGAGACTCCGGCGGGAAGAAACTGATCTGAAATGCCAGATGGCAATCTCGGCGTTCGCGAATGTGAACGAGACAGCAAGAGGTGATCGAACGTGGGACCTTGTGCCACCTCAAACTGTGTGAAAATTGCCTTCAACTCCATAAGCTAGGGGGTCATTCTAAACACGGGGGAGAGAACGGGTATATCATCGGATCTTCGAGGGATAACCTCACCCTGCAACGGGAAGAGTCTGCGTGAAGGGGCACAGGGGAATATTGGAGTCTCTCAAGGAAAGTTCGTTTGGAATATCCTCTCGATGTCTGGGGCGCAACGCAGTGCTTGGAATGGCCGACATTTTAGAGGGCATAAATACGGTCATGTACGCAGATGATTTCGTAGCTCCGGCGCCGTAAAAAAAAGGGGTTCTGCGGGATGGTGTCAATGAAGCACGTGGTAAGATTCGACAAATAGAGGAAACAGCAATCACGTGTCGTTGCCCGAGAGAAGAGTGATGCTTTCAAAGTCTTCAATGAAAGCAATCCCAGCGAAGAGGTCGATACTCGACTGAATGTGTTACCTCAGTGAAGTAGGAGGCAGGACCAAGACTCGACGAGGAGTGACGGCAATGGCGCACGTAAAGTACGTGACTAAGTACTCCCAAGTGCTACAAGCGGCAAGGTCGTTGGCCTAGACGTCGGAGCCAACGGGGTGGCTCCGACGTCTAGCGCACAAGGGCCCAATCGAAGACAAACCCGCTCTAACGACCGATACAAACACGAAACAGCTGGCAAAGTCAGAGAGGGTGGTCGTACTCAGAACATCACTGCCTATATAACTACGAAGTTCGGATAAAGCTTCAATGCTTCCCGCGCGCACTATCCCGTGAATAAACAGAACAGTACGAATAAATCTCGTTATTAACGATATTTTTTACTTTTTGAGATCCCGACCAGGCCCCGATTACTAAGGGTGCACTTGTCCTTGCGCTCTCGGGAGCTCTCTCTATCTCTCTTCGTCTCTGTTAATGTTGGGCTTGATCCGGCTAAAGTTGCCTCCCCTGAATTGTATCTCTCTCTCTCGCTATGTTTACCCTTCGCACCTTGCTAGGTAGAGTTTGTTTTGCATAGGTATTCTGATCGTGTGGTGCTCGTTTTACGTGCAATGCACAGTTCGTTGGCCGCTGTTCTATGGAAGACACGCAGCCCTGCGCTCCGCGCGAAGCTCTCGCATTCACTCCTCAGCTGAATGAGCACACCAAGCAGCCGGCGGACAGACAAACAACGAATGTCACTCGAGGCACACGGACACCTGCGCACATCGTTATCTTCCACTATCTTATCTGTGCTACTTTTTCTTGATACCGGAGTAAGTATCTATGAAACTACTTCGCTCCCGCTCTTCACCTCGGTCCCTTCGTTGTCCTCGTTTGTAGTTCAGGCGCTCCTTACCCCCCAACCCCCCTCCCCCTCTCTTTCTCTCCCTCTCTCTCTCTCTCTCGCTTGCTGCCCCTCGCTCACTAGCTGACTCTACGTAGCTTCTTCCCTCGTGCATAGTCTAAATATAGCTGCTGCTGCTGCTGCCGCTGCTGCCGCCGCCGCGGCGTTGTTGGCGCGCGCCTTTTCCTCCCGGGATGGCTGGTGGTGGCAACGATGGCGGGTGGGACGACGCCGTACGTAGACACGCCTGCCTCCGAGCTGCATCGAGAAGGAGCGGAGCGCGCTATGCACGCTCGTTCGCCAGCTTCTTCCGCGTTGACGTCCTCGCCGCCGCCGGCGGCGGCGGCGGCGGCACCAAACCAACACCGCTCACTCGACGCGAGTGGATACTCTTGCTTGTGCTGGGGACGAGGCGAGGTATGGCGTGCGGGGGCGAGTTGCGTTGGGGTACGGGGTGCGTTCTTGCAGCAGCGATACAGGGGGGTTAATGGGCACGTTGTGGGCCGCCGGTGGCGAGGGTAGCATGAAAGCAGCGGCAGCAGCAGCAGCCTGCAAGCAAACTGAGTGCCGGGGGCCTGCAGGCAACTTGGACGTGGATGGTTTTGAGGGTTTCAGGGGAGGAGCGGGACTGGGGCGTTCGTGTTTAAGGGGAGTGGCCGGCAGGGGCCAATCGGGGCAGAGACGGATGGAGTTTACACGGGCAAGAACGGAAGGCAGTAAGGATCGTTGGCTGATGTCTGTGTCTCCATCCGTGTACCGCAAATGCCAGGTGTGTCTGTGTGACCGCTGTCGGAGCGGGCTCCGAGCGTGTGGGTGCTATATTTAGAGTTTTGAAGGCTGAAAAGTTTGCCTCGGTGGCGGTGGCGTCGTATGCAGCTTCGCCGACGATCTTTCCTCGTCGAAGACGACAACGACCACTACAACCCGCCGCAGCCCAGCTCTTCGGCCAACCCCGTATATGTATAAGGCAGGCGGGTAGCCAGTCAGTGTGGAAAACCATACTGCGCCATATATGTATGTGCATATATATATATATATATATATATATACACGCACTATGCTGGTCGTTTCGGTGTGGTGCGTATGGCGGTGCTCCGCAGGAGAGTAGACTCAGCCTACAAGCTGTGTGATGTGCGCAGCAGTTTATGTTCATACGGCATATAAGCAGCTGAGCATTGACGACACCGGCCCACGGGTGACTGTTTCTCGCGGCCGTCGCGAATGGAGAACGATAGAAGTATCAGTTGTAGCAGTCATAACAGCAGCAGTGGAGCTGGTGCTCTCGCGGAACGCTTTAGTAGAAATATAACACGCGGAAAGCACCAGCAGGCGCCGACTTCTCCTCGTGGCGGGCCCCAAGAGGGAAGACGGCATGGGGCAGTGGTAACCACTTTCAAGTTCAGCGGAGGCTCGTGAAGCCATCGAGAGGAAGATAGAAACGAATGTGTTTACCACGGACACATTCGATCTTGTGCTGTGCCGCGGCGCGTCGATACAGCGCGGCCTGCCAAGTCCGTTGCGGCAACCGCCGCCAGCCCTCAGATCCAAGGCTGCAGAGGCTCTACTGTATGAAGTTGTTTGAAGCTTAACTCCGTCGAGAGAGAGCCAGGCGGGCTGGGGGTAGTAGAACGTCCGTCGGACGGTGAAACAAATATCCTTACTCGATTTACTCTCTACGCGCGTTGGGGTTTTTTGAAGATTTTTCGATAGGGATCGACCGCAAGCGGAACGAAACGGGAAGGAGCCAGAAGTAGTTTTCCAAACTGAAAGAGCAGAGTTTAGTGGCAGGCAGAGTTTAGTGATATATATATATATATATATATAAAGGAATAAGGTGAAATAGTGTACAACTTTAGCGTTGTATCGCTTGTTTTGCTTACTGTGGATTTTAGGGTTTTGACATTCTCATCTGGCCACAGAACACAGGAAGCTCCGAATAAAATACAGGCACATTCTGATGCCAGCAGTAGAATTCAACAGGCGACAACATGGACAACAACAACTGGATAATACGCTTCCAGTGGACGAGCAGCCGGCGATGAGCATTCGAGTTTGGCATTATAGACAATATTACATCACCAGCACATAATACTACTGGACTAGAGTCAGTGCAGCACTCGAGTTAGCAAATAATTGATGAAGGCAAACAGATTGAAAGACAATCTTTGAGATAAAAACACAATCATGTACATGAACACACGTTTCTGAAGGGCGCTTACTCGTGTTGCATTCAACTCGTACATCGCGAAGTTACTAGAATAAAAAGCAGTAGGCGGAGGAATGAGGCACGAATTTGTTGACGGACCGGGCAACATGTTGCTGACAAGGTGAATTTTTCCTCAGTATGAAGAAAAATGTAATGTTAGCAGCAAGTTATCAATTAACACATCATTGAATCTCGAAAATATCATTGTCTTTGTTTGTGCAGGTAGAAGAGCACCCGTCGGCCTTCGCGGGGACATGCGTAGGTGCGCGGGTTCGATCCCCGTCGTTGCACATTTGCATTTAAGGGGATCGTCCGTCCGTCAGGGGAGAGTTTAGTTTAGTGGCTTTCGCTATTGGCGATACTGTGACTGATGATATTTTATCATACCAGCAAATTGATCAGCAGCGCTCTCGCGCGGGCTCAGAGAGGTGTGTCTCCTGCCATGGCCGTAGGGAGATATGTGGATTTTTTCCCCGGCGTTTCTCGTAGTAATTCAGCCATATGGATAAGCCATAAGCGCCGCAAGAGTTCTCCGATCAGAGAACGGTTGAGGCCAGCGATAAACCAATGTGTCTCTGTTCTATTTAGATATCGCGCACTCATGGAAAATTCGATAGTTACTCCTTCCGATGTTGCCAATTACTCGCACCCGAGTCTTACCTCGAGTCTTTGCACTAATACAGCTATCATGTCAACTGTCGACGCGATTCAACTTCCAAAAATTATACACGTCGACAAATGTGCAACATAATATGCACATTTAATAATACATGTATTTGGGTATAGGTAAAGGTTTATTGGTTTATTGAAGGATCTACAATTTTACAATGCTTAAGCTCCCTTTTATGTCACACGGCAGGGCTCGAACCTGCGGCCTCTGGCTTCCGACAGCCAGAGACTTAGCCGTCCAAGCCTCTGCGCAATATGCTCTACAGACAAAGTAGCCTTGAGTAAAGGGTATACGAAGGAATACCAGTCCGGTCAGATGGGCTGGAGAGGAGTCCGATGTGGAGGGAAATTCTGCGGAGACCCGCAATTTGCCAAGGTTACCGATTATTCGTTAATAATGTTAACTTATAAATTTCCAATTTCTTAACGAGTTAGGTCATTTGTGTGTTCGTCTTCGGCTGATCGACAGCTCTCCTCCCGTAAAACATTTCTGGGCTCACGTTTAGATAATGAATAGTAGTGAGGTACCTAATTACGTCATATTCTGGTGACCGAAGAGCTTAATCCAGGTGATACCTATGTATGCCGCGGATTCTAGAATTATTCTATGCTTCAGCAACACACAACTGAACATGCTGCTGTGGTCTTATGATAACAGAACATATTGAGTTTAACAACAAAAAAAAGTCTATTGCAGAACCACCAAATGCGAGATGAGCCTGGCAAACAAGTGTCGACGCGACGAATCCAGGCCTCAAAGAAGCCCCACAAATTGCTATTGTCTGCATTGTCACTATCTGCTCCGTGTTGAGTCCCGGTAATAATCGATAGCAACTGCCATGCTATGCCGATCCCTCCAAACAAAATTCGAAAGTGCAAAATCAAGTGGGAACCTTCATCTATTCAGTGAAAACTCCCAGAAGACTTCATCTTATTTGTATATTGACGTCGATAGCGCGCTTTTTTCTAGGACACGTTTGTTGTCCTCGGGCGCAGCCGACTCATCGCATTGGAGCAACAGTGTTGAGATAAACACGGTAATTATAAGTGTATACTTGAATGTCGATTACACTGACATTTACTATTCACCCTGACATTGTGATACGACACCGTATCGATTGGCGTAACGTGACACTGTTAGCAGGCCGTTTTCTACTTTGGAGATGGAACGGTAAAATGTACCTGAGCCTAAGTCCTCGTGCATATATATATATATGTATGCATATGAGACGGGTTGAAAAAAGAGCCTTTCTTCACACATAGGAGTTCTTACGATATGAAGCCTCGTTTGATCGAAAACGAATATGGTACGAACACTCGGGTACGTGAATTGTTCACAATTTAGATTTCATTGAAGTATACCGGTCTGAAGCTTAACTAGATGATGATACTGATGATATTTACCCGCCATTTGGCTAGGCTGTCCGTATCGTTAGGAGTACAGCTAACCGACAATGAGTTGTCAATGTTCTTCTCAAGTATACGTTGACAGGCTGGTAGGGACTAGTGCAACATCCACTACATAGATGGCGCTACCAGCTACATTTGAGGTCCCGCAGGAGAAACAGCGTATTTAAGCCTTGCTTAGCTCAAACGACCGCTAAAATATTCTAATGTGCAAAATGGGTGGGCGGATAGGACATTAAGCAGTTTCTCATCAATAGCCTTCCATAATATTCGAATTGCATTATTATATTTGTACATCGACTGGAGCGAGTACTTCACTAGTGAAAGCGAATGCTGTACGACCTGGGACACATCAAATAGTTTTGCCACCTGACCTCTGACTATTGTATTCCTATGGCTTAGTGAGAGTGGCTTGTTCGTAATTTTCTTGAATACAATGTTCATATGTATGCTTGATGATTTAAATGCTCATCGTATTTCTCTTTTCAGGAGCTGTCAATCTCACGAGCGCACTCGCGCGCGCGCGTACAGATGTGTTGCATTTATATTATTCTCACACCAGTCAATAAGTAGAAGAGAAGGCGAACCCCGTTACAAGAATCGCCCTTTTTTTTCTGCAAAAGTATTCTAATTGCCAACCTGCCCACGTCATGGTACAATGCTATTGCGATGATCAGCGCAGAGGTAAACTGTCCAACGATTCATCCAGCAGAAATCCATCGTGTCGACATTCATATGCAGCCATTCCAAATTCACAAGGCCAGCTCAAGAACAGCTGGCGCCCGGTGTCACTTATCGACAGCGGCACAGTCAGATGTGGACTAGGAGCAGTGTTGGGGATCGGACGTGAGAAGCGAAACAGAATGAAAATAGAATCCAGCGACCCAGGAGGTCTAGGTGACCTGTCTCAGAGGAAACTGTCTGCCTCCCTGCCAGCCAGGAGCTAGCCATCCCATTTTCGGCGATAGGAGTTTGTCTCGTGCGTCAACATCCAGGACTCCTGGCCTTCCGGCCTTCCGTCATATCCCTGCGGCGAACGTGGCCAGGCCAAGCCAACGTCCACAGTGCTTAGCTTCGTTTCGTAGGCTTCGCCTGATTGTGACGAGTACTGCCACCCATCGAAAAAGGTCCTACGAAAAGGATGAAAGTCGTAATTCGTTTACAACGATCGTTCGTCGTACGCAGAAACCTGGTGGGACGGTAATGTTCTACACGATAAACAAAGCCATGCGGCAGATATATCAGTCTACCTAAGTAGACTCCGACATTGAGTGAAATGAAATTATGACCGTCGTTTGAGACCTCGAAAAGAAGACCGCTCACCGCTCTGGAGAAACGAATCCTTGACCCCGTCTTTGCCGGATGAGTGCTTTAGTCATTTAGGCTACCATGTCATGGCGCATCTTTTGGTGAGTTTCTTGTCTCTGGCACTCCCCGCCACCGGCGACGTAAAGGATTCGCTTCCGCCGGCGGTGCGCAACCTCCTTTTCGGGTCGATATCCTCAAGCTCTAGTTATAATTTGATTTCAAATATTATTCTTTTAAGCATACAATCGTGCTTATTTTTACTATCACAGAGTTGCTCACAGCCAACATTTAACGTCCACGGTACAATTGCTTTCGGGCATTGCTTAAAAATCCTACGTCTGTCAGAAATTATTATTGTTGTGAGTTTGATTTAAATGTTGATGTCCATTGGCCCCCCATGATAGATAACGGCAGCAATAGCTTACTTCTATTTGGAAGAGAATTCATATTGTGCTGATTGTGACCAACAATTTTAAGTGTCGCCAGTAAATTAAGCACACGGGGAAATGCCAGATAATAGAAGGAACCGTAATATATATTTTTCCACTCCTGCCGTCGCAGTGGTCGTCCACTTTGTAAATCGTGCTATAATAAAATTTAAATGCATTTTTAATCAACGTAATTTGTTTTATGAAAAGTTAATACTATATTTCTATCGAACATGATCTCAGCCGTGAACACCGGCGTTCTCAGCTCCTTTGTCTATGACGTGAGACTCCTGAATAAGAAAGGAGAGGCTCCTTGGACGACCAACCTGGCAAATCCCATCTGATCCCGCCGGTGAGAGAGTTTAACCTCTGCGGGGTCCAGCAGCGCGGTTCGCAGTGCCACTACAATTACTTTTTTGTGCTCTGCACGAGATCGAGCACAGTGGTTCCCTCTGAATATATGCGAACATATAATCCCACCTATTTTTCGACTTATAGCCACCATTCAGACGTTTCTCGATCGTTTGAACTCAACCCAGGCGCTCATTTGACAATCGCACACGTTGATTTTTTACTGGTTTTGAAAATTCTTACAACCAGTAGCCCCACGGTGAACTTCCTGGTTCTGCTGCTATTATATATATATATATATATATTTATATATGCACGTCGCATTTTTCAAGCCCTCTTCATGCTCAACATCATGACGGAGCTATTATACTTATTTATGATGTGTACAATTAGTTCCAATTAGTAGATACATACGTATACTATACTTGTTAGCGACTACAGAACTCGTTTTCTAATAGGGCTGAAAACTATCAACACAAATACACATTGGGTAAGAGTCTATTATTATTATTATTACTATTATCAGCTTTAATCACTAGTCGAATAGTCTGCGTTTTTTTTACGTCAGTCGCTTCGCAGTCGCCAATGTGCGCAATCGATTGAATTGACGTCACAGCGTACGCATTGACACGTTCGTTTGTTTGTATTCCCAGGTCAGATCCACTAGGTCGTCTGTGAAGCCCAACCCAAAACGGGAAATAAATTCTATCACAACCACCCTTCACTTTCATGCTGTTGTCGCTTGCGTGCAGAACTTATCCCTCCCCGATATATATATATATATATATATATATGTGTGTGAGGGTGTTTCTGTGCAGCGGCGGTTCTGCAAGTTTTGATTGCTTTTATACAACCTCGCCCTTACTCTCCTGTTAGTCGCGGGAGAGACAGGCGTGCGTTTGGAGGCCCATTGGATGGGTCGCAAGAGTTGGGCCGCAGAGAGACGGAGAGAGGCAGAGAGAGAGAGAGAGAGAGAGAGATAAAGAAGGAGGTCGGACAGGATAAGAGGTGGTGTTTTCTGATGCGTTCCACCAACAGTTCCAGCTCCGGCAGGGGAGGCAAAGGTACATTCGTACAGCGCCACTAGCGGGAGTTCGGTCGCGGTCGTAGCCCCGGCAGTGCTGGCAGCGGCAGCAACTATCGAGACGGATGAAGACCGCCTTCGTACGGCCTTCAGTTCGTATCTATCTAGCTAGCTGGCTGGCTGGCTACGTAGGTACACGCACCTGAGCGTACCTGGCTAACGGCGGACGGTTCACGCCCATCGGCATTACTTCTGTCGACTTTTCTCACGGCGCCTAGCCAGCCTGCCTGCCGCCCGCCTGGCGCCCGCCCGCTCGCTTGCCGAGCCCAACTCGCCTGCTGCTTGCCCTCCGCTGTAACTACTGCTTTTAGCAAATGGACCTTCCACAAGCTGGCCCGCCGGTCGGCCCGACTAAGCAATGCTCGCCGGCTAGATCCTCACAGCCGTTCTGGCAGTTACGCCCAAGCTTCAACTTTTTTCCAAGGACACGACAGACTCACGGCCGTCGAGTCCTGCCGCCGTGGAGTCGCTTGTCCCTTGGGACATCGTCGAAGACGGCGATGACTCGGCGCGGATCAGCGCCACGCGTCCCGTCCACGTAGTCATGAGTGACTGAGTCAGTGACTCAATGAATGGTGGCTTTTCAGATCTCTCCCTATCTCAATCTCTCTCTTTTTCTCTCTTTCTCTCGCCTGGGGCCGGGGGGGGTGGAGGGTTCCCTTCGAGCCAATCTCGAGGTCCTCTCGCAAGTCGCCTTCCTGACTACGCTAGCGGCTATTCATTTCAACCGCTGACGTGGTCGTCATCACCACCGCCTACTCGCCCGACTCGGCTAATGTGTGCTAGCTTGATTTTTTTCATTTCATTTCTTAGTCTTTGTGCGAATGAATCAATAAATGAATGAGCAAGCCAGCGAAATGTGTATCCATGGGTGGGCGGTCACGCGCGAGCATGTCGCCTTTATGGACTCGGACAGTCACTTCTCGGGGCGACAATCAACAGAAGCTCGTCTAGCCCCAATCTCGCGTTCTAGCCGATTACAACGAGCGGATTGGATATGAGCTCGCTTCTCGCCTCTCTCTCTTTTCTCTCTCTGTTGCTGATACGGTATACGAACCAACCTAGTTAACCAGCTGCACGCGACTGGCACATGCTACTTGCCTATACGCGATGGTTACATTACGCACAGGCTCTCCCTAGAGCAACTTGGCTGATTTGGAAAGTTGGCTGTGCCGCCGTTTGCGTCGCCGTGCCACACTCTGTCTGGAGTTTTCTTGGCTGACTGTATCTGTGCGGGTTATTGCTCACTGCCCGTGGGGTCCGCGCCGCCTCTGCTCTTCTGCAGGGCTCGCTGACCCGAACCTCCCAGTGTTCTCCTTCCAACCCGATGGGCCATGGAGATACCCCTCAGATCGTTCATTCCCCCGAGCGTAGCTCGTTGGGTAGGTGGTATGTTTGTGCGTTTCTCTGACCGGCATTGTCCCTTGCCACTACGTCGCCTTTGCCTGCATCAATGATGCTGATGCTGCCGTCGCTGCAGCCACGGCTGCTGCTGCTGCTGGGGGGCTGGGGTCCGCTACGAGCCCACGAGCACCGTAAGATTCAGCAGTGAACGCCCGTCGTGTCGGGTTCGACGAGGATCGCTGCAGCTCGGCAGTGGCCGCTGGGCGGACAGCCGGTAGGGGGGGATGGGGTAGTCGAAATGATGTCACGTCTAGGCCGTCAATCACTTAGGTCGATAAGCGATCTCGATGGGTCTCGACCGAGCCCTCTTTGTCCGGACCCACCCACATACGCTTTCAGCCGTAGCGCCCGCTACGCCGGGTGTCCTTCCGCTGTCGCCCCTCCCCTATCTTCCAGGGCCGAGGATTTTGGTGACGACGACCCGCTGGCTGTTCTGCTCGGACCTGCTACTCTCGATCTATCTCTCAGTGGCGGCGGCGGCGGCGGCGGCAGCGACCTCATCCGTGCGACCGTTGGAGGGAGAAATAACGAAGAATGAACTACCGCAGAGAACTCTAAGCTCATCGTCCAAACAAACATCTATTTTTCCATTTTGCTTTTTGTGGTTTTAACACAAAGCCCTTATGGGCAAGCGGCTCCACTGTGTATGTGCCAAATTTATTTGTGTATGAATCTGTACCGGCGCATTGAAGCGCGACTGTGATATGCATGTATTTCAGTACAATGTTTCATTTTTCACATTCGTTGGATAAGTGGGCCACGCGTTGAGGGCGCAGTGTTTATCATACATTGTTGTATAATGAATTTCGTATGGTGGCACGTTTGCAAGCGGCGTAAGGCAACAAATCGACACCATATTAGTTTTTAAAGTTCTTCGAGCATTTTTGTTGCCATTTTTGTTTCCAAATACATACATATATAGAATACAAACGACTATTTTCAGCAAAAACACGATCCATTAGGTGTTTCTTAGGTAGCAACAGACTTTCATTGACATCCCCCCCTCCCATACACTTAAGGTACGTTTCAATCGAAGTTTGATTCGCCGAAGAGAAATTGGTTGAAATCCAATTTCATACATTTCATTATTGTTTTGCAATAAACGTAACTGCCACGAGAACGAGTATCCATCGACCACAGACTAAGCATGAATCGTATGGGAGGTCTCATTTGAAGTAACCTAGCCTGATTTGGTAGCTTCCCGTGGTCGCTGTATCCTCCATCGAATCGCTAAAACCTATACTCACAACTATAGCAGTCATTGTAGTAGTAATTGTTATGATTCACGACGTGTTTTCCGTATGTCACGATCCGTTATAGAAATTAAGTGGCTGTTCACGTTTGAAAGCGTGTGCTTAATCGCGTCATCACACAATAGCTACGTCTGTGGGCAAACACGCAGTACATGTAAATTTCGAACATAACATTGTTTTGAGATAAAACTCTGTTTATAATATTTTACTATTACTATATAAGTTATTAGTGAAACTGGGACTGGTCAGACGACGTTCTCTAAAATCATCGCTGACCCCCAGATGGGATTTTTGTAGATCGATAGAAACAACGATAATATGTGGAGTAGTCTAATTGAGTGCTTCTTGACAAAATGAATGTTTTTCATAACAAACAACAAACAAATAATTCCTAACTACTGTATGTTTGAATAAATATTTTGCTTTTAAAAGGTCCGATTTCTTCATTTTTTCACTTGAAATCGATGGATCAGTGGTACCGTATCAACCATAGCATACGTCTGTTCGAGAGGTTAGAATGAGTGCAGAAGTCGGGCATAATATAATCATAATATATATAATATATATATATATATATATACATATACATGTCGCGTGGATTGCATATGTTGTTGGTTAACAGCAACTGTGTAGCCAATTCGTGTCTAAAAAAACAAGGGCGGAATGGTTTTCATGTGTAATTCGTTGGGGATGTGAACGAACGTCAGTGAGGCATGTCAGCAAGATGGCATTAGCGATGAGTCAACGAATACAACGGAACTGAAGTCAGCCGACAATCACAGCGCTTCATTTCACCTGAGACGGCGCTCAGAACCGCACCCGCTAACCTGATAGTAAGTGGCCGAGCTGGTGAGGTCGTGTCATCACTCACCTTGAGGGCGCGTTGTAAAATGGTAAGTGAGCAGGAAACGGGTCCTCTGGACCCCCCTGACCTGGTCGAGTGTCGTTCGGAGCACCCAGGCGAGGTCAAGAACCGAGGAGCGAGCGTACTGCTGTGCCTGCTGAATTTAATGACATTCGGACATTTTTAACCGCAGACGTCGCCTGCCCCTTCTCTTCGTCATCGCCGAAAATGTTATTTTTAATTAGAGACAGCTTTGTCTACCGACTGTTTAGTGAGCCATCTGTCTGGGATAAAGCAATGGCCGACGGATAGGCCCCGGGGGTAGCCACCCGGGGGTTCGCCTGACGGGGGAGCAATTGGTGGGCCGCTGGCCCCCTCGTTGTGCGCTCCGTGTGCGCTCCGTGTGGCAAGGTCGCCTCGGGGAGCGAGCGCTCTTCAGAGAAGCAGAAATTGTCCTCTCGTCGACGCCTATCGAGTAGATGTATCATCACCAGACCGGCAGAAAAAATCCGGCGAGTTAGCCAGCGAATTAGGCATTCGTCTTTGACAATCTAAAGAATAGCGAACCACATTTCGCGAGCATCTTTCGATGCGGCCGCTTGGACAAAGCAGCAAATGAGACAGCGAGCACCATAGAACACTTCGGCGTTTTTCATGCCGATCAATGTGTGCAACAGTCGAGACTTCATTCGTTCGTAATCTCTGAGGTTGATTCAGTTTGCAGGCGTGGTCGAGGCTACAGAAGCCGCTTGCCCTGCCGTGCTTCGTGCTAGTTTATACATAATTAAATAATTGAAGTTACTTTTCACTTAGGACCTAGGCCCTATATCAGTCGAGATGCATCTTCTCTTCACGTTTTCGTAATTCCACTCGTGAACGATGACAATGTATGTTGAATGAAATCATACTGTTAACTAGCTCCGGCGCTTTAAAAGGGCAAAACAACGTTCGCGTAAAATGTCTCCAATCGAACCCAGTTAGAAAATTACGACCAGGCAGGGAGACACGTGACCATCTTGAGCCCGTTTTTGTCAAATATATGGCATCTATACCTTGGGCTCTATGGGCACCATTGAAGCTCAATGGACAAAAAGCACTGACTTCATCTTCATCTCTATGAACAATATAAGGTATATTGTATTGTGGTTGCGTCACCGTAAAGTCATAATTCGAGCTCATCGCGAAGGCTGGCGCTGGCCTGACCAATGATCGTCAAGTCGAGGCATAGCATACACATAGACCATTTGGACATCGACGTTTCACAGCGACGCTATAAATATGGAGATTGAGGGTGGAAGAAAATTACATTTTACACATCTCCCTTAGAACGGTTTGCGCGCGAGGCCCGAAGCGGCCATTTCGACCGAAGCGACGCCAGATCGACAGCGATTCGATGAAGATCGTTCAGGCGCAGTTGTTGCAGGAGATGAATGCCGTCCATCAAGTAAGAAAACTTTCAGTAAAGATGAATTGTGCCCGGTGGGCTATTCTTAATCAGCTTCCCGCTGATACGAAAGTTTCGTCCGAAAGTTGGTGTTTAGATTTGCAAGGTTCCCTCACGAACGCGCACAAAACAAAGCAGCTTTTCATAGCCACTCAGTATCTTGCCCGGTTCCGGCCAACACGCTCTCATTGCGATCGACCCTTACGCCGAATTGTCACGAGAGACGAGCCGAAGTGTGTATACGTCAACATTAAGAAGCAGAAGGACTGAGCGGGGCATGGCTACAGATGGAATTCTCCAGCCGAGACCCAAGCAAGAGTCCGAGGTTCTCTAGGATCCTCCGTATTTTTAGCACCTAGCACGGAACCATTATCATCTCGCTTCCGCTCACCGTCTAATATATTGGCGGTGAAACGTTTACAATAAACACAACCTCGAAAACCGGTTAAACAATCTCTCTTCGACGGCAAATCGGCAGATGGCAGCGATTTTTACTATGCGGACTCTCCTGTTCTTCGAACGGACAGCTCATCGTTTCCTTCGGAACGTTCATCCGCATGGCATCTCCCTCTGAGCGGCGATTTCATGTCGACAGAATCTCTCACTCTCCGCTTTGCATGACCCGGCGGGCGTAGCGGAACTGAGTCAAGCGAGAGCAGAGGTACCCATCGAGTGAGAGAGAAAACATGCAACACCGACAGAAGGCTGGTGTCGCCTGAAGCGGCTCGGATCGTTGCAGACCGTACAAGCGTGCACATTAAAGGACGAACGGCGTAGCGACCAACGGAATATCTGCACCATGCGATCAACTCGTATCCGTAGCGTGTGCTTGGTTGCTGGCACGCAAGCTTGTCTGGTTTGTTTCATATAAGATAAATATGACGTACGCACGAATGCAACGTAGGCTTGAAATGTGTATACGTGGGGGGGGGGCGGGCGGGTTTGGATAGATTAGCTGAAAGGTGGTGCATTTGATAGTTTATTAATTAACAGATTATTGATCCTCTACCCTTTTCTGTCCTATATTTGCAGTTTTTCTGTCGTTGATTTAACTTAAGGTGGAATTTAATGAGAAATCCCTCCAGTAATATGGGACGAATTCCTCCATTCATATAATGAAATAGCTAACGAAATGTTCCAGTGTACTGCAATTTACGTATATAGTATGGACTTCATGAAGAGCGGAATAGGTTCTATATATATATATATATATATTGATTACAAAAAAAGGTGACTTAAGGTGACTCTCAATTTTCCTTGCCCTGATACATTAAACATTGACCTCTTTGAAGCTGTTTTGACTGACTGAGCTGCGCTCCTAAGCTTCATTGCTGTGTGCTAAGCTTAGTGGGTGTGCTGCTAACTGTTACACGATGAAGAACACATCTTAATGTCCAGAAAACGTCAACGCGATAAGATGGCCAAACGCCAGTGCACTTACTTCCTGATGTCGCTCGGTCGTGCCTTCAAGAGATTCGACCATTGAGCTGAGTCAAGAGGTTAGTTCCAGGGGAAAATGACGGAGTTTTACTTATGGACCATGAAATTAAAGCATCTCGACATGTTTGTCTTATTAATTACGTATGCGTGCGTATGTGTGGTTGTAAGCGTCTATAGTCGTGATCACTAATGCGAGATTATTCGCCCGCTCAACCTCTTCGTTGTTCCCTTATGGTTTCGGATTTTCGCTGTCTCCTCCCGAAAAGCTTTGTTTCTGACCAGGCTCCGTGACCGCGTGACGACAGTGCACCGGCCCGAGCCGCAAGAAGAAGTCGTCTTCTTGTTTTCCAAGAAAGCCAAGACGAGCGTATCGTATCGCCGGCATGGTGCCGATATAGCCGTTGTCCTCTAAGGCGTTCTTGCTCCTCGCCAGCAAACCCAGGACCTCCCAGAATGCCCCGCGCGCGTACGTCGTGCGCTGAGATCGGGGTCCCACAAGGCTCTGCACCACCAGCATCGCAGGACCTCGAGCGCGCGTCGTCTGCCTTTTCGCTGCCCGTTCGCCGCTGACCAGCTGACACCTTTGCTGCTGCTGCTGCTGCTGCCGGTGGGGCAAGTTGGCAAGTGGTGGTGGTGGTAGCTATGCCGTCGGCAGTGGTCCTGGTACTGCTGCTGATAGTAATAGTGATAGTGGTGTCCCTGGTCCCTTTGCCGTCATTCGTAGTTGGCTAGGGCAAGTAGGGCACGGCGTTCCTTTTCCCCTCTATTTTCCCGTCTGTCGCATCCCGCTCACCCCCAACTACTATGCTGTTCCCCATGCCACCTTGAGGTCCTACTCCTGCCGCCGCTGCCGCCACCGCCGCGGCGGCGGCGGGCGGCGGGCCATCCTGGCCCCCCGTAGGCCCGGAAGCTCAGCAGTAGCATGCTCTTCGCCCAGCGTCCGCCCGCTCTTTACCCGAGTCGATCTGCTTCGTGCTCCTGTGCTCCGGATGGACCCACAGACAGGCGCGAGCAGGGAGCCTCGCGGGATTGGTGAGTCGAGGGTAGCGGCCGCGGGCTGGGGAATTCGAGTTTGCGGGGTTTGCCCATCA
Source organism: Stratiolaelaps scimitus (assembly GCA_019614645.1). Classification (NCBI taxonomy): domain Eukaryota; kingdom Metazoa; phylum Arthropoda; class Arachnida; order Mesostigmata; family Laelapidae; genus Stratiolaelaps; species Stratiolaelaps scimitus. Next base: position 852,156 of record JABWDB010000035.1, on the reverse strand, counting down.
AAGGGAACGAAAGCGTAGGGGCGGCCCGGGGGTTCAAGAGTGGGACAACGGGGGGCGGGGGGGGGGCACCGAGAACGAGAGGGTATGAAGTAGCGAGAGAGAGAGAGAGCGAGAGAGGAGCAACGCGGCGAGCGAGCGAGCGAGCGGCGCTGGGGGCCGCATCCTCCGTCCTCCTTCGCCGCCAGTGCCCTGGCCCTCTCCACCTCTCCCCCATTTCTCCGATCGCCCGGAGACGCTCGCGCGGTGGTGGCGCAGGCGAATGCTCCTGCTCCCGGAAGTGAGTGCCCCAGCTAGATCCCAAGCCCAGCTTCCTGTTTCCGCGCTGTTCGCTATGGCGGACCTCACGCGCGCAGAGGTCATCTGCTGTGGTCCATAGCGGTCCGCCAACCGGCACGAGCCGCAGAGGGACCGCGTAAAGCGTGTAAACGGACATGACCATGTATGACAACGGTGGCGGGCAGCGTTATAACTAAGCCAACTTCTGAAGTCTAGCGCGATTATTGCAGATGCATCGTTCCAAGCGGACGGAAGCGGCGATATGAGACGAAAGCAGAATGCAGGACATAACAGTCAATCATAAAAGCAAACAATGAAATCTATGATCGGCACTCGACAGCCGTCCGGGGGGCAGGGAGGAAGAACGTGTATGTTCTTACAGACGCATATGCAGATTGTGCTCCAGGGTTGACTAACTTTATAGATGTACTTCAGCGAAGAGAACCTAACAACAATGCCGTCCCGGACGTTCACACAGTTGTTGTTGTTGTCCAAGTGGCTATCTTCGCATCATCAGAACTCCTATTTCTAGTTAGCCCCTTAAGTTTGAAACATGATTCAGCAAGTGTGATCTGTTACCGCGATCACGCCTACTGGCATTTGGGGCTTTCATGTCAATGGCATCATGATGTAGAATCTAGCTACTACCTGACTTTTTGATTTCCGCAAGTTAGCGTTTGTTTCTGGCAAAAACTTGAAAGAATTTTGTAGGCTTGTGTTATCTTGCTCACGCATAGGTACCTATCAAACTCAAGCCTATTAGTATAAAAGTTTTGGCCTGACAACAGCGGACACTGCCGCCTAATGTCTAATTATAAGAATAATAATAATAACTAGAAGACAATAGAATATCGAATCGTGTGATATCTTTCTATGGTTGCAGCCGGTAGCATCGTTATTAAAAGTAGGTGTTATTATACAAAGCGGCAGAGTGGATAATCATACTGACAGCAGCAGCAGCAGCAGTAGCAGCAGTGGTTACAATAGTCAGCATGATCAATCTGGCAGGCACATCTGTGCGAACTCCTGTAGTGAATCGTTCCTTTTGGCCAACCAAGGCACGGTTAAGGAGACTGCTGTATGGGAAAAGGTAGGTTAGGTTAGCGAGCCGAAATGTATCGCTTGCACGATTTGCTTGGCCATCAGCAGCAGATGGTCTGCTCTGATGGCAGCGACAGAAAGCATCTCAGAAAGAAGACAAACGCACAGACGTACAAAGCGGCCGAAAACAATCAGTTGCCTATATCATGGGGGCCACCCGCCGTCGAAACACCTCTCATTCCAATTTACCCCCTCCCTCTCTCTCTCTTTCCCGAACTTATATTTTACTTTGCACGCTTTGCATACTTTGTATGACGTTCCTGATAGCCTAATCGAGAGTATCTGATATATGAGTACTGATCTCCGCCGTATCGTCAACATCTTCCCGTCCACTGCCATCGATTCGCGGCGAGTTCGGCCCACGAGCACCAGCTACTTACTGCAAACTACACTTCTAGCGGAGGCAGCACCAGCACCGGTGCTGCTGCTGCTGCTGCTATCCACATCAAAACTTCCTTGCCTAGGGGCTGCAAAGCTTGAGAAGAGACCCCCTCCCCCGTAGCTTGCTCGCGCTTGCATCAGCGTATGCTTCGTGCGATGCGATCAAGCTGGTTACTACTGCTACTATCGCTACTCTCGAAGTCATGGGGTTTGCTCCGGCGCTTACCTCTGCTCTCTCCGTAGCTAGCTACTGCGAGTAGCAGTGGCGCGTACCCATTGCCTCCCTCAGGGGCTGAGTGACAGTCAGCCTCTGCTGCTGCTGCTGCTGCACGATGCCTTAGCTGTACCGTGCCCCGTGCTCCGTGCTGCCTGCGTGCCCTTCCCCTCGCGCGAGGTTCGAGGCAGGCGCCGCGCGACGAGAAGGTCCCTGTCTGCCTTCACAGACTACTAGGCCGCGCTGGGAGGCTGAGAGGAGGCGTCGACTCGTCCGTCGGGACGGACCTCTGCTGCGCCTCTGTCCTACGCAATACCATAGGCCCGAAGGTCCATAGCCCAAGCGGAGTCGCAAGTCGCAGCAGAAGAAGCAGCAGCAGCCGCCACCGCCACCGCCGCCGCCAGCAGCAGCCGCCCAGCCTCAGCAGGAGCCTCACACGGAGGAGTAACACGGAGGAAGCAGGCGGTTCTCTCTCTTCTGCGAGCTGTGAGTGCCGCTGAACGGCAGTCAGCGGCACCACCCTCCTCTCCGCTGGCCACGCGCGCTCCTCCACGGCCCACGACCCACAGACGGCGATCCCTGGCTCTCTAGCTCTCCGGCTCGCTGCTGAGGACTTCCAGCAATGCTGTTCCCACCATCCTGCGCGTTTTCTGTCAGCAAACGCCCGCAAAAATGAGACTATTCGCGGCCAACGTTGACGTAAGCAATCTAGCCAATGATTAGGATATGCAAAGTGTTGAGCAGCCTAATAATTTGCTTGATTTGACACCGATTTCAACTCGTACCAAGTAGGTCCTGGCGGGCGCCTTCCAGGCTATCTTCCTCCGTTGCCTTCCGTTGGCTTTCAGCATTAGCATTCGTGTGTGTGTGTGTGGTGCTCCGCCTCGCTGTGTGAAGGTTATGACATCTAGGTTCTTGGAGCGTTATTACATTGCGCATTTTCGGCAACATCGGCAAATGAACGGCCGACAACCCCGTAGCGGATCTCGGATAGGGGAATAGAAGTCCGTCGATCGTGAATTGCCCAGTGGTGTCCCTGTGCTGTGCTTACATGGTGTCGCATCGCTGTAGCTCTCCCCGCACAGGCACAACAGCATCAGCAGCAGCAGCAGCCCTCGCTGCCTGCTGCTCAGCAGCCCATGTGAGGACTAACCGAGGACCGCGCAACAGTGTGGACATGACGTCGCCCATTCTTGCTATTTAATTTCGCGTTGCGTTTGTGTCTCGACTCGCCTCGATGATGCATATTGTTGTCGCCGCCGTTGACGATCTCCGACGACGAGACCGTGGCGAGTCGATTGCAGATCGCTGGCACGGAGCAGTGATGCCAATTCGCGACTAGGTCGTCAGCCTCAACCTCGACTTCTAGCCCTCTCACGAATCTTTTCCTCCATCCATCCACCCACCCACCCCCCACCCCGCAATCCATGTCGTGTGATCTGACCTACTTCGGCATTACGACGCACCCGTGGTCCATAACGCTCGACGTCGAAGGCTGGCGGCTAAAAATCATTTTCGCACAGCCGAATGCAGCCAACGCAGCACCCACCTCTCCGCGAGATAACGGATGCGGATGAGATCATTTTGAGATCAGTCGAGATCGTCGATCGCGCGCGTTGCTGTTGACGTACCGCTTGTGAGGTCTGCGATCGTGGTCCTGCTTCGCACATCTCGGCTGCCCTCGGTGGCCCCTGTCGAGACCTGTGCGCCTCCTGAGAGCAGGGCCTGCTGCGGGCATCTGCCAGGAAAGAGGGGAAGGATTCCAAGCGGGGGCGAGCACGGGCGTAAGCACAAAGAGCGCTCTCAGAGAGAACACCGCGACCACCGCCAGTGCTGTAGGGATACAGTGGTTGCAGAGCCCGATAGGCTGCTGCTTCTTGCTACTGCAGCTGCTGCTGCTGCTGCTGTGCGCTGTTGTGTGCAGCTGTTGAGATTGTAGAGGCTGGACGAGCAGAGGCAGGCATCTGGCGTGCGCTGGCCCGTGATATGGAGGATACGCAAGGATAAGTCGCACAGAACAGATAAATCCCATCGGCCCCCAGATGTAGTACTGATGCTACTGCTCGCCGCGTAGTACGTCATAGACGCTGTTGTGCAGCGGCTGCGGTTGCGGCAGCGTCGGCAGGATCTGCCGACAGACACCACCAAGTGTCGAGAATGAGCGCAGGACTAACAAGTGACCTCCTGTGAGCCTAACTGCCTAGCTACTGTGGGGCTGGGTCGGAGAATCCTGATGACGGTAGACGAAAGGCCCCGGAGTTGTCCGAGCCCTACGGTAGAGTAACGTGGGATAGGACTATTGTGTCCTACACCTGCCCGCTGCTGCTGCTGCTGCTGCCTACAGCCTGCAACCCTCGACGCCTCCGCCGCCGCCGCCACCACTACCGACTCGCTGCGACGGCAGTGGTGATCCCATTGAGCACGACGTTGGATGCCAACTAGATGAGATGCACTACGACATACCCAGGACCTGGACCAGGGTAACACAGGTTGACGGACAAACCTCCGAGACCGTTCCGTGTCATCTTTCAAGGCGACGAATGAATGCGCGCACGTCAATGTGCCGATGCGCGTTGAACCGCATTTCACGTCGACGACATCCCAGAGAAGATGTCGATACATACAACGCCTTCGATAGGCGAAGCCTCGAAGTGCAAATGCCTCCTGTTCGCAGTCAACTGTGCGCTTCTTTTTGTGCATGCAGAGGCGTCTGTGTCAATCGATATGTGCGCGAAGTGATAAACGCTGGGATGCAGCTTACGATGCGTGCCCTCTGAATCAGGATACGACTGTTACGAGTACTGTTCCTACAACGATCATTACGCGTGGGAGTACAGGTCCAACTGTACATTCACCAATAGGATAAATTCAGCCTTCAGAACTACCCAGAAAACGGCTATCGACAGTTAGCAGCTGTCTGTCGTCCCGGTCCCCCGTGACGCTACTGAGTTGGCTCAAAGATGCTAAATATTCCCAGTGTATCATTGTATGCGATTGCACCGATAATGTCGACTCTCCTCTCGCGCGGGTGGAACGTTGCAAAAACCACAGTCATCAACAAGCGCTATGCTAGGTATCACTGTGAATTAGCGGCTGGACGGTGCAGACAACCTATTGTGTCCATTTGCTATCGTTGGTTGTTAGGTTAGCTTAGGTGTATGGGACAGCATCGAACTAACAATTTTGTCTCGTTGCCTCTTTTTTTTTCGCTTTTCGTTTCTGCTTTGTCTTGTTGCTCCCTGTTCTCGTCGCTTGCACGGTCCACCTTTCCAACTTCGGCCTCAACCACCCCCAACCATCTTACCCCATACCCCCCCTTGTTATTTGTGTTTTGCGGGTCGGTCGTTACAGGCAGGTCGAGGAGCGGCATGAAGCGACTGCTGTGGGTCTCGAGCTTCGTTGACGGCAGCTGAAGGCCCTCGAGTATGTGCCTCTCAGGGCGCCGCTCTTGATGGGCCCCCGAGTCAGCGAGCGTCCCCTCCGGAGCGTTCGACACTTGCGTTACCATTTAGTTCAAAAGAAAAGAACCAAAAGAAGACGACGATCATCAGCTACGATCAGCTGGAATTGTGCCGTTCGCATTGTCGACCTCGTTGCTACCAATCGTTGGTCGCATGAACGCGCATCCGGCTCCCTAGCTTCGGTTCCGTTCGCTCAGTTAGTCCAGCTCGGTTCCGTGTCCGCGTAGTCTTTAACACCTTAGCGGTCACCATCAGAGTCAACTGCAACGTCAACAACAACAACAACCATCAACAACCATCAACAACAACAACCATCAGCAACAATAACAACAACCAACAACAACAAGTAACAGAACAACAACAACAACAACAACTAGGAAGAACTGAAGATACATAAACATATATAATACCGTGAAACGTGCGGTATCCGTTTAATATTCACCCAAGCGTCAACAAAGAGAAGGGGAAGTCAGTCAACATTCACGACCACCTAAATCGACCAAACTAAGTAAGCAAGTAAGCCATCAATATAACAGCAGCAGCAGCAGCAGCAACAACAGCAACAGCCGCAGCAGTCAAGTAAAAGAAATAAGACGACAACTAACGAATCAATAATCAACCAGAGAAGTAAACAAGAGAGAACAACAACAACGAGCTTCTGCGCTGATATCGCACCGCCCAACCTCAGCAACGAAGCCTGAAAAACAAACAACATAAGTAACATCAACAAGGACAAAAAGAGAGAGAGAGAGAGGATTGTTGTTGACATCTATATCAACAAGCGACAATAAGGAAAGCCGAGAACAACTGCAAACATTAATTAAATTGATAGAAGAATTATAAGAGCGAAATCCAACGAGCTGCTTCCCTCTCTCAATTAGCAATAACACAAATCCATAGAAGCCGTAAAGAGAGACGCGCACCGATTCGATAACTACCTCGTCACTAATTAATATCAATAAACATCAACCACAATATGAAGAGACAAAAATAACAAGAAAACAAGAGAGAATATATACATATATATATATATATCATATATATACATATATATATATATATAAAAACGTGAACGAGAGACACGTCTTCGCCGCCACTTCGAGCAAACAAGCAAGCTAACTCAATAAACTTCGACCAAAATAACAGGAAAGACACAAGGAAACTTGAACGAATGAATATCAACAAACGAACAACAAATATTATGTACTCATTAACGTCTACGACTGCGACACGCAGCAGTGTACCTGTAGAGTATACAGTGCTATAGTGCAGACAGCTATTATTAAGATTATTGTACTAATTACTACAACAAACAACTACTGTTACTACCACCACCATTACTACCACAACAACAACAGCAAGCTACAGTTACGATTGCTATTAATTACTATAATTAGCAGTAGTAGTGCTGTTGTTGCTACCACCACGATAACAGTTGTTGTTGTTATCAACTCATTATTCGCACCGTTCGTAAGCGGCAGATCAACAGCAACAACAGTAACAGCCGTAATAGCAACAACAGGAAGACCAACGACGATGTAGAACAAGCAGCGAAGAAGGGAGGATTAACCGAGAAGCAAAGGAGGTAAACGAAGTCACATTACTTTCAACAGAAAGACGAAGAACAACAACAAGAAGAAGAACAAGAACAAGAATAACAACAACAATCTACTCCGAACTTTCCAACAGCAGCCAGAAACAAACACAACAACAGCGCACGAAACAGAAGAGGACGTGAAGATCAACAAACAGCCACGAAAGAAGCAGCAATCAATTAATGAATTAACCGATTAATCAATCGGAACGACTCCTTCTGCCCGGCACAAACAGGGTTCCATCAATCGTGCTCGTGAATCGTCTCTCGTAGCCGGCTCATTGCCGGGTCGATGAGAAAGCCCACGAAGGAACTGCATGACGAGGTACATGCACACCTTTGCATCAGTCTTTGCCAGAGATCAACGCTGAAGAACGATAGAGAATAGCAGAACGAGTGAAGGTGGTGGAAGAAGAGAAAATAAGAACGAATTCGCATTTCTGAGACCAGCCAGCGCCAGACCATAGGATACCCAGCAATCAAGAAGGAGGACGACTCGCGTCGAAGAGACAGCAGCGTCGTTAACCAGCGCCGGTCTTCGTCAAATATATATATATATATATATACATATACATATACAAACATATATATATATATATATATACATATATATATATATCTCCATCGAAATCCCGTGTAATCTAACAAAGAAGCTGATCGCGTCAGCAAGCGCTCAAGCCAATCAGCCAACCTGTCTGATAGATCGATCTCGAGCCGGCAAGAAGAACCAGGCGAACGATACGATATTTCATTACCCTAGCACCAACGATACCGCGAGAAACCAACACCTACTATCTGCCACCACTACCACCACCGCCGCCTGTTCCTTGTTCAACGTCCACCCCCATGTCCACCGATATCCGAGCAAGCGATCCCGTTGTTCATCGTCTCTGTCAACCAACGAGATGAACTAACAAGCTAACTACAAGCGCAAACTGCCCCCCATTTTTTCATTATTAATTCGTTATTAATCGATTCGATTTCCCTGCTTTCAACGACGAATCGGACGGAATACACAAGGCTCAAGAGACGTGGAGTCCTCGCCAATTCCCAACGCTCATCCGCGTCAATGACCACGCCACAATTGACAACGTGAGCAATTAACAATCAACGGCAAACAACAAGTGAGAAACAGGAGGGCAATCACGAAGTAGTGCATAACCTCGACGATTACAGGATATCAGATCCATACGAAGCCAGCCGTACGACGACGAACAACAACAACGGCGAAGACCACAGAGATCGCGTTGGCCTGACCACAGCCCGCGAGACCACGCAGGCCACGAGATAACAGAGAACACCCAATCAGCCCAGATTACTATTACTACTACTACTATTACTAACATTACATTACACACTACTAATATTACTAAGAATACTACTACGTAATTACTACGTAAGACATTGAGAGAGAGAGAGAGAGAGAAAGGAAGAGAAAAAGAAAAAGAGAGAGAAAGAGAGAGAGAGAATTACGAGAACAGACGATCGGAAAAAGAGAAACTCAACTACCGATCCATTTATATCTCAGAGTAAGAAGAGAGATTGTTGCTTTCTTACATAACTACTATTGCTACAATTGCTACTACTCGTAGAGTACTAATTGAGAACGAGATCTAGAGAGAGAGAGAGAGAGAGAGACCCAAGCAAACAGAGTCGTCGAATTTCGCGTGCTCGTTAAAATACTGCTACCATTATATATATATCGCATCTATATATATATATATATATACATATATATATAGACAAGCTTGTACTTGTTATAGGATCGCTGACTAATCTACCAGTAGTACTGCTGAGATTTCTACGAGCAGGTGTTGAGGTTTAGCATCGGAAGGGCAGGTCGAGAATAGAGGCCGTCGTCGCTTGTGACGCGCTCAGTTCCGCAATCTGTCCACCGATCTCGCAGTCAGTGAGAGTGAAACGTCAGTCGAAACTCTTCATATTTCGCCCGAAAAGGATCTCAGCTACAGATGCCCCAATCATTACTTCAACTACTGCAACAGAGTAAACTACAGAGTACATGCCAGTGCAGCTGCTGACGAGACGTCCTTGAATCTACGAGAAATATCAGCAGCTGGAACCGAGTAATCAGTAACCAGAAATCAGTTTCAAGCCTGAAAATAATGAAGACTTGATTATAGTAACAATAATCACACCACCATCACCACCACAACCTCTAATAATCATAAGACGACTGCAGAAGATTTAGCCTAAGTCACCTCGCAAGCCTAAGCCTCAACAAAAGCAGATCAGCAGCAGCAGAAGTGGCTCAGCGATACACGCGATAAAAGCCTTCCATCAACGAAATAGAGAGAGAGAGAGAGAGCACATCCGGGCAAGCGAAATTACGGCGTAACCCTTGCGGCGAACTATTAACCCCGCCACAGGACGGTGACAAGCAACGCAAATTCGAGCGGCAACTGCCAAAGCAATAGTGATTATTAATAAGTGTAGCTCGACGAAAAGAAATTCAGTAATCAATTAGCGATCTTTCTTCATTGACTCGTTACCCTCGAAAGCAGCAGCAGCAGCAGAGAGCGCGCGAGAACGCAAGAAATCTCGGGAGAAACTAAGTTACGGCGCACGAAAATCGCAGCAGCACGAATCTCTCTAAGCAGAGCAAATTTCTAGTTTCCACAAGTACATAATTACTACAACTACAATTACTACTAGCAACCCGATCTCCTGCAGCAGTAAACAAGAAGATCAAACAGCGTAACAACGGCAGCAGACAACTGCGTTGCGTTGAAGGTGGCACATTACCACGGTATATATGAGTGAGTGGTGTGTATGAGCGTGCATGTGGTCATCGAAAGCGGACGTCTGAGGATCTAGAAAGCCAGCAGAAACATAGACACACAAACACACACACAAACAAATAGACACAGTTTAAACAGAGCGGTTTCTTCAGTAGTAGTAGCAGCCGCAGCAGCAGCAGCAGCAGCAGCAGCCGCCGCCAAGCAAAGCAGTCGAAATATACCAAAACAGCCGCAGCGAACGTAGCTACGTTCTATACTACAAAATGCTCCTATTATTCAGAGAGAGAGAGGCGTCAGAGACTTGAGGGAACAGATCGCGACCTATGTCTACGCGTAATCAATCAAATCCAAGGACAGCATAATAATCTCGCAAGGCTATTACCCGTAGCATTAATTACAGAAGCAGATGATAAGGAACAAAAGGCGAAATAAACACACGAAGGAGACAGAGAGAGAGAGCGCTAAAAACTGAAGAGAGTGCTCGAGAGTAAAGCAACAAAGCAAGCGCAGGCTGCTACACAAACAAATACAACCATGAATTCTACGCTACCCAATTAGTAGAGCCACAGAAACAGGCAGAGAGAACGGATCGAGAACGAGGCAATATTATTGTAATTATTGACCGTCTCAGTAATATCAGTGGAAACAACACACACACACAAGTCATCAGGACAAAAAATACGTATCCGCGACGGGAAAGGCGAGAATCGTTGACTACTAGAGTCTAGAAGAAGATTAAGCATCGTGAGCAGACTCGACAACTACTCCTGTCAGAAAACAAAATCATTTTCCACCGCTATTATTAACGATACGTCAATCAGTTCTACGCGACACAGCAGCAAGACCACGATGCTACGAAGCCAACCGTTGTAATTATTATTATTATCATTATCATCATAATGCTGACTATTACCGCTATCGCTCTACGGCTACCACTCGATGAAATACACAGCTAAATATCAAGGAAGATAAACGCCAACAGGAACTCAACAAAACTCAACTCAACTACGGAGTACGCAACCAGCGAACCAAGCAGCCAACCAACTAATGATCATCAACCGCTCCCTCGATATAGATACAACTACAGTAACAGCAACTACTTACCAAGACAGACATACAAACCAGTTATAGACAAGTCATTCGCAGCTGAAGAAGAGGAACGGTCCGTGCTTATATCTATACGGCGCGGGCCTATACAATATCGTAGTACAAACAAAGAAGAAATATAATAAAACATTGAAAAAAAAACCTTCAGAAAATTTAACACCAGCAGCAGCAACAGCAGCAGCAGCAGCAGAAACGAAGCATCCGTGAAGCAAGCATAAACGTTCATACAAGCATACGGCATTTTAACAATAAGTGCAAGAAGCCTGTTCCACACTTGCAGAATCAACCGGTAGGTCCTGTCCTTATAACGACGCCATACTGGATCGAAGAGCATATCGATCGCGCGCGCCCCCGCTGGCGACAATGGATACAGCGATGTCGTCAGCGATCCACAAGTGACCAACGTTGTTGTCTGATGTGATGAGGCGCCTGAAACAATGACATCGTAATCTGACGAACACGCAGACAGGTTCAGCATCCTGAGTTCTGCTTGGCAGAATCAATCAACAAGCTCATCGACTCCGGGACGCTATTTGCACGTTCCCGTCGGAAGGTATCGCGGAGGTCGAACACGAGGTCAGCAAAGCGCTTTGCTTTCCGGGGGTCGGCCGTCGGTCCCAGCGTTACCCAGCGGGTCCACGCGGCTCGGCCCGGTCGTGCAAGCGCGCCTGCCCCTCATCTACGACACAGCCGACCTCAACAGCCAACAACATTTCGTCAACGATTACCTACCTAGATCGACAGCGGCACGCTGACCACGTTGAGCTTGTTGATGCTGAACTCCCCGTGGATGAACACCATGATCGATGTGATTCGACTGCTCTTCGACGTCAATTTCTGTAAGCTGGACATTAGCTGGACATTAATTACCAATTATCAGCCTAGCCGTAGGATCTCTCTGTTCGTTCGACTCGACTAACCGTCACTACCTACCTCAAGCGAAGGAAGGCGACGGACCTCACTTATGGAATCCCGACTACACTAACAGCGCTTCGTCTACTGGAAGGAGAGAGGAGTATCAATTGTCATCGTGCGTCCCAGAGCCATCTTGCCGAATACGTCTCAATCCAATGCAGCAGTCTACAACAAGAGTAACACAAGGAAGAAGAACATGAAGATGGAGCCAGTAACAACAGCGTGACGATTTTGAGGAGTGTTTCTGAGCAACTCGAACACAATCGATCAAAGCTTCAGCTCTCCATCTGATACATCGGGGCCACGGTGTCCCGCTGGAATCGGAGTGCCCTCCCTGTTGTGACCAAGTGATATCGAGTGAGAGGTGTCGTCACCTATTGGCTTGGCCATCATCCTCGTAAGTGGCCAGCAAGCGACCCTCGACGTGTCTGAGTTAAGAGCCCAAGTGCCTGCTTGAAGTACCGGGGTTCCTCCAGCAGCTGTTTCGGCAGCTGGTGCGACCCGGACAACCCACGCCGGTCCGCGAATGCACGAGAAGCCGGGTCGTTCGGAGACCCGCGACAGTCCACAGCCGTTTCGACGAAATCCGGCCGCCTCTGCTGAGACGGTCCCACGATTGGCCGTTGTAGCGGCGGCGGCGGCGGCGGCGGCGACAGGAGCTACAGCTGCAGCAGCAACAGCAGCAACAACAACAGCAACAACAACAACAACAACACAAGAAGACCAAGAGGAGGAGGACACACCTCAAAGCTCGGCCCATAACAACCACCTCGTTTTGTACATAGTCCACTCTAGGTTCTAGTCATTTAACCACTAGCCAGCAGCAGTAACGCCGAAACTACTAGATCTAGGCCAGTGTATTATATAAACTTCGTAAAACAAGCTGACAAAGCTAGCCAGCAAGAGGAAAAGAGAGAGAGAGAGAGAGAGCGACCTACAAGACGAAGATTAGTAAACTACTTCTGAGTACTATATACTGCTTATTTTTGTACGAGAGTTGCTGGTGAGTACCGGTAGCTACATAGAAACGGACAACAATCAACGGTCTGCCTGGTTTTCAAGCATTGAGATGAGATAGGCAAAATCCAGGGCCAGATCAAGCAGCAGCAGCAGCAGTGAGCAGTAACGACAGCAAACATACAAAAAACCCGAGCCAGGCAAAACAAACCCTCGAGAGTGTCCAGGGCGCCTTACCTCAACTCAAACCTGTGCTCTAATCAAGACTTCAACAGACGCGCACCATACAAGTGCAACTTGGGCCAATAACCAGACGGTGCTAGTCACCAACACTCAATACTGCTCAGACGGATAAGTGGCGTTTAAACCGCCGATCGGTCCAATTTGGTCATCATTATCATCGTACGCATCGTTATAACAATAATAATAATAATAATTCACCATCATCATCGCCATCTATTTCTTATAAATACTCTTCTAGTCAAGAACGCACGACGAAACGCCTGTCCACGATGAATCCGGCCACACTCGTCAGAAGAGTTGCGGCTGGTCGCGTATCAGGATGGCTCAGTGTATTAGCTACGCTGCTTCTCGTATTCGCAAGAAGCGCGACGCAGACAAATCTAAGGCCCGGGTGAGTACTACGATCTTCGTTTCAATCTTCATCTTTCAACCTTCTCTTGAGGGATAGCTGGGGTTGATTAGGTGCGTATTCCCCCTTTATATAGATATACTAATTAACGTACGTCAATCTCTGAGTCCTGGGGTAGCAAAGGAGATCTCAGGGCTCAGAGATTGACAAATGTTAATTATTAGGCTGTCCCCTTCAAACTGTCGCCTCTTTAAATGACAATAACTTTTGAACTAAATGAGTACACCCCCTAATAGTACACCGATAAAGGGGGAATACGCATATAGTTTATATTTTTTTTGAATTTATATATTATAAATTTTAAGCTAGGTATAAATTAGATCTACATAACCGTGGATTGAGTTTAAACTCGACACGCCACCGTTGTGTTCCAGCGACTTCTGGTCAGCGATTATAGGATAACCTGTCTTTTGTGCGGGGGAGATCTGCGGATCGCTGCTCTTGAGGGATATGTTTGGCCAATATCTGGGTTCTGTAGTACACTGAATAGAACATTATAGCTAGTAAACTAGATAAACACACTAGCTGATCTGTCTTATAACAATACCTAGGTGAGAAACGCCAACTAAATATTAATGAATATATGTATATTCATTGTCCTATTGAGTAATCCTCAAATCAGGTGCTCCTCGAGGATGCCACGAACCAATGAACTAGGCAGCCTTACTCTGCCCTGACGCCCAGCTTAATTGTTTGGCCGTCTGGGAAATCTCATTAAGATCGTGAGGTTTTTGTGGATTCAAGATTCGAATGCTATTTTATTAGCGAGACTGCAAGTTGTACAACGCTTAAGTTATCACGTATAGAGAGAGAGAGCGAGAGAGAGGGAGAGATCCGTAAAAGTATTCAACGCCATAGTATAAATAGTAAATTGGTCGCGCGGGGCTTCATACATTCGAAAAGACATAAAATCATCGGATATTTGTATACAACGTAATAATAACACATAGAGCAAATGCAATTCACGGTAATAATCCCCTTTTGCTCGGTAGGAAAACACTATTTTCCATAATTGATTCTTAAGGTGATCTTTGGCACAGCGCACTCACGCAGCGGTGATGAACGATGAAAATTATTGTTTGATGTTCAAAGAGGACCCTTAGTCGCCTGAAGAATATACAGAGTTTTTTTTTTCTTTACATGGATTGAAATACATTACGCAGTTGAATATTGAAGAAATTAGCTAGTCAGAAATTGTACCCGCAAGGGCGCTATGTCGATGAGTCGAGGCGTAGAGGGGTGTGGGTTTAGCTGCTTGGGGGAGGAACTATCAGCGGGCTGTGATAGTTACCTCAGGGAGATATTTGCCGGATCATGTAGTACGCCACCGTTACCACCTGAGCTGTCTAAGAGTGATGACACCGCACATAGCAATTGTACTTCATACGACTAAGTGACTGACTGATAGCGCGCCACTGTCGTCTGTATTTTTTTTAGGAGCAGGCGCCCCAGATCTTATCTGGCGGCGGAAACAACTAGATTCATGGCACATACTCAAATAGGTGGCGGTTCGCCTGCGCGTCGCCTATTGCCCATCATCCCGACAATCACAAGCTAGTGATCACAAATTCGACAAATATATTGAGGATAGCTGTCAGTACCGAAGTATCGAATATCGCCAAAGTGAAAAGCAAGGCAATCGCACTAATTAATAATAATAGGATTTCTCGAACGAATACGATTAGCCTTAAATTCCTCCGTAGTTGTAGGGTGGCCTCGCCACCTTGGCGAAACTTCACCAATACTGAATCTTCTGGATGTTGAGCTCCCTGATCTCCGTCTCTTGGCTGCGTGATGGCTTGGACGGCTAAGTCTCTCACTGTAAAAGGCCGAAGGGTGCAGGTTCGAATCCCGTGACATGTCGATGACTTGAGCGTTGTAAAAGAAAACTGCTATTCCCTACCTAAACCAATACTTTGCATTGTATTGTATTGTAATGGTGACAGCTGAATTAGAGGACTTAAAATTAAAATTGCAGCTCCTTTAATAAACGAATAAAACCTTAACCTTTACCTTTACTTCGCGTGACCACTGCTCCTAACGTAAATTAGCAAAAAGTAGTTTGAAATGTGGTACTTACGTTACTCGAAGTTATAGTTCATCGCTGTTGATAGTAGTGAACTTCCAACTGAGCAGATAGTTAGAAAGTGATACAATTATGCGGGATTTCGTTATGAGACCAGTCATATCGAATGATGGCGAGAGGCGCTTATACTGTATTACCTAAATGAGTTCTTAAACATGATACCAATTTTAAGCTATCTCATGATCAACAGCCCTCGGGATGGCCTTGACAATACGTTGAACCTGAGCGGTCACCAACATGCAAGTTGCACTCATTGGAAGCGATTGATTTAGTCTGCGGATAGCTAGATTCAACTTCCTCCAATTACTGCTTATGTCGGTCGCATCGATCTGCACGGATACCGTCAGACAGCGACTGTCTTCAAACGACCATTAAGAAGCGGCTTCAGTAACTCTCCTGACCAGCAAAGCTCAGCTGACAGCCACGTTTGTAGATTTGCAAGTTCAAACTCAATTGTGCTGCCTCGCAGGGTAAATCTTCTCGACTCAATTCGGCTTCGTGGGAGACATTTTCGCGGAAATGGAAGTGCACTTTGGCGATTGCCAGCTCTTCAGCTGCCATGACAATAGTGATTCTTGGTTGGCTTTCGAGACCCATTGCCTATATAGGATGTCCTAATTTTGAATGGGATCATCACAATCGCGGATCAAAGGAAGCTGCTTGCTGTCCAGCTTGAAGCAACTCGGAGGAACTCTACCTAAATCTACAGAGTGGATTGGCAGCCAAATGGGCGAACAACACAACAGTAGAATCCCATATCCGTCACTAATATCATAAACGAGTTTCCGGCAGCGAATTGGCGTTTGCCAATGCCTCGACATATGGCCAGGCGAACTGTCCCGTCCTAACTATATTATTAGCGACCTCGCCTCAATCTATACAGCCTGAAATGACTATTTATTAATCCCGGCTTTCATCAGTCGTTGTGTAAGATCCTATTGTTCGACGCCTAGAGTCTATAATTCAATGTACTTTCCTGTTCGAGCAGTGTCTACAGCCACCCACTTCATATATATATATATATATATATATATATATATATATATATATATATATATATATAAATGTCGTGTTTTTGACGAAATTTGCGTTCCTGATTTTGTCTCTTCTAGGCTGAACATCCCTGAACTGCACACGATGCCTTAGTGGCATAAAAAGGCCAGCATACACTGTATATTTTAAGGCATACAATCATACGAAATAAGAGGCATGCCTCTAATATATAGGTGTTTTAATAAACTACCATTTGTAATGAGTGACAACATGGCCGCTGAGCGCATCCAACTTGAGCTTGTCCACAGTCATAACAGTATTGTGTTGTGCTCGAGCCGAGTGGTTTCGCTCAAAGATGAAGTCCGGCAAACTATCATTCATCAGCTAATTAGTTAACCCGGTGTCTACAAAATGCCATTTCTTGCGAATATATGTAGTGCATATATTTGGCTAACCAAAATGACGACGATACAATGACATCATTGCAGAGTGGCCTAGGAATTAGCTGATTTGCCCATTTGAATTCGCTTGTCGCCAGTCGCTGCCTTGGGGATGCACGCCTTGCCGAGATCGTTAAACCGATGATTTCAAGATGGGCACAGCTTCCGAATCCTGCCATATGACTCCCCCCAGATCCGTTCACCCAACCAGCCCCATTGCTGTTTGGATGGGTGCGACGGGTACATATTTGCTCAATTTTATTCAGCATTTTCATTCTTCTTGCTTTACGTCAACCATTCCACTCTAATTAAGAAAATATATCCATTAAGCAACTTTAGCCTGCACTGACGTCAGTCGGGTCCTAAAGAATGGTTCAGCGGCATACGTTTGCTACTGATCAAGGCAGAGCAGATTTAAAGGACAGCTGGAGAAAGAGCAAGAACCATATATTCATTAAATTAGAGCCTGGCCGCATTTGCATTTGAGACGTAAACTCATTCGTGTTACGGATTACTGATGTTGAATGTATAATATAATAGTTCACTCCTAATGTAAGACCTGTGTCTATCCTCCGCTGTGACCTTTCCCGAAAGTTCAATACTCGCTAGAATGGACAGCCGATTTTATAGCCAGTTAGACCTTTCAGGTTGGCCCAGGCTTATTCGGCCGTCAGATACAGGGCACTCACAATTTGCTTGCGAGGAAGTTTATGAAGCTCTACTTTGGTAATCATTTGGGCAGACCGCATTTGATTGATTGTCGTATAACACGGGTCACAGCTCCCACGCTATCGGCTATCCCGAATCACGACTGGTGTATTTGAATGAGGCTATGAATAACAACAATCATCGCTATGAAGATGATTATGGGGCCTAAACATTTTCGTCCAGCGAAGTAGAAGAGTGTCAATCTGTTCGTTAGCAGCAACATGATGCTCATAGATGTGGTGGTATGACATGACCACGTGGTCCTGCTGTGCAAATCATTTCATTTCTTTTTACAACACAAGACAACTATGGGTGCGTACTTAACGTGTGTGCGTTATAACTAAATTACATTGCTAAATAAAGGTAGACACTGAACCCGCGCGCATAACGTATAATCCTTGACGTTTTTAGACTGCTTTGGGTAGCAAGGGCTCTCTCTCTCTCTCTCTCTCCCTTTCTTTCCACCGACTTTCAACATATTGTCGGGCCCCCCGTTAGAAAAGCCCTGGCCGGCGCGAAGCGAAGCAGTTTGCCCACATTTCTGCACTGGAGGAGACGTGCGTATAGACGACATTTCCTGAACGAACGTGCGACCTTGCGCACTGCGTTAGCTGCTGCTGCTGCTGCTGCGGCGGCAGCTACCGGGGCGGGTAGTGTAACTGCAGCAGTAGGAAGCCTGCGTTATCCGCTATCCCGGGCCAAGGCACAACCCCGTCTCTTCCAGGAGCTTTGCTCTATAGAACGTATACAGGTTGGGGCGCAGTCGGCGGCTTCAGCGGCACACGCAACGCCATGGGCGGCATGACGGCGAACCCCGCATTTGGCGTTTGTGCCGAACCACGCTCCCACATAGTCTGCCGTGTCCTGAGTCAAGCAGGCGCGGGTGGTTCTAAGGCCCGAAGTGACATCTATCTTTGTATTCCCCGTCCCCTATACATATATATATATATATATATATAATATATATTTTTTTCTCCAGTCGCCCATCCCCACACTCTGCCTGTAAGCTTCCCCAAGCGTCGGATTCACCCCCCGAAACCCCGCCGCCGCGACGGGGGCCAGCAGCAGCCAGCAGCGAGGCCGGCGTCTGCGACCCGCAATGAGAGAAGACACCGTCGCAGATTGCGGCAACGAAGTAAAAAAGGCAGCCAAATAGGGAGATTGAGAGGAAAAACCTTCTTGTGGCCTGGTTCGCTCCCAGACGGCCCTCGGCCTCGTACAACATTGCGTCGTTGCCTCCCGACGCGGCATCGTCAGGGCTAAGGAGACGGTGGAGTCGGCTGTTCTATCAGCGTCAGTGCGGGAAGCTCGCTGCTGGCGGCGGACCGCCAGTCTCTAGCCGCTCTCTGCCGCTTTGCCATCTGTGCGTTGGGGGATGTGCGGCGTATTTGTCGTCGACCGCCCTTAACGTCGCTGTCTACCTGCCACCAACACCACCAGTGGCAGTGCTTGTGCAGCCGTAGTGCGCCCGATAGGCCTGTTCGTCTTGTTCGTGGAAGGAATGAGGCCCAAACAGGCGCGCGCTAACGGTTGGCTTCGTTGTCCGGCCCGCCCTGAGCTGAACCATGATCGGCTCACGGCAATGGTGTGAGTGCGCGCCGTCCTCTGGATCTGGAGATGCTCGTGGGCTTGGCCAAGGGTCTGTTTGGGTAAATGCGCGCTGACATCTGCCTGTCTGCTGCCTCTGTGTATCTAACTCCAGTCAGCGCTGGAGCTCGGTTCACACAGACACTTCAAGGGGTCTTGGGACCGCTGTGTCTGTTGGCGTTGCATTGTTCGTAACGTTCTTCGTCCCGTCCATTCCCTGCTCTACGCACTCGGTCACAGAAAGACACCGTGCCGGCTCGACTAGGGGGTGCCAGCTTTTCGGATGGTCCTGTCTCGTCGACGGAAGATGCTAGGCATTGGCCGCTAGATTTCCATACCTGATACCGTTGGCTCCTCCCTGAAAAGCCCCCGACTCGGTGGGCCCTCGACGGGGCAGCGAGTTTTGCCAAACCTTTCCTCTAGTTTCTGCTGCCGCCCGTACTTTTGATCTTGCCTCTGCTGCTATAGTTCTTTTCCTTATTTTCACCTTGCTCCTTCTGGCTGTTGCGGGGCGCCAGCGGTGGCTCGGAGAGCCGGAGCGCCGTGCCAGAGTCCCACACCGTAGACGGGGTTCGTCTATCCGAGGGATTAGAATACGAACGTGTGTGGCTTGTCATTTACTTCGGGTTGAGTCTACCGTTAGGCGTCGGCCGTCGACTAAGATGACCTCCAGTGGAGGGAATAGACGAATACAGCATAGACGGGTATAGCCATCAGCTCAATATAAGCTCGTATACGTGTAATTACATAATGCGAAGAGAAGCTATAACCGTTTTCAGAACGTACATTTGACAACTGACGAAGTCCACCTCAATGTCCATCCGTGGACAGCAGAAAATGACGATTTACGAGCAATCATAGGTCGATAATGAATGATCTCTCTAGTGTCCGAACGGATATCGTAACGCTGTAAGCATTGCCACGCGATTTCTATATGTGACCTGGGAAAAGCCGTATACCGTGTAGTCGTGCTTGTACGGGCCTTTTCCTATTCATATCAGCCGTAGATTAGTCTGTAGCTCGTTAGTTATAGACCTGCATAGATATACGTAGATCTAATATACCGTACTAGAACTAACCGCTAGTTTTCTAACTACCGACAAGAGGTGGCAGTGGATTCTGAAGCCTGTAATATTAACCGCACACTTTCCTTGTTTTCGTGTCGTTGTTGTGGTCGTTGCTGTTTTTCTTCGAATCATCGAAATTCAGTCTCACAATGAAAGGCCAGAACGTCTCGAACATCCTTCGGTCGTTCTTCGAGTCGGGCAAGTACGACAAGCGTGTGCGTCCCAATTACGGTGGGACGCCAGTCGACGTCGGGATTACCATGCAGATTATAAGTATCAGTACTGTCTCTGAGGTACAGATGGTAAGTGTCCGTGTGCATGTGCACTTCTTCTTGGCATCTATCCTTGTGGATTATAAGTATTAGTGCTGTATCGGGGGGGTAGAGAGATAGAGTTATGTGTCAACCACTTATATGTTACATAGTTGTGCTAGGTTGGCAAAACAGATACGGACGGTAGGGCTTTGGAATTCGGTGAAAAGAATTGCCGGACGTTTGCAAGTAGCGTATTGCATACAGGATACATCGATCTATATATACTTCCCTGTGTCCTGCGATATCTGTACCCAAGCGTTGGAGACTTCAGAGGGTTTTCTAACGAACCTAAACGAAGATGCAATTTCACATTTGCCCAAAAACGAAATGTGTTCACAGTATAGGAAGGAAGAGAAGTGGGAAAACGCCCGTGGACGAGGTTAGGGCCCCATGTCTCGGCATTAAATGGAACCTCTAGATTTAGTTTATCCACCAGTGAAAAAAGTACGCGCTGCCCTTATCTGAATATGACACTATGCGCGCCTTACGCGGGGCCGTTGCATTTTGCTTATACTAAGATATCAGCTCGTTCGTATGCCGCCAGTCGCCAACAGACCAGCATTGCCCTTACACCACGATTGCCATCGCCTCAAACCGAACAACGACGACATTGAGTTAAGGTTGAGAAATGAGCTTTCGAAGGAGGAAATATCATGGGAGTGCTATATAAACCATACTATACCTCCACCTGGAGATAATCACCAATTATCACCGGGCAACCGTAGTACGATTGAGCATTTTTTCCTCGTGCTCGCTACGGCCTCACGAGTCTTCGGGGTGCGACGCATCGAGAAGCGCCTCTGGCAGACGTTTCCTCGAGGAGATTCATCGAGTGTCTTGCGCAAGTGTGTGCACACACACTGAGACCCCTTCGCTACTCGGCTTAGACAGGTGGCATGCAAACGTGCAAACACAACGGCGATAGGCTGGCAGTGCCATTCCGCTTTGTCCGTAGAGCATGTGCTGTCCGATTCGGCGCGCGACCATATGCACCGAATGCAAGCGGAAGAAAAGGCAATGAAAGACGTCGGGGGCGAGAAGGGCGACACGGTGAGGAAGACAGAGAACAACTGTGTCGAAAGGGATAAGAATAAGGAGAATAACGAGAATGCGAGACACAGATGCGCATAACAGATCCTTCGTTGTTGCGATGGCTTCATACGTTTGGGCCTCGAAGGCGGCGCGAATGGAGACGGCCAAGCTCGGCCGTCGGGGGTGAAGCGGCGGCGGCGGCGGCGACGGCAACAATGGAGGGGTGTGTGTAGCGTTGGGGGGGTGTGGGGGTGTGGATGTGGGAATTCGGCGGCGGCGGTGGTAGTGGGGGGTGGCGGCTTCGTAAGAGAGGCTTCTGTAGAGGGTGGCTTGGCCAGGATCGTCCTGCGTCCCGGGTGGGCCTCGGGCCAGATAGACAGTCGGGTCTTGCCAAGGGAATGGGTGCTATTCGAATTCGGGGTGGTGGAGGTGAAATGACCGGCCTAGCGCGATTGACTGTGCGACGATGCGCTGGCTGGGCCCAAACAACGATGCCAGGAACGAGCCAACAATGCGTCCGCGCATGCATTGGCTGCTTGACGAGTTGAGATAGCGGAACAGAGTTCAACGGGGAGAATGGCCAAAGGGCGACGGACGCGTCTCACGTATAATAAATCTTTATTTCGCTTGTGTTGTTGCCGTTCTCCTTGTTGTTGTTGCTCCTGCTGCTCCTGCTCCTGCTCCTGCTGCCTCTGCATTTTCCAGGATTTCACATCGGATTTCTACTTTCGCCAAACCTGGCGGGACGAGCGGCTGTCGTTTACTCGCACAAAAGATCTGGACTCCATGATTGTCGGCGCAGAGGTCGCCGACAAGATCTGGGTGCCTGATACTTTCTTTGCTAACGAAAAGAGCGCGTATTTTCACACCGCCACGACAGACAACACCTTCCTGCGAATCAAAGCAGGAGGCGACATCCTGCGGTCCATCCGGTAAGAGCACGTAGTGATAACGCCATGAAATATGGGCGCTAAATTGAAGTTTTTTGTGTTTAAAGGCTAACAGCCCGTATTTTTTTGTTGTTCTTTAATTCATCTATACACACAAACACACACACACACACACGCATCTAGCTAGCAACTCTATTAAATAAGATAGAGCAGAACATCAGAGAATTATAAGGAAATTTCGAAGGCGACAAACTTTACGCAAAATATCACTGGCGTTTCAAGCTGTTCCTACAGTTGAATACCGTCTCCGACAACTTTTTGTTTGCGTCCTTGTTGCTCTTAACGAGCACGATACTATCCAGATACATACGCATAGGCAGACAAGCGTATAAGAGGCAACTTGTGGGAAAGTTTACCTTCGAACATCACTTGGTTCCACCATGGGGCTGCGAACTTAACGAACACCCGGTAGATTTTGGTTATTGGATGCGCAACTTTTTACGTACTTTTTCTACTTCTATTTTAACCTTTACCATTTCTGCGGTGTCTCATTAAATTCGTTACGCAGTCGAAAATCCAAAAGAAGCGAGCTCACGATTATCGCCTCTGTATGGGCAATGGCGATAGCGCGCCATGAGTGTGCCCCATTAAGGGAATATCCTTTGGGATTATTATTATCGGCAAGATGAATTTGAGAGACCACTTCGTCGTCGGGTTGGGACTGTATCAAATGGAACGAAGGAGCCTTTCTTATTTTCAGGGACGACCGATCGAGATGAATCTATTTTACTCGGATTTTTCTCTCCCCTCACCGTTCTCACCCGCGAGAGTTTTACCAAAGCGTCTTCCGCCGCCTCTTCGAATAGTCGAGGTCAAACGGACCGAACCAAGACGGGGCCTGGTTGCTGCTGCTGCTGGCCGATCTGTGGGCTCCGCCCCGGGCCTGTGGTCAGGCCGTTGTCCTCAGTCCCGACCGTTTGAGTCGAGATGGTTTTCTTACTTCTTCCTGTTTCGCCTGGCCAGCGCTGGCCGAGACCCACTCTGCTCGAGGTCCGCCGTCTAGGGTCTACCTCGTTCCTTCGTCCTCGTCGTCGGCTTTCTTCTATCCCTACGTTCCCTATAGGCCGTCGTCGGAAAGTCCGCTATTCCCGCACCCCCCAGGAGGCGGCGGCGGCGGCGGCGACGACAACGCAGCCGGGAAAATATATTTTCCTACCGATAAGGCAGCCACGCAGGCCCCCGTGACATGAGGCGAGACCATCTTACCCACAGTTCCTGCTGGCTAGATTCCTTCGCGCCTACCGTTTTCTGTGAATAGGACGCCTCCTCCTCCGTCTCCCCTTCGAACAGCTCTTCTCCACTCCACGATCCCCAGGAACTAAATCAGAGAGACATCTTTTCAAGTTTTCATTTTGCACCTTCCTCCGCGCAGCGGTCCGACAGTGGAACACATACGGTCGACCTGCGCTGGTGCTGCTGCTGTTGGCGGTGCTAGCAGGAGCTGCTAGCCGGTAGCCAAGCGCCCGCTACTCTACGAGGCAGGAAGGAGAGAGCCTCGGAGAAGCCTCGGCGAGGACTCCATAAAATATGAACCGTCATAGCTGTCCCGTTCATAGCGAAGCTAACGGGATTGGCCGTTCGGATACCCCGGATCCAGTCGACAATGATGAATGTCAATAATCGTATTGATGCTGTCGATGACTCGATGTTGGCTTATCCAGTGCGCCGTTCCGGCAAGCCGCTACATTGCGCATGTCCCATGAACGTCATCGTCTTATCTGCAGTACTCGAACTGTTCGTCGTATACACAGCAGCAGCAGCAAACGTATCAGCACTCATGGCGACGAAAGTGGCCGTCGTTGATCTCTGGACGGGGAACAGGCACCCCTCTTGTTCGCCCAGTGCTGTGCAGAATATTGTTAGCTACAACATTACTACGATGGCTGCAGCCACCACCACCAGCAGCACCACCGTCAAGTTCGAGGTTGCCGAAAAACGAGTGGTTGCCCTCCAAGCGGCGTGCTGACACCCACGCAAAGCAAGTTCCGCCCTATTCAGCAGCGGTGTCGTTTCACGCTTGCTCTGTGAGTATCTCGTAACGCTTAGCGGTTCGTAGGCGTCCCATTGGGCAAAAAATGGTGTCTCTCTGTTTTTCTCCTCATTTCAGTCACTCGAAATACGCTTACAATCTTACACACTTGAAAGTCCTGCTGCTGCTTCTGCCGCCGTCGTCGCCACCGCAGCCGCCGCCGCCGCCACCACAGGCCGCAGGACGGGACGAGATTCGTCCGACGGCGGTGGCGAAGTTAAGCTAAGCTGAGCTGGGCAACAGCAGCAGCAGCACCACCACCACCACTAGCGATGTTAGCTCTGCTTCGCCCGTGCAACGGGGCGAGAGATGTATGTAGAAACTAAAGGGAGCCAGAGCTATAGTGGCTGCCATGCTGCTGTAGGCGAGCAGAGGTTACCGAGCAGGAGCCGGACGGTGGCTGTTGTCGCTTGATGGTTCTGACGTGAGCGGAGTACCACCCACAGACGACAATGACGGCGACCATCTGCTGGGGGGCGGTAGAGAGAGAGAGAGAGAGATATACGTGGAGCAAGTTGGCATGGGGAGCCGTCGGCAGCGATCGGGAGCTCGGAAGCTGAAGGGCAAGCCTGTGATTACCCTGTGACGATGCGACAGCACCAGGCACAGCGGTAGCAGCCACGCTACCGGACGAGACGGATATACGGGGAACGATTCACAGCGGCCAGCGGCCAATAGCGTCACCCGCTGCTGACGGCCGACGGTATCCCCCGAACGCGAACGGGAGGAATGATTCTGTCGACACTCGAACGCCGACCGCCGTGCGTCGAGCGCCTTCATCTCGACAGGGCCTCGGCCAAAGGCATCGAGCGCACACCCACCTCACACTTGTCCTTTACAACCGGCCATCCAAGGTGGCACAACGAGAGAGTAAAAAGGGAAAAGAAAGATCGAGTGAGAGAAAGACACGAGTCAGTGCTGCTACTGAGGCTGCCGCCGGCACTCCCCCGATGTACCAGCAGAGCGGTGGCCGTTCTCGACGACGACAACGACAACGACTAGGAGCCCGCTGCCTGACCGCGATACAGCGTCGACGGGGAACCATTGACTCGTCATTGGCGCCGGTGTCTTCGGCTCAGTGGTTGGCGAACCCGCCGGCGCAGTTCGGCCTCGGGGGCTCTCCGGGCCGCTCGATTCGAGTGTTCGACAATCATCGACAGACGACAGACGAGGGCTGTTCAACCTGCACGCCATCTATGATACTTCCACCAGCCACCCGCTTGTGTTGGAAGCGGCAACCCGTCCACGTGCTGCTTGAGGTCGCCTGCGGTCCCTTTGTCGAGTTAGTCGAAAAGGTCGTAACGCCGTCGGTGATGATGTCCAGTTGCGCGGGGCCCGAGTTCGCTGTGTCAATATACACAACAATGTACCTGCATAAAAATTTCACCAAGTGGACAAATTCGAAATGAGCTAGCTGGTGCTGAATACAGGTGTGTTCGTTTGTGTTCGTGGCTGACGTCAACGTCGTCAGCTAGCGATACCGCAGCGATCAGCTTAGGTTCGGGTTCGAAGGACAGCGCGCATTGCCAAGAACTCTCGGGTATAGGTGGCTAGGCTATGGTTGGCAGGTTATATCGAGAGATACCTCGCTTGTACAGCTGATATGAAAAGAAAAATCCGAAATAATCAACGTATTACGCCTCGTCTCGAGGTCACCTTGAATCAGTCGATTGCGCAGATATTTTTGTACAATAATAAAATATGCTGACTTCTTCGCTGTGGAGCGTCTCCATGCATCCAACGTTTCGTCGCTTGGAGACAATGCTGATGTCGGACTCATCAAACGGACTTATTTCTGCAGCTGTAACTGTAAAAACACTGTTCTCAGTCCGCTTTGGTTTGCACATTCACTCATTGACGTAAATCTCTCGTCTCTCTCTCTCTCTATTTTAAATACGTCTGATGATAGTGTCTGATTCGGTGGTGATCGCTTCTTTGTTTCATTTTGTTGCAGATTGACGGTGACCGCCACCTGTCCGATGGATCTGCGATACTTCCCTATGGACAGACAAAGCTGTGCCATTGAAATAGAAAGCTGTAAGTAAAAAGCGACCATATTATGTCGCTGCAACACCGCTAATTGATTCCTCCCCGAAACCCACCCCTGGTTCTTCCACACATATGATTTTTTTCACACACACACACACACACACGATCTGTCAGCTTGTAGTTCTTGTAACAATAAGACTTCTGCACGGATTAATAAATAGAGAAAATTATGCATCGGACCCTGGCGGGAACACAGAGAATATGAGAAAGACTTGAACAACTCGAGACCGACTCAAGGTACCTGCTATAGGCACGCAGAGAGAGATTTGATGTTAAACAACGTCACCACCTTCGTTACAGAATGTATTATAGATGATCTAGTAAGGGAACACTATCTGCAGGAATATTTTCCAATCGACATGGGACGGACACTAAACGAGATTTTCTCAATAGCTGCTGTTAGTGTTTCTTTCGTCTGGCCGTGTTGTCACTTGGGACACGATTCGAAGCTACTTTAGGACTATTTAACTCAACCCTTCATCAATCATCGATGTCAATAGGCGCTAACAACAACGTCCTTCTCAACGCAATGTGGTCCAGTGATTATCTGATTGCGGGTCATCATAGAGATATGCTAATATCTACATATGGTACTGGCTGTAGAAGTCGGTAGCGCAGTCGGGTGGGCACCACCACACATTGATAGCTTGCGCCGCTCTTCTTGCTGGATTTGCACTGCTCTGCCTTAGTCTGTCTCTGCCCTCGTATTCCCCTCCCGCTCTGATGCTCGTGTTGATCCAGGCATCGGCAACCGACCGAATTTCTTCCGGATCCACCCTCGACCTCCTTACGCAGACACACAACTACTCTCACATCATTCGCCTACACTGAATTCACCCATCCAGACCGACAGGTAGACGCGCGCAAACAGCACGCACTACACGCTAATGTCACGGCATCAGCAGCAGCAGCAGCAGCGATCCATTCGAATCAACCCATTCAATCGTCTCAAGGGAGGCGGCCTAAGCGCTCGAGTACAGCTAGCTACGGCACGAACTATCGTCTATCCACGGTCATTGTCTGCGTACAGACGTACGTACACAGATAGGTACAATCTGGCCGGACAACACGTCAGGTAGCACGCACTGCAGTCCTGCAAATAGACAGGACCAGAGGAAACCTCGAGAGAGAACAGAGAGAGTGGTAGACACAGGTCTTGTGCAGAGGACACAATCGCTACGAGCGCATGGCTGCTTAGGGCATCGCAGCGTCACAGTGCCTCTGCCGCCTGGGCCGTGGCGGCGGCGGCCGACGCGGGCGATATCCAGCAGCGACGCACATCCGCCGCATGCACAATAATAATCTATTAAGATAATTTATCAAGGTTATCATCTCGGAACGTAGCTGAGCGGACATCGGTAACCGCAGCGAGGCGATGGGGCCAGGAGAAGCCCGGCGGGAGGCCGGGCGGGCTGCGTCGAGAGTTCGTTCGGTCCGCCACTATTGCAGTGACGTTGGCAGCAGTCGGTGGACCCTGGCCAACGCCGTCCCCTGGAAGCGACCGGGGCCCGTGTCTGGCCCCAATGTACGAGATCGTCGCACTGAGCTTGTTGTGACAGCGCCACCGTGACGCTGTTGTAAGCACCTGTGCAAGAAATGGAGAGATCAGGGAAGATATAGGTGTACGCTCGCCATGGCCACAAACGCCTCTTGGATACTTCTTGTACTGCCGTGTACATTACACTTCCCTTGGCATTGTTGTACCTGTATTATCAGTCGTGTTGCATAGGAGATTCCCTGCTGCCTTGCTGCTGCCACTTGAACTTGTTGCACCTATGTATCGTGTCATACGTAGGCGGGCAACGAGTACTCAGACGCTTGCGTTTGCTTGCTTCAAGAGTGGGAGCGTTGCCTTTGTTTTCACGGCAGCCCGAGGGGTATATGTGCTTTGGCGGAGTCGTGACATACGTGTCACGCTAGCGTGGACGCGATAGATTGTTTCAGGCGCGCACGTTTGCGATGAGCAGCGCAGTGCAGCGCGCCGGGCTAGGTCATGTGAGAGAATTAAATAGATCGAGATTGGCGTAAGGTATTGGGGGGATGATATTCTTAATGAACAGAGGACATTGCTGCTCTGGCCACTAGTAAACTCCATATGTATGGGTTGTCGATTGTATATGATTGGCCCGACACACTCCGTGCCCTGGCGTCGACTGAGAGCAGCAAATTGCACGATTGACGATGCACAAACCTGTAGCCTGACAAGGTCCAGGTCGCCGGGGCGCAGCACGCTTAACAGCTCGTAACACGCCTGCGGGACCGCGGCGTTAAATACAACGAAGAGAGAAGCTGGTTCCTTCAGCGCAGGCTGTGGTCGAATAAAATTGAGTTCATTGAGCGTCATACCTTCAACAGCGACAGCCGACTGCTACGCCAGGCAATAGCACCGATCTTTTTTTTTCTTTTGAGAGGAGGAAATTTTCTTCAAAGGCGCGGACACCACCAGAGACACCTTCCAATCTTCCCTGAAAATGGGCCGATCCAGTGCAGGGACGTTGATGCGGATGACAAAACGCCTCTGCCCGCTAAAACCACCATCCTCTGCTGAGAGAGTCTATCTCTTCCCTAGAGTCGTCGGCTATACGCTTGGCATTACTTCGATCTCTAGGGAACGTGCGTACTGCTCCGGCTAAATAGTGTTCTATAGCCGGGTGCCTTAGTCTCCTATGGTACCACCGATCTAGGCAGATCGTGATGGATCGTGGCCAAGGGGTGGATTTGAGCAATTGTCGGAAAAGTGCGAGGGTGCGAGCTTCCAGCAAATGGAACAAAGAATCCTGTGCGCCTCTGGACAGCCCGAATTGTTGTGCTGTATAATAATAGCCTACAACAACACACGATTCCAGAAGTAGTCTCCTCTAGTCCACAATTGTCGTACAGCCATACGCAGAATATACAAAACGGTAGAAGATCGTCGTCCCAAATAGACAACAGTTTTTTATATGCCAAATCCGATATAACACAAGATAACGGATCATGGATGTAATAAATATGTATATATATATGCATATATATATATATATATATATACATATATATACACACACACATAGGCCTATATATATTCACACACGTATCGCCATCGGCAGATAAGTATGGATGCACGGCTATGCTAGTAGATATATACATATTTATAATAATTATTATGCAATTTTGTTACGTGTGCAGTCGAACTCGATAAACATTCCTCATTTTTTACGATTATGTGAACATGTTACAAATGGGTGTGAAATCTCCAGTTGTGATACTTCCTCATGGCTACATGATTACGCAAGTCGCCGAGTTTTCCGAGGATTTGACTTCATTTCGACAGGCATCTCCCACAGCGCACTATATCTGTATATATGCAATAGAGGTACGATTGTGCCACGCGTACTTGTTTGGACCGTATTAACTGCACAACTTCAGAGTCGGAGCTACTCAGCAGCTGCATCGATTGCGGAGGCAAATAATAATGAAAAAACTACATATTCATATACTTGTTATTGCTTTCGAGTAATTAGTAATTATGCAAGTCGCAGCCGGGTCTCATTGTTGGTCTGGTATTCGCTCGTTCCTAATAAAAATAATCGTTTTGTCTATTTTTCCCGAACGGCATAGAGCATGTATGCTGCCCGTGGTTGCGTGTTGTTTAGGGCCAGGCAGGGCTAACAATTCTACGAGTCCAGCATCAACTGAATCCCCTAACGATAACGACGGACTATGTGATTTCGTTCATCAACAAAAAAAAAGTGCGAATCCCTGCCCGGCTTCCGGCAAGCATTGGCGCCAAGTAGAGATCCCTATTTAGTGCAACCTAAACTTTATCTATCTCCATGTATACTTTAATATTCGGTTCAGTACGTACGTCGAATTAATCGATATTGCGAGCATCGTGCCCCGGTAGTTCGAACCATCTCATTGTCAGCTATCACGTTATAATACGTTTCCGGATCGCGTACGTCTTCGCCTTACCAGCCGTAATCAGATCTACATCGAAGGCCACACATACTCCGGCAGGTCCTGCAATACGACCTGGCTCAATTATGACGTTCGCGTAATTTTGTTTGGGAGCTCATTATTATTTTAATACAAAGCCTTAAACACGCATTCTACCTAATTCCGTCGATTTGTCAACGAGCACCTCCATCCCGAGGACGTCGGATGCGTAACCTTGACGTACTATTGAATGTAATACTTATCGCGGTGCGTTTACATGGATTAATGGTGGTAATAAGAGCATCCCCATGAACTTGACCACGTGTTTGTATGAGTTCGAACGACAAAATTCGCTTCGACGAGCTAATCAGGTGATCTGCATTTGATTTCTAGTTGGATACACAACCGCAGATATCAGTTACAAGTGGGCTGATGGCGAGAAATCGGTTCGAATCTCACCTGACGTAGAGCTGCCGCAATTCAAAGTCCTTGGTCACCAGCAGAAGACTATTGTGGTAAGTATAGCTAAACAGTTCCCATATATCTAACTCTCACCCTCCCTCGCTCGGTCTCTATTTTTTAGGGCAGTTACAGCACACAAAGCAAATACTAATGTGAAGAACGGAATTCTAACAGATTTCAAACATTCGATGAGATGTTTCCGAGTGCCTTTGACGAACGAATTGCGAACGGAACATGTCTGTTGAAAGTAGTACGCACTAAATGAATTAATCGTTCTAATGTTAAACAGAGCGAGAGAACGTATCACTCGGATTTGAGATATGTCATGCGCGTTTTCACGCCGAAAAACAACACTCGGTGGTAGTGTTTTTCACGTGCACATACACACGCACTGTGTTTCTCTGTGACCGACGATAATGGCCAATGTGCGGTTAGTGGGTGCGGTCCGCAAAAGGGTCTCCAAGGTCCAATTTCGTCGGTCGGTAGCTGCTTAAGTTATGAATAAATGTACATACAAATATGCCTTGAGTGGCTTAATAGTGGCTTGGTCTGCTAGCTTGCTGGGCGCTACGATGCCGTCTAGTAGACGAATGATTGGCCTATTTGGTGGCTACGCTCCGCAGCCCTCCAAAAAATGTATCGTGTACATTTTTCAAACATAACAAAACGACAACAACAACAACAACAGTTCACGTATCAAAGCGCACAAGACCCCCGCAGACTTGAGTTCGACCGCGGAGGCCGGTCGCCTGCGTCAGACGACCTCGTGCCTCGGAGCAATTTGTTATTCGTAGAAATGCAAGCGCCGCTGAGCCGAGCGAAGCGGACCCGCCAGCCGCCTGCAGCCGCCGCTAATAGCAACAGCCGAGGCATAGCAGGTAGCGAGCAGGTAGCGTTGCAGGGCGCGCAAGCCCAGCTGGAGCCCAGCTGCGAGAAGCCAACACATGGACCTCGACTAGCGTCATTGCGTGCGCGTGCAGAGACGTGCACTTCGTGGCCTCGGCGCGAGAAATCCGGGAGCGATTCGGACGATTCGAGATAGTTAGTAGCCAAGCCACTCTGTAATCGTCCCTTGGACGTCATTCCACGCCGGCGCGTTATGCCCCCCGTGGTTACGGGCACGGCATGGACTGTGCCACGTAATCTGTGCTCCGTGCGCGCGCGCGCGTGTGTGTGTGTGTGTTTCCTTCTCTGGCCGCTATAAGCCCGGGTAACCGAGGACAATTCGGATTCGGATGACGTACTTGCATGCAACAGTAACATTTTATAGTGAATGCCGCAGAACGTTCCGTGCTCAGGTGGTCAATACAGAAATAGCAAGTGGTAAGCGTCGAACGGCAGCGGCGGGACAGATGTATTCGTGATGATGGTAATTGCAGATAAATTTAATAGTTGCTACATTAGCCTATAGGGCCACATTCAAGGGGGCAGTCATTTGTTAGTGCCGTTTCTACGTATGTGATTAGGTCGCAACCTGGCTGGCAACCGACGATCATGAGGGTTTTCCTTCGAGATACGAGACTCTGGAAGGCTTTCGGTGCTGAGGCTCTTTTTTTCAGCCCTTGCAACAACAAAACAATATCGTTTTAGCATAACCATCGCGGACTGCTTGAATAGTGCATTCGTTTAGTGAAGAACTCGTAACGATCATGTATTATAGAAAAGAGCTATATACAACATAACCCACTCATAAGCAGTGATTTTTCTTCATGTATCAATGAACTAATATCGTGATTATTACAGTTGGTATTCAACAGGTCAATCAACCCTTTATAAACGACTCTAGAGAATAAACGGATACTCATTGAGTGATGTGTGTAATGAAATTCAAATTAATTAATTAACAAAAATTTACTTGCGTCTCCACCTCGCAATACGAATAGTATCGAACACCTCTCAGGCTAAGCGACTCCAGAATATACAAGTGTATTTTGATGTTTGAATAATTATGCCCACCTCGATGACACGCCTGAGTGTGCTATAAACCCTAGGCATTTAACAAGGGCTAGGTTTATTAGGACTGGAATATCAGTTTGGCTACAACGCGAGGGCCACTCCCAATTGGCTGCTTTCCGTCGCTTTCCCTCTTCAACAGAAAACAATATTAACAATACTTACCATGACCAGTGTCGCGGAATTCAACTACTATAAACGTTTGCAATGTACCTGTTCTGCATATTCTGGCAAAAATCCGCAGCAGGCCTTCGAATGTTAATCCGGCCGCAGCACGACCCAAAATTAAAGGACACCGAAAGAAAAGAATTGTTGATGCGCCCCCCCTCTCTTTCTCTCTCTCTCTCTCTCTCTCGTTCTCTGTTTTCAAACTTTCCCTTTGTCGAATCCGTTTGCGCAAGGGCCACCCATGGACTCATGAGCTCATACATGCTATTCATATGATTGTTACAGGTAACTCTTAGCACGGGAAACTACTCCCGGTTGGTGTGTGAAATTCGGTTCGG
Source organism: Stratiolaelaps scimitus (assembly GCA_019614645.1). NCBI lineage: Eukaryota > Metazoa > Arthropoda > Arachnida > Mesostigmata > Laelapidae > Stratiolaelaps > Stratiolaelaps scimitus. The sequence continues at coordinate 818,645 of JABWDB010000035.1, read as the reverse complement.
TCGAGCCATGGGTTATTATCTGATTCAGATCTACATCCCTGCTGGTCTCATTGTGGTCATCTCATGGGTGAGTGGCTTCACTGTCATTGGCTGCTCATCGTTAGCTGATACAAATTGCTTATTGATTCTTCATTCTTACCCCACTGAATAATGTATCGTGTAAAGCGAACGTCCAATATCACATATAACTTAGTGTCACCGAAAGTCATCACAAATAGTGTATATAATATATAATATAATACATAATAATATATAATATATATATATATATATATATATATATATATATATATATAATAATCAAATGTTGGATTTATTTAAGTCATCGCTGACCTCATCGGTTCGATGTCGACAAACAGCGAGCGTATAACCTTTTCGTAAAATGTGCCCCTTTTGTCCAATGTTACCATATTCTCTCTCCATTCATAGGTATCCTTCTGGCTACATCGTAACGCTACTCCGGCTCGCGTGGCGCTCGGAGTCACAACTGTGCTGACAATGACCACCCTTATGTCAAGCACCAATTCTCAACTGCCCAAAATATCATATGTTAAATCGATCGACGTCTACCTAGGAACGTGTTTCGTTATGGTACGTACAACACTGCAGTGCAGCATTCAATATGCAATGCACACTCATTTCAAGTGACGACCTATGGCCGCCCATAACAACTGCATAACATAATAGCACACATCCTATTCACTGGAACTGCGCCAATTGCTGCTGCTGCTGCTACTGATATTATGCAATAGGTATTAGCGCGATAGTTATAGATCTGTTCGTTGTATGGAGAATACTTGATCTCGCTGTGATAAGCTGGATGGCTGATATCAACGAAGCTTAAACTGGATATGCATAGGTGGCTATTCCTGATGAAGGTTCGAGTGTCTTCACTTTCGACATTATCATTTTTATTATGATCATGACGACGACGATGATGATGATGATGATTATACGCCGTCATCGTACATTCGCGATGGAATCGACCATTATCACGAGCGTGGTGGTGACCACGTCAAAGTCAGAAGCGTGGCCTATGAGCTAACGGAGCTGCGGTGCAAATGAGATGGTTATGTTGGAGAACATATCGAGGACCACTATGCAAGCTATGCCGTTTGAGAGGTTGTTCGTGCAAGTACAACACGTGCTTCGCTCATAGGACGAGCGTTTCACATCAAAGGCCGCTCATTGACTCGTAAGCATTAAAATGCAATCGACTTCCCACTGTTGATCCGGCTCGGCAAGTTCAGCCTACTCGGACCGTGAATCTAGATAAAATGCTCTGTATACTAAACTCATATTCGATGCAGCACACCCGAAGCGTACATCATGAGGAGGTGTATATGATGAATTAATATATATTACCCAGTTCAGTTGTCGTCCATAGGAACACATTAGCGGCTGACTAGTGAGCATGCGGACTCGGGTATTGCATCAGGCTATTAATTGCCATTTCCGTTTCGGGAACATCGTACGTGTTAGTCTAAGAGCATTTTACTCGTTGTACTCAGTTCAAACATTGAGTGTAACGACCATCCAGAGAAGCCACGACGGTCAGAAGTGGAAACAGCTATGATGCTTTCAAAAAAATTCAACCTATTCAATTTGTCGGATCAGCTTTCCTTATTTGCGAACATGTATGAACAAGAGCGGTACAAACAACGCTGATGAATCAGAGATTTGAGCATGAGATTGTAGCATAACCCCCGGTAGTGTTTCGTGGTGTAGACGTCGATTGAACAAACTTTATCACCTTTGAACCTAGCCTAGCGCCAGCTGTTCTGCCATGTGCGAACGTTGGTGAGATCGTTCGTGATCCTGCTGTTGTTTTGAGTACTGTACACGTGACGACTAAAATGACCAGCCCAAATGAATAATAATAATAATAACAGTAATAGTAAAAATCTGTAATGGTCGCAATGGCTAACGGACGCCCGCACCGTCGGTTGCGATCGAGGGCACACAACACTTTTCGAGCGCTCTCTTTGGCCTCTGCTAATTGACGCGCGGGGCTCACGATGCAGCGGTCATCGGATTGCCACGTGATGGCCGCACCGGGCGGCGTAGAAAGGCGCTCGGACTCGGCGGGATCGGTGGACACGAGGTTGAATTGTCGCCGATGGCAGCGTGTCATGTTGAGAACGAGCTCGGTAGAAGTAGCAGTGCCGAGCGGTGCCAGCCTCGCTCGCCGTAAGGCAAACGGCCGCTCTGCAGTCCACGCTCCCCTCTCTGCGTACGGCCTTCCCGGTGCCAGTATTCGCCAGTGACCGAGGCAAGCCAGGCCACGAAGCAGTGAGCTGGCGGGTTAGCCAGCAAGCAGCCGAGTATTGTCGACTTCTGTCGGCGAGAGGTGTGTGTGGCGAAGCGTGCACGGTCACGCGGACGATTTCAGATGTGGGTACAATCAGAGACACGACCATGGAAGGCAGAGGCCGAGGCCCAGGCGGGGGGGGGGGGGGGCAAAATGCACGCGGGAGCGTTGGTTGGCAGCTGCCGTTGGCGACCTTGATGGTTGTCACGCCCTTGCAAGCGGCGGGCGAGTCCTGTCCACAAATCCGGAAAGAAGCTACTGAGCGCTGACCATTTCACCCGTTCGCCGTTCAGCTCCCGTCTCGACCCCCCCGCTTGCCACGACCCCCAAGCGTACCCCTCCCCCCCAGATCTAGCAGGCCTAACAGCGCTAGGCCCGGCAGAGGCAAAGGTGGTACTGTTCGTAGCAGCTGAGCGCGCTAGGTTCTCGCCACGACAGAGGCAAACTGGGTCCCGCCCCCGTCTCCCTCACGATACCATACACACGATCATATACACACACACACACTCAGACATCTATACACACACAGACACATATATACATACGTATATACAGGGGGACCGAGAGATACTCGCGCCGAAGCAGTAGCTTCCCCGCTGTCCGGCGGGAAGGGCCACGTCCGCCGACCACCCACTCCACGTATTTGCCTGATGCCACAAGTGGCGCATGGCTCATGTCCTCTGACATCGTAGATAGATCGTTATAAAGGAAGCGGATCGGACCCCGATATCGCTGACGTTTTGACTGACGGACACAGGCGGACGGAGGTAGAGAGTAGGAGGCGATCAACATTTCTCTGCTCAAATTGAGATTGAGGGCGAGCGAGCGAGCGCGCACAGCAGCGTCGAGTAAATTGTACGCTGTTCGCAGGCCTATCATTTAAATAGGTGTTTATCGAACGCCCGAAGGGGCAAAAGTGATTGGCCACAGTATCCGATTAGTTTAATCGCACGTTGCGGCCTGCGACACGTCCCGAATGAACACCGCTGAATCAAAGACGAGATCAGTCGACGCAATGCTAACGCTATGGTGCAATGCCCATTTTGAACGCGAATCGATTTTGCCACGATTTTACGTAGATGCAATTTAAGGAACTGGTAGAGAGATTACTCGAAATCGCAGGAACACTTAGCTAATATTATGTAATATATTTTTTACTTGTTTTTTAATTATATTTTTTCTTTACAGTATGTAATATATTTTTATAGTTTATATCTAATGTACACTATACAAGCAATGTCGCTATATATATATATATATATGATTTCTGTTTTCGTTTCAACATTAGTCGCTCAGCGACTCTATGTGCCTTATCCCTACAAAGCTTAGCCTGACAGGTATTTTTATTTTACGCCCCAGCTGGAAAACTAGTTGTAATCACTACGTGTGATCGTTGCCACAACCGTCCGTGCAGCAGACACTGCAGAAGTTCGTCACGTTTCGACTGTTTAACACGTACTTTTAATTACCCTCTCCTCCCCTCTCTCTCTCTCTATCTCTGCAGGATGAATGAGCGTGTCCATTCATGTTTAGTTATCCGATTACCTGGCAACATTGTGAACAAAGCGGCCAGGTATACGAGACTGGATAGGCGTGCCTTTTCGCATGGAAAAAAACTGAATCCGGCTGGCATAGCTGTCGACACCATCCAACCTATGTAATCCTACCATAATTTGATTGTGTTTAACGTTGAAGAGTTTAGGCTTTCAAAGACAAGCTTAACCTGTCAGTCTGTGGCGCAATCTGGTATGGTCCTCTATTCTTGTCTGTATTAAATAAGAAGGCAGTATAACGTCCACTGTGTTGATTACTTTGCTAAAACAAACAAGAAAACTAGATTGAGATGTCGCCAGGCTTTTTCAGCTAATCCAAGCCAAAGTCGTGTCTCCCTAAGCGTTATCACCAACATCGCCGTGATGACATGTATATTGTACGTTCTATGTGGCCTGTGCCGGCCACGTTGACACTCCGATACCCTTTGGTCACCAAGACATGTGACCTATATCGTGGTGACGGTTGCGACCTTACCTCCAACTGTTCGACCCTGAAGCAGCTCTATCCTCGATCATGCGTCTGGCCTGAACGTTACCTAGCAGTCAAACCTCGAGCTGGGAGCGGTCACGCAGGGCGAACGTGAGACCTACGTGACTGACTCCACGCACACACTTCGCCGCCTATTGACTGCCGACTTGCCTAGTTAGATCATAGTTGCCTAGGTGTATGTATACCTAAAGGCTTGAATTGGCAGTGTGAGATTCACAGTGTTGTATTTGTAACGGTGATGGTGGTACCGATCAGCCAACCCCAAGCAAGCAGATAGCGGCTAGCGGGAACGAACAGATCATTTTAGAGGTGTTCTATGGCCGAATCGTGAGCCTGTAGCGATTTTTACGCAGCTTAGTGCATTGGGTGCAACTCGGCAAGGTGCTCAGAGAGTTGAAGATGCTGGAACCGATCGAAAATATGGCCCGTACGTGAAATCAGTTGAAGCACTGAAATTGTGCGTCAATTGAAACATAATTGGAAATAGCTGAGAATCGACCCGGACGGAGTAGCCGGCAGCTAGAGATCCATCCGTCCCTCCTTCGCGAATTCAGCCCAAATACGAACCGGTCTTCGAGACAGACTATGGACATCTGCCGTGGTCCTGTCCCCGCAACGTTATCCATATTGCCAGCCGCGGCGGCGTTGTTTTCTAGGTGACCACGAGTAAAGAGGAAGGGCCTCCCCTCCGTCCGCAAAGTCCACTTTCAAACGAATGTACAAGCTAACAGGCCGACTGTTTGCGTCTGCTGTTTTGTGACAGGTTTTCGCCTCGCTTCTGGAGTACGCCACGGTAGGCTATCTCGGAAAAAGAATTGCAATGCGAAAATCTAGGGCCCAGCAACAGGCCCAGGCTGCAGCAAAGGAGAAAGAAGAAAAGGAGAACAAAGCGAAGAAACAAGATGAAGATACGAAATCACAGAACCAGGTGATGAGACTGATCTCCTGCGGTAGATGCATAGAGCTAATGAAATTACTATGATACAGGCAGGGAAAATTGATAGGATGGGGTGTTCAATATGAGGTTAGATATGAAGAGGTGTACGGTTGGTCGTCCTCAAGCTGGAATGAATTTCCTCCTCTAATAAAAAAAAAAAAAGCTGGAATGAATATACAGTGTAAGGTGCAGAGTGGCGTAAGCGTCATCGGCCAGGATTATGCCACGCTGTGGGCGACGAGTTGGGAAGCAGCGAACTGAAAAGCACCTCATGACTATCAACAATTTATGATGTGAGGTAGCTGCCGACTCGGTGGGGTCCCCGAAACGATCTGGATTTGTAGTATTAGCACTCCGGGCATTTATTTGTTTGATGGACGGCAATAATTATTGTAGCTGCTGTAAAATAAGGCCGGGTATCAATATCCAATATCCGCAGAGCTTCTTGCCCCAAGAATATCCGATATGAGAACTTTATCCCGTGGCATAGGCCATATGACGGCGGGACTTGTGCTGAAAGGTTGATGAAATAATATAAAATAAAAAAAATACGCGTCTATACTTAGACGGGTGTAGCCATGTAAACAATGATATTATATGGAGTTGCATCGCTATCTGAACTGAGTCGCTGAGAGTCAGCCCGAAAAAGTTTGTTTTTTTATCGCTATCTGAACATGCTGTATATTGTACCACACTGAAATGTGGTATGATATACAGGATGTACAGGATTCGATGGATAAGCCTTCTAAATGGTGTATCTATATACCTATATTTGTTCATGGTTTGTCGATTCCAGAACGAAATTAACAAAAGCAAAAGCGCCGAAAGTACAATACCAGCCAACCAAGATGTTTGCTCAAGTCCAAACCAGGAAGTGAATCCTATTCTCAAATCGATTGTAAGTATACAACCGTTATCAGCACAATTTGTTGATGAACAATTTTCTCACGTTCAACTCAATTGGAGCATTTCTCATCATCGTCATCATCATCCTTGAATAAAAGCACCCTAACCGCATAAGAAAAATAGAAACCTGTCAATATCAGATGAGCTTTATACGCTAACATACCTCATGGGCATTTTCAAACAAATCTTCGAGATTTCCTTGGTGGCCAATGCCGATTTTTCTAGCTAATTTTCTCGACATACATACAAAGCGGAATTGCATGCGTTTTCGAAAGGACGCTATCGATTCAGTGTCAATACAAACAACTCAGTAGCTTATTTGTTACATTCGACTAATCTCGCTCAATCGTTGTGTCATACCATAGGGCTCATGTCAGGTGTGCCCCACTGTCACGCAGTATCGGGACTACCCATTCGGAATGGTAAGACAGCTGACAGCTGAAACGATTTCTAGTGATAGTTGCTATAGTAAGCTCCAATTATAATAATGAATGAACATAATTGGATTAATCTCCACCTGACACAAATGCTAATTTGTTCTGTCCACGATGTCAAAAATAAAAAATCTACTTGACTTCTCCGCCTTTCGAAACGGCTAGACTGTTCGTCTCGTCGTACGGCTTGATCCGGGATAGGATCTAGTTTATTTTAGGAGAACAATAGCGAATGGCTCAATAGCATCGTAATGTCCGACTGCGCCTAAATCGCTTAATCGCCTGATGCGCCCAAATCGTAATTTGGAGATTGCGCTCGTTCGATATCGCAACGGGCACTCCGGCTAAGACAGCCGCCGGCGGTGTAGGACAATTTCGTGACAATCACGTGCGTTTCACTTGAGTCAAGCAACACGATCCGGCCTGAGTCAATCCGCGCGAAGATAAACGATCCACCAATGTGATCCTAGACATCCACCCGACCACGACTCGACAAATAACCTATGATAGTGTGCCCAGAGACATTCGACCCAAACGAGCATATACAATAAAAAATGTATTTATATGATAGCCGCTTTCTATATGTATGTACATACTTCCGTATATATATATATATATATATATATATATATATATATATATATATATATATATATATATATATATATATATGTCGCTGCGGCTGTAAATGAAGCGTGTACGTACAAATATGCTGTTGTTGTTCTCATCAGGGTATGGTGGGGGGCCTGCGCAGGCGAGGTGTAGGAGACACTTGCTGCTCGAGTGTGCCCGGGGGGGGCTGTGGCTGCCCTTCAGGGGGCAACCCTACGCCTCAACCAATGTCAATGGTAAGTGAACACAGAACACTGCTAACACACTGTCAACTTATTGTTGAAAACGAATTGAAAGTGATAATGTTGGCTAGATTTACGGAAATGGTGAGGTGCATATGCATACTATATCTATGGGTGCCTGCTCAAACTCATGCCAACTTTGGTGGTTGGCAGCCATCAGTCGCCACTTTAAATGACCAAAACTACAGGGCTCTTTGCCTGAATCAACCTGTATATATATATATATATATATATATATATACTATTGTAGAAACACTGTTAAAATTGGGGCGATCTGTCCGGCCAATTAGCGCAAGCAGCTCGCGGTTCGTTATAGTTAGCACTAGATCATAGATACAAGCCAGACTGAACCTATGATTTCCGCTGTCGACTGTTATTGGTCAACTATTAACGCATTTAAGAAATGTAGGAATCACATATATGTAAAAGCCCATCATAGATTTTCCCTCCACAATTATAGGGAATATGATTGTCACATTCAATTTTCTCATAACGATCAGCCGGTTCGCCGCGTTCGTCGTACTAGCGCTAGTTGTACGGATTGTGGTGCAGTACACAACGTGACACGATAATCAATAGGTACGGAAATCTGGTGCGACCACTAATTCCGCTGATAATCGAGTCCCAAGGGGAGACTTGCCCACTCTGAATCGCAATGACTGGCGCACCTCTGAGTGCGCCCAGACTAATTTAAAGCATGACACGTCTACCCCAATGGCCATAGAATTATCGGATACTACCTGTCCTGATTAACTTATCATGATGCGGATAACAGTGGTCCCTAGACATATATATATATATATATATATATATATATCGGAGTGATTAAGTCATGTGAATCTCTCTTCATGAGGTTGGCAGCGTAACACTGCCCACTTCACCCAGGGGCCAAGTCGAACTAATTAGCGAAATTACTTCGTGACGCAATATGATAATGATCTACCGCCCGCCCTCTCTTTCTCTCTCTCTCGTTCTCACGGTTGTCATAGCTCAAACCTTTCTATTTTTTTCGGAGGTCCGCTCTAAGTCGTCTAACACAAACGTCTGTTGTGCGCCTACAAAATGGTCCGCCTCTAACGTACACCTCCTTTATCCATTGTGTTTTTTTTCTTATGTCGACAACGGAAACTCGCCAACAACAGCAGGAGGTGCGACTAAAGATGATCTCGGACGGTCCCACGCGTCCGGAGTCGAAGACGCCGGCGACGCCGGTGACGCCCGGAGGCGGGGCGGCCTCCGGCGCCAACGGAGCGCCTCCTTCGGTTCCCTCGGCGCAGTCGGGGGGACCTCCGGCCGACGCCACGCAGCTCGAGGCCACCGCCTTCATCAAGAACCCCAACAAACTGTTCGGGGTGTCGCCCTCCGACATCGACAAGTACTCACGGGTCATCTTCCCCGTTTGCTTTGTCTGCTTCCAGCTAATGTACTGGATTATCTACACTCACATAAGCGACATATTGCCCGAAGAGATCGAGGGCTAGAACGGATGAATTTCACAGGTATGATTCACACACACACACACACATATATATATATATATATATTTTTTTTTTTTTTTATGGAGGGGGAAATGCCTTACGCACGAGCGGTTTTCACCTTACTGTGGGCCGCACAGTGTGGGACTCACCATTTCGGTGGTATATGGTGAGTGGTGCTACCCACTAAAACCCCAGGTTTTACGTGCCTGGAAAACCTCTAAAAAAGCTCCCTTAAGCTTCACCACTGTAGTCCATATATATATATATATATATATAATGCACTGAGCGAGAACACTGATATAATGTTAGGGATGAGAAGGGTTGCGCGTATGCGGCAGTTGACCACGATGCCATTAATAATGCGATAGGTCTCTACCTATGCACCATATAATTTCGCTCATAATGAGAAAACTAAAAAAAAAAAAGGTAAAAACCGCAGTTGCATGAATAAACCCCAATTGGAATGATTGAGCGAACAAATCGATAAGAAGCCTCACAAGCAAGCAGGTGACGGTACTTGGCCACTCCAGCTGGGCTGATGTTCTTGGCCGAATGGATTTTCACTTATAGGCGACGTTAGCACAGATTTGCACTTGTGGCGAACTGTAATAATTAGCAGCTTAGCATTGTGTGTACTTAGAATCCGCTCGAGTGAAATTTTGTCGCCGCTGAATGACGAGTATATATATAGATATATATATAGACTTCGGCGATAAAGCTACATGGAGTACATTATGTATTGTTGCAACTATCACTTGACGAATGGAGCATATAATGGTGGTTCGACGCATGGGCCCATCCGTAACAGAATTATAGGCTGCTGCGAGGCGGCAGTGATCGAGGCAGCTGGCTGATCTTCACAACCTGAAGGTGGACAGCTAGTAAAAAAAAGTTCAACAAGAACTATGGGACGTCAACAGATAACGTTTTTCAGGGCTCCGTATAAAACCAGGAAACCTAGCCAGACTATGTATACATCAGATTATACAAATCGTCCTTCCCTATCGGTGACCTAATCGAAATTGCTAGTTCCCATTTGAATCGACCCTATTTCATGTACCATCTATCGTACACCGTTTACAAAGCAATCCTATTATCCCAGAGAGAATCTTCACCGACTTCCTGCAGACATTCAGAAACAGCTGTGGTTTCCTATGGTCACACCTGTTGAATGATCGTTCATCGTTCTCAAATCGCCAATTTTTTTTGTTCCCGTCTCGTCGCCAGGTCGTGGACTGCTCCCGGACTGCCGAACACGAACGAAATGGCAACAAAAGCGAACAAATATATCTACGTTATCGAAGCGGTCAGTCATCAGGTAACAACTATACTAAATGCATCGTACATCACCATAGCGTAACACTAGCGCCGAATTGCTACTCCGACTAGCACTACCCCAACGATCATTTACTGCTTACGAGATCCCTGACGAAGGGACAGTTAACACCACCGGTGGACGTAATGAAATGGAAAAAAAACAAACACACAAATCAACGAAGTACCTTCGACGAATCAAGAAGTTCCAAAGAGCGGCTCCGGCTAGCAGCTTGCTCAGGCGACATTAGCAGTCAATCTCCCGTTATTTTTTAACTGCCGCGGACGAACAGGTCGTCGATTCGACCGGAAGTACAGCAGCAACAAGAACTAGCAACAACAACCCACTACAACTTGCCTGAAAAACTAACGGAGGAAAAGTAAGAACAAATCGATAAAAGAAAAAGGAAGGCACGCAATGCAGAGCGAAGCCGAGATCTAAATGATTTTTCATTAGAGCGACAGCAGCAACAACAAGAGCAACAACAGCAGTAACAATAACAACAACAACAACTACTACTTCTACTTCAACAACAATAGCAATGAAAGCCACATCAACATATGAATGTTTCGAAGATGGGTGATTTTATATGTGCTGTTGTATTTTTGTTTTGATATGATTACTGTTATTATTATTATTAATATTATTATTATTATTAGTGTTCATATATTGTACTCATGGATAACGAATACTGTTAGTGTTGATTGATGTACAATGATGAGTGAGATTGATTGGGTTAACTCGAGTATAATAATATGATTATTATTATTATTATTATTATTGTTACTATTATGAGTGGTGATATTCTGTGATTGTTATCGTTATGGCGATATCCAATGTCTTCTTGTCTAATTACGAGGCGATTGACCGAGACACAGAATAATGTCGAGCAGATGATTACTTGAGCGAAACGACAACAGCTACTTTACTCGAACTAATATGAGAACAATATTGATTATGAGCACGCTAATGTAACGGGACAACGCAGATACTTTATTAAATATAATAGGCAAGTATTGGAGGAGATGACCAGAGGGACGAAAGGCGACAATGTTGAAAGACAATAAGCCTCAAGTTAAATAATAGGCCGAACTCCTCCATTTGGCACTGATTGAGTAGAACGCTGAGTGGTCGCTTTAGTAACGAAACGTTGTAATCAATGACTCAGAAAACGGTCCCGTAAATCAGAAAAGACGGTGACCGCATTCACACCGCATATAGCTTGCCTGTCTGGCGTCACAACAGAGAGAACAACAGCAGCAGCAACAGCAGCAGCAGTAGAAGCGTAAACAAGCGCCGTAGGCAACAGTAGCATTCGCCTGGTATATGTAAGCATATATATCTATATATATATATATAGCAGGCGCCATACAAAACAGGATAAACAACAGAACGCTGTCCTCCTGATTGAGAGCGAGTCGAAATAACCATTGCAATAGCAGCAGCAGCAGCAGCACCGACACTAAACAGAAGAAATAAATATAGGACTTTTGCTTATGATCAAATGAGCTTGTCCATTGTCGTTCGAACGGGTACCATAAAGCGCTGTGTATCGTGATACGCAGACGTTACGTAAGTAACATCTGACAGAGCAGATGATAAATGAAGGGCTCTCTCGAATGTGTTCGTTCTTCAGCGAGCACAAATATGAATTGGATACAAATCGCAATGTGACAAAACGAATTTGCATCACGTACAAATCATCTTATCCGTCAAACGACAACGACACTGATGGTCAGTCAAGACGCTGCGAAAGTAACGCGGGAAATTTGTTGCGATGAATGGCCAAACTGTCACACGAATGTTTTACAGAGTGAGTTAGTCGCCCATAAGTCAGTTGGTGCTTGGTGAGAGCGAGAGAAAATGAGAGCGAACTATACCAAGCTAGCGTTCGAAAAAATTAATTGTGAGACCAAAAAAATAAAATAGATCCGCTAGACTGCGTTATTCGTTGTATCCGCATTGATAATTCACGCCCACCGAAACAAGCAAGATGAGCGTGAGATAGGGATTATATAGCAGAAAAAAAACAGAAACGAATTGAAAAGCGACAAAAAAAATCAATCGCAAGGCGTCGAAATCAGGAGGCAGCTGGCAACGGTATCAACTATTAAATAATAGTAATTATGATAATAATTATTATTATTATTATTATTATTATTATTATATACACATTATATAATATTTATATATATATATATATATCAATACGATATATAAACAGTGCACGTTATAGATCTCGGGTCAACGGAGCGAAAAAAAACCACATGCTTATCAATGTCTAATGTTTATGGGTATGTGTCTGTGTATGACAGTTATTATAGCAATTCTAATTTATGTCTCATTACTATTATTGAGTTATTGTGTTTCGATTGTTGAATTACATTGGAATAATATTGTTGTGGATATTGTTGCATGTGTTACATTATTGCTAAATAATCTGCAAAGAAAGCGAAACTATTAGTACAACAAGCACATTATAGCTGACGCATGACGATAATTAATAGAAAATAATAATGATAATAATAATAACTATTAGTAATATTTCTATGTTACTACTGTTCCATCTTCTATTACAATAATAATAACAACAATAACAACAGCAGCAGCAGCAGCAACTGCTTCCGATGAGCCTTTACAGGATGACAGCGAAAAAGTGGTGTCGACAATAATCCGCAAGCGAAATTAAGTGACGACAATGCTCAGACGATGGTGTAAACCAACCTCAATTGGGGCTGTTTGATTCGCCCGACGTTTAACCCCGTTCAACAGATGTGTGCTACAAGGTCAGATGTTGTGCTAGCCGGTCAGATATTGTGCCACGATCACCAAGCATCATCAATTCAAGACTCACAATTGACTGACGTTCTTGCCCCGGCGAAGTCATTACGTACCGCCGCTTGTGATCACTGAAAAGTCAGGCGTGTCACTACGACGATGAACAACTGATAAAAAAAAGAAAACGATCAACTACTACGAATACAACTCTCTACACATAGTGCTACTTTTTCGACCATCACCAACAGCGGCAGCAGCAGCAGGAACAGCTGCTTGAGCTATTATCACTGATGACGAGACATAGACATACGCATAAACACACGCTCAAAACTGAACGAAGAACGCGTTTTTGCAAGCCGCGTTACGGCGTCGCTCGAACGTTGTACAGAGCTCTGCAGGGCAAATGCATTGTACGCAAGGCGAACAGCAACGCAAGCAAAAAAGAAGACAACAATAACAACAACAAACGCCAGAGAGAGAGAGAGATTGACGGAAGTGGATTTTGCCATTTTTTTGAGAGCGCGGGCGCGCGCGCGCACTTCCGTTGCCCCGTTGTCTGCGCGTCGCTGTTAATTGACGCCAACGTCCTCGTTGACGCGCTCCTGGCCACGGCGCAGGGCCGCAAGGCGCGCTGCTATTGTCGCTGATTCAGCTGAAGGCTGAAACCGTACGTGCGTGCATGCGTACACGAGCGCGCGGTGGTCAATTTCGCTTTCGGGCGTAACCTCTCTCGTTCAGGGCAATGCCGCCATCGGGGCAGAATTATAATTATACTAATGAGAGACATAACTAACTAACTAACTAACCGACTAACTAACTAATAGTGCGCAACGGCAGCACTAGAACAATGTCGGAAAGAGAGAGAGAGAGAGAGAATGTAAGAAGGACTATGGCCGACCAATGCGGTACAGAGGCCACAGAAAAAAACGAATTGTTGTTGACGACTTCGAGAAGTAACACCAACCCGACCCAATGCAGTTGACTTTGAAGGTGACACCAGAAGATTCATAGACTTAATAATAATAATAATAATAATAATAATTATCATCATACTAATAAGTATACATTCACACGTGAATAGCAGTACAGTCAACAGTTGACAGTGAAGCACAGCCAGAGGCAAGAGAAAAAACACGAGTGACATATGCGAGTCGAGTAGAGGAAACACCAGAAGAAAACACATACAAAACCCTATTTAAAAAGAGAAATATGACAATAAAATAACGAAACATACATCCCAAGCGAGAGAAATAGAAGAAAACTCATGAATGCCGGGTCATCACAAATAATCGTAACCTTCGAGTCGCTACCATTACTACGATTGCTGCTACAACAAAAACAAAATAATAATAATAATAATAATAGAGTAACTAATATCGACGCGTCACTGTGACAACTTCGAACTCCACTCTAGACGGGTACTTTGAAATACACATCGTGTATCGAACTAATAACAATCACAACGAGAACGACTGATAACTATGATAATGATGAGAAATAATGCAATAATAATAATAATAAAAATAATTACTAATATACAAACACACGCACACACACATAATCTGATCTAGCCTATCCAAACAATATAAATAATTATCTGGACAGCGAGAAAGACTCGTAAGGGTAAGGAAGAAATGGTAAAATCGATAATCTCGTCCCCTGTTATGGAATCATCACTCTCTCGTCAGCAATTAATGGCAACCCGAATCGTTCGTTAACTATGAATAGCATCTACAAACGAATTACGATGACCCGAGCGAATAGACACACAGACGACATTAAACGGCTACAATTGATTCGGATTCATCAGCATATATTATACATAGACAATATGCGAACATATTTTTCGAATTCGGTTGGCGGCAGGTGGAAAGTAAGATGACGTTGTAATGTCCAAAACAAAATAGCAATGATTCTACGAAAATCGATGTAACGACCACAATAATAATAATAATACTAATGATAATAATAATAATAGTAATTACCATAAAATGATCATGAATAACACTACTCGTAACGAAACAACGGCAGCGCACGCTTTAATAGGCGACCCAGCGCAGTATGATAGACATAGAGAATAATAATAATAACAATAATAATAACAATAACTAATATGCATACCACTACATCTAATATCGATAAACTTCTACTATATATATATATATATAGAGAAATTATGTAAGCCAGAAAGACACACCACTGGATACACCAGGGCATTAAAACAACGCCAGCGGTAGCATTTCATAAGGGAACACATAAAGAAATCAATGATGAAAATTCATTAATGTCGATGAACGAAACAACGACACTTACACAATGAAATGAGGAATTATTTCGTACTTGCTGTACCAGTCATATACAACAGTGAACCCCGTCGAGCGAGTCCCCGAGGGGACGAAGCAATCAATGCTCATGTATGATGCTGAATCAACTGTGGGTGATCGACACCGACAGTATTGAAACAAACCAAACAAAACAATATAAGAACACGCGTACACACATACACATACGTACACACGTATCCAACATGTGGGAATGAGCTGTCCTATCTGTCAGAGGCGGACAACTACTCAAGCCTGGCGAAGAATGGCTCAACTCCGTCGAATAACGATCATTCGCCGGCCATCACTGGCGAAACTCACAAATCTCATTCGTCTCTTGATTACAATAGTAGCAACCATGGCGTATATATATATATACATAGATATATATATATATATATATATATATATATGATAATCGATGGGATTAGTAATACATTATGTGAGTGTTATTATATTCGCGAGATGCGGCAAAGCGACAAAATGCAAAATGTCTAAATCAAAATGGGCATTATCAAGTAGTACTAATTAGTAAATCATAGGGCAGAACAAACAGAAGGTGAACAGACCACACGAATTATTATGATTATCATTATTATTGCTATTGTTACGAATATGATTACTACTGTCATTAGAACATTAATAAGGTACGAACACTTGGACAAAAATTACAAGCTAGAATAGAATTACAATAGATAGCTCACTACAATAGACCTTCTTCGTCTTCTTGCACACATGTTCTTCAAAGCAAGTCCGAACTGAGCGAAGACTAACACAAGCGCCTTTATAATATATATATATATATATTATGATTTATCTGACGGCCTCAAATACATCCTCGGCATCATTTGGTAGACGGTTTTCTTATTTATGTCAATTCTCTGATCGTTTCTCTAGTTTATCGCATAAACTAGATGTGCAGCGCTATAGACGTCCAATGATTCGATGTAATATTTGCTACCAGTCGCCAAAAACCGTCGAATCGAACGAAGAATCCAATCGGCTACAGCGGATACACGAGCGGCTTCTCTCTTGCGTTACGAGAAACTAAGGAAGATATCCCGATACGCCACGATGCCAGTGGCAACCTTAGGGCACGTTACGGCATACGGGCGTTTCCTATGACAAGATGTATCATCGATAGTATGGTACCGAAGATATCGAAAATGATAGACACGTCAGCGTCGATTGGTGACACGTCACAATGAGAAAGGGTTCAACTCGAGCTGTGTGCGTGTGCGTTTTTTTATTCTTCTTCTCTTCACTGTTTAATCACAAAAAAAGTAAATAGGCACTGTCAAGTCTGAGGGTAGAAAGGGGATCTTCGAGCTCCCGAGCTCTCAAATGAGCCAGCGGCGTCGTAAAGGTTGAAATAGCAAAATATCGAACCATATTCTCGTATCGTGCATCTCCTAAACAAGCTCTAGCCAGAGAGAGGGAGGAAGCAAATTAGCGATCATGTTAACAAATCACATTTTAATTTTTTTAATTAGCGTTACGATTTGGCACGCCTGGCATTTGGCATTTGCACATGGCTTAGGTGTCACGACAAGGAACACAAAAGGCGGCGGAGGCGGTAACTGATAACGGCCAACAACAACACAATCGAAAAACTGCAGCAGCAGCAACGCCGCGTAGAATCAGCGTCAGAATACTACATGCTACAAGTACACAGTGCACAAATAGCAAATGATCGATGGGCTGATATAGTCACTGAACGAACGACTAACAGGATGGCAGATCGGATGGTGATATCATCACTATCATGTGATGCTTACAAACGTCATAGCCAGCTCACAGCATGGTGAAGACAATAATTAAAGTTACCACGAAACTTAGAAATACTCGGTCATTAATCGGCAAAAACCCACTTGGGCAGGGGGACACTCGGAGCAATTCGCTACGAATACACAAAATACACGGGATAGTCGATGTGTCTCCATGACACAATATGACGCCTGCGCGTGCCGCCCAGCACTGGAAGCCGCTGCAAACCATGATGGTAGCGTGTGAAAATTACGAATCTGTTTGTGGAACGCATTCGTGCGCGACAAAAATATGACATCGACTAGCTCGGAAAAGACGTAATAGTTTACGGCGGACCCTCCTCTAGGCGGTACGAACCTCTCTCCAGTAGAAATTTGCTATTTGATACGAAATTCTGGGGCGTAACAATCGCGTCGCTTAGCGTGCTACGGATTTCGTTATCTACTTCGGGACACAAGCACGAATCCGTGCGTGTGGTCGAGGTAAACGAGGACATTTCATAAGCAAATACGGGTGCATGTCTGTGGCTTTTTGAGCAGGGTGTCGTTCAATTGAAAACGAACCAAATATGAGCAGACGTTCAGAATCCGTCCAAATAATGAGCTCAGCTACATTAAACACAAATCAATTCGTCTACAAGAAATTAGTTGACCGTTGCTCGATCGTTGGCGGTTGTGCTCCTCCAGATGGAGAGCGAGGAGGTGGTTATCGTAACATCTCTGCCATTTGCCCTGTCTTTTCTTCAACGAAAAACAGATTTGTCCTTACGTCGGTAGTCAACGATTCAGTCGGCCTGGTCGATATCAGCCACGAGACATACGTAGTTCAAAGCGTCTTTTGTTTATGAGAGAAAACAGCCGGGGCCCTGTTATCATTAGCTATCTTGCGGCGTTAGACTGTCGGTGTATCATACGCCTAACATCGCAGCCATCTCGATTCAGAAATCAAACATTGGAAAGTTGAAAATGGGTCATTAGGTCATTAATGTTATCAAATAATGTTCATACAATAGCTTCACAATTTGGTCCACCTATAAAACCAAGGAAAGTTACTCGAACATGTTCATCAGGATGCAGAATGCTACCGTAGGAAACGACTGCTCATTCCGGATATGATGCAGACTGCGAGTATATATATATATATATATATATATATATATACACAGACACAGAGAGAGAGAGAGAGAGACAAGCTGCTATTATAATTACTATTATTGAACGGCTGATAGATCTACCAAGGATAATAATCACAATAATAATAGGCACACCAGTCAATCGTTTGCTAATGTACACAATCACACCTCTATGACGACTGTCCCTGTAAATAGCACCAATGCAAGGGCATGCTCATATTCAACAGGTAGTCAGTTGCCGCCTATACACGATTCTCCATTGGTGTTCATTGAACCCTTCGATTAGTGATCGAGTAAACCTAATTTACGTTTTAAAATGTGTCCAGTATCATGGCATGATTCAGTATACGGTGATGGTGATTTCAAGCATTTGAGTCATGTCGCCATGCAGAGAAGCTAAATTGGTTCACCGGATGGTATCAAGTAAACGTGGCTCCTCTGTGAGCGTCTGATATTGTCACCTCTTGTACAATTCGTTCGAGGTGACCCCGGCCTCATTTTTCTATGTCCACTTCCCTGTGTTGGCCGAGAGTGATTTGTTCGATAGTTCATTGAAGAACACCCACACATTCAAAAGATGGGCTGCGCCATCACGGAACATCAGACGAACAAAACGGAGGCATTGCGGCAGTATAGACCTTACAGGTTAACCAATGTTGACAATACTGGCATGGCATCCACAAGGTGGCACCCGGTCGGAGTGCGACCGGTCCGGGTCCGTTCCCTAGTGAAGTAACCTCGACACGTTCGAGGTTCAAGTCCCCGTGACAGAGGCGTCGAGCTCCGTGCCGAGCAAGGAATCCTAACTAAGCTCCTGTATTTGGGTGAACAGATGAGGACGCCATGATGTAGGATAGGTGTCAGGGGGTCGAGCCGCTGTGTCCACCCCGGGTGGTGGCCCTTGGTGCTGGGGTCACCTTTTTAGCACCCGCAAGCGACAGGCCGTACCACTGATGCCGCAGCATTGACAACTACCACAGTGACAGCGACAAGCAGAAAAGATCACAGCAAAAGCATCAAGCAACAAGTGACACCGAGGACAGACAAAGAGAACGAAGAAGAAGAAAAAGAAGAAGAAAAAGCGATCCGTTGATTTCAAATGGAACTTCACGGAAGGTCGACGTAACTTCCCATGAACTTGAACTTCATACCCCGCTGCTGGTTACGAAACCGGCGAATTGCGCGATGATAACGATGATAAGACGAAGATGACACTAATAATAACAATAATAATGAGAAGACGAAGGAGAAAAACAATGATGATGATGATTATGATTATGATGATGATGATGATGATACTAATAATAATAATAATAATCATACTGATGATGAATAATAATGTTAGCAGATACTAAAGAAACAAAGAGGACAAGAGAACATGACCGAGCACTGAGAAAAAGTTAGACTGTGGAAAACCAGAGGAAGAGAGCGAGAGAGCGAGCGAGAGAGAGAGAGAGAGAGAGAGAGAGAGAGAGCTAGACAAAAAATAAGGGCGAGGAAGAATCGCAGGGATGCTAGTGACAGTTTAGTTACATACCATGATAATAATAATAATGATAATAATAATAATAATAACAAGAAACTCCGACGTACAAATGTAAGCAAGCTATTCCCGAACACACAGACACACAGACACACACACAAACTCGGACAGAAAATAAAAGCGAGAAAAAGAAGCGCGAGAAAGAAGAAAGAAAGAAAGATTGATGAGGTCAGAGAATGATGATGACTATAATGATAAAGCTAATATAGAACAAGAGAAAGAGAGAGGGAGAACAAGAGAACTGAATAACATTATCTTGAGCTGATAAAAAGAATAATAATAATAATAATGATAATGATGATATTAATGATGATGATGATGAGGATGCTAATGACGATAATAATAATAATAATATACTGAGGATTGAGGACGAGGCTTATGAGGATATGTTGCCATTGAAATGATGCGATTGTATCTATCGGTGTCAGCACGAAGACGACGATAATGACGATAATGAGAATTACAAAGGGCGATATAATAATAATAATAACCACTTGATGATGATCCACGAGCGACACAGCGAGTTGGTAGAGAATAAATTGATGAGGGGCGCAGATCTCTCTCTCTCTCTCTCTGTCTCTCTCTCACTCGAGAACATCTCGGGAAGACATCGATCGATCGAGAGCGGCAGAAACAGATAGAGAGAGAGAGAGAGAGAGAGGACAGGCCGAGGGCAATGAAAGAGCAAAACTAGGAAAGAAGAAGTCCGGCGTAGAAAGGAGAGAGAGAGAGAGAGAAAGAGAGAAAAGAAATAGATAATATGATGATGATGTCGTCTAGGAAGAATCGTCCGAGAGCGCAGTTGACTTATGGGCCGGCGGCGGCAGCTGCAGAGGCAGCAGGAAGTCCGCTGCGCATTATGGTTATAGGAGGATTGGAGGTTGGCGTTGGCCGGTCGAAAATTCGCTGCCATCTGGTCACCTCTCGTGGGGGCTCGAGCGAGCGGGTGGTCGGCTGTATGGCGGGTCGGCACGGGACGGCGACACAATGTCGTTGTTGTCGATGATGCTGGCGAATCTTGCTAGCCAGCTAGCCAGCGGCTATCAGCGATTGTCGAGCGCGGCTCCGATTGTGACCGAGATTGGTGGTCACATCCCGAATGTCGCTCGCCTTCGACGGATACATATATATATATATATACATATATTATATAATATATATATATATATATATATACATCAATGTGTGGCCCAATGTTTGCCCAATGCAACCACCCGGTACCCAGCGAGCCAATTGACGGAAGCGAAGCCGCCCAGAACAAAGGTCACAAAGACGTCCTGGTGACATACTGCACGGGGCGGAACGAGTAATGAGCGTGCAACGCTCGAACGACCTAATTACTATATTTATGACGAGTGGCTAATTGGTGACCAGGCGCCCTAATCGCACCTCATACGAACGCGCCTCCAGTAGTGGGTGGATCCTCCAGAACGCGCCGTTGAGCCGGCCGTGTCAAGGCGCCTCTAGACCTGGTGAGCTGGCCCTTCAGGGCTGTAGATGCCAAATTTTCCTCTGTAGTCCTGAGCCCTTGAGATTGCTCAACAAATATAAGTAAGGCTTCGCTGAATATATCAACCCAAGTCGACCCAGACCTCGATCAGCACCCAGATGATTATTATTATTATTATTAATGTTATTATTATTATAATAATTATTATTAGAACTACGATTACTATCATTATGATACAAACAACAGACATATATACATACAGCCTTGTCTTTTTAAGCCCTCCAAGACGAATTGACATCGATCGGTCATTTGAGCAAAGCATCCCCATCGCCTTGAAATCGAGCAGCACACCACGCTCTGCCATTTCGTCTCCCCACAGCAACAACAACAACAGCAACACAACCACCACCACCACTACTACTACAACTACTATTCACACAACAATTTCATTCTCTACCCTGCCCATTCATTAATGCCACTTTCCATGGGCACATCATGCTTGAATACTCCCGAACGCTCCGAAGATTCTCTTTGACTGATTCCTCTTTTCGCGTTAACATAACACGGATGCTGTGCAGACGTTGTCGGAAACCATTGGGTGCTGTCGATGGTCGGCCGGCGTACTACAAACTCTGGGCGTATACGGGGTCGCCCTGCGGTTCGACACGAGGAACCAAGAAGATGACAACACGGCCACAGGGCGATCGTCTTTGTACTCACACAACAATACTAATAATAATAACAATAACAAGAACAACAACAATGACAACACCATTATAAGCACGCAGTATCACGAACAACACAAACATCGAGAAAGGTGGAGAGAGTGTCACACAAGCCTGCCGATACAATATAACCCCGACACCAACAGACACACAGATCAGTCATACAATAGCTCATCACAATACATTCAACAGAGCGATCCAGACAGAGAGACAATTCGCAACAACAACAACAACAACAAAAAACAACAACAAGACAACAACAAAACAACAACAACAACAACAAAAACAACAACAAGACAACAACAAAACAACAACAACAAACAATGTCATATATAATTCATGACACAACACATAAATACAGCGTTTGTATGGCGTTTTCGACCATGCGACGATTGCGGGGGTCACAACCTCCTGCTGCTGCTGTAGTAACAACGCATGAACAAAAGCGTTGCGGGTGGACAGCAGAGGACAGCAGAGGACGGCACATGGACGCAGGACGTATCAACCAAAACAGAGAGAGAGAGAGAGACGAGACCGGTCAACGAAATATGGTGGCAGGGGGGGGGGGGGGGCAATCTTGAAAAGGTTTGTTTTCGCTTGCTTCGGGTGACGACAGTGGTAGTTGTAGTTCTCGGCTTCCCTTTGGTTTCGAAGGCAGCGAAGGTACAAATGCAATATTGCGACACGTTCCGGCCTTAGCTAGCAACAAGAGCCGTTTAACCGCTCAGGCCATTATTGCCGTCTCAGGTAGAGCGACGCCGGAGTTCTAGTAGCAATAAACGGTGCTCCATCCAATCTCGAAACGAAACGAACCAGTGGCAAAGCGGTCAATTGCTCAATGTTACCTTCGTGCGTTCGACGTTACAGAGGCTAGAACATACGAGAGATCAGAGACTGAGAGAAAGAGTCACAGAGGTCACCCATCAGATATATATATATATATATATATATACATATATACAGAAAAATACACGGTTCAATGAATGTGAGACAATGATAGCGAATCCAGTGACGTAATCCAATACTACCACTACTACTGATAATAATAATAATAATAATAGATAACATGTTGCATAGGAGATTCTAGGTGATATTACTACAATTACTCATGTGAGATAGTATGCGTCCGCAATCTCTATGGTCAACCATACGGCAAACATTCATCTTATTACAAGACCGCATAACACACACACACACACACATATATATACACACACACATATATATACACACACAAACACACATATATACAGATGAGCTAGAGCTCTAACAAACACCGAATTAGACGAAAATAAACACGGCTTGAGGAAAAACTAGAGAGAGAGAGAGAAAGAGAGAATTTGAAGTGAACTTAATGATCTCCCGTAATGAGACATACAAACAGATAACCATGCCGCTTTCGCTGAGCCCGTTTATAACTGGTGAACAACGTGTGATCTCGAGCAACCGCGGACATGACTTAGTGGTACTAACCGGCAGTGCAATATGCCGGATAAATGCAAGCGCGGTCCGAACAGCGCGTCAATGTATTTTGTTCACGATGTCACACAGAGAAGATCCAAGTTCACAGGGCTGGCTGGCTGGCTGGCTGGCTGGCTAGCAAATATCGAGAATATGGAGCCGCTGCGTCGCGACGCTCAACACGGAGCGGCGAACTACCGTAGAAGTGTTAGAGGAATATATTGTTTCTATCAAGTCACGTACGAGTGTGACGCGATCACACGAACGGCTGGCGATCGGCTGACAAACGAGGGACGATTGTCGAAAACAAAATCATTGATAAAAATGACTATTATACGACTATAATAGTCGATTGATGCCGGTGATGACGAGAATGATGTAATCTGTTACCGTTAATGTTGGATTTGCTATGTACAACTTGTTCAACCTTTATGACCAGTTGACGTTTTGAAGATTTGGGTTCTGCTCACGAGCTAACGACCCCCTCAAGCACAGCAAGAGCAGCAAGCAACAGCGTGCATGTGTTTTCATAGAAGACATGACAACTGTAGCGGCGAAACATTCGGAGGTGTGGGGCGGTCGATGAGGTTCAACGGTGGTAACGGACAACATTTCGAGGTTGGCTGTCAACGGCGCATCGTAATCCTAGATTTCTAGGTAGTATGTAGACGAACATAGATTCGTATACGTCTCTGGTCATTCTGCCTTCACGGCGACCACCAGCAAATTTTTCGTGATAGGCGATTAATGATAATAATAATAGTAATCAGATGATCAAATTTATAATAATACATCGTAGATACGAACCAATAAGCAAAGGAAGCCGCGAAGTGACAGCTAGTGAATGAGAATGGTTCCTTTCGACAACTTCGCTAGATACCCCCCAGGGAAAGAGGACGCACGTCGCAAGGAAACCTATCCTGATCAAACGGATTAAAATGAAGAAAAACCAGATCCATCGGATCATCGTAAACCAGTCCTGTGACGATGCCAGGGCGTAATGGGTGGGTCATTTGAAGTCAATAACGTTGAAATCGCCCAATCGCCGCGCTAACTGCCGGCGGATTCCTAAGCTGCCAGTTGATTTCTCGCGTGAATCTCCTGTGGTTTGCAGGACAAAGCCTGCTGCTTGTGTTCAGCAAACAAAAAACGACCTCATAACCTATTATATACACAACAGGCAGAGTGACGACCACTAACCGTCGTGGCGACAGTTGTCTATTTACTACGCGAGAGTCAGATACACGTCAGATACAGCTGCAGCACAAGTGACTGCAATGGTATGGGTCTCGCGTTCTGACGCCTCAATGATCGAATTGATTACGAATTGGTGGTCGATGTCTCATAGCGACAAGGTGAACACCTTGAGCCGGCTCGTTAAGCAAACGCTTGGAATTGATGATCGTCTATCTTCGCAACGATCATGGAAATGTAGGAAGAGAATGATATTTGTGTTTCGATTGTCCTACATCGTGACAACAATGAGAAGAGAAAGCCGACAGTAACATAACAAACATTACATGAAGAACATGAAAACAATACATAAGTAAAGAATAAATAAATAAAATACAAGAAGATCTAGTTAACTGTTAACATGGAGAGCGAACAGGAATATATATATATATATATATACACATTGATGACAAGTCTAAACACACACATATACACACACACACACACACACACACACACACATAATAACAATAAACATGACGAAACAAGTTGAATTGAATTGTAAGTGCTAATAACAATAACTAATTTGGTAGTAGCGTTGATGAGAGTTGATGTTATATGAGTATACAACAACCACAGCAACAACCAATAATAATAATAATAATAATAATAATAACGATGATAATAATAATAATAATGGTATTAATAATAATAATAATAATTGAGCTAAAACGAAGGAAGCTTTGGATTGCTTTTGTAAAAATAATCGAATAAACCGATTCATTTACGATTAACGAAAAAAAATTACTACTTGTATTCATTTAGATCTACATTGCATGTCGAAGTAGAGACCTGTATCTATGGGGACAATATGAGATAAGAAGAACAACCATTATTTCCCTAACCCTGATTTTGCAGCATTTTTGTGCACCTTTTTTTGGACATTTTTGCCTTAGGGCCAAGTCGAAACGTGGGTTATGATATATGATAGAGGGCAGGGTCATATTGATTCAGCATATTGTACGTGGCAACTTTCACTTATGACAGTTGAGTTTCAACAAATGCAATCTACTATAGCGGTGTGCTCCCTGCTGGCTAAGGAACTCTTTGGTAGTGACGACCAACGAGCAAATCGAGCCGAGGTTAATGGCGAGAAGCCACTAGTATAATATTAGCTAAGTGTTGTTATAACCACATATATATATATATATATATATATATATATACAAAATGATAAAAATAAGACATACGCGTGCGACGAGGGCAGTATCACGTCATTTTCTAATGTTAAGTGTTACGGCCGGCATGGGTATCATAAATGCTCACGAGCCTATTGGTGGTGGCAGGTGCCCGCCCCAGCACACAAAAAATATATACATATATATATATATATATATATATGTATACATATATATATATATATATATATATATATATATATATATATATATATTTATATATATATATACAAATATATATGTATGTATATATATACATATAGAATATATAAATGCATATATATATATATATATATATATATATTTATGTATATGAATATCGGTAGAGAGGCGGTAGAGGGCAGCGACGCTCGAGCAGCGATGGCTAAGCTCAAGTTAAAACGGAGGACGTCCCGTTCTATAGTCCCAATCATCTCGCCCTGGGTGGGCCCTGGGTGGGTTATGTCAAGAGTAGAGAGAAAGAGAGGTCCGAGGGGGCGGAATTGGCTTGCATCTCATTCTGCCCTCTCGCACCGCGTTCCGAGCTCTCCTCACCTCTCTGCACTCACCCTCGATCCAACGCGCTGCGTGTGCCGTTCGATGGAGGGTACCCACACAGACTCCCGTCCGGGACCCTAGTCCTCCGCGACCCCTTCGAAAAGCAAGAGGACAACGGCGTTTTGAGAGCCGGCGCCGTAACCTGAAAGGTCGGCGTATTGTTCTCATTCGCGCGACGCGTTCGAAATCAAGTGACGAATGCAGTGTGCGACTGGCTACCTGATTTTTTTTTTTGGTGTTATTTTTATAAACATTTTAATTTTAATTTTTAAGCACCCATCGGTTATTATTTGTGTGCGCATTTCTGTTGCGTGGAATATATATATATATATATATATACATAGTGTATATGTACTCTCCTCTCGGGTCCATCATCAGCATCACAGCTAGACTGGCAGCCAGTGGCCAAGCAAAGCCCAGGACCCAGGCAAGGCCGAGGAACGTACTGCCACGCCTGCGACTGGAGCGCCTCCGCCTTCCCGCCTGCTTTGCTGCCCGCTCGCTCGGACCGAGTTTTGCGTCGGTCGTCGCTGATGGTCAGATGAACAAACGGGGCCGGATGGCGAACTCCGGGCGCCGGCCCGTCAGAGCCCATCGGAGCCACAGGACTCCCTCTCCTGGCGTCCGGTCCGACCCATTGGGCGTGCGTCTTGTGCTGGGCCCCCCGCTTGAGGGCGCCGCCTGACACCCGAGAGAGCACATGGAGGAGCGTACGACCGTTCGTGCACTCGCCATTTGGAGGGCTGCCCTCCCGGCAACCCAGCGCCGGCCTCCGCGACTCTCGCGGAGCGAACTGGAAAGCGGGCCAACGACGACGACGACAGCAGCAGCAACAACAACAACAGCAACCCACTTTTCTGTGTACCAGCGCCCCCGCGACGACCATCCCATTGCATACGGACCTCCACCCAGCCTGTGTCGCCCTCCCTCTCTGCTCGCGTACCCTGTACGCGTTCTCTTCCCTTCAGACCTTCGTGGATCAGCGTCGCTGCGGCCGCCGCCGCCACCACCACCGAAACTTCCCACATCTTCGTCCGTTGGGTATATCTTCAACGTTTAAGTTTCTCTTCGGTTTATCCATCCCCGATAATCAGGCCTTACCCCCCCCCCCCCCGCGGCGCGGGCACGCGCTTCGTAAGCTAGCTATCATATGATGACATAAACATGCCGACGTCCGTTCAACGGGCACACTACTCGAAGACAGAGACCCATGAGAGATGATCATGCTAGAAACTGCTGTAGCGACTACCACTCCCATAACTACGACATGTGGCAAAGTTTCGGTGCTATACCGAAGTTATATTCACGTGGGAGAGATACGGAGGGACTCGCTCCATCCGCTGGCAAATGGACCCGGGCCGGGTGGCGGCAACTTGAAGTATTATGCACTCATTGTTCGTTCAGTATATACATATATATATATATATATATATATATATATATAGAAGATTGGCCAGGCAGAGCGCGTTCGCGCCACTCGACCCCTACGCATGGCGGGCCTTCCGCTAATGAACAGCGGGACTTACGCGGCAAGCGGCCTGTGGGGAGTAGGCCCACAGGAAGAGGGTACGCCACGCCACGTTCATGTATTGAGTTGCAGACGGCATGAGCCTTCCCTTTCCCGAGGGCCCTCGCCCGAAACTCATCACAGCAGTAGAAGCAGCAGCAGTGGCAATAAAGACGCCTGGCTCAGGCGTATTTATTATTTTTCAAGTCGTGCGACGGCCTTAATAGAAAACTTAAGATACATGAATGATAGCTATCGACTCGAAGCTGGATCGATATTAGTGATTATATACAGTTGCTGGCAGGGTAGCAGCAGCGGCCGTTGCTGGTCCTTCCCTGCTCATAGGGAAACCCGTCTCCCCAGCATACTCCTCCTGTTGGGCGTTCAGCGGCAAAAGGGCTCTCAGCTCTTGTCCCGGGTTGGGCCTTCTCTCTCTCGGTCCAGAGTACCAGGCCGTCACTGGTATTATATGTATGTAATGGTGGTGGGTGGCGGTGGAGGTGCTGCTGCTAGCGCAGTGCAGGACAGGGCACGGCCTGAACGATCTGGGACCCACCCCCGGGAGGTCCCTCCATCAGTCAACCGAACCATTCGCTCCTGCATTTAAATTATATCATATGATAATAATGTTAATACAAATATTCGAAGTGAGAATATCACGTTGGCATCCACGAGCACAGCCGCCCTTGCGCAGGAGGTAATCAGAGAAAGAATATAGAGGAAGTCTCTAATTTTCAAGAAAAAAAATAGACATTATATATATATATATATGTGTGTGTACTTCAGTCACCTGTGTGAATCACATATAATATATATATATATATATATGTATATATATATATATCACTCTGAATAGTTCCAACCGGTGTACAGCGTACAGATTCGAATAGGCATAAAACATTGCTTCGGATGTTGTAAATCTGTTTATCTGACACGATATATTATCGCCTATAGTTCATGCACAATAAGATCGATCACTATTGATCATTACACGATCACACCCGTGGATCACATGTTCATAGGTTTTACGCCCTTCAATAATAATTAAAATACAAATGGCTTACAAGTTTAATTACATCAACAGAATTCAGAGATATTAAGAAGATATACTTTGCGTTTTATTCGAGACAGTGCTTAGCCTTCCCGTTTCTCAATAGTAAGTTTTGCTAAGGGCGCCATGCAGTAAACAGATCGGAGAGATCAGACCCTATTCAGTACAGGGGCCAGGGTGGCTCTGTAAGCCAGAGAAACATTTCCGAGTGCTTGACCCATGCTCTTCAACAAGTGCCTTTTCGTGGGCTCCTTCAGGGACGAATTCGCAGACCCACTTGAACTGAGGGTACAGGCAGCGTTTGTGAAACTTGGTACCGAAAATAAAACCCATTCATTCGATCAATTTCTCCCCTTCATGTTCGAGTCTACAGTGTTATTTTGTTGGAAGACCTACCTGACTGCCCTCGATGCTGTTGAAAAACAAACCCTTGACGAAAAGCCTACAGGAAGATTGTTTAGGCCAATAATTCATCATCTTGGTTGCTTTGGTTATATATATATATATATATATATATATATATATATATCGTCGGCAGTTTAGTCTTTCAGCCTCTCACTAAATCACACAGATCTTATTACATTAGCTAATTGTTCGCAACAACAATATTCATTTTTGTAGTCCACCGGCAATGCATTGTTTGTCTATTGACAGTTCCCGCTCAGCCTGAGCTTCGTATTCAAGCGATCCTGTCGTGGTACACAAATAACTGCAAATAAATAGCTGTCATAATGGAAAATGTTGATTCTTGCCAAAAACTATTCTTGATCAGCTTTTTCTCAGAGGTCTAACTGTATTTGTTAGCTGAATGAATATCGATGGGCCTGAACGACCATCACATTAGCTATTGGATATAGTGACGCTACCGATATCAACATGAAGACAGCTTGGAACGCTCTGCAAGCTGCATACACAGTTCACTTGTTTCGACGAATCTCTCTCACTAAGTTTCGCGCCGGTTGTTACATGGCCAAGGGTACGCCATCTATTTAACAATTTCGCTCCGACAAATTTGGATCGTTAAAGTTGACGCCGGCGTCCACATATTTCCGACAGCTAGCACACGTAACTCGGAATCAAAACCGCCAAAAAAAAGACAATTTAGGAAAAATTAAACACAGTGGACAACTCAGCTGAGAAGCCATAATCCCCTCGCTGAAAGCTAAACGAAAGATTCACTATGTGACAGCAAGACCCAAGCAAGAGAGAGAGAGAGAGATACTGGATACACATATATATATTTTTTTGTTTTTTTCAGCTGACCCTCAGCTGTTCCCCTATCTGACAGGCCTCAGCTCTCTCCCTTATATATATATAATCACCCTGGTGTCATGCAAATTTGCAAATTTTCCAACGGGGAGTGAGGCGTGTTTTGTTGAGTCTAAAGGGAGGCATATATTTCGAGGTGTTTAGACAACACTCGATGCTCTTGCCGCTGACGACTGCCCCGTCGAATCAGTGAAGTGTGGTAGATGCATGTTCGGAGGGGGGTGCTCCCGTACTCTGCTATTGATCAATGACAAATAGAAAGTTGAATTAATTTATTTTATCACCTGGACAGTCCGACCTCTGGAGGCGAGTGCTCCAAGCGTTTAGTACAACGACGACCGTCATATAGGAGTGAGCCTGGTCGATTGTATAGTGTCAGAAGCTGCTCATGCCGAATTCTCTACCCGTTCCAACGCTGCGACGTGGTTGGACTACCTGGCACGTGACAGAACTACTTCAGGCTTTAACAGGTACTTCCGCATTGATTTCAGCAGATTGAAAGCCATGTGCATCTCGTCAGTCAGACATTGTCGCTGTTGTACCGGACCATAAATCATTTTTGACGTTTTTTTGCTGAGTTCTTCCCGTAAAAAGAAAACGGCAAGGGCATGAAATGTTTTTGGAGCAGAAAGTCCCATCGATGTCACAGGGTTCTTTTTTGAATTCAAAGACAAACTACACCCCGAAGAGCAAACAATGTATTCAACAAGCTTATTCAGTTTCGCCAACGAACGCCGACTAATCTCACGCTAAAAAGGAGAAAAGTTGAGGTTTTCTTTTCTAACTTCATCCGATGTGTACAATTGAATTTTGTCAAATGCTGAAGGCCGGAGCAGTACACACACCTTCCCTACAGATCGAAGTAATGCCAAGCGTATAGCCGACTCCATGGAGGAGGTAGACTCTCAGCAGAGGATGGTGCTCTTAGCTGCCAGAGGCGTTTTTTCATCCACGTCAACCCAACTGCATTGGAACGGCCCACTTTCATGGAGATTCGAAGGTGTCTCTGGTGGTGACCGTGCGTTTGAAGAAAATTTCCTCTTCTCAAAAAAATGCTGAGGGTTAGAGTCATCTCTGACTTACTGTTCAAGGGAATGTTTCACTGCAGGCTAATCACAACATATTGTTATGCATAATATGCTTAAGGACCGTCTACAACCTTTGAAGTCACCCGCCAAATATGAATTTTGTCAATTATAAAAGTGGGCGACAATTGTACTCACTGAACGTGAAATGCACAGTGACGCTTGGTGGGAGAGGTCTGTTGTCTCTAAAAAAAAATCTCTACTGATTAGATTGCTTCAAAAATCCTACAATTTTACTGATCGCTACACAATTCATGTGATCCTCTATCATGGATTGATGAATTCATGTATGGGTTATGGGATATATATATAAGCATTATTGTAAAATCAATATATATATATATATATATACATCCCGATCAGACCGTCTGTGCTAGCGATTTATTCGCAACAAACGCCAGACCCTTTTGGCAAATCCCGGAGCAGCAGCCTGTGCCAGGGCTTAGATTTCCTAAAAGACTTTCGCGAATTTGTGAGCTTAAGCAACGCTCCGGCGAAAGTTCACTATTCAGAAGCATATTGTTTCGCATGTGCTCAGGGATTATGTTTTCAATATTACATTTAAATTGGTTCCCATCGTGCAACAGGCAGTATATTCAATTGGGGGGCTCCGTGGTGACCAGAGACGTCTGTTCACTAAAGAGAGAGAGAGAGCACTTGGGCAAGATGATCGTTGCGTTTTGTGATGGATCACAAAACGAGTGAAAAAAAATGAGTGAGTGCATTTTAATGATGGATCACATATTGTTCACATATTGATCACGTTAGCTTATCTATATTAAAAGAGTATCCCTCATCAACTCCAACGAAAAAAATCACTTCCAAGGCATGATTGTAGTGACTCAGGTGGCGATCCTCAATTTTTAACTTGAAACTGAGCTTATGTTTTGTATATATATATA
Organism: Stratiolaelaps scimitus; assembly: GCA_019614645.1. Taxonomy (NCBI): domain Eukaryota; kingdom Metazoa; phylum Arthropoda; class Arachnida; order Mesostigmata; family Laelapidae; genus Stratiolaelaps; species Stratiolaelaps scimitus. The sequence continues at coordinate 786,428 of JABWDB010000035.1, read as the reverse complement.
TATATATATATATATATATATACATAAAATCAGATGTGATTACGGCCATATATACAAGTGCGGATTGTGTCTATACTCACCGTGAATGTACATCTTATTCGAATGACTGAAAATAAATATGAATAAGAGAAAGATTTGGTTCTAAAAAAAACATTGATTCTGTAAAAATGATCGATCTATCCGATCTCTTCCATTCCTAGAGAGGCTGCAGGTGAGATAAACATATACCAGTATGTATTTAACATATATTATATTTTGTAATAACAGATCAATTCATTTTTGACACTGCAACTTATAATATACATATTTTCGGTTGATTTCGGTTGAAGATTGCCTTGTCAATCTTATGTTATTTCAGAGTAAAAAGGTGTTTTTCAAAATTTTGGTGTCCGCACTTCGAATCGAAAGATCATAAACCCGTCTGGAACTTCAGCTAACCCTGGCACATATAATAAAATTATACGAATAATGGAAATGAGAGCGAATAAAATTAATCTCTATTGTTATTATTGTCATTATTATTATTATTATTATGATTATTAATTGATCCGTAACTAATTATGACTGTTCCGAAAATCATGCCGAGCCATATTTAATGGATACACACATTGATAGGCGCTGCAACATGACAGCTGCTCGCACAGCTTCGGCGGCGAAGCATAATTACACTAACGTCACCGTCCAATATTACTACTGGCATATGATTGCTATTATCATTATTTCTGCTGCTGCTGCTGCTGCTGCTGCTGCTGTTGAGGCTCCTTCTTACCATCATCATTATTATTATTATTATTTATCAGTGACCGCGTAGCATTGCAGACGTGCTGTCGTCTAACGTCTTACTGATTGACTAACGAGTCAGCCTTGCTTGCTTGCTTGTATATGTCTCCATTACAGGAACGCTGTGTCCGTTCCGAAGACGCCAGGAGGAGTCGCGATCACCAGCCGACAACGAGACACACAACCCGACTCAATGTAACTGTGAATCAGACAAAGATACGACGGATCGCCAGACCGACCCCGCTGTACGGGCAGCCGTTGGCTGACTGATAATAGCCACCGCTACAACACTAAGGATTGAATAATAACAACAACAACAACAACAATGATGACGACGACGACGACAACAACAACGACGACAACAACAGCCGCCGCCAGCGATAGCGCAGCCGGCAGCAAACCGCAGCCGCTCTGATGGTGGTGGTGGGCGGCGGTGGCGGCGGCGGCGGTAGCAGCAATGTTGGTGGTGGTGGTGGTTTTTCTAACGCGGCGCGACCTACGAGTGCCGCTGCTGCTGCTGCTGCCGCGGTGGCAGCATAATAATAAGAGCGCTGCAGCGTAAATCGGCAACGGGCGCCGCCATTAGCATCGCTGCGACAGCGACCACCGCCGGCGCCGCCGCGGCCGCCGCCGCCACCGTCGTCGTTCTGCTCTGCTCCATCCTGTTCCATTCGCGCCCCCCTCCCCCCGCCCCCCGGGTCGTTAATTACGCGTGATGCAATAATAGATACTACGACAGTTATTTAAATTATCATAATGTTACGAGAGCGAACGCGCTGCTGTCAGATGACGACAACGACGACGGCGGCGGCGGCGGCGGATACGGCCACCACAACTGGTTCTTGAACAGATCCCGGAGCTGACGGCGGTGGCTTGGCTCCTTCGTCTGCCAGCTGGATATGTGTAGTTATGATGGTAATAATAACAATGATGATGATAATAATAATAATAATAATAAGTTGATGGCGCTGTGATAGGGGACAAATAATGAATAGTGAGTAGTAGTTCTTGAAGGTACTCTCTCTCTCTCTTTCTCTCTATATATATGCATATATATATATATATATATATATATATATATATCTGAGTGTATCATTGTTTACGTTGAAGAACAAGGAGGAGACGTCTATAATTATATATGCTATGTTGCTGATTATGTTATTCATCAAAGCGCATAGTTTATTTTTTATATTCTATTATTAGCCCAACCGTGCAACGGATCAGACGCGAGCATATACGCGCACGAATAAATAAAGAAAAAATAATTTTAAAGAATAATTCACGAATCAAACAAGTTGTTGCGTATTGCTTTAGCGCAAATTATTGCTGGAATATATATCTGCATGGACAGGAACAAGCACACACACACAATACACAGCGAATGGATTCACCACATATCTACATATTTATGCAGAGCAAATGCTGCTCTATGATATCCATCAGTTTATTTGGCCATGTTGTCTTTGTGTGCTCATTCCCTCGAACGCGATAACGACGTAAAGATATGCGTGCGGCCCATATGCGTTCAGTATACCGCCAGCAGATGAACACCACCAGTTGCTTGCTGCCAGCCGGCCCTATACAGATATGTTGGATCAGTCCTCCCATCGACGTGTCTCAGCGTCCGCGTGCGCCAACGAGTGGGATAAGCATCGATCATTGAAACCCCCCAAATCGCACCCCCTGGACGACGTCGTATCAACCGACCCCCCGGCTGATTGACCCGGCTATCGCCGCATAGGCGAAGCTTAAGCAGATTCCGCGCTGCTGCAGCGGCTGCTGCTGCCACCCGGGCTACAGCGACTGACTGACTCGCTTGTAATAATCGTCCAACCAGCGAGCAGCCAGCCAGCCAGCCAGCCAGCCACCCGACCAGCACGAGTTCGGCAGACGGACGGACGGACGGACGAACGAGCGGCCGGCAGTCAGACATCTATGGACGATGCTAACTGACACAGCGGCTTTATCGTTGCTGCTGCGGCTGCTGCTGCCGCGGTAACCGGCCGAATCTCGGAGAGGGTCGTATTCAAGACACATTATTCAGCGGCGCTCCGCAAGCAAGCGACAAAGCTGGCTCTGGTGAACAGCATCCGTGGTGGTCGGTAGTAGGGAACGAGCGTTGAGTTGAGAGGAGCCGCCACTGCGGCTGCTGCTGCGGCCGCCGCGGCCGCGGCCACCGACCGAATGAACATGTGAGTGTTTGAGGAGGAGGTCAGATGGGGGCGCTAACTACTGCTGCTGCTGCTGCTGCTGGCGGGCCCAGTGCCACTGACATCGTGACCGTTACTGCCACCGTCAGCAGTAACGGCGTGGAGCTGGCTAGCCGCTGTCGTTTTTCCCGCCGTGGTTTGTATCGCGGACGGCGCGCCGCCGATCGCGACGACGGCCTGCTGCTGCTGCTGCTGCTTGCATGGCAGCGCGACGCTAGGCAGCTGGCGGCTTGACTCGTATACGGGTGGCGGAAGCGACGGCGGCGGCGACTGCCAGCACGGCTACCACCGCCGGGATCACCATTGCCATCCTCACCCTCCGCCGCCGAAGACAGACACACGGAGACACGATGCTCCTGGCTGCCTGCTGAGATCGAGTCACACGGCTACACCCATAGCACAAATAGGGAGGGAGGCAGCCTGCCACACACACACCGTCCTGCCGCCAGACTCATACGCGCAGTCACAGAGAACGAAAGTGAGAGGGGGTAAGAGATATAGAGGAGAGCGGCGGGACAAGCGGCTGCCTAGAGAGTCGCGCATGCATCAGACCAGCCAGCCAGCCAGCTGCCACCAGTCATAGGAACGATGGTTCGCCGCCACTGGATAGCCACCACTCTCTCGGCGGGATAGGAAAGGGCGACGCAGGCGTTGCTGCTGCAGCTGCAGTCGCCGCAGCCGCAGCAGCAGCCGCCGCCAACCCACGGCCGCGGAGTTGGGCGCGCTTTTCGTCTGCAATTCGAAACCACTGAACGGGAGGGGGCGGCCAATGGTACGGACCTTGTGTAGTGACGTCACACGTTGGCCGTTCGAGCCAGCCGGGACTCAGCAGTGGCGCTTGCAAAGCACGCAGCGCGAAAGCGCACTTCTCATAATGCTATTCGCATTTAACTACACTGTGTAGAACAGTTGTCGACAATGAAATGTGACAACTTACTTGTGATACGTGGATGGGAAAGCTGGACAAGGCAGAATGGCAATAGGCACACTTTGCTGACAAGTTCAGTGGCGTACGATGAAGTTAAGCAGCTTCGAGTTGAGATCTAGTTTGTCGCTCGGTGCAATCATTTTGCTAATTAATGCTCTTTATTAGCGGCAAACAAATACGCATGGGGCTGTATTTCATAGAAAGTGTGTTCGATTGACAGGCAAATGAGGCTAAAGTTAAACACAAATCGATATAGCTGGTTTTGCGAAACAAATTCAAAACCACCAACGCGTTCAGTTCCAACACACTTTTCGATAGTGGCGACATTTTCGGCGCGGCAAAAATTATCCTCGCGAATGAGACTGTCACTCCCCCTCTTCCCCACGAGCACTTTTAGCTAATTAGCGAGCGATTTTCTGTCGAATTTCGTTGTATATTTAATTGATTTCGTGAGTTGCACGAACCGGCCTGAACACGACGAGCCATCGTTGCAACGAACGAAAAACAACATAGCATTAGTAATTACACATTCTCTCTCTCCATTGCTCTCTAATAAAATGATTAGTCGGCCCGCACCGTAATTATGATCTTCCACAGCTACGCTCTAAACTTCCGTAAGGGCATCATCATCATCGAGTATCGACATATGTCTCATACAGATCTCAGACAAGCCACCGATTCGCGTATATCGATACATGCTCGCACTTGTCCAGCATACAGTTGACAATAGCGCCAGCCATAGCAGCCCCTGTTGCCGGCAATAGCAGAACCACAAGCAAGCGTTGTGGCTCGCTGACCCTACCAGCCACTGCTTCATGTATTGGGACACAGCAGCAGCAGCAGCAGCCGCAGCCGTCGGCGCCACCACCACTGTCGACACTACCCCAGCTGAGCCCGTTCCGAGGCATAATGCTCAGTGTTAGGCCTGGTCGCTTGTGTCTCGTGTACGTGCGAGTTTTTTTACTCGAAACTACGTGATTTCCGCTCGACGTTCGAGCAGGATCCATGTGTGAACGGTGTACAAGTGTCGTGTGGTGACGTTCGAGCGTGCACTATGACGTAGGTTTGAAGAAAAGTGTCAAAATCTTGCCCCAGCTTGCATTAACATAATTTAGTCGGTTGGGACGGTCCGGCCCCCCTAAACAGAGTCAGCAGGCACCGCCATATTATTGTTTATTTTCTCTTAATATAGATTAGATATATACTAGAAATTTATGGTCGCCAGGCCGTCGACGTGCTGTCAGCGGGGGCGACCCCTCGGTGGGTTTCTGCCGTCGACGACGGCATTAACTCTGCGTGTTTCGAGCTACGTTTTGCCTAGCGCTGGCTGACGAGATGAGGTCGTCACCCCCACCGCCGCCCTCCGAAACAACACCACACACTTGGGATCTGTCTAAGATGGCGTTGCGTACGCGGGCAGTGCTCAGAAGACGATATGCTGCGCCTCTCGACTCGCTGGGACGTGATAGCAATGGGCAGGGAAGGTCCTGTGGGAAGCTCGTTTGACTTCATGAGTCGCGCTGTGCAATTCGCGGCCGTCTCGAACGCTCGAAAACCACAAAGCAGCTGCGACAGCTTCAGCTTATCTGGCTGATTTCGTGGAAGTCTTGCACCTTGAATGAAGCAGCGGCTGATCTGTTAGTCAATCGGGCGTCGTCGTCGTTGTCGTCAATCAAGATCTCGTTCCAGATGTGTAGACAGTCAACCACTTGGGTTGGTTATATGACTGTTGTTCATTGAAATCAACGCGAAGAGATCGAGAAATAGATATATATATATATATATATGTATATATGTATAGCTAAATAGAGACCAATAAGCAAAGGTGGTCCCGACAGGTCCTCATAGTAATAATACCTAAAAAGGTTAAAAGCTGAGGCCTGTCACATAGGGGAACAGCTGAGGGTCAGCTCGAAAAACAAAAAATAGAGACCGCGGATGGGGTGTCACACAATCAAACCGTCCCGTGTTGTAGGGTTACGTTGCTTTTGATGCACTGGGGACTCCCGGGGCGTTCTGCAGTGATGACGAATGGCGAACCGCGCACCAGATCCGTGTTCAAGATCATTCTACTCAGCGAGATTTTGTCCCATCATAGCTGTCCACCTGCACAGCGTTTGATCGTGTTGCACTCAAACAACGCTTTAAAGTTCTGCTACAGTATATTGCAGAACTGCGTATGGCAACCCGTCATAGTATATCAATACGCATTGAGCCCAGAAAATGCAATTTACGGCGGTGGCCGTTGGCGAAGCGAGCCGGATCCGTATTTTCAGCAGAATCTAAACTACAATACCAAAATGTCAGACAAAAATGTTTGTGATACAAACGAATTTATGTCATCAGATTTGAAATCCGTCTAAAGAATATACCTATTTGCCTGGGAACCTTTCTATTACGATTGTCAAATTTGACGTTTTGCTCAAGTCAAACTATAAATATATAAAAGTAAGCGATTTGATTGATATTACGACACCATGACGGCTGCTTTATAATCTGATAGTTATAATAATTATAATTATCTAGTATTACTTCAGTTTAGGAAGTGAATAACAAAAATGATAGTGGTAGTTTTTACAAGATAATTATGTATTAACGACTGTGGGCAAACGCGCCAATTATCCACATGCGCATGCTGTCACTGTTATCGGCACTTTCGATGCTGCTTTCTTAATTACAGTATAATTGTTGTTTTTTTTTGTATCTGCTATGTAATGATAGTAAATTATGAATTCATATCTCTGTAGCTATATTCTTCGAGTGCAACGATCACATTATTTTCGATTCATTTTTTGCTGTTTGACGCTTGACTAGGAGGCGTTAAGCTTAGACATGACCTTGAGTACGGAACATATAGGAGAGCTTAAGCATTGTAAAAATTGCAGCTCCTTCAGTAAACCAATAAACCTTTACCTGTACATACGTTTAGGAATTGATTCCATTTTTAATCATTCCTTTATTACGGCAGTGTTCTTCTATTATCACACGGTGCGTTACATACAATTAAACCATTAGCCAACGAGCATGCACTACTAGACTTTTAGTTGTTGACCAAATCGAATATAGGATTCTCATTTGCATATCTATTTCAATAGAGGAAATACTCGAATAATTATCTTAATAAAACGCTTATTATTATTATTATTATTATTATTATTATTATTATTATTATTATTATTATTATTATTCGAATTATTACACAAAATCTTCCAACCCTTTACTCTTCATATATTATTTCTATGACTTTTATATTGTACTTGTTGCGATGACATATCGTCTATTTTGTTGTTGTTGCTGTTGTTGTTGTTACACGTTTATGTTTATTCAGGTGCAGCAAAGAAGGTGCGAAGGCAATTGGAAGGCCGTGATCAGGGGCCTTCTCCACTCGTTCCGAGTCTTCCAGGGTCCCGTTAGGCCGGGGGCGGTGCCGATACAGAGATAGGCAGCAGCTGCCTTTGCCAGCTCGGCTGTCCGGGAGCCCGGAATGTCGCAGGACGCCTTTCAGGACGTCATCCGGCAGCTTCAGCAATGCGGACCTCAGCAGCAGCAGCAGCAACAGGCACAGCAGCAGATTGGAGCTGGCCAACTGGGAACAGCCACGATTAGCTCTGGCATCGATCCCCAAGGAGCGGTTACTGCACATGAGTTTGGTCAGCACGAATTTAAGCTCGCGACAGCTGGTGCGAACGCTGCTGGCGTCTACCAAAACTCGACTCAGTATGTACAAAACACAGACAGGTCAGCCGTAAAAGATGTAGTACAACGGGTCCTAGTATAGGGGTATCGTGCAAACAAGAAGATCAACGTTTATTTAAGGGACCTTCGACAAAATCGAGGGAAGAGGTTTGGACATAGCCTCGATGTCATTTGGCGTAGCGATACCAATGATTAGTCTACCGTACAATACTATACGTAGTCGTTTATTTAGGACGCTGAACTCCCTCTCGTCTATAATGTCATAGAGGCTCTCGAAATTCACACGTCGGGTCTACTGGCAATCACTGACACATTCGTCTCATCCGGGGTTTCGTTGTTTCGTTGTCTGGGCACAGCTTTGAGGCAGGAAGTTACGATGTCTCTCGGTCACAACACGATGGTTCCACTACGACCATCGATGGTCTCGGATTGCTGGCCGGAGACGGATTTGGCCAACAATTGCAGGCGGGAGGCAACCAGTACGCGACAACCCAGTATGAAGATCCTACCCATAACACGGCGCAGGTGAGAGGTTTAGCACGCTCGATTGACTCAGTGAGATAGATAATAATGCTTTAGTGAGCTTAAGTGATTGTGGACAACGGAAAGTGTACAACGCGTCGACACAGCCCAAAGTTGGCCCCTTGCAATTCATCTACTTGATGCGTTCTAAGCGTCGAACGTAACAACCGTAATCGCTAACCCAATCTCTCTGTCTCTCTCTCGTTTTATTTAAATCAGTTTGTGCCGGTGATTTTTGCACGCGTCTCCAAGTTTCGAGTCAAACACCACATGTTATTTATTGTAGAGTTTGGCATGTACATGAACAGGCCAGAGTCGACGTAGAATAACACGTATCGGCTTCGACATTATAAGGCGTATCACCTTTTTGTCTAACGGGTGTCAAATACAAATTTCGCATGGAGCTCCCAACGCCAGTACACTTTTTACACATGGTCCTTCATGCTTGCTGTATATGGGAGACTGACAATTTAGAGATAGAACCGTGTCACGGCTATACAGCGAACTGATATGAAGGAATCATTTGGAGTGCCAACGCAAGTGGGCAGACCCTATGCGGTCGGAGTATTAATTGAACGAAATATCTCATCATGTGACAGTTCGCTGCTGGTCGACATTGAGAGGATGCTAGATGGTGTCGCTATGTGCAAGTTGGGATCGATTTCGATCGCAACTTGCACATTGCCAAATTCGATCAATTGCTACACATTGCTAATTCAATTCATAGGCGCTAATAGTACGCCATGGCTGCGAGTATTATTATTATTATTCTTCCTCTTAACCCTGTTTTAAACGATATCCACTTAAATATACTCACGGTAGCCGTTATTGTGTTCGTCATTATGTTCGTCCGCTGGTTGCAGTTGGCGCAGCTGCTCGACTGCAATCAGCTGCTACAAACGCATGGAGGTCATGTCGGGGGACAAAACCAGCAGACCCTCAGCCTGGGCCACCTGGACCAGGCCACATTGCAGGCCACCCTCGGTCAGCTGAGCCAGGGTGGGTCGCAGATTGCAAGCCATCTGTCAGCGCTCGATGACCAGAGTCAGCAGCACATGCACCTCAATGGACAGCAGGGCCAGCAACTCAACTCTCAACAGATACAACAGCTGAATGGTCAGACACATCAGCAGATGCAGCTAAACGGGCAGCAACAACAACAGCAGCAGCAGCAAATGCATGGAGCGCAGCAACAAGTGGGCGTTGGCGTGCAACAACAACAACAACTCGTACAGCAACAGCTGGATGCCACCCAGCAGCAGCAGATGGTCAACGGACAGCAAGTGGCCGTCGGGGTGCAGCAACATCAGCAGCTGGTCGGTGTAGCCGGCGGTCAACAACAACAGCAACAGCAACAACAACAACAACAACAACAACAGCAGTTGGGTCAGCAGCACATGTCGTTGAATACCCAAATTGTTCTACAGGCAAATCAGGCCGGTCAAGTGGGTCATGGCCAGCTGCAGCAGGTTGGTCAGCTTGGACAAGTGAACCAGCTTGGTCAGCAGTGTATCACCGCTGATGGTCAGCTGTCAGCTGCACCCCAGCAGCAACAGCAGGCAGGTCAGCTGACAACGGCCGCCGACCAGCAGCACCAGCAGATCCAACATCAGCATCAACAGCAGCTTCAGCAGCTGCATTTGCAACAGCAGCAACAGCAACAACAGCAACAGGTTCAGCAGCAGCAGCAGCAGCAACAACAACAGCAGCAGCATCAACATTTGGGTCAGCACCTCGGCCAACAAGCTCAGCAGGGACAGCTAGTACAGCATATAGACCCTCAACAGCAGCAGCAGCAACAGGTTCAACAACAGCAGCAGCATCAGCAACAACAGCTGCAGCTGCAACAGACAGCGGCGCTTCAGCAGCAAGTAAGCCATTTGCAGCCCCACCTTCAGGCAGCTGGTCAACAGCTGCAGCTGCAGCAGCTCGTGCAACAGGCTACGGCAGGGTCTCAACAGCAGCAGCAACAACAACAGCAGCAGCAGCAGCAATTGCAGGCTGCTATCCAACAGCAGCTCGCTCTCAATCAGGGTAATACTCAACAGGTCGCACAGGCAACGGGGGCAACAGCTGCCCTGCAGCTGCAAGCCGTCCAGGCGGTGTCGCAACAAGGGCATCAGCAACAGTCGACACAGCAACAGGGACATCAGCAACAGCAGGCGACGGTCAGTTTCTGGCGGGAACATCAAAGCTTATTCAAATGTGATTTAATCAACGGGTTAAAGACCATTCAGGTGGCAGGCCTTAATTCAGGCTGAATAGAGCGTACCATTTAAATGATTTGCACACGTAGTAGTTCATACAAACTTACTATCTCGCGAGATATGCAATCCACTCATCTCCGTTTGGTATCGGGGGATATCGTAATCTTTGCGATATAAGCCTGATCAGGTCGTGTGGCCGAGCTGGCGACAACCATCGATACTTGAATAATCTGACTGTTTGGTGCGGCCCATAAATTCTTCGTATGATGTAAAAAATCTCTACTGCACTTAGAAAAAAGAAACTGATCATTATTTATGCTATGATAATAGTAACTAACAACGGACGGCTCAATCGAGACGCCATCTCGTGAGCCCCGGATCTCTCCCCCGCCGTGAGCAGAACAAATGGACGCACTGCGCCCATCGCGATGTCTAACCTGTCATGCGGCCTAACGAGTATCTCTGTGTTCATTGGACTATTCTGCTATTACACGCTACAGATACCTCAGCAGCTCCTGCAGCAAGCGAGTGATCAGCAGCAGGCAACTGTTCAACAGGCGACCGCCGTCCAGCAATTAGCCGGCATGCAGCTACAGACGGCGGCCACTGGACAGACCCCCCAGCAAGTGACCATCACAACAACGACACCACAGCAGCCTGGCACAGCGCAGCAGCAGCAGGCGGCTCCACAGCAGCCGTTTGTTATCGCGGCAGCCCAACCTCAGCTGCTGCAGAACACGAGTGGCCTCATGCTCGGTCAGTGACGGTCGTCAAAGATCTCAGCAATTTGCGTTCCTAGATAACCTGACAACTTAATTAACAATAATAATAACAGTAGTAATAATGAGGTAGAGGAGAATAGCCCGGGATCTTGTGCACCAGTCTCTCGTCCTCGCGAGAGATTTCGTGTACGAATTAATCAGACATTGGCGAGGTCTTTCTCTCTCTTTCGAGAGAAAGAGTGTCAATCGAAGACGATTAGCGAATCTTATAGTGCTCAAACCCTCTGTCGCCAAGAGTAAGAAGGTGTCACATTGTGACATGTTTAGTTATGAGAGCAACACGTGTCCTGTGGCTGGCATAATGTACCTGGAGGGGAATAGTGCTCAATGTAGGTGTATGTGCGTGTCTGTGTGTATATATATATATTGTGTATTAGGATTATCGTCGCTCAACGAGATGGTATCAACATTTTACTGTTATGATTATTGCTATTTGACGTAATTATCACCATTGCGTCACAGTCACGACTAGATTCTGGCTATCATTTCGGTTAAACTGGAACAGTGGCCTCAACGGCTATGTTTTTGTAAATGCCTGGAGGCCGCAGGCTCGAGCTGCGCAAAGTGATCTATACCATTGTTGTAGTTTAGTAAACAGCTAGTCCATTAAACCGCCGTAGCTGACCCGCAACACGACGCCGCGTTGCTGTCCTTCCTATGCTTGTTGTTGACAAATTGCAGCGCAACCAGGCCAGCAGATCATCGTACCCGGAGCAAATGGCGCACCTCAATTCATTCAACTGCCCGCCGGTGCAGCTGGAGGTGTACAAATGGTCGCCCAACCCAACGGTGGATTGTACGCCAACACGCTGGCGCATATATTGCAGGTTCAGCAGCAGCAACAGCTATTTGCCGCTATTCAACAGCAGGCGATTCTTCAAGCGTTTGTCCAACAGCAACAACAGCAGCAGCAGCAGCAACATCAGCAGCAGCAGCAACAGCAACAAGCGGTTGCTGGTGGGGTCGACCCAACGGCGGTTGGGCAGGCCCAAGCGGCCACAGCGATCACGGCCGGGCCGGCCGCTCCGGCAGGCGCCGTTCAGGCCGCCGGACCCCGAGCCACAGCAGCTGCCGCTGCCACCGCTACGCAGCCGCTCGTCGCCCAAATTCAACACCTGCAGCAGTTGAACCAGCTACAGCAGACACTGCAGCAGGCCCCACAGCCGCAGGCCACACAGCAGATATTTGCCACGCCCAGCGGTCAGCTATTTGCCATCACGGCCCCAGCACCACAGCCGACCCTACCTCCGCAGCCGCAGTCGGCGTGTCAAATCATACAACTGCCGAATGGTCAAATTGTGAATTTTGCCCCTGCGGGACATCAGCTCGCACCTCAACAGACGATACAAATTGCCACACAGGTGTGTTCTTGACCACTCAATAGCATTACGTGGATAGAAGCAAACGGATGGGTTGGACAGCTTTGCGGGGTAGCAACGCTCGATATTTGAGCATATATACTCGTTTTGTTATTGTCATTATAACGTGTGCCATCTATATATGTGTGCCTGGTACACGTATACGTAGTACGTGCGCACTCCGGAGATTGACTAGCGCTAACTAAGCAACTTATGAGTCCGGAATTAGCCTAATTAACGTATATATGCCTAGATTGGATGACGTTACGTCGTATTGCTGTAACGAGATGAATCATTATTTCCAGGGCTTCTGAATCACTGGGTGTTTCACTTGTTATTGTTAACACTCGTAGGTATTGACGAAGGAGCGGGGTGTGTTATGTTTATGCGCACCCTCTGCGGTAGTGACTACTGATTTGGATACTGAATAGAATCAAATGGGGAGTCGATACGAGCTAAACTTGAAAGCAGCCGTAACTGCTGCGTCAACAATGTTTCGCTGTAGTCATTGAGTTGCTCACAAATTTGTTGTACTAATCTACATTACACTATCCATTCCTGTCTGCTCACTTGAATCGAATGCAGGCGGGCAGTCTCGGCGAAGTGCTTAAGGCGCGTCGAGTGACAATCATGGTAAGGGGACATATATGAACGATAAAACCAAGAGTGGCTGTTTTCGAGTATCAAAAAATATTTAATACCCCGTCCCTATCCCAGATATGACAATACTATATTGCTAGTGATCCGTTCCGCCGCCTGTCTCTGAGCTAGTCGATGGTTAGCTGTTGTGATCGATCCATCAATCCATATATATATATATATATATATATATATATATATATATATATATATATATATATAGATATATATATATATATATATATATATATATATATATATATATATATATATATATATGTATATATATTTATATATAATACCTATCAAACGTGACTAATATATAGGCGAACTGTGTCGCTAGTAACCGCCTCTTTCTTGTCTTGACAACGAGCCCTTGACAAGCCCCTGTCCTCTCTTCACTACCCGCTGTGCAAATCCACCCGTCAGACCCGTTCACCTGCATCAGGTGCCGCCCATGAACCACCCGCTTGACCCCCGTGAATACCTTACGGAGACACGTTCTCCATACAGTAGTGACGAAACGTCTGCGTGGCCTTCGGAGTTGTTCGTTGCCCGTAATTATCATTATCATCATCGCCATCATCATTATCACCCGTGTGTTTTCTGCCTGTATAATACCATTCGAAATCATTAGAGAAGACCCGCCCCGCCCCCCCTCTGCCTTTTGGCGGTGACAGTGTAAACGACCCATTGCTCGTTCAGGACTGTGAATCCATCTTGAATCCGTTTCGTTTACATAGAGACGTCACAAAGACCATCTCTCTCTCTCTCTATCCATAACTATCCGTACCCTTCTGCCTGCCTTTTCTACAAATAAGATCCTCCGACGGAGTCGAAGAACGCACAATGCTATGCGGCACCGGTTCAGGTGCCGCGCGCAATGATGTGGGGACTTAGTGGATCCTCGAGATGCCGTTTCGACGCTGACAAAATCCTCTTATTAGTAGAAGAGCCTATTGGGACGCATGCTTTGAGTGTTTTGCCCAGTTTGCTGTTGTTGTTGCCGTTGCCGTTGTTGTTGTTGTTGGTGTGTGCGAGTGTGAGTGAAATTTTGTCGTGCACTTCGCCACTCAGAGACTGTTGAGATGAACTTACACGGAACATGTTGTACGATATCTCGATTGGTATTTCAGACTCCACAAGGGACACAGATTGCCTGCGTTCCTCAAGGGCCCGCGGCGGGCCCGCCGGCAGGAACGATCACGACGAGTGTCGTAGCTACGCCGACAGCTTCGCCAGCGCCGGCGGTCACCCCTACAACGCCCACACAGAAGGGTCCCATGCCTATTGCTCCAAAGCCCAAACAGCAGCAACAACAACAGCAACAGCCTCAGCCACTGCAGCAGGTAAACGCAACCCAAGCGCCAACTCAAACCCAACAGCAAGGTATCTCACTGGCAAGCCCCACGACTCAATCCCACGCCGGAAAGCCTCTGCAGCAACAGCAGACGTCACAACTCGTTCAAGTTCAGCAGGTGCAGGTGTCAGCTGCCCAGCCGACAAGTGTACATTCCCAGCAGCAGCAACAGCAGCAAACAACGACAGTACAACTCCAGATGGCTCAACCGCATCAGCTAAGCCAGCTTGCGCCGGCTAGCCAGGCCGTTTTCCACAGTCAACCGCAGCTGGCAACGGTGCCAGCAGCGGCAGACACCGTTTCGCCGCAGAAGCTCGCAAACGCTAAAGTTGCCCAAGTGGTGCAGCAGGTCAAGATGCAGTCGCAACAAGTACGTCTGTCTCTCTGTCTCTCTGTGTGTGTGTGTGTGTGCGTTTTTATAGGCGTCGAGTTCGATATAGTTGGTCATGGCCGTTTGCGGACCATTTTCGGCGTCGTTGTCATTTTCGCGAATTTTTTTTCTTTCGGGTTACGGGGGGAAACCTCTGGAAATGACTCCGTGCATTTGCACGTGTTGTGTATCGCGCACTGTTCGACGAACATAGATATGGTGGATTGTTAAATGTAGGAGATATCTTAGTAGCTTACTGCGATATATTCGACAGCAATGATAGTTGTAATTGACGATCGTAGTTAACAATCATGGTAATTATGCATATGATGTTAATGATGCTGATCGGTGTGTTTCACTTTGTCAAGGTTGAGCAGCGTGGAGCTGCGATCAACTCGCAGGACGCCGCGACGTCGCTGGCGCAGGTTGTGCCCGTGAGTCAAGTGGTTACCGGCACAATTAATGTGGCTGGCGTTCAAAATGCGACGGTAGGCGGTGCGCAGGTGGCTGTATCCAGACCTGCTGTACAGGCAGCAAGCGGCAATGCGTCCACTGTTCAGCAGGTCACGATACCGAAGGGTGCACAGCCTGTTCGTATTGGCCAGAATGCCACGATCACAATGGCCGGGACAGGCGGTCAGCACATTCAGATTCAGAGCCCGCACGGCCAACAGCTAATACCGGTGTCGATTGGAGGCCAACTGTTCACTATCGCAAGCCAGGCGCCACTTGGATCACAGCAGCAGCAGCAGCAGCAACAGCAGGCGCCTCAGCAAACGGCCACAAACGCAAACATTCAGACGCTGCAAATACAGGCGGCGACAACCGCCGCCACTCAACAGCAACAACAACAAGTGCAAGTCAACAGTGCTGATAGTGCAGGACAACAAATTCAACAACAGCAACAACAGGCCAATGCTTCTCAGCAACAAACGCCGCAACAGGCTGCCCAACAGCAGCTGCAGCAGCTTCAGCAACAGCAGCAGCAATTCCAAACACAGCAGCAGCAACAACAACAACAACAACAACAACAAATTGTTCAACCTCAGCAACAGCAACAAAGTGCACAGCAACAGCTGGGCTCGCTGCAATCGCAACAAGTAACGATTCAGCGCCAGCAACTGCAGAAGGGTCCTCAACAACAACAACAGCAGCAGCAGCAAAATGCTCAGCAGGTGGCGTCGATACAGGCGTCACAGCAGCAGCAGCAGCTACAGCAGATTCAGCTTAGCGGTGGTCAGAAGGCGATCATGGTTCCAAACAATCATTTGCCACAGCTACAAGTGAATGGGCTCACCGGGAACATCGTCGTGAGCGCCTCGCAACCAACCAGCCAGCAGTTGTCGGCCGGTCAGACTGTCGTCATGGTGACGTCAAAAAACGTAACAGCGGGGATTCACGGCGCTAGCACGCAACAGCATCAACAGCAACAGCAACAACAGCAGCAGCAGCAGCTCCAGCAACAACAACAGCAGCAGCAGCTCCAGCAGCAAAATGGGTGGAACGGCTCAGTAGGAGTGCAGATTCCAACTAGCACTGCTTCGGTAACAAACAACGTCAATGGACCCGCTGGCGTGCAACTGCTCTCGACCAATGCAGGCAAGCTGGCCGCGAAATCCCCGAAAATTGAGAAGTCATCGACAGCTACCACTCTCGCAACAACAGCAACAGCAACAACAGCAGCAGCAGCAGGAACGTCGCCAGCGTTTGCGGCGGCGATCACGGTATCGGCGACACCCTCAACGACAGCGCCACTTGCTAACAATAGCAATGTTACCACACAGCAGCATATGACGACGACGACGACAGCAGCGACAGTACTACCGAACAACCACATGACGAATGGCAGCACCAGCTCCAGCAACGGCTGTAACAGCAACAGCAACAACAATGGCGTGAACATTAACAGCATGAAGAATCACAGTATCAACAGCAGCAACAGCAGCAGCAGCAGCAACCACAGCCACACGACGACTCCGACAACAACTGGTCCTCATCACAATAATCATCAACATCATCACCAGCAGCAGCAACAGCAGCCGCAACATCATCTTCATAATAACGTTGTTCAACAGCAACAACAACAGCAACAGCAGCAGATGGACCATCCTCTTCGAGACGGTGGTGGCGGTGGCGCCGGCTCGAAGCCGGAGCCGATTGAGTCGATCACGCAGCTGAAGATGAAGCAGCTCCAGGATTCGGTGGTGGTCTCGACCGGCTCGAAGATCCTCACCGGCATACACAACATCCCGATGGGACCGTACGTCAAGTCGGAGATCAAGGTCGAAGCGGTAGACATCAAGTCGGATATGAACGGTATTGCCGTGAAGCGTTTGGCGTTATCATCGTCGACGTCGTCACCATCGTCATCGGCGGCAGCCGCAGCAGCAGCAGCCGCAGCAGCGGCCGCTGACGATTGGCGCCAGCAGGTCGGTGACGACAGCCCGGTCCAGCAGCTTCAGCAGGTGCAGGTGGCCAGCTCGCATTGTGGCATTGTGGTGCCGCAGACGCCAAACATTCCGCCTCTGTCCCCTTCACCGCCTGCGTTAATTACGGCTGAATCGACTGACGATAATCGACCTGGCTCGGTGCAATCGGGTGGCACCGATGAATCCAAGGAGACCCAGCAGCAAGGTAGTTGAGATTCGGTTCTAATCTTCAGTTTAATAACCAACGAAGTAGAATTTGTACGGGAACAAACTCAGAGTAAATGGCAGGAAGTCGTGTGGGCGAGGGAGCGCAAGAATACTTAACATTTTGAAAATAATAATAATAATAATAATAATAATAATAATAATGACAATAGTACCTATACTTCAGCTATTTCTTCTGTTTATATCATTCCTTCTATGTTGAGTGGTTCGTTTACACGACCTGTGCTTCTGCCCACGTTTTTTTCCCACAGTGATCAGTTCAACAGAAGCGAACATTGTGGATGGCATCAACCTGGAGGAGATCAAGAATTTCGCGCGGGCTTTCAAAATGAGACGCCTGTCGTTGGGTTTAACACAGACGCAAGTGGGCGTGCTATTATCGGCGACGGAGGGTCCTTCATATTCTCAAAGTGCTATTTGCCGATTTGAGAAGCTCGACATCACGCCGAAGTCGGCACAGAAAATCAAGCCCGTCCTCGAGAGGTGGATGAAAGAGATGGAGGATAAACATAACGCAAGTGGGACCGCTTGTGAAGTCGTTGATCTGCCAGGTAAGGCTAATGAATGATCCGTGTGTGTGTGTGCTGGCATCGTTTTGTTCTAAGAGTTAGCGTTAATCGACGGCATTATATTGCACCATACATGTATGCATCTATGCGAACACACTGTTACTGTTTCTCCTTACCGAAACTAACCTACCATGCTTACAAATATAATTGTTAATTATAGTAATATATACACATACACATCAGAGTCAGTACATCTATCAACCTGCGCAGTCTGTCGATCACGCCCAGAAACCGCGTATGATGGTTAATTTCCATTCCTTATATTTCCATTCGATTTCCACATGTAACCTCTTACCAAATGCGTTTGCCCATCTGCGATTTCGCGTCCCGTGAACATTTCTAGATTCGGCAGTCGATTCGAATAAAAAGCGCAAACGGCGGACGTCGTTCGCGCCCGCCGCGATCAACACCCTCAACTGTTATTTCAAGGACAACACGCATCCATCGAGCGCCGAGATGAACGCGCTAGCCGAACGGCTGGGCTACGATAAGGAGGTTGTCCGCGTGTGGTTCTGCAACAAGCGACAAACCCTCAAGAACAACTACAAGAAGCAGCAGCATCTGCTGCAGCAGCAGCTCCAGCTGCGAAATCAGGGCCTCCTGCCGGCGATCGGCCCTATTGACGGATCCTTGTTGACCGAAGATGCCAACACGCAAGACAGTGACCGCTGCTCGACGGCTCACTCGGCCATGTCCGGTGGTGCGGCCGATGAGACGATCGTACCCAATCTCTAACGTGAGGCCCCCTCCCTGGACGAACCGCCGGACTACGACGACGAGCTGCCGGATATGCTGACCCCACCGGCGCTTTCGATCGTGGACGAGTTCGTCGACTGGGAGGGCCCGTACAATCATCCGCTGTCTTCGAATCATAGCAACAACAACAACAACAACAACAATAACTCCGATAGCAGCTACTAGTCAGAGAATCGACGATAGGCCGGCCTGGTCGGGGCCTACCATAGCCTGGTCGGGGCCTACAATAGCCTGGTCGGGGCCTACAATAGCCTGGTCGGGGCCTACAATAGCCTGGACGGGTTTGTGTATGTGTGTGTGTGTGGCAGGCTCGTGGGCAGATGACTGAGCGGTTCGGCATCATACCGCAGGAATGGCGCTCATCATGGAGCAAGCACATAGCGCAGGGGAAGGTCATCCACCATTCATGGCGTCCATGCCATATATATATATATATATAGAAGAATCCTCGACAGCAACAGACAACCAATCAATCATAACCAATATACTGATATACAGATGTATTTCGAGTTACTCCAAAAACGAAAAAGGCTCCCTTCACCCCACCCCCCCGCTACGACTTTCTACGATAATATCACTCGTCAGGTCGACCGATCATTGCAACTTATGGTATTCTATGTTGCCAGTGTTGTAATCATTGCAACAGCGAGGTATTAGTCTGCTCGAGCATCGGTGGATGACCTTCTCTTGCCGCCGCCGCCACCGCTGCCAACAAGGAGCCGAATGAAGACACATTTCCTGCGTGTCCCATGCGGCATGCCGTGCTAATTTCATGGGCTTTTGTGGTGACAACACCAGGAGGTCACTGACCAGCCGGCCAGTAATCACGATTAGCAGCGGTATTGTCACTGCGAACATCCAATGATCTATGATGCATCACAACGATACGTACACTTCATAAACAACACAAACATCGACACATTGAACATTCATTTCAAAGAGAGAGAGAGAGAGAGAGTCAAAACAGCATTCGTACGCGGGCTAAGCACGAAAACGATACAAGAACTAACATTAATCTTCAGCGGGCGCCTCCACGTTGGCTGAAGCCTTCCGGCAACAAAAAAACAAGCAGCCAACAGCGACAACCAATACAAGCACCATGAAATGATTGCCACAAAATATCACACTCTACTATTTCGCTACCTCTCTTGTGAACTCTTCCACAGCGGCAGGAGTGGATCTCGGTGCAGCTAGTTAAATACAACCACTACAAACTACAGATTACAACCATTACAAACCACATTATTACCATTACTACAAAATACCGAATTACGAGAAACATCATCACTCCTGTGTGGTGCTGCTAGTAATTATATCATCACCAGCTGAGTCATCTCCTATAATCATCGTACCATTTATCATTCTGCATTGTATAAATATCCTAATTGTCCTCGGGTGGGGAGGGCGGGTCCTCGGCAAACCCCTCCTTTATGGCGGCCAGTATTTTCTTTCTGTACATAAATATCATGACACAATAACGAGGTAATCGATTATTAGAGAATTTTCACCTGACTCCGACCTCAATGACTCCAGGCGTACCCCCGGCAAAGTCGCTCATCCAACCCCTGTTCCCGCCTCCTTCAACCCCCTCTATAGCATATCTCTGTAGTGCGCCGTAATTGTGATTAATACGATATATATATATATATATATGTAAGTATAGGAACCAGAATGGCTCTCATAGAACTGAGAGTCGTTCGCGCCAACGTAGGATACTAGAAGGTACTATTAATATTATGATTATTTTAATGACTATTACACTATTAATCCTTGTACGGTAACATGTGTGCGTGAGTGGCATAATGGCGATGTCGGGTCCGGGCTAATGAGTTGCATAACGGTTAACAGTGTCGATTCTCGCCTCTTCTTGGTCCCTGAAAATGAAAAATACATCGCCTCTTTGGTGACTTTAGAATGGGCTGGGAGAAATTATTCGTCCAACGGAATAACTGAGGAGTGCAGCGGAACAAAGTATCAATATATATATATATATATATATATATAAATTTTCGTCGGGAAACGATAATACCACAGAACCGGCTCATCAAGAAATTATGCTCATTGACTCGTTCCGTTCATGGTAAACGATCCCCGCTTAAACAAATCGGCATGCTATTGCCCTGACACTTACCTGATACGGCACCGAATCGCTGTACGCGAGTGTTTGACAGACCTCTACTCCGCTGAGCTCCGTATTCAGCTCCACATTCATTTAATTTAATAGTCTGTATACAAAGGGGATTCATGGAGTCCCCTCCCGCCGACCTCTTACCCGTCCCCTAAGCCTGTCTGCCTGCGTTGTAGAAAGGAGAACCTTGCAAGAGGGAAACGTACCGAAATGTTTAACGAGAGCATTGGCACCGCTGAATAGTAGCGTGTGTATTACCCCGTTGAGAGGACGCGTGGGATTGGTTCATTGCTGAAAGACAGCCGAGTTACAGACTGACTGAGGAAAGTAGACACTCATTACATCTGTCCACGACATCGTTCAATTTGGCTGGGGCGAGGACGAATAGTCAACTTGTTATCTTCCTGGCACACAACTCGAGGCGAAAAAAGAAAGCGCACGCTTCACTGAGGATAGCGAATCCGAAAGGCTGGCCCCAAGAGGACGCCAGAACGATACGAACACACATTTGTCATTCATATTACGATATGCTGGGCTGATTGAATGTATTATAAAATATACGGTGGATGCGGAGAAGATGATTTTGATCGTGCGAGACAAGGAAAGACGTTTATATATAGATATATGGTTTGTATGTCGTATGAATGATTTAAGTTGGGGTTTCGTTAAGTTAGCTGAATAGGAGCAGCCATTAGTGGTCATCGTGCCGCGGTGAAGCCTTCCTCAGAATGTCTTCGATCGCGGGCGGATACCTTAATGGCGAATAAGACGAATGAATTGGAGAGGCTGACGATGATGATGAATTCTGAATGGAAACGATTCCGGTGCGAGTACAATGTGTAAATGAGGTTTCTTTCCTTTGACGAACAGGACTTGCCCGGTGAATAGGGTCTCTCCTATCACCTGAACAGTGGCCTAATCGTTGACGATTGACGGATAACAGGGATAATCGCTTCGGCTTTGAAGCCACCTCAGGTTAGGTTCAGGAACGAACAGGACGAGAAGAACAACTGAAATAGTAATAACAATAATAATAATAATAATTATTATTATTATTATTATAACAAACGTAAACAAAGCGATAAACAGACAACAATGAATCACGACTGCAACAACAACAATAACAACAACGGGTCTGCGATATGTAGATAAATTGTAAACAGTATATACTCAATGACAAATGAGAGTGGATCATGAACGTGAAGTGTCGGTCAACGGTGCTGACGTTGATATATACGCCTGTAAATATTTAGAAAACATCTGTTTTTTGCTGATCATTATTATTATTATTATAATTATTATGTACAAATAGTTTCGGTTTAATGATGATAATGATAATAAACAAAAAAGGGCGATATCTTTTTATTTATAAAAAAAAAATTCCTCGTGTTTTTACTCGTTATTTAAAACCGCTCGCTATTATCACTTTGTTACATGTTCGATTCACTGGAACAGAAAAAATGGTTAATGAATCAATTGTTTTTGGGGTAGAGCTTATCTTGGGGTGCATCTGGTCAAGCTGACAGCTTTGGCATAGGCGTCGAATTGTGTTGCAGTTCGACGCAGGATGCTGGAAGATGTGGGGGATGTCAGTTTAGTACCTCCTGTACATTGTGCAATAAACGGTGGTACGAATGCATGGAACCGATTCAATGTGTCGGTATAAGGTAAGTCGACCCTCAAATGAAACACTTCAAATGAGATGGATAATCACTATTTTTTAAGAGGGGCGAAATGCGTTACGTCCGAACGGACACCACCTTTAGATGAGGTCGAACTCGTCATAAATTAACGGCAGCCTTCGTCGACTGTCGGTATCGTCGATTAAAACACGCGATTTTCAATAGGTCTGAAAATCTCAGCATAGGCAGGCCAGATAATCACTTGGATAATCCAAGACGTTTATATTGAGTTTTGTTCTCGTAGCCCGACGAAGCCTATTTGAAATAAATTGGGCTTGTATTGCATAATCTCCAATAACTTATATTTTCCGCCGGTCGGCGCTTCCCTCCAACTGACATGGCGGACAATGTTTTTAGTTACAAGGCCGTTGTGGAGCAAAGTCAAGATACGGCCTATTGCCTGCTCCAGCACAATCCGCCGCCTGGCTGCTAAGGTAGCGTGGGCCAGCGAGAGGGACACGGTCGCGAATCTGCTCGGCCCGACTTGGGGTGAGGCCATCCACGCTCATCCGGCCGCGGCCGTGGTCAAGCTTGATTTCCGCAATGCCTTCAACGCGGTCCGCCGGGACCTCGGTCTGCGAGAAGTTGCTGAGAACGCCCTCGATCTCTTCCTTCTGGTTGACCTCGCCTATCGTTGCCCCTCCCATCTGGTTATGGACAACGCCGTCATCAGCTCCGAGTGCGGGGTCCGGCCGGGGGACCCGCTGGGCCCAGCCCTCTTCTTCCTGGCTTTCCGGCCACTCGCTGCGTTCCTCCAGGCTCGCCTGCGGCTGTGGGACATGGATGACGGAACGTTGGCGGGCGACCGAGCGACCGTCGGCGGCCTTGGCATGTTCAGCATACACCGCTTGGGCTCTCGTGCGAGTCCAGCGCAGATCGCCATCCGCGACACACGATGCCTAATGACGCGCTCGTGAGGGCCTTCCGCTCCGCCGGTATTGCTTGCATAAGGAAGCCACAGGGCCTCGACGCTGCCGACGGGCGCCGCCCTGACAGCCTCACTCTCATCCCGTTTCGCCGAGGCCGGCACCTCGCTTGGGACGACACAGTGGTTGACACACTCTAGCACCTTCTTATGTCAACCACCCCCCGGTTACGCGGTAGCGCGTGCGGAGCGAGCCAAGCTACGGAAGTATGCCGCACTCCAGGCCACCCACCTCTTTTCCCCTCTTGCTTTTAAAACCTTGGGCGGGTACGAACCCCTCACCTCAAACTTCCTCGACGGAGTCTACCATAGGCTAATCCGCGCCACCGGGGACAAGCGCGCTCAGGAACTTTCCTTCTGCAACGCCTATCCCTCGCTGTGCAAAGAGGCAATGCCATCGACTTCCTCGGGACGCGTGTGCCCATTGCGCAGGATATACAAGCCGAGTGTTCTTACAAGATTTATATTCAGGTAACGAATTTTCTCTTGGACGATCGTGTTGAGTCGAAAAACATACTCCTGTTGTGGCTAACTGCCCGGATCTCGCATTCAAGGTCAAGCAGTTTACTCCGTGAGCCTCGAAGTCGACATTCGTCAAGGAAAGCCTCGACCAGACGGATAAGAATTCTGATGAAGCGCATTACTACGTCATTCCAGAGATAGACAATATTCACCCGAAGTGTACCGTGTCTATCAACATGAATGGCAATATACACCATTCACTTATCTCGACTTCATATGTTCATTAGAAAGCCATGAAAATAGATGCAAATGAAAATTTCGAATGAAAATCGATGCGAGGCACCCAAGGAAATAGTAACCAACGAAAGAAAGAACTCGCAATGATTGCTCAGCCAGTTTCCAAACTGACAGTACTTTGCTACGAAACCCATATGATCACAAAGCCATAAGTGCCGAGAAGTGTTTGATAGGGAAAAAGAACTGGACCAACAGCCGCCAACAAATGATGAATCACTGCACTCTGCCGGCATAACCGAGTGCTCGTAACCAGCATCTTCCGTACGACAAACACAAGTTACTGATGTCTCCCTCATATTGGCAGCCCATGTTAAACCCTTAATGTGTCTCTAATTATAATTGTCAGGGCCACTGCCTACGTAACTTTTTTCTTCTTTATCTCATGCTACTACCCTTATTAGCGAGCTGACTCGCTCGCTCTCTCTCAGCTGTTCCCCTCCCGTGACAGGCCTCGGCTCTGAACCCCTGAGGTACTACTGCTATGAGCCACCTTCGCTATTTGTTCAACCCTATAGTAACCGGCAAGATAGATTTACAGATGAAAAAAAAAGATGACAGAACAAAAAAACAACAAGGACTCGAACTATCCAGATAACATTGCGAGGAGGCGAGCTCCGCCGCTCTTCTAACCGCCCGGGCGTTCGCGACTAAAGGCCTCCCGGCCATTACCGATGGGTATCCAATTCAACGTGGCTGACCAAGATGTGTTGTTGGCAGTCAGTTGTGTGATGAACAGCGGCGATACAGCCGGCAGTGTTGCTTTAGTCCATCACGAAGTGACGTACGGTGAGTGTCTCCGAGATGACGCGATTCATGAAGGTTCCACAAGGCTCAAGTAATTGCTCAACAGTGAATCAATGACAGCGAGGATCGATTCATTTCATTGACAAAGTCGCTGTTTGCCAACTCAGTTGTTCTCTACGACTGTGTGTTGAGTGAGGGAGAACTCGTGAATCTACAAAAGCCGGGTCCTGTCCTCGGAAGCAGTCGCTCGGACCAGATGTTCGATGTTGATCCACAGCGGGGTGTCGCTGCTCGGTAGTTGCCTCAGTGGCGAGTTGACGACGATTAACACCACGGTGAATTAACTGCACGGGCTAGAAGGCACACAGTGTTGCGGAGAAGTATGATTTTGAACGACGGTGTGTTCTTCAATATGCCACTGGTTATTCCTGTACTACCACTCTGTGTTCGCAGCTAGCCAGAGCAGACATTCGGAAGTCGGTGTTATAAGTGTGGCCGGTTGTTAACCCAGATTATTCGCTGGCTCACCGCAATCCCCTGAACGAAATACGCTTCTCTACCCTTTGAACCTTATCTTTCCTCTATCGAATCTCATCATGACGACGACATAAGATGCAGACACATGTCATTGTCCGGCCGTTGGTGATGAGTAGAATATTGATCTTTCAGGCGTTCGATAAACATCGCTTGAAGAGTTTTGCTTGGCTTTCTCGAGTTAAAGACTAGTATATAGCCATTAGCCAATTGTATACTGTAAATAGCATAGGAATATGCACGAGATGTGCTGGTATAGAAATTAGCTGAATCTTTGGTGGAGGAGCGGGGCGGAGATCGCAGCTTTTCTCTACGTTATGATGCTACGCGAAAATCATTTGAGAATTGAGAAAAATACTTGAAATCGTGTGAGAACTGTAGATAGTTCGGCATTGAATTCATTGGGTGAATGCTCTATTTTTGATTATAGACTTAACATGCTTCTTTAGTTATCAACTTGACTGATGCCTTCAATTCGCCAGTCAGCTTGTATCGTACTCTGCAATATAAGTTTTATATATATATATATATTCCAGTAAATATTGTTAACATCGTACTTGTGAATATTGCCGTTGGAACCTTGTCTCAACAGTTCATAACTCTGTGATCTAACGCGATCCAAACTCGGTGATTCGAGCCGGGAGACCCTGGTTGAGACCGTGCAACATTTCCACTTCGACTCGGTTCAGTTCACTCGTTTGCAATAAGGAAATGAGATGGAACTTGATGAAAATCACTGAATGTAAAATTATGACCACTTTCGTGTCATTCGATTGAATTAGCAATTGCCTCCATTTGTTTGCTTCTCCTTTATATTATTCCCCCGTTGCTGTAGTCTACATCGGAAGCACCGTCAAGGGGTATTTCCAATGTAGACAATAGCAACAGGCCTACAAAGGACGACCCCTCAAATCCTAGCTTCGGAACGCAGAGAGGAACCTATACGTGTGTACGCTTAATTGAACAAGTCATATTATGCCACTATAATATATTGTGACTTCAACGAATTACGAGTTGTCAGTGTTGGTGATCGTCTCAATGATAACGCACGGTGCCACCTGCGTAGAGCACCCTCACGTGCTCCGTGCGCCTCTTGAAACCATAAAACGAATCGGTACGAAACCAAGCTCCTGGAACCAATATCCATTTCATTGCAGATTCCCGATTCCTGATTAATGGTGTTTGTTGGTTTCTTTCCAGCGAGTGCTCATTTCATGCAACAATGCGTTTAATCGCCCTAGTCAGTCTCTTGTGCGTCGCGGTGTTAGCCGAAGAACATGTTCCTGAGGCTCGGCTACTTTGCCTTAAGAAGGTAAGTACCTAGGGCAAACAGCATGGAGACTAAGTGGTTGGTGGCCATTTCCATGCGACACCCTCTCGAAGAGCGTTCAACAGCGGAGCTAGGCAAACACAATCACATTATGGATTCATTCACAACCATCTGAGATGCTCTTACGGCTTTTTTCTGCTCACCATGCTATATTCTTGGCTGTGACTCGTTTCATCGGACATTTCGTCGTTGCCCATAATTATAACCCCTTTTTTCTCTCTTATCATTGCTACGATTTAGGTGTTGAATCGCTATCTGGTGGAGAATCGTGATGTGTCAATTGACTATGAGCTGTACAATGTCGGTGATGCGACGGCCGTCGAGGTCAAGCTGAAGGATCGCACGTTCCCTCCAACAGACTTTGACGTGATTTCCGGCTCACTCGATGTGACCTTCCCGAAGATCCTCCCCGGTACAAATATCACACATTCGGTTGTTGTTCGGCCGAACAAGTATGGCATGTTTAATTTCACCGCCGCCGAAGTCGAGTACAAGCTGAGCGAGGCGTCCGACGCCGAGGTGCGCCATTCGTTGACGACTGAACCCGGCCAGGGTGGAATCATGCCCGAGGTCGAGTTCGAACGTCGTTTCTCACCGCATTATCTCGATTGGCTCGTGTTTCTGCTTCTGAGCCTGCCATCGCTTCTCGTGCCGTTCCTGCTGTACAATTCGTCGAAATCGAAATACGAAAATCTTGCCAAAAAGGCCAAATAAAAAGTGGCAGTCCGACCCGTCGAAAACGGAATCGATGCGAACACCATCAGTATATGTCTCTGGGTGTATGTGTGCGCGAGCGTGATTGGGATCAAAAAACAACAACAAGAACAACAACATGAGCGGAGCAAGTCGACCAGAAAACAACCGAGTGGAACACACGAGTTCTACCCATGGACACCTCAAGAAATACGCGCGTCCATCCATCACTGCGAGCATCCGTGCGCCCTCTTCGAGCGCATGCCGAATTCGGTGCAATCATGTCGGGTAGAATGAAGGTCGATAGGGACTGCGCTCGCGGGAACGTATGGCGGATTCAAATTTGGTGATAACGTTGTTATATGGCGAGGTGCGTGCACATATGTTCGTTCAACAGAAAACTCGTTCCGTTCCTGTACGCGAACGTGTGTGTGTGTGTGTATCTGCATAAACTGCATGGGTGGGCGTGTGTGTAAAGCAAGGATGAAAATGAAGACAGAGGAGCAGAAAGCTACTAGGAAACAGATTGACGACAAAGCTCCTCTATGCGTAGATGTTAGTGGCTGAGCTACTTGGCGGGGGCGCTCGGAAGTTGCAATTAATCACAAAAGAGCTGAAGAAGTGGGGAGAGAGATCTATAAAACGTTCGACGTGAACGATACAGCAAAAAAAAATGATGGATTAAGAGATTTTTTCTATTTAAATGCATCACGCGACTGAGAAGGTGACCTGTACAATAAAATAATTTTTATACTGTAAAAACTGTAATAAGACCGCTTCCTGTGTACCGTAGGTTCTCGATAACGATAAGACAATCAACTGCGCTATTGTAAGGTGCCCTATAGGTTTAACGATCGTTGATTTTAGAGAAAATAGGGTTTTCTGTGTTCTGTCGTCAAAGGAAAAAAACTGATAGTAGGAAGTTTTTCATTAAAGACTAGCGTTAAAGCAGTGGAAATCACTAGAGGAAGACCTTGGCGGAACTATCTGTTGCACCTAGGTTTTAGGCACCTTGACCCTGTATGCTGGAGTTGTCGTGCCTTCATCGCAAAGGCTTTCCGACACCCCACCATAGGCACTAAATGGCTCGCGACTACCAATACATATCACGAGACTAGAGAAAGGACACGAGCACACATTTGGAATCCAGGTGGTTTCCGCTGAATTATCTACATGGCGATTTCGGACTTTGCAACGGCGGGAAATGGTCAAACACCGTCTTAAAGCTCTCCCACGATTTACACTCCACCAGTAGCGGATCGAACTGCACTGGGCGCCGATTACACCATCCACGCTCAGTGGCAAGACGCTCGTATTCCTTAGGCCGCCCGTGTCCTGACAAGTAAAAACACTGCTGCCCAAAAGTATTTGATTTTCTGATCACAAATTGTGTTGTGCTTGAAATAAGATATTAATGTGTCAGTTCAAGTAAGTACAAATCATACGCGGGTGTATGCTCGTCAATTTCATTGCTAACATCATTTGTAAGCTGGCAAAATAAACGAATTGCCAACTAATTATTATATACTGGTAAATTATAATTCTGTTCTAGTGGTATCAGACTCTAAGTACACTTATCGTTTGTAGAGAAACAGTATCGAAGTCAAACCAAAAGTAAAGACACAACTGACATCCTTCAGGAAATTCGCCCAGAGCAATGACGCTCCGCGGGACTGGTTAGATGTTTCAAGAAGTAGGCACACAACTCAACATCCATAAGAACATTGCTAGGGTAGTGTTTTTCGCGTTCAGCGGGTACAATTTTCGACATTAGCGAGTGTTGTGGAGGACATCGAATACCCATTAATGTAGATAACGAATCCCGGCCTAATGAATGTTCTCGGGCTGACACTCAGTCAACATTTCATTACGTGGACGGAATTACTTTTTGTATTGCTTCGGGAGAAGGACCTCTAAATGAAAATGTTATTAAATATATTTATTTGTGTTTTAAAAAATTACAATGGTCTTGTATGAACGTCTGATATAAAAACTACAAGGATACAAGTTATAGCAATTGCACATTCTCCGTGAGGCTGCCCAGGGAAGGTACAGCAGCACAAGTCGCTGCGTGGTATTTGGGGCACGCCTCACCACATCTCAAATTCAAATTCAAACAAATGTTTATTGACGGAACTGCTATATACATGCAGATACAGAAGCAAGCATCGGATGGAGAGTGAAACCCCTCTGTCCCACACAACATGTGATGAAAAACATGAACCGCGAAACGTGTAACGACATGCCGATTTGTCCTACCATCCATCTTCCAGGTTTCGATAGTCACCCTCCCCCCCTACGCTGTAGAAATCGGGATTGATTTCTGGCATCCTTCTCTCTCATATACCGATAAAATCCTGATAAGCTGGTGTGGAGGGAAGATTGTATCTGCGTTTTTAATCTTCTACGAATATGGGCGTATCGCACGCTAGATACACATGCCTGTTCAGCGAAGAACGATGTAGGCCCAGGGCTCGCTTTAGGAACGAAGGCTAAACTCGACCAAGCTTTTCGAGCTGCCTCGCCGACAGGTGCTCCCGAATGGCTTATATGCCATAGCACGCAACAGGCGACGCCTTTATCCCGAACAAGGCTAACGCCGTTCGCAGTGAGAGTCTCGACGGCGTTCGGATTCTCAAACTAGCAACCATCGCACGTAATCCTCTGTCCGTGATGTGCTCTAAGAAGGAGCGACCGTTTGTGGGCAAAACCACACCTAGACACTTGAAACTATTAACATATTTCAACTTTGTTCTATCGATGCGGAGCGGGTCGGTGGCAGCGAGACGGCCTCTCCTGCGGAATTTCATGGCCTCCGTCCTGTTCATATTTATCATTAGACCAACCTTGCTCACGTAGGCGGACAGCTTTGCTAGGGCTTGCTGGTCATGAAACCGGCTCCTACCGAAGATGACGAGGTCATCAGCATAAAGCAATGTCTTCACGTGTCCTGCCTGATCTTGTACTCGGCGTGGCAAATCGCTTAGCAGCAAGGAGAGTAACAGCTGACCCAGATTGTTCCCCTGCGCCACTCCCGTTAATTGGATGAACGGCTCCAGTTGGACCACTCCATCATCTATGCTCACCGAATTCGCCTCCAGAATGGCTCTGATCAGCTGAAGCACGTTCTCCGGGACTCCACATTGCGTAAGCTTCACTGCAATTATATCCGGGGGTGACGTACCAAAAGCAGACTTGGAAGTCGACGTACACAGCGAACAGCGCTTGTTTCGGCCTGCGAATAACCCAATGGACCTCGGAGAGCAGTACTTCGCAGGCCGTGACGGTGAAATGTCCTCGACGGAATCCATGCTGCTCCGGAGGGACACATGCGCAGATTTCTGGGAACCTCGTCAGTCGACGCGTGATGAGGTGGGCCAATCGCTTGTAGCAACAGCTCTTCCTAACAATTGCTCTCCATGAAAATGAGTCGTGCGGGTTGCCCTTCGGGATCACACTAAGAAGCGCGTCACTCCAACTTGTTGGCAATGCAAATGTGTAACGGTAGTGATCGAACCCATCCACATACGTGTCTCCAACTGTTGCAAGGTGCGCACGAATGCACCACGCCACCAGGCTCGGCCCGAAGCACGACCAGGTGCACGCCTGTGCGGAATGACATCTGTTGTTGTGCACAGGACGCTTCCAGTAGAAGTATTATTTCAGCCTGTTCTATGAGGTTAGAATTTGTTGAGCAGATGAATATCGACCTGAGTTGGGCAACGGTACAGCTTTTTTTTTATTAAAAGCTGTGTGCCATGCTGAAAGCCGTATATCATGGAGAAGCAGAAGCTGTATATACACGCAAGTTCAAGTTTGCCCAGTTATATAAATACAAGCCTTCCCACGTTCGGGTTGAGCAGCGTTTGGTCAGAGGAATCGCAAATTCGAGCTACAGGAAACGAAAGGATGAGGCCTCCTACCATGAGTGTCTCACCTCTCTCTCTCTCAAGGATGGGACGACGTCTTTGAAGGTTTGGGCTTGCTTCCTCGTCTCCATTTGATTGAGAGAATAATTAACTCTGTGATATATTAAAGCGTACTCAATAATGTAGCACGCTAACGTTGACAAAACACGCAATTGTACGTGAATATCGTGATCATCGCCTCAGCAGCCGACAGCCGCCCTCCATCGGGCACTTCCCGCTAAGACCTTCGGCAGGCTTCATGATGACACCAATGAACGGTTAAGGCGGACGGTGACGGCAAAGTAGTGTAGCCTAAATTAAGGTGTCAACCTTGTAAACTCGAACATCTTTCCTACGAAGATTACCCCCGCTCCGTTGAACAGGACTCCGCACTGTGCGGTCGAGGCGCCGACGATGCCGCGGATAGCACGGTCACGTGCGGCGTGGCCAAACGATCTAACGCGGCTCAGCTCGCGAATACGCTAATCAGTAAACAATGGCAGTCGCCACGGGGGGTGGGAGAGCGGCCTGGGGAGAGGAAGGGACCTGTGCTGCTAAAGCAGGCGGATAATTCCCACTCCGACTGGGCGAGCTGACCCAGCGGCTCTGCAATTCACCCTGTGGGGAATGGGCGGGTGGTGCGGTCACCAAAATGGGCAGATGACGACATTTACTGGATAACCGCACCGCAGTTTCGAGTCAGATTCTCGAGCAAGTGTTTAGCAAGGCGGCAGTCATCTTCCATCCGACACCACGAGGACAGACTCCATGACAGAAAAACTGACAGCTATCACATCGGAGGACACGAACACAGTCGCAGTCGGTGACAGTTTGCACAGAGATTGTTATTAGGTGGACTCACTCCAAATATACTGAATCTTGTCAAATTTGTGAAGTTGCCATAATCAAAATGAGATTCTTCAATGCGCCTAATCATTGAAACGTTGGCTGGCTATACCAGGTACATTTGACTCGGAAGTCAACACGAACAGTTAGTTATTTCGGAAAAGTATAAAACTTTGCGCGAAATTGTCGGAGAGAATTAACATCAGACTATATATATATATATATATTAGGCTGTCCCCTTCAAACTTTCGTGCCTTTCGAATGGCGCACAATCCGAGCTACGCGATACAATGCGTTGATTTTTGGAGTGGGCACGCGGCAGGAACGTGGCATCCTTTCGAACACTAAGTGGTTTCGATACGATCAGAAAGATGGACACTGCAGCAGAAAGTTCAAATTCCCCCAAAAATCAACGGGAAAACATCAAGTTTTTGTTTCTCCAAAAACACCCTCCAGCTGAAATCCATCGACAATTAGTGAACGCGTACGGCAGGTCTGCCTTATGCCTGCGAACGGTGCAAACTTGGTGCAAGCGATTTAACAGTGGAGATATGGACACCGATGACCACCGAGGCGGGGACCACAAATCAGGTGCAACGAGGGACGAACGGATTGACAGAATCAAGGCAGCTTTTGAGCAAACTAGAGCTTGGTCCATGAGGTCTTTGTCGGCTGAAACTGGGATTCCTCGGGTGACATGTCATAAAATTGTCACCAATGTACTGAAGATGAAGAAAATCAATGCAAAATGGGTTCCCCATATACTGAGTGCTGAGCAGATGAAAATGCGTGTGGAGTGTTCGACATCTAATTTGAAGACGTATACGCCTCTAACTCATACCAAAATATCTTTATTCTAACTCATTTAGTTCAAAAGTTATTGGCATTTAAAGAGGCGAAAGTTTGAAGGGGACAGCCTAATATATAATAAATATATATATATGTATCTTTCAAAATCAATGGTGATTATCGACATTTCGGTTGCGCTAACTAAATACATTAAATATTCCCTATTCCCAACGGGAAAATGGATTCTTTTTAATTCTTTAAGGGCGTACAGAGCCTTACAGAACCCAATTGACAGGTATCCAGGTTAGGAAGTAATTACGTCATAGTATCTACGAAAGGCAGAAAATACTCACTCATAGAATTTCATTTGCTTTTTATACTTCGCCATTTAACATCATCGTCAACCTTCTCTATATCATTTACAGCATACATTCCCTCATGCAGGAACGCCACCACGTCATGGTCACACCTCGATATTTGTCGTAGCCATTATATGCGCGATATATATCAGCGAACGACCATTTTGTTTTTATTATACTCTAAAGTGTTTCCACGTAAACTCATGCCGCTACCTCTAGTTATCTACAGAACCGCAGTTGTTAACATAGCAATTAATAAGCATCATTGCTATTATCATCATCATCACCCGTCATCAGCTCATCCTTCGGCTGGCCGACTGACAACATCGTTGTTATTTCATTTATACCTTTTTTTTCTTTCTTTACTAGGTCTATATAGTATATTCCTCTATTCTGGAGCGTTTTTCGACAAAGACCAGTCCCAGATGTGCTCATTTCTCGCATCGCACCCCTACATTGCAGCGGCCGACTTTACCCTCGTCAAAAAATTCATCTCTTCATTAAATGTTCTACGACTTCGTTCGGTTTCGAGCTACACCACATTCATGAGCACATTGCTCCTCATTTGTAGACAGCATAGCTATAATTCAGGCTCACACTTTTCCTGCAATGGGTATGCATCCCCTGGATCTCTCTACCCGTGAATCAGCTCGACGTCGCTCCGGACGTCGTTAGTCCATTCGATTTGCTAACAGTCTTTCGTAACTATAATTAATTTAGAATCGTACCACATGTGTAATTTTCATTACGAAACACAAGGTTCGACCGCACGGAAGGACGAACGGGCGGACCCACACATATATACTTCTGTATATATTATTACTATTATTTAGCGATAGTCAGCATACAATCCTGAATAAAATACCTTACGATACAGGTTTTAGGGGTAATTCACAAATATTGGGACACTGAGACATTTCAAGGTTCGACTTGACATTCGGTTTGGTTCCCGCCTCGCCGTGACACTCCGCACTCCCCTTGTTAATTGTAGTAATTCGAATATTGCGTCGGAATGACGACCACCGAACAAGAAGGGCAGGATGAAGTCATCGTGCAAATAACAACATAAAAAAGACGGCAAAACAATGTGAGAATTACATAGAATCTAGTGACGCCGCAAGGCGCTCCACGCCGGCATAACGGGCGACTTCAAGGTCTCTTTCGTTTGCAACTCTTGCTGCTCCGCCAGCTTGCGCTGATTCTCTCGGAACACCTCTAGAGGATTTTCAAATTTAGAGTAGTACTCGAGGACGCCTGGAAACACGTAGCAATCATCGACAACATTAAAAAAAAGAAATAATTAAATATCACATGAAAAATTGAACGGATTATCATGCATCTACTTTATCCGTTTTCTGGTATAACAGTTATTGATTTGTGCGCTCGTTAAATTAGTACGTATCGATTATTCTACGTACACATGTCTACCTGGTGAAAAAAGTTGCCATCGTGTATTTTTATAATAGAGCTAGATTTGTCCAAGGTTTCCTTAAGTTCGTATTTACGAACGAACTTGTCTTCTTGCACCATTATAGAATATATAACGATTGCATAATAGCATGAATTGGAGAGTTGCTTCCGGCTCTGTGGCATGTTAGATTGGTGTTTTTTTTGTTGTTAATCACATGCACTTAATTGTGTCGCCCGACTGTAGCGGACAGAACAGCAGCTAAACTCTTGCAGAGGCCTCTCTCTCTCTCACTTCGAGAGCCCTGCGTACACACTTACCACGAACATCCTCGACACCTGACTCCGCTATAGTGCGAAGGAAAATGGCGAGATCAACCAGCGTCCGATCATCCATGTCACCTGACCATTTCTTCAGACAGATCGCATTCGACCGATGCATCTGAACAGCGTTCTCATCACAGTCGACATGAATCACCTGAAAGTGTCAGTCAACAGTGAAACGACGAACCATGAGTGACACCAAGCAAAGATCTAGGTATCTACCCGACATTGTGAGCGTTTTCAACCTCAGCTTGCTTTTCGTGGCGGGACGAATCCGCACGTTTGATCATGGGGGCGATTTAGAGCGCAGGGAGCGCTTGAGACCGTTACCTCCAAAGGGATCTGGTAAAAAGTCCAGCGGAGCCTTCGTCGGAGGAATATACTTCTCGACTGCGATTTCGCAGCTACTCGAACAATCGACGTACCTTGTTTATCGGCCGATTAAGCGCGCCAAGATCTTTTACGTGCTGTCCATTCTGATAACGGGTGGCGTCCTTGAAAAGACGATACATAATAAATCCTTGAGGGTCCAGACTATCAATAATCGGGTAGGCAGTAAATCCACCCTCCTTTGTGTAAATAACAATTTCAAATAACGACTGCATGCCGAGTTGCTGCAGGAGAAAGTTCACACCGGGACGCTTCTTGAATCTGAAAGCACACCGCACAGTAAGTAAACATCGGATGAATGTATGACTTAGCTTCTAGCTAGAGTATCATCCCGCGGAGAACAATGTCCCAAACGCGACGTATACTACGACTGAACACATGATAGCGAAGTTGTAGCCAACAAGGTTAGACAATGTCAAATGTCAACCGAGCAAGCAACAAAAAACAACGAAAAACACGACTTATTTTTGTTCGATCTGACACTTTGCTCTGTTTTTCTGGGTGACAACAGACCTCGGTATCATCAAACAAAAAAAAAACCCACTGATGACGATAAACGCACGCCACTCTGGAGCATGCTAGATAAACTGATTGCGACAGCTGTCTTTTTGTTTAATGATACAGAGGTCTGTTGTCACCCAGAAAAACAGCTAAGTGTCAGATGGAACAAAAATATGTCGTGTTTCTCGTTGTTTTGTGTTGCTTACCTCGGTTGACATTTGACATTGTCTAACCCTGTTGGCGACAACTTCGCTATCATGTGTTCATTCTAAGGTTGAAAGATTGCGCAATTCCAAGGGTTGCAGGCGGAGCGTAGAGCAAAGCAGATCATAATTAGATGGCTTAAGAAAGCAACTTATTTGATAAGGCTTCAACAGCAGTCGCTGTTAGATGATGTCTCTCAACACACCTCCATCCCGTACTGTATGACCATTCCGGCTTGACAAGAACACCAGTGATTTCTAGGCACAGTGTATAAGGTGGCTGGCGGTAAGGCGCTTTCAGCGGGTCTGGGAGAAGAGTCTCACGCGAGGGCTCCTCGATAGCCTTCTTAAACGATAGCGCTTCTCGATAGAAGCGCAAGATGTACTGCGGCACAGCCCAATACTTCATGTATTCATCCTGTATTACGTTGCCTTCCTCATCTCGACTCGGAGCACCTGCAAATTGATTGTCAGTGAGGTTCCGTGTTATATCTTTGCTCCTTGACAGACGATGGACAGCCGCAGATAGCAAGCATATAAACTCGAATAGAATACCCTGTTGTTCTTAGGCGCGGACGGACGAGCTGTTGTTTAAGAAACGAAAATCCTCAAGCCGTTGTGTAAGAATGAACAACATGTTTTCCAAATCAATAAAATACTAGCGAGCTTCCTAAGGAATAACTATACTTAGTTTGAATCCGAAAGTTCCCGAAACACGCAGCCCACTGCCACAGAATCTCGCATAGTCATATGTAAATAATTTCACGCTGATCATAGCATGTCGAACTGTACGCATCATTAAATATCACATTAATATCCTAATTACAATTATCCCACTCATCGTGTGCAGTAGTTAATCGATAGCAAACCTATCTAATCTGTTGACATGCCCGTGGTCCAGATCCATATGCGGTGCACATCGAAGCTCCCCTCTCCACATCATAAGCAGCCATTCATTATTATACCCGATAGATGCACGAGTTCACGTACCCGATGCGTGTCACCACTAATGAGCACATTTTTCGAATGCATTTTCTGGATCGTAAGCGTTCTAAACGTATGAATTACTTTATGAGTTGACTGATGCCAATAATTGTGCTCATATCTTCTATGACGCCGGTGTTCTCATCGATGCCTGTTCTTACTTAGCCCGTAATCCGGCGCCACCTCTCAAAGTCGACTGCCATACAGTAGGACAATTATTCGATTATTATTATTCAGTTTCAGCTCTCAGCCAAGATTCAGTTTAAAAAAAAACAATCATTATGATGGCAGCTCCCCGGCGGTAACTGCCGTAAATTCACCAGAGCTCATTCGAGACTGACTTGCTCTCGCATTAAGTAAAACATGCTATGTTGATATTCACTCAGGCTAACGAGCTTGGCAAGTGCCCTCCGATGTCACGCCTAAATGTTGTCGGCAAAACGATCGCCCTTATGACTAACAACTGTGTCAGTCAGGCCATTGTATTTATTCGATGTGACACCGCGCTGTTAGGACGGACTCGATTGCATCAGTCAGTACAAATCTCCCACCCATCGTCTCGGAGTCAGTCAGCGCACCGCACCAGCCTCCCCACATCTGTCTCCATTTGTATCACCTCCCCCTTGATTCACAGGCCGTGTTGGAAAATCGAACGTACCGTATTCGCAGACGAGTGCAATTGAACTAGCGGCTCCCATGATTCCGAAGCCCCAGAAGGTCCATTTCATGTGTTTCTTCTTGCGAGCTTGTTCTTCAGCACCGTCCGAGCTCTGCTGTGTCTGCTCGCCGGAGCTAGTCGATGTTGAATGGGCATTTTGCTGGCTACTTTTCAACCCTCTGAGGGTGTCTTGTAGCGGTTGCGGTGTTAGCCGGAAGATGCCGCGCGGGCTGTGCTGGATCAGACGGCACTGAACTGAGCCACCGTACAATGTCCGATATACCGTAGAGTGTTGCAATGTACTTCTAGAGCCTTCCCGACTGTCTGGGATACAAACTCGACTGAAAATGGACGACTTTTTCAGCGCGCCGAAAACGCGTGAACCTATCGTGGGCAGCGCCATCTTTCTCTATGAGCCGGCTTCCTAATGACATGGAGCAGACGGAAATCGAACGCTGCTCTTGAAGCGTCGACAGAAGGCTTCAACGAATATGAAAATTGCATACGCTACTTGACCCCATCGTACGGGACCAGATGCGGTTATCGCCAGTGGATCTGTTGTTCGCAGCCAGCTTACCAGACATTTGTGTAGGACCTCAGCTCGCGTCACGCGAACGAATCCACAATGCGCGGCCCAGTGCATTAGCCTGACCTTGAGTGGAGGGCCGCCCAAGGAGGGGACTTCTATTGTTGTTTGTTGTTATGCTGTCTGCTAAGCACACTCCGTGCGCGCAGCACAGAGTCAGTGTGCAGCCTGACTTTGTGGAGATTGCCTCACTAGCGAGCAGTGTGAATCTCCATATTTTATGTTCGCGGGCTCGCTCTCGAGCATCAGGAGAATGCTGCCTTCATCAACATCGAACACCGCCTTGGTGGCAGCAGGGATTGCAGGAACCCTTTTTCTGGGTGAGGCCAGCACACACACAAATTCAAGGGTCATTTTGCTTCCGTCAACACGAATCACTGACTGATCACGATTGTAGAGGCCTGACCATTTCGAGCCGTCGAATGGGCCCGAATCTTTGGCAACAAAACGAAATGCCGCACCCCGCTCCATATCATGATTTGTGAACGACACGTCTCTGGTTGACAGCCATTTTGTTTGGACGGCATATCCCTTGCTCGTAGATTGACAGATAGCAGAACTCTACAGAACCAATGAAACTAGCGGAGACCCCAGATAGGAAATAGCGGTTGAACGAGCCGATACGAGCATGAACTCTCACGAGGCGCGACGTCCATATTAATTGATGTCTTAGATTAGGCAATGGTTAGGTGAACTCATCGCATTTAGATGATCATTAATATGCTCGAGATCAGAATATCAGATTAAGATACAAATTGTCTAAAGTGCGGTTCAACCACTGTTCCAGAAGTTCGATACGTGTTTTTTTTGCTTTAACGGCGATTGTCGTTGAGCAAGGAATGCAACCCCATTATAGCCCTAATCACATTATACAATCTTCATCAAAATCGATCGTGCCGTCACGTATCAATTGCTAATTTCCTCCCAGTAAAATACACTGTTATGTTGCTATTTAGCGAACATGTAATTTACGCGAGGATGATTCACCGCTTGAACGCTTCTGGACAAACGAACGAATAACGGGCCCCCTGACTTTTCGAAGCCTTCCTTGCAAGACAATGCTCTGGGGAAGCTTTTTTATGCGTCACTGGGTTCAAATGGGCACAATTCAATTTCTAAGAAGGCCACTTATCAGCATTTTTCAGTTAACTTAATCAGCGAGAATATCTTGGAAGGCGATTGAGAGAACTTCTTTAGTTTAGCCAAATCATATTAGTCTTAGCAATAGCTAGATACTACCTGTGCTCTGATAGGACATTTTAGTGTTTATTACTATTATGAGAAAGATTGGTGTAAATATGATACGACTGGACATATGAAAAATACAAAAAACAGGAGACCACACTCCTACCATAAAGCCCTCCGTCGCCGCTGGTTAATTGGCACGGAAAAGAAGAGAAAGAAAGATTGATTTTCCTTTGATATTCACTTTAATGATAAAATAACCTCAATGTCTAATCACCCTGTCAACCACTACGTCATTACTAAAGCAAGCTGTACAGCTAGCTGCAGATAACATATCATAGTATATATATCAACGGTTTATCCTACGAGAGTAGTATGCCGACCGTCATAAGGGCCGTATCGAACCAATTAACTTAAATTGAACGTTTTGCCCTGTGCTCATTCTCCCCCTCGTAGGCTATTGCATCTACTTCGATCATCGGCGACGGGCCGACCCATTATATAAGCAGAAAATTCGCGAACGCCGTCAAAAGGCAAAACGTGGGATGCGATTTGTGATGCCCGACACCCGGGATCACGATGCCGTGCAAAAGTTCTTCCTGCAGGAGATTCAAATAGGCGAAACGTTCCTGCAAATGGGCAATACGGAAGAGGGTGTTGAGCATCTGTCGGCCGCTGTCGCTGTCTGCGATCAGCCTCAGCAGCTTCTGCAAATTATCCAACAAACGTTACCACCACAGGTATGCCGCCCTACACTGTACCACAGACGACTTCAGTGAATTAATCGTTGAGTAACTGACAAGGGGCCTGGGAGGCGGAGAGGATTAGTTGATTTTACAAACTTGTCCTGGCTAACTAGAAACTTACATGTTCCTACTTGTTGGCCTATGCCATCCCCAAATGTAGCTCTAAGTTCGTCCTCTCCCACCCGTTGTCCGCCTTATAAATGAGTAGAAAATTGAACTGATTCTCCTTCGGCATCATGTACATATGCACCCATTTTACACAGGTTCTATCATATTGACCCACGAGTATATATATCACTTACTTAACTAGATCGAACGGGCTGTCTACTTCGTCACAGATAACTTAACCGGGTTGGCATATTTGCTTTCTTGCTCTGTTTCCGTATTTCACAGGTATTCAGTATGCTACTGAGCAGGTTGCCCGAAGTCTCGAGTAAGCTGCGACAGACCTCAATTGAGGAGGATGTCGAGTAATTAGCACTGCGGTTAGTCATCGGTGTTCTAGAATAGCAGCCTTCGTAGGCACGTTTCCCGCAGCATCAATTGTATTCACCTTTTTTTCTTTGTATGCCACACACACGCCCATACTCGACCAAACGATGTGAATTTTACGTCGAAGATGCATTTCTTTTATTGACTAAGAATGACAAATCAAATGATCGAAACCTTGGCCTTTTCAAGAGAACGGTTCGTGGAATACACATTAACATAACTACGTACTGTTGTCATTGAGCGGTAATGCAGATCCTGTGAAGGGGTGGTGGTTGACTGTGTGCGATTGAATCAAAATTAGCTTAAGAGCAAAGAACAGGAGGAAAGGTTTGATTGTGTCCGTTTAGCCCGCCGCTCTCATTTTTTAAACTGGATATCGGTCAAATCGACTCGTGTATCGCGATACGCCATTATCATCTGCATAGTTCAATAATGCTATCGTTATACCGCTAAATAGCAAAGAGTCATTTGACGTTGAATGAAATTTTTCTATTTGTTTTTTTTAAATTTTTATTTTTATTTTTTTTGTCTCTAGTCTACAAGCTGTACATTTCCTTTCCGCATGGCGTATAGAGTTCCCCCGCTATTATCGTTGTCTCATTGGTGTCGTATGAGGAAATTTCGTTGGGCAATGAAAATGCTGAAATATCCACAGGGGCTGAAGGGCTGAATAATTCACCAAATTCGAGTTT
The DNA here is from genome assembly GCA_019614645.1 of Stratiolaelaps scimitus. NCBI lineage: Eukaryota > Metazoa > Arthropoda > Arachnida > Mesostigmata > Laelapidae > Stratiolaelaps > Stratiolaelaps scimitus. The sequence continues at coordinate 744,732 of JABWDB010000035.1, read as the reverse complement.
GGCAAGGTACATTACTGACGCGAACTACATCTCCCTCCGTTTGCGCATCCCTCTTTGACGCAGTTAGTTTTGCCGGATGACGTTTGTTGTCAGGTCGATTAACCCTCGCACCAATACACTGTAATCGCGAAACGACCTTGCCATTGTTCGGTAGATAGAATCGGCAGGCGTTTCTCCGAGAAATCCACATTGCTCGATATATAGCTCTGACTAGTGGACCCCTCAATCAATATCGTATTAAAGCGAATCGTTACGTGAGAAAAACGGGTGAAAGATAGAAAGAGAGAGAGAGAAGGAGGTGTACAAGACGCGAATGGATGTGAGTGCCTGTGTATGACATGCTGCGAATTGTAGCGTGGTTGATTCATCGTCATGAACAATGATTGACAGATAGATACATACATTCGTACATATATGCTTGTAGATGATAACCTTAGCTCGAACGACGACGAGGTGAAACAGACATGAAAATCAACTGTGCATATTACACAAGAAATAGAAGAGTAACTTCCGAACATAAAAAGAAAATCGTTACTTTGATGCAATTGTTGGTAACTTGTTGCAACACACAGCTGTGTTTGTCTATTTAGATATATATACATATATATATATATATATATATATATATATATATATATATATTGGCGAATGATGGGAATAAAGACACTATTATATGACGAGTGGCGATGTTTTGATCTGTCTATACTATCATAAAACTCGAAGCGCGTTCAAAGCTCTAAACGCCCTCTAGAAAAATAATGAGGAACGCAGACGTTTTAAGCGGATCCTTAGTTTACTAGTAAAATCATTTGTTCTGTGTTCAAGCTGGATGTTAGAGCATAACAGTATGCAACTATAGCCTTTAGAACACTACGAACATGAACTCCTAGGCGGATTCCTATTTCTATTTAGATGTATTTGGATCCGACTACCTGCTATCTGTTTATCTATTAGAAACAGCAGATAGTCAGACCCAAATAAAATACTACCGCATTTCGTGGGATATTTCATGAAATCCTACGCGTTCATATGCGCCTGCAATAATGCGATGCCTTTATATCGCGCTTATAAACTGAGCTACATACAGCTTTTTCTACTCAGAATAATTGCGCTGTTCGATTTTTAGCTCGAAAGATTGGGTCATGCGCCATGAAGAAAAGTACTATTATATGGTGTTGAATAGGACGTTTATATATTCGTAGTATTAATTAGATATCTTCGTAAATTGTAGTTGCAAGCTAATTTTTCTGCGTTGTCAAGCGCATCTATGTTGCGTCAATATGGCCAGTACATTTCAAGCTTACCCCAAGTCACATTTATTACATTACGTTCGCTGCGTTCGTAACCATGTCTTCATCTGGGCCAGAACGTGCTGTGAATCCTATCTCTATACAGAATGTCTCAATAGATAGTTAACACAATTTGCAGGACATCGATCGACAGAAGTCAATTTTCGGCTATCGAATAGGCTTAGTTTTCGGTCTAAAAAAATGAGAAAAAAAAAGAAATGAGCCTTACAGGGTTCAAAAATAACGAAGCGAATAGGAGGGTGTCAAAACTAGAGTTTCTGGGGCGGTTGGCAACATGTGTGTGCGACGCGCGTACTTTAGGTAACTTTAATAGTCGAGTTAACGATTTCGTTCAAATCCGGGTTGTATATTTGCTTACTGTTTATCGGATTTAGTCTTCCAGATAGAATAAGGTAGCTTATTACCTGATGAAATAGTTTACGAACATAAACTTGTTGCAAATTGCTAAGAATCGGGAACCTTTCTAGTGGAGACAGTAGGCTGGTTACAGTTCTCCACTATTACTACTAATCATAATAAACTAGTAACGACAAATCTCACCGTGCGTCTCTCTCAGATTTTCGAACTTTCAACAGACTGTTTCGCCGTTCTAGACTTTGTGTCTACGTATCTCGATTACCTAACCACCTAACACTAATATGTCATGATCATCAGGGGTTATAGTTCAGCTGCGTTTAGTTCATCAAATGCAATTCCACAGGTTAAAACAACCAAATCCAGCTATCGTTGATTTAATTTGGTGTAAACAATCCGAATGATTGTGAGAGGAAAAAAACAAATACAAAAAAATACTCACGAGTGCAATTTCGCTTAAGTGACGCTATCATTGTTCGGTTCGAATCCCACAGGACGCACGGGATTTGAACTAATACGAAAGTGGTTCTGAAACATGGCCCACGTAGCAAAAAACACCTCCAGGGTGAAATAGAACTTAAAGAGACCTATCATTACACACTGTACCCGTAAGATATTCGAAATTGGTTCCATTGCACAGGCATCGCCCATTGCGGCTGGAGAGATGGTGAGGATTTACACTACGAGCGTTTCAGCGCTTGAGAAAGGTAAGCGATGGAGTAGTTGAAGTGTAGATGGCGAGAATGATGGCGTAACAGTTAAACATACACGAACGGTACAATATGTACCGGACGTTTGTTGATCAGTGTCGGATTGGGCGAAATTTGGCCGTTCGATAAATCAAGGGTGAGCTTGTTCCTCATAGAAAGGTTACGTTAGCAATATAACGATGTGTGTGAAAACACTGAGTTAGAAGAAAGAGCCATTCATTAGTACAGGCTATTCGAGCAAACTTTTGATTGCTGCCGTTTACTTTCCACGTGCTCGTAATGGGCCCGAGCCTTCACTGAGACATCGTTGACTCTCTCTATCTCTCTCTCTCTCTCTCTGCGCTTGCTTGGCCTTTTCAAGGACACAGCTGCAGTAGATCAGATTGAACGCCTCTCCGGATATGAAAGATGAAACCACGACCGGGATCTTCAAACTCCGGAATACGATTCTTGGAAAAACTCGCCAAGTCATTTATATATATATATATATATATATATATATATATATGGCTGTGTATTGTATACAGATTGACTGTTCCTGATACCTTTGTGGGCATTTGATACAATTCCTACTAGAGTTTCCAAATAATAATTAGTGACAGTTTGTCTCATCGAGGGCTTTTGCTAGCCTGGCTAAGTACATTCTATAATAGCAAATTCGACTTCGATGCAATCCGCCAGTTTTGAAAACCATTCATGTGGGGCGAGCTCACATGTGATAGCTTTCTACTTATGGACTACGCCAAGTGGGGTTAGCTACATTATCGGGTTTATCTTGCATCTCAGGCCCATTATCAGGACTCGCAGGATGTTTAGTACAATGTATTTGCAGGAGAGGGTCTCAACTAGAAATGGCTGGATGGACGATCACTGCGAACCGCATCGCATCAGCTATAAACTACCAAAACAAATACGATGCAAGGTTTAACTGGGGTGGCTAAGGAAATCACCTCCTACTTGGTCTGTCTGAAAAAATGATGTTTAAAGTAAGAGGCGTAACTAACTTTGGACATAAACGATCCCGTAAAGACGTCTGTGATTACAAGGCTAGCATACGTGAACAGGAGAAGGCGGACCAATTATTGATTACACGTTGTTGCAGCAGCACCCGCACTTGCGATATTTATATAAATAAGCATCTCGTTGCGGGCGTTGCGGGGACCCTGTCGCAACGAATGGCCACCACGGACTCTTGTGCGAGCTCAGCGCCGGTCGTCATCCGCGACACTCGATGCTTAATAGCTCGATACTGCCGAGCAGGAGCCACAGGGCCTCCACACTTCTGACGGACGCCGCCCTGACGGCCTCACTCTCATCCCAGCACCTCGTCCCAAAGGACGACACAGTTGACACTCTAGCACCTTCTTATGTCAACCACCCCCCGGTTACGCGGTAGCGCGTGCGGAGCGGGCCAAGCTAAGGAAGTACGCCGCACTCCAGGCAACCCACCTTTTTTCTCCCCTTGCTTTTGAAACCTTTGGAGGGTACGGCCCCCTCACTGCGAACTTCCTCGAAGGGGTCTACCATAGGCTGATCCGCGCCACCGGGGACAAGCGCGTAGGATCTTTCTTTCTGCAACGCCTGTCCATCAGCATCTCGTTCAAATGTCAATTTGGCGTGGACACAGATCTGACTCGATTACATTACTACTTGATTATTTTTCAAGCTGACCCTCAGCTGTAGTAGACAACACGATGGTGGTCTGTGTGTGTGTGTCCCATCGGTAAAATAAATCGACAATAGCTTTGCAAATTCAGTGTTAATGAAAATGTGATCATGTTTTCTGTTGATATTATCATCCAATAGAAATCTGCTGTCAGATGACGTTTAAAGGCCACCCGGTGTCAGATACATTAGTTGTCGGCAATTTAAGCAACCGTTTGTGAATGGCAGAATATCCGACGCAGAATAAGGCCAAGGCAAAATAGCAGCAAAGTCACCCGATTGCCAGTAAACAAGTTATAAGCTCATTACGATACAAAGCAACAACAGCTGCTGATGTTCAGTGTTGAAATTTCACGTTGCTTACCTTGTATTTATGATCATATTCGTGATAGTCATATTTTGCTGAGTATTGTTAAAGGGTCCAGCTGATGTCTGCTCTGTTATGGAAAAGATTTCAAGATGTATGCTATATATATATAGATGTATGCTATATATATATATATATATATATATATTGTAACCAATTACTATTCGTCGACCTCATGCTTTCTGGAAGCCTGGCTTGCCCCTCCTGTTGTACGAATTGGCCAGCAAACTCCCGGTCATGAAATATTTCGGCTGTAATATAAAGTGATATATAGGGAACGACGAGAAACAATAGCACAGTTCTCAAGTGACGTTATTTTTCATTCTTATATAATGTCACGTTATCCTTATCAAAGGTTCAGCCCATAAGTCTTTGTCTCCCTCTCCAAATACAGCTGCCGGACGTCTTGTGCGTGACGTCTTGTACTAAAGCCGCCAACGAAGCAGCGTCAATCGAGAGACAAACGATCAGTGACATCGGTGATATGAAATGAAAAATGATACATATTTGACGAAAGACAAAGTAGCACCTCCCTTTCAATGAACCTTTTCTTACGTACCGCAATATTGAGAATACGGCGAATTGAGAAGGTGGACCTAGCGGGTGCCATCGGTCCAGCGGTAAATTACCGGTTATTGCCGAGGCAGCCTCAACGCAATGATCCAGCTGTTGTTGTTATTTTTATTTCAGTACAACCTCGTTACTCGAGCATTGAATGTGCATGAACGTCCAAAATCAGTACGGAGACTAATCGAGGGTTAACAGCATATTTGAGCCAAATACGATTAGGTTAATATGTCCCTGTTAAAACATTGACGAAGGGCCTACCGTAAGTGTGTTTGTTGTTAGTGCCGCGAAGTATTCCGGCGTATGTGGTTTGGTCTGCTTGTACAAGCTTTCACTTGCCGGTCGGTATATGGTTAAACTAGAATGCGCGTATCCATCGCAAATCCATCCGCCAATAAAGGATCTACTAATCCATATTGTAGATATTGACGCCGGCTATTTCTAGCAATTCCCTTGCGACGCGATGACTGTTGTGCAGACGCAGGGGCTTGTGTCAATGTAGCGCTATCTTGTCTAGTAGTTATCCTCACCGTCCGCCGTGGAAAGGGGTTCCAGATTTTGTTCAAGGCAAACAAATATCATGCTGTGTCGTTGTGGCTGAATACCTTACGTTGTACAATATGTTGTGTTACTTGGTGGGAGTCGTTCAAGACTATGCAATTATGCCCGTGATGATATTGTGGCCATCTCTGCTGTGTGGTGGTGGTGCTGCTGTTGGTGTTGTTGTTGTCGTGTTGCTTACTTTGGCGTATCTGTAAGTGCGATGTGTATATTGTGTCGACGCGAGATTAGTTCGCCTCTAGCACTTGCGGGTTATTGAAAACGAAATACGAAATTGCAACTTCAAGCTAGGGACGATAGTGTGCAATCCTTACAGCTTAGTCCACATTGCCTCGTGGACGCTAAACATCATTGATTGACGACCCTCAACCGCCGGCCGGCGGCATACGAAAGGCAATCATATTTAGTCGGGAAGACAGCGGGTAACGTGCATGGGCGACGTCCGATGCGGTGATCAAATCTGCTATCAAATACAATGTGCTAAAAATGCTGCCTGCAATGTTCGACTGCTGCGAATAGCAAGGGCAGAAGGCAAGATGAAATAGTCCAAACAAATGTCGTTGCGCCATTCGCATTGTGACAAACAAGTGACGTGCATGCCATACATCTGCCGTGATCTCGATCGCCAGGGATACCTGAACAAATTAATTGAGCTTGCCCGTTCTTTAACCGCCCTTGTATATCAAGTAATCCCGTCTAGATTGGTTCGTTCGGAGATCACGCGTTTGTACTGATGTCGAATTGGTCGTGTCCATTTCAGCCTTCCAGCCCACTCCTGTAGTCCAAGAAGTTACACGCTGCAGTGAATTCAAATATTGCTGGCCCATGTTTTGGGGACATATGATAATCAAATAATGCTTGAAGATCGAAATTGGCCAACTATTCGCACCTTGAGTGTAAGCAGCCAGCTAAAATCGTGACTCAGTGGTACGTTTGATAAGGATATCTTTGTGCTGTACTGCTTGAGTCGGTAACAGGGTATTTGAATATATTTTTTCCTTTCTTTTATTGTGCTTGTCATTGGGTATCGGCGAATATATATATATGTATATATATATATATATATATATATATATATATATATATATGTGGTATAATAAATTTGAAGATATTTAACAGCGGATGCCTTCGGCGACAGCGATAACGCTGCCACTTACCATCAAGTTCAGCAGACCAAGTTAGGGCTCTGGGGCAGTTCGCGCATTGATGAAAATAGAATATTTTTTAGGGTAGACTGCTTCTACTCAAGAAATTAAGTGAAACTAATTACTTGAATGAGCTTGGTAGACGCCGAGATATATTTTCTCACTTGTGTAGCCTGAAACGAAATATATTTAAAAAAAAAAGTGTGCTGCAAAAAAGTCGGAATATCGGAAATGATAGCTTTGAGCTGACGCTTTCTTGAACGTACGCCCGCGCTACAGATTCCTTACCGATTTTCGAGCCAAGAATGTTTTCAATGCTTCGTGCCATGAGCGGTTGAATTATAAACGAAAAACGTTCTATTTAGCAGCACTTTCATACTTGAGATTTCAGCATAAACCAATATCCAGGCAATGCCCTCGTCTTCTTCGGGACAATGTCGGCCTCAACCCCGGTTAGACCGATGGTATAAATGGTTTATGCAAGTCTTCGGAGCAACATAGCCTGGTCACACGGCCAGCGCGGACGAAAAAGCCAAGAACAGAAAATTCGCCTCATGTGTGAAGCAGTACTACTTTTGACCTGTGGCTTTTCAAACATTGGGAGTCCGAGGGATACAATCAATAAACTTTCCACTGAAATCAGGAAAAAGGTTATGGTGCGCTATAGAAGAACCACGTGCGACCGAATTTTAAATACAAAGATATTCTTTGGATATCCAACGGGGCAACGTAATTTTCATTCTGGTCACGCTTAGGTACTAGGGAAGTGGGATCTCCTTGTTTAAAGTATACAATTAAGGAACAACAGAAGATAGTGTTCTAAGATGTATCGCATATTCGCTGGGCACAATTGTCATCGACTTGTATAAATGAGCAAATAAGTATATTTCTAATAAATACTATAGATATATATATATATATATATATGGCCTCTGATTCTGTGGCAGGCGTCCATACCGCTTTTTACGGTTTGCACCGCTCTGTGTCTTCACGAACGTGCAAGAATAACAGAGCACAGAGAGAGGGGAGAGATACTCCTTTTTTTCGAGAGAGGAGGAAATTTTTCTCAAACGCACCGACATCACCAGAAAGATTTCAGTTTCCATAAGAGTGGGTCGATCTAGTACAGGGGGGTTGACGTGGATGACAAAAGGTTATTGATACCCCGTACGCATTCAAGTGTACATGCATATTATACAACCATAATAATAATATATTCAATAGGTTTGTAAGTCCTGCAAGTAAGGTCGGTATAAACGGTATATATTGGAACGTATACATGAAAAAGGCGTTTCGTACTAAAATTACTAAGTATTAACGAAGCGTGTATTCTTTTCCGAGTCAGAAAGCGTCGAGCGCACTTCGGCCTGTTTCGCGAGCTCGGCCTGCCGGGCCCAACACCGTCACTCTTGACAGGCAACCTATCGGAGCTTTCGCGGCTCGGCATAACGCGAGCCTTCCTCGAGTGGAGTCGATTCGGTGAAAACTATGGCTACTTTTATGGCCTTCGGCCCATTATCGTTACGACCGACAGCGAGCTGTTGCACAAGGTTATATTCAAGGATGCCCACCTGTTCTACAATCGCGCGGTTCGTTAACCCATTGATGTGCCACCTGTGTATATTCAGGATAGATGGACGGTGCGACCGAGAAGCAAGTTGGATAGTTGCGATATTCGAAGCGACCCCTTTACGTCTACGAACGATTTGAGCTATAGCACAAAACTCTTGCCTCATAGAACACTGTATAAGAGAGTTGTGAGAGCAGCATCTGGGCAACTCGGCACGATGATTCTAATGGATATGAAAGTGTGATTGCATTAGTTCCATTCGACGTCGTTGGAACTTGTGCAATCACACGCCCCCACAATTTGCTGTTGCATTGTTTCTTTATAAATCCCAAGCCATCGATATTGATTGTGCATTAGTGCTTGGCTTGCGCGGAAGATGATAAATCAATGCGGTGATGAAAATTCACGATACTTAAATCAAATATATATATATATATATATCTATATATGTGTGTTGCTTATTACTGTCGCAAAAATCGCGTCAAGCAAAATTTCCGGCACATATGTCTCCCCTCTGCGACCGGACGGTATAGCTAATCTCTGGATGTTTCGCGCTCGTTTTCTTGTACCTACCTTTCGGCGAGGTGCAGTTTCAATTTAATCTCGATGCCTCGCATCCTACAGCTGGCCGACAAGTACACGTTCTTCGAGATCCTGTAGAAATCAAAGCTTTCCGGACCCAATTCACGTCGGCCTTCACAGCAAACAAGCTGAAAAAGGTATAGACGGTGTTGTGCAATTCGTTTTGTTTCAATTCAAATATAAGATGTATTTATGGAACCGCGATTCTACAAACGCTCATTTTCTCATCATATCATACAGGCACGAGGGGATGAATTATCGAACCGGATATCGAATTGCTGAGGGTATTTATCACAAAAGTAATTAATTATTTTTTTTTTATTTATATATATATATATATTCTGAAACAGTAGCTTATTTATTTACAATGCTTGCGTCGTACTGAGGACTACTGAAGTGTAACCACTGTTCAACTGCTACGAACTTGAAGGCGGTTAATACGGCCGAAGAAAGCGTGCGCACCTTTATGTCGGTGATCAACGATTTGGCCGCATCGTGCGGCGAGTTCGAGATCACGGAACCGCTTCGATTGCTAGCGATGGATGCAGTCGGTCGTACATCGTTTGGGTTAGCCTTTGACGTACAGAAAACCAAGGAAGTCCCTCTCGTTGTACAACAGGCCGAAGAACTCGCGGTGAAGAATCTCAACACTGTGAAGGAATTTATTGCAAGTACGCACAGTAGTATAAGTAAGACGATATAAAGGTAGTCCTGAAATACAAGATACTTACAAGACAATCTGTTTGTGATGACTGCTAAGAGAAGGAACATTTCTACCGAAATCAATTCTACATGATGCCGCCAATTAATATTTAACTGTGCCCTACACTGTGAAGTATCTATTACACGTTATGATCGTATTGTTTCAATAATAAAATGAATACTTATGTATAGTTTGCAGCTCACTTCAGGTTTTTATAAGAACTCTACCGGAATGGTCAACTTCGTTGTTGAGATTATTTTTACCAGATCATTGCACTGTGTTGATTTTCAGCCTGCTTACCACGTTCGTTAGTTCAACCCGTGCTGAAGGTGCTCTACGCAACCAATCTTCTTGGAAATACGATCGATCCGTTGACGAAAACCATCGGAGCTATCCTTGATGTCCGGCAGGAAGAACATCTCATTAAGCGACATGACATAATAGACAATCTGGTGTCCAGGCACATCTTCGGTAGGGATCGGAATTGTTCACCTACTTCCGAGATTGATCGCCACTTCTACACTTAGGCATTTATAGATTTTTTATTTTATTTTACTTATGTAAACTACTCTCGTCGACGCATTTTCTAGGTCGGCCCATGACACGTCCCGAGATTGTCGCCAATGCAACGGTAGCATTCTTCGCCGGCTTTGACACGCTCGCAGTCACGCTTGCTATGATAGTCTTTCGTCTTGGACGTCACAGTTCGTGGCAGGACAAAATTCGGGAGGACATCACTGAGATGTGGGACGATACGGATCTTTATGGAAGTATCGGCAAACTTAAAAAGCTCGAAAAGTTTGTTTGCGAAACGCTCAGGTATGGCCACTCGCTTGTTGGTAAACGTTTCTCGCCGCAGTGGGACGCAGTATTTTATTCAGGAGTAAAAAAAACAATCCAGGTTATTTCTTGGCAAAAAACGACTTGCTCACGTTAGGAAGATCTCGGTTGGGCATATACAGGCGACATATTCAATGTATTTTCTAATATGTTGTTTACAGATTAGATCCTCCCGCGCCAGCGTTCGTCACACGAGAAGCCGCTGAAGACTACAGGCATGGAGAGCTATTTATTCCAAAAGGGACTTCTGTTCAAGCGCCCCTCACAATTCTCCACCGAGACCCCAAGTATGTTAGAAGCATATGTCGAAAGCACACATAGCGTGTATGAAACGCGCCCTTGCGTTCGACAATATACGGAGAGATGTTTCCTTTTCACGGTTCTACGGGCCAAATTGCACCATTCGAATAGAAATTCTCGCTCTGCAAATTGACATGATCATTTCTATATCAGGTTCGGACGTAAGCTAATTGCACATAGTGAGCTTGTCCCGTTGCACTCCATAATTCACATTCATGCAAGTCAGTGTCGCTTTAGAGAGCACAGAAAAGAAGGTCCTTCATGGAATTAGATACTTATATATATAATAGTTTCGCAGTTATATTCGTTCATGGATGATGCGCTCAGCCGAACCTGATACCTCCATGGTGACGTTATGTCACGCACGAACACATTTAGAAACAGCTAGTTTTAATATTATCAATGTGATTAATAATGATATAATGAATTATGAATATACCCGGTTACGCAGTAGCGCGTGCGGAGCGGGCAAAGCTGAGGAAGTACGCCGCACTCCAAGCAACGCATCTGTTTTCCCCCCTTGCCTTTGAGACCCTGGGCGGGCACGGCCCTCTCACGGCGAACTTCCTCGAGGGGGTCTACCACAGGTTGATCCGCCCCACCGGGGACAAGCGCGCTGGCTCTTTCCTCCTGCAGCGCCTGTCCCTCGCTGTGCAGAGAGGCAATGCCATCGCCTTCCTCGGGACATTGTCGTCCTCACCCCCCCCCACCTTCATAATCCCTAGAAATTCCGACCTATTGTAACGTTTAATATATTATAATAAATGTGTTACCACTGAATATAATTATTAATAGTATGGATAATGTTGAAATGCGCATATAAGTGAAACATATCGAATTCAATGTATGACTATTTTCTCTAATTTATAGGGGCAATTTTAAACTGAACAAATGCTAACCTGACTCATAACGCGCTGCTCAGCGTCACTCGGTTCACTGATGCTTCCTTACGCGATTGCAACTTGTTTGGTTAATAGCTAGCACGAGAAACAGACTTAGTTTAATGTAAAGTTACATACAACAGCTGTCCGTTCACGCAAGTACAATATGGTGAATGTTCAATATGTGTTTCATTTTCAGAGTTTATCCTGACCCTGACGAGTTCGACCCTGAGCATTTTTCAGAACGCGTTTCCCCAGTGCACTTCATGCCATTCGGTGAGGGTCCGCGCAACTGTGTGGGAATGAGATTCGCTTTGCTTCAGGTTAAACTGGCTGTGGTCCGCCTCCTTCAGCGATACCACATCCACCTCGGTGAAGTGTGTAAGGTAAGATTTGCCGATGTAGGACCTGCCCTTCACTGTGAACGCGTCGTCACGAGCACAGCCGACAGAGGCTTGCAAAAGACGTAGCTGAAGTCGTATCTATTGGAGTCGCATGTCTCCCGGTGTTTCAAATGAGTTTTTCCCGTGTGAATTGCCGCGGTGGATTCAATTGATGGTACGATACGTTTCGGTCTGTTGATGGTGAGGCTATCCTTAGCTGAGCATATTCGTATATAGAGTTAGCCAGTGGTCTCTCTGGCTGGAGAGACACGTTGGCGAGGTTGGATACAGTGCCAAGCTAGCAGGCCCAGCGGGCCTGTTTGTTGTGTCGGCTAACAATGTAGAACTTTTTATTTCAGGACATGCGCGAACTCACCTTGCTAGATTCCGGTATCCTGCGACGGCCAGCAGAACTCGTCGTGAGACTAGACCCGGTGACCGTTTAATCCCTGCTACCTGTGCCCAGTACAGAAATTTAGTAGTCGCTACGATTTCATTTTCAATCCCAATTGTGTTTGGGTTAGTTAGCAGCAGCGTCGAGTGAGTTTTTCGATTGATGTCGGCCAGGGTGCCTATAAGATTCCGTTTTGTTCCATGTAAATCGAACCACTAATCAAGGAGTGAATTTTACTCGGCACTAAGGCGTACGATGTCTAGCGCTGTGGTCATTACCGACAGCCTAGCGTAAGCTTGAAAGCGGGGAGCACCTGTGAATTAGCGTTGAACGATTGGCTCCTGAAGCTCCAGCATGCTTGTTTATACAAACCACGCAAGTATACTGTGACGCTTGTTGCGATCACATATGTACAATATAGCCTGAACGCGGACGTCTCCATTAATTTGTATCTCAGTTTAGAGCAAGTAACAGGAGAACCTTCAGGGAGTTGTGTGTCCACCGAGCAATTGCTCAGAGGTTAACCCAGCTGTCCGATATTCGTCTGACGACAAAGCGCTACAGGATCCAAGCTCGCAAATTGTAAAATAGGCCTTGATCATTTTCTGCGATCATTATCCCGCCAGGGTACAAAGCATCGAGAATGCCGAATCACACACGGATTTCGCTATCAGAAATGTACCAGAAGCTTCGACTGAGGTTATCGGTGTTGTCGACCAGATCAGATGGGCGGACCCTGTAGTAATTCGTAATACGCTTATTGCTGAAATCGATAGCATTTACACGACTGATAACGGCAACGGTGGCCTTTGCTTATCGCGAGTTATTATCCGAAATATAATTACTAAGTACGAAGACGTCAATGGGTGTTGAATGATCCATACACGCCGTAATGAGTACACGTAATGACCATGGCAATGTACAATAAACGCGCTTTGTTATTTTAAGTGCATTTAAAGTTTGAGTTGCTTGTATTTGTCGCCGTCTCCCTGTGATTCGTGCGCAGGTGATTTGAAAAGACAATAATCCAATCAAGCTATCTCGAATGAGAGAAACAATTTTGTAGCGAAGAATTTCGTGTACAGGCTGTATAATAATACAATCTATTTACGTAAGTAGAAGATGCTTGTTTTAACGTGAGTAGAAGTCCTATGGTTGAAGTCGTCGTCTGCACAAGCTGTGTGATGGATTCACAACTTTTGGTGGAGTTTACTAACATCAAACAATATAAATGTTAGGTACAAGTGTGCATGAGCTACTTAGCTGGAGTAAGGACGGCCTGGGAGCTAACCGAAATTCTCGCATCAAATGAGCTTACAATGCAGATATTTCTGCCATACTTACAGCCTATGCAGACTATATAGATACCATAGTCCATGTTAATGTCTCACTATCGATAGGATGTTCTCATGATCACACATATTTGGCATAATGGTTAATATCTCGGGCATTGGTGGGTCTAAGGTTCGTGAACGATAAATGTGTTAGGTAGGTGAATAAGTTTCCTGTAACGGCATGTTCGGCCAACCAGCGGTGGAAGGTTTATGCTTTCGTGGAAGGGGGCCGATCCTTGAACTGGGATGGGATGGCAAACAGCAAAGCCGATGATCGGTGGTGTCGTTCGTTTTTACGACATCTACGAATGGAAGCGACATGGTGGACGGACATCTACGTTAAGCACATCTACTTTAAACACTACATCTACTTTAAGAGTTATGATGCAACTCAGATAAGAGTGAAGTTAGATGCAGTTTACCCGGGAGTCTGCCCCGTCGTATGAAATTGTGCGCTATTGCATCAGCGAATATGAACGGGGTCGAGCCTGTGACAAAGGGGGACCCAAAATAGGTACAGAATAAACAAAATGTGCAAAAAAATAGCAGAGATAGTGCTCCAGGATCGTCAGGTTTAGACCCTAAAGATAGTGGATGCGATAAGGGTTAGCAAGGGTTCAGTTATTTCCATCCGATACAGCGATCTCGATATGAGAAAGCTGAACAGCAAGTGAGTGCCGGACCGCTTGACTGGAGACCAAATCGATGCTTTCCGCACGCTGTCCCAAGTGGATGAAGAGATCCGCGGAACTTTCGCCGCCGATTCGTAACCGTTGATGAAATTTGGATTCAGCATTGCACACCCCAAGGCAAGCAAGCCACTCGTGGGTGGACTGCACGGGATGGAAGGCCGCCGACAACGGTCAGGACAGAAAAACGGTCAGGACCTGCTCAGAAGTCACATCCAACGATCACTAAACTGGTAGCGTTGGGCTTAGAAATTGTCAACAACGCCACCCTGTTCTTCAGATCTAGCTCCGAATGACTAGTTCCTTTTCAATAATCCTAAGTCGCACCTCAGGACCCAACGCCACAATATAAGTGATATCGTTGGAGTCTCTGTAGAGGGGAGTATTTTGGGCCTATGTAAACACTGTTTTACTAGAACAGGATAAAATCACTTGACTACTGGACTAGAACGAGCATTGAGCGTCAGCGGTAACATACTGAATAAACGCATCAATATTTTCCCTGAAGAATTGTCTGCGTTCTGTACCGGAAACTTATTGAACCGTCTATTACGCATCCAGAAAAACAACACCAAAGAAATAGCACAATGTAAAGAGTCCTTTAGTTTCTGCCAAGGGAGGCCATTAATATGATATATATATATATATATATATATATATATATATATATATACAATATAAGCTAATATAAATGTTGTTGCCATTATTATTATGGTATTTAAGGGTATCTACTTCTATTATCTCAGTAAGCGCGCCAGTCTCCAAGCCAAATTGGTGCTGGTGCGCTCAGAGCATGCAACATCAATGGCATATGCTGTTTATATGTTTGGACACTTCGTAGATCATTCTAAGATCATCTGCGTTGTGTAGTTCACTAATTGGAGCCAGCACAATAGACCCCTGTCCCTGGTGACACCACATTTTGCAACACCACTAGTCCCGCGTGAAATGAAATTCTTTTGGGCGCTCCCGAGGTCATCAGTGTGTTTTTTTTAGGTACGGGCACCATACTTTCGAACAATACAGAAGCTTTGGTACCATCAATCCATTGTAGCGTGTGATATAAGAGCCAGCGCCCCCCCGCCCTAATATCAAAACAGCGAAAAATTGCGTTCTTGTCGCACCGCTGATGTCAAGAATAGATCTTCAGAACAGTCGACTGCCCACGCAGGATCCCTGTGGCGCTCCCCACAGACATTTACCAAGTGATCTAAATTTGTCGTTTACTTTTATCTTAACTTGCAAGTTCCTAATATTGCTGCATGCCAAGTCAGGCTATGCTTTTGAACTGTCAATCTGGGGTTTGCTCAATTTCGAAACGAGGCAGGAATGGGAGTCAAATGAGTTGGAAAGATAAAATAATAATAATAATAATAATATCATAAGTCAAAAATGTTGTTTTCTATATTTGATACAATGCCGGCGTTCGGTCTGAGTTGGCAACATTTTGGTACAATCCAATTTTTATAACTGCGGCTGTAAGTATCAAACAAAAGAGGCTCAGCCAGGGCCGCCACAAGGTCTGGTAAAAACAGGTGAATCACAAATGACAGATGTAGACACGTTGGTGATGAGCCCTATCATCGTTTTGTCGCGCACGAAATTCGGTTGACACGTTTGCAACACCGGCACGTGCGAATGGAGAGCGCAAATCCTATTGGATTTTATTCGAACGACCCGAGCGGGGGACGAGCACGTTTCTGCTCTTGGAACAATCCCTGCTACAAGTCCTGGCGAATCGAACTCGGCGACTTGGCCAGCTGCGAAGCAGACAATGCACCTTAGTTGACTGCCACCGCTTCTCGGTGTACGTAACATAACATAACATAACATTTGCGGTTTATTTCCGGAACTGCAATTTTACAATGCTTAAGTTCTCGATTAAAAATAGGGTAAAAGGGTATGTCTGTTATAGTGTGGATAGCCCCCCCCCCCCCCTGGTTGTTAGTGCCGTTGTTCTGACGATGATTGAGGACTTGTAAGTGACGCTGTCGTGTTTTTATTATCCCTGAATATATTGTGCGGTAAACACATACTGCAACGCAACTCGTTCGCTTTGTTTTTTCGGTGGAGATCGTTATGTTATTTATTATCTATTATACCGTAAAAAAGTCATGTGTATATAGTGACAATCGACGCTGAAAAGCGGCGTATTATTTGCATCGACAGTGAACTCCGTGCGGAAGTAGTGCCGACACATACACACGGTACGCTGTGGTGAACGCCTACGTGGAATTGAGATATTTGTGTTACTGAAGTTTTAATCCCGTTATTCCGTATGCTTCGAAATATCACCATTGCACGTCGTTGATTTACAAGTCTAGCTATTTCATAGCTAATTCATACGTTGTAAATATGCTAATGCATAGTCGATCCTCATATCGCACCCCTTCACACTGATGCCTCAAGGGAAGGTACCGCCATGCTGAGGTTTGCCCTCCTTCGTAGAAGCACCTCAAACCACCGTTCTCCTTTAGGCTGTCATCGAGAATCTCTGAGTCAGGTCGCATCAGGAAATGATGTTGCGGTATCAGGCCCACCTAGGTCGCTTTCAATGGACCGGTGGGTCGCGCAATCGTTGGCCTTGCGTTTGACGCGCAGGAAACGGGAGGACACCCCTCTCGTTGTTCAGCCCATCAAAGGGTTCTCTCGCACAGGGAACCGCAGTACAGGCATGGAGTTCATTGCAGATACGATCTTAGAAATTCGACGATACACATTAGTCGTTAGATATACGAAGCGATGAGCAAGAGTTTCATTAACGATCGGAAATAGCCTGGTATAAGATACGCGCACAGGGCAGAATTGCCGCCAAGCAGCAATATGTGAGAAACGGTATAGCAAAGCATCGGTTTGAGCAGAAGATGGCCAATGTGAATCTGGTTTGCTTCGCGTACTGACAGGTTAAGTAGGTTCGTATGCTTACTACTGTCACATTTATAGGAGAGTAAAACAAAACAGATAAAATGATGGCCAAACAATAGTTTAGGGACATTCTGGGGTGGATATTATGCTCACCGAACTCATGACAGTATTGGCCTGTATTGACGCAATGGGACTCTCATACTTACTGACGCTGGTCTAAGCTATGTTCGTTTACAAATCTGTAATTAAAGTTTCTGCAGGAAGGTTCTATCATATGGCTTCCTTGCCGGAAATAAGCGCACGACACCATTCACATCGGCTATCGTGTATACGTGCCGGAAGAATTCTCTGGACAATGAGATGACTCGATTGCCTGATAACATTACTTTTTTTCTTCTACTTTTACTACTGCTATAGCTACGTGTATAGAAGCCTGTCTACGAGCCGCAATAACACGGCCAGGTGAAGATCCGCTACGCTACTAAACTCCTAGCCAACAGAAACTTTCCAGTGGCGAAAACCATCGAAGCAATTGTCGACAGTCGAAGGCGGTATAGCTTACGTCAGCACCATCATTCTTATTCTAATTTTTAAATGTCTTCAACGATACATTTGGAAGGTGCGAATGTGTCAATGACGATGAAGTGAGACCTTTCGTCTAAGAGCCAATGAATCACAGGGATCGATAAGGAATCACTGTGCGTTGGGTTTATAAAAAGAAAACCTCACAGGCCAGACGAACGATATTGAATGAATGTTTGGCCGAAAACATTGTGGAGTCATCCGATATATAATATTCTCCTGATATAAGATCGCTAGACCACGGTTGTATTGGCCAATTGAAGAGGGGACTGAGAGAGAGACCAACCAGCAAAATTGGAAAGAGTTCAGCAGGTACTCAGAGATCAAGTATATAATCCCTCACATCGATATCATTATGAAGGGCGTGCAAGAGCTACAAAGAAAAACGGTGACAGCGTGCAATAAACTCTCAGGGATCATAGTTGTCACACAGAAAAACATAGTACTTTATTAGCGCGAATTAATCACTTGGCTACCAAGGAAACAATCCGGCATGTTTGTGCGAATCAATCAAATAACCGTGTCCGTCTATATCCAATAGTTCAATGCGACCCGTTGTGCTCACTCGGTGTGTTTTCGTTGTACGCAAGCGAGTCAGAATTCGCTCAATATGCGCAACGCTGTCGTCCCTACGTACCACATCTGATTTCTCCATTTATTTGCGGCTCTCGAAAATCATAGAGGAGAGTTGCTAAGCTGATAATCCAACAGTTTCAACAGACGTCTCAGACAAAGTTACTGGGAGTTACCAAAAGCGGAGTCGTTTGTGCTGTTTGAAAGTCGCCTGGGCAACACTGCTGAGGCAGTTATCGCCATGACGACATGAATGGGAGCCGAGCTGACCTCTTGCCCCAACCGGGACCGGGTTCATCGTCCGACCAGCGTACTTACTATTGTACATTATTTCTGCCTGTTTGTCGGGACAACGGTGTAAACCAGTACGTTTTATGATTATACGTGTATATTATTTTAGTGAAATAGAACACTAATGACGACAACTTCGGACGCAGGTCTGAGCATTGGATAGTAGTATAATTTGGACTTCGCACTGGATCGTATTTAGGATCTCGGTATAATAAACATTAATACTTATTTATGTTTACTTATGTATTACTATATACGTTTTAATTATATCCGTGATTACTCACGTGATTTAATCAGACTGCAAAGCACTGAGTGTATGAGCATTTAACAAGACAACAGATCTGTTTCAGAACCTATTCAGAACCTTATCAAACCTATTCTCATGCAAACAAAGGCTCACTCCTACCAACCTTGCATATGCCGTCATATAGCTAAACAAAATATTGACTTCCCGCCACTAAATAGCAGAATAAAACATAATACGCTTTGTAAATTTGCGGAATTACTCTTAACAATACGTGCTCATATAATAAACCACCAACCGTTTGGTAAATAGAGGAGAATTTGTATAGTATTATAAACATATATTATTGGAACCACGTAACGCCAGTGTGGCGCTCCGACACAGCTGCACGAGGCTGACAATAAACAAATAGTAATAATAATAATAATAGCAATGATAATATGTTTATGAAGTCGTTTGTTCCATTTCGTTCCCCTCACGTTGTTTTTTAATGAAAATACCAAAATCCGCCAGGTCAACTCAAATCAACTTTAATGTGTCAAGTTTCACAAGATGACAGCACAACAGGCAGCATCCGCCATCTGTGAATGACACTAGCCGACTTTGGCTGCATTCGAACGACAGTTGCTGCTGCTGCTGCAGCAGCAGCAGCAGCAGCAGCAGTACCACGACCACCACTACCACCATCACCATAAAGAAGCGAACAAACTCTGGGACTGACAATGCGGCGGCGTTCCGCCGGCGCACCATTCTTCTTCTTCTTCTTCTGAGAGCTTGGCGCTTCTCGCTCCATAAATCTCTCAGGATAGAGATGCGTGAGGTGCAAAGAACCTCAGAGCGTCGATCGTACGCTACGCCAATTCCCGCAGAGACTGCAGACATTGTTCCGTCGGGCCGGAAGGACACGAGACACAGCATGGTGACTCGGCTGAAAATGTTATGCAAGCATATTGCAGTGAGTTTACGCTGCGGGAAGCATTTCGTGATATTGTATTACAACAATTAGTAAATGTATTTTCAACGACAATAAGAACAACAGCAGCAACAACAACAACAACAACAACAACAAAACGATAATGGGATAATTGGCTATATTGTTCGAGCGTGGTTGATGTGCATGTACTTTGTCACATTACTTTGTTACATTTATATGTAATGCTTTTATTGGCAAAAAAAACACCCCCCTTTTATTTTATTTTTATCTCTTTTATTTATTTTTATTTTATCGAGAACTAAAGCGTATTGTATTGCAGTTCCGAAAATAAACTTGATTTTGAAACTTGAAACTTGTCTGACGAGAAAAATATTAATAGAGCACATGAGGTCTACAAGGATGAAACACAATATGTAATGCCGCTCAAAATAATAACTCGCTAGCAAACCATCTCAAAAGCTGATCTTTGGACATAGACGCCCACCGTGAGCTCGGCGGCCTGGACGGCTAAGTCTCTGACTGTAAAACGGTCGGAGGCCGCAGAGGAAATGTTCTATTTTCTTTAATTATCCTACAAACCCTTACCTTATTGTTGCGTTACCTGATCTGTGGGTTCTCCATTTAGCATCGTCTGCTATGGCCAATCACGTTCAGAAAATCGGGATGTTATACTCATGCGTTCAAGTCAAAACAAGAGAATATGTTGACCTTTCAGCATATGTCAGCCTCAATTTCGTTCTAGGCAATTTAGGTTTGTTTCAATCCTACTACAGCATCTCTATTGGAGTTTGAAACAATGTCCCGTCTCAATGACCTTTCAAATCCATTGACTTCCACCAAAGTCCTTTGTTACGTTTATCGATAACACGGCTCCTTTGGGGAGTCGATACCGTTGACCACTATCGGCCTTTAATCCAACTCGTAGCATGGTCGTGGTGATCCACAATGAATAGTAAGCCTTGTTAGGTAGTTTAAGAGTCACATTCAAAAGTATCATTTACTCGTTAACAACCGAAGACAATGGATATCAGGAGGTCCATAATCACAGATGTCACAGATATGCCAAGTACAGTGTCATATGTGCGTGACATTAAGCGTTGTCTCATGTTAGGATTAATTGATTTTCCACTCGTAAGCCACTACGATCTGACTCTTTTTCCAAAAATACCAAAAAAATGATCACAATTACATTTTTCACATTACCATGTTACTTGTTGCGAATCCCACAAGGGATACGGGTCCTGCAAACATTCGACGAGTATATCTTGTCATCTTCTGATGTCAAATAGGCTCGAATGCATTTGGATGGCGACCATTAGTAATGCGAGCATTTCTCCATTAAGGCGACGGGGAAATCATTAAGATTTGCCGTCGACGTTTCGTTGGGCGATTAAGCCATTGCGTTACCCCTACAAAGTTCCCCTTTTCTATTATGACTCTCGCTTGGTCGCTGAACATCTAATATTCGTCAACGATAGAACATTAACCAAACGCCCAAAAGCTGCCCGTGACACGATCGTGTTGTGTCAATGTGATTTAGCTATAGAATCATTGAAGACACCGTGGCGCTTGTTATCGTATCCCGGGCAATCTTGCCTGTCATTCCTTTGTCGCGATCCTCTCCGTCCGTCGAGAGGGAGATAAGTGATTCTTGCCAATGTCCCCTACCTGAAATATATTTGTCATGGCACTGTTCCATTTGTTACGCGTTTGTCAACATCGCTCTTCGGTCGGCGCGAGTTTCAAGTAACAAAAAAAAATGTGGCCACTGCTGCTGCTGATCCTGACCTCGCTGCTCGTCCTAGCCTACAGGTGAGTACCCTTTGTCCGTGATACCCACTTCGTGAAACTCGCATCTGACATTGTTGGTGGTTGAACGCGAGCGGGCTGCAGACGAAGTAGCTGCTCACGGTTTTGTCGAAACAGATGTTTTGCTGTAGGAGTGATGGTTGCCGGAAGCGAAGAACTGTGTGAGTCCAATCGAATAGCCAACTCGAAGATATCGTCTCCTCGTTTGTGTGTCCTACACTTCAGTTTAGTATTGGGCAAGATATCAGGAGTGCCTAGCGATATATATATATATATATATATATATTAATAATCTCGATGTATATAACGGAGAAATGTTTGTATCAAGACAAAATTGCCGCGAATTCTTGTGATCAATAACATACAAAAAGATCTACTTCGTAACACATTTTGCCACAAGAGACCACGGTTCATGTTGAGCTCATTGCCGAACCGAACGATTTGCAAAGCGTCCCATTCACGGAATCCCAGAATCCCCAAGCGCGAGCGCCTAACTCACTCCCCGGTGTGTTCCTGTGAAAAATTCGTCTTTTCCGACCAGACGTCGACGAGCGCATTTCGCCCTCTTCCGCAGATTGGGTCTGCCTGGTCCTGTGCCCTCGCTGCTGACAGGCAGTCTTCTAGAGATTTCACGGCTCGGCTACACCGAGGCGTTTCGGGGCTGGCAACGCCGTTTTGGAGCCACCTACGGTTACTTCTACGGACTTCGTCCGGTCATTGTGACAACTGACGGTGAACTGTTACACAAGGTCATCTTTAAGGATGCACATCTCTTCTACAGCCGAACGGTTTGTCGAGATCGGGAAAGTTCACTGTATCGAAATCAATATGACCCTCATACAAATTGACGAGTATTCAATCATATCCATCGAAACCGTCGAAGGATAATACCTCAAACAAATCATAGTATACATTATCATGACAGCCATAATAATATTATGGGCTCCCGTCGAATTTTACTAGTATGTTCTTTATCTGAACGTATGCATGCGACGTCATTTGAGTCATACGTATTTCCAATGAAGTTGATGCGTACTAATTAACTCAGATTTGCTATATCTGAACTCACCGTTTTGCGAACGGTGGACGGCAGTTCCAGTTCAATTTGGATACGTCTCATCCGGTCTCTGGGAAGCAGCTTCACATACTTCGAGATCCTGCTCAAATCAAGGCTATTCGAACGCAGTTCACATCGGCGTTCACGTCAAACAAACTCAAAAAGGTGTGTTGATAAAAAATATATGTGTCGTCGTCGTCGTTGTTGTTGTTGTACATTTGTTATTAACTATGATCAGTTTGGGACTACAGGGGGAGAAGTTAATTATCTTTAACAGATCTTGGCAATCGACTGGCAAAACGTTCGTGCCTAGTCAGAGACACCTGGTACATGACTTCGATGATCTTTGGAAACTCTACTTATCATTTGATGCGTTTCGTTAATATTAAGCGATTTGATAGCGTCCATGGCGATTTAGCGCCGGATCAAAATCGTATAAGCGTTTCTTCCTGTATTTCAATATTGCCTTTTTTTTCACAATATTCACACTTAATCTCCCATGTAGTACCGCTACACTATACAAGTGTTAATTTGCTGACTTTGCATCGTGGAAATTGAGGAAAGTTGCTTTTTTTTGGTATATGATCCAGTTCAAAAAGATATGCGTGTACTCGGAGATAACGAGTGATTCGATGAGAATAAAAACAAATCGGACTGACTAGGCTATTTTTCATTTGACAGCAAATGCAACTTGTCCCGGAGCTCCTCGCGTGAGATAGTGTACGATAGTAGAAATAACACAAGATACACTTACCATCAGGAAAGACTCAAATCGATTGTGACTATATTTCTAGGTGACCAAGACACAGGAAGAGAGCATCCGCATATTCCTTTCGGTCGTAGAATCTCTCGTTGAATCGGGGAAAGATTTCGAAATTTCCGAACCGTTCAAACGGCTTGCAATGGACGCGGTCAGCCGCACATCGTTCGGCCTAGCTCTTCCCGTACAGACAGTCAAAGAGGTTCCAGAGATTCTCCACCTGTGCGAGGTGCTGGCGCTTGAGAATCTCAATTCTAAACAAGAGTTTATTGCAAGTATGTCATGTGGACTTACACATAATTCATAGTAATTATATCTAACGAGGGAAATCCTCCTAGTTGAATAGGCCCCCCATTGCGATCGTACAGCAACTTCAAGACGGCAACGTGCAACAAAACGATGGTTGACTGGTCCAGTCATTGTGAGATGGCTCAGAGGATGCGCTGTCCTCACACTTCGCTGGGTTCTCCGCGGTAGTCAGCCCCTTCGCGATGTTCACGACATCAGACAATTTCGGTACCTTACCGTGCCACGGTGCTCAAATAAAGTCGAGCCACCAACGCCAAGCGAAAATCACTTCTTCAGTTGGCGGACTCAGGAAGTTCACTAGATGCAGGAAGTTCACGCAAGTGCACAGTCGCCGGCGAATTCGTTTGGTCCGTTCGAGCCCACAAAGGCCAAGCCAGAGAAGGCACAAAGAGATCTAGCCAAATTGTGTCGGCAGGATGGATGGATCACTTGTCCGGCACTTGCGAGCCAGCCTAAACTGTTGGCTAACGAATAACAATGACGGCATCAACCTACCTTTACGAGGAGGAGGCCTATTGATAAGTGGTCAGTGAGGCAACGCGTGTATGCTCATGTAGTTTCTATTACACCACCGATAGAGACCAATGAGAGATCCAAGTTAGAATCCTAACGCTCTTCGTCATTGAGAAACTCTGCTAATGTTTCACAAAATAACACTGGATATTTGCACAGGTTTGAAAAATACAATTTGACTATCTTAGATGTATGGTTGCGATGACAGCCGAGTCGTGAAATGCGCTCGGCATCTACTCATGGGAATGTATCCTCGCGACATCGGCATTACTTATAGTATACTTGCGCCTACGGATGAAGTGATCTCCGAAAGGACCTTCAAAGTAGATGCGGATTTTGAGTCGAGATTAAGGCGGAGAATCCCAGACGCTTCGCCGAAACTCAAACGGTTCTTTACGTCACACGGACTCATTATATATATATATATAAATATATATATATATATATATATATATATATAGGGGGGGGTGCCGTGCTGACGTGCAGGACAACACCTTGACCGCACCTGGAACTCTTGTCGGTGTTCAGTGGCACCGCCCTTCCCGGTATCGCTTGCTGTATTTCTTCAGTTAGGGGCGGTGAAGTGTGTACATGCTAAGCTACGGGCACTTCGCATCTTCCTTGCTGTACGGACATGACGTGGTTAGCTGACTCTAAGCTGTTTCCCTTCTTTTTTTTCGGCAAACCTCCACTTCCCGCCCGTAAACGACTACTTTGGTCAATAGGATGTCTGTAGAAAGCCCCATGTATGTAAACACGTAGTATTTACGGCGCATACCCGGGGGTGTCCGGTGCCTTCCTTTCTGCACAGTGGTAGCTGTGTCCTAGGCCACGTTAGTTGCCACTGCTAATTTCAAATATTTCTGAGAAGATACAGCCCTTAGAAGTAAATATGGCTTCACTCAGATTTAAATCTCCAACTCTACAAAACTCCTTTTGATTCTAACACTGCCTCCCTTAGCCACCACACCATGCCCGCATGCATATATACACATATATATATATATTCATATTTTAACTAACAAGATCTTTGACGACGATCGATCCCTCATTCGGTTTCCCATATCCGTTCAACTTCAAGCGTGCCTGCCGCTCAGCGTAACTCAGCCCATCCTGAAGGCACTCTACGCCCTCAAACTGCTGGCGAACAACATTGACCCGTTGACAAAGAAACTTGGCGCGATCATCAACGCCCGAAAGGCAAACCCTAGCCGTCGTGACGACATTATCGATAATTTTCTTCACAAGCAGATCTTGGGTAAGAGCCGACTGCAGCGCTCTACGAGCTGTCTTTTCGATAGGGCGCACCTATAAACGTCCATAGAACTTACAGCGAAGATGCATTAATAATAATAATAATATTAATAATAATCGTCATTTTTAGCAGCATCTCACACGTAGAAATAAGCATTGTTCTTGAGAGGCGCATTTGGACGAGATGCAACCAATAAACAGAAACTGATCATTGGTGTTATACTCGCCAAATGATCCCCCTTAATTTTCTGAGTGACCCGAAACATAGGGCATTTCTAGGAGCTAGACGACAATCGTGTATATAGACAGCAACAAGCAATTCTCGGCTAGCTAATAGTTCAACCGTTCCTGCAGGGCGTCAGATGACAGACGCTGAAATGGTCGCAAACGCGACAGCAGCCTATTTTGCTGGTTTCGAAACGAGCGCTGTGACGCTCGCAATTGTCACGTTCAGACTTGGGCGTCACCCCGACTGGCAGGAGAAGGTCCGAGCTGAAATCAGAGAAGTCTGGAACGAAGCTGATCTCTACGAGAGTATTTCCAACCTCAAGCTGCTGGACAGATTTGTCTCCGAATCTCTCAGGTACGTCTAATAATAAGTAGGCCTTTGGCAATAGTCATATACAAGTTTACTAACGGTGTCCTTCACTTATCACACAGATATCTGACAAGAGCTGATTCTACGCTCAATGCGTAGCAGGCTTCATTTTGAACAGCGTTAATAAGCTTACTATTATTTCATTATAAAGCTTTTTTGATTTTATTTTTTTTTATATGCCTAATTGTACTCCATACGGTGCATATTAGTCTACGAGTTCTAACAGCGATTCTTATCTACTCACGCTTACGTAGCAAACTGGACAACTGCCACAATCCCCCAATATTGATTGTGATTTGGAACTTTCACAGTAAACCATCCACTCCTGGTGTACGCCAGCCCAACCATATATAACATTCTGAGCTAGAAATTTGGATGCAGCGTTAAGCGGCATCGATTGTGCGATGCCGCTTAACGGCATTACTGTAATAAGTTGGCCGCAACAGCTGCTCTCCATAAAAATTCATTCACCCGAAGTATGACGTGACCCGGAAGGTAGCATATGCTTCATAAGAACCTGAATGCACAAAAAGGGCCCAAGTAAATTTAGACCTTCTCGGAAGATCTCGGCTCGTGAAGGTTAGAAGTCAAGTAGGAAAGAACCAAAAACAGCATAGCGTAGTTGTACGAGTGCTAATTTCACGGCACGTCGTCGCCAGTGAAGAGGCTAAATAAAGCTCATATTAGAATACTGTGCAACAAAAATCGTGCGAGGTGTCCACTCCCCTCCGGGCCTGCTTTTGCCTTGAACTCGTTACTTATCCAAGGGGACTTGATGTTCTGTGGTAGCATAAAGAACGGCCAATGCATAATAATAGTTCGAGCTGCTCGAACAGACAGCGCTTGCAATACGGAGGATATTGAAATATATTTAACCATGTTCACTTAGCGATTTGCATGTAGCTTTAGATTAGAATGAGTGCGTGCAATTTTCGAAATAGGCACGTATATATATATATATATATATATATATATATATATAATATATATATATATATGTATATATATGTGTAAGAAATGGCGAGATGGCCTAGGCTGAGGCAACTAAGCGAAAACAGTGGGGTTCTCGCGTATGAGCGCCATTGATGACACAAGGAGCGTCTTTATTGCACTGATTGAATACACTCGAGTAGCCGGCTTTACTTCCACTTTCACCGACGAGACTGGTCGCTGATGCCATTTGTCTTCCCCTGATACAACCCTCGACTGTCTGTGGGCACGTTCCTACATCCACAATACGTACATCCTCGTACACGCCCATTTCTCTGAGCTGAGTGTACAATTCCCCATACCCCATACGTGCGTATTCTTACATACATGCATATATATATATATATATTATATATACATACATATATACAACAATCCCTTGAAAAAAGACGTTGTTGCATTGCCCTGTTTCTCGGTAAAGTGTACCTTTTAAACATGGATACCTTTTCACAAAATGTCCCGTTTGAAGTGTCGAGCCGCCCTGTTCGATTGCGCCCGCCATGATGGTGTTACCATACAAATCACAAAGTCGAATTGGAATAAACACTACCTCTATTCAGTTCACTCATAGTGCGGCGCACTTATACCACTGAAATATACCAATCCTTTTTCAGAATGGATCCCCCAGCCCCTGCATTCGTGATGCGTGAAGCTGCTGAGGATTATCGATACGGGAATTTGCTTATTCCAAAAGGAACCTCGGTTCAGGCTCCCCTGACCGTTCTCCAGCGTGATCCCAGGTAATATACGTTGACGAATCTCTATGCAGCGTATCGTTGGGTCCATACCATTGGTGTGATTTTATGCAAATCTGTGCACTTCACATGAGTCGAGATCTCTTTCCGGACGTAACCAGCGGAAGACGTATAGGAACAAAACATGGTCTATCTGCACCATGATATCGTTCCCGTCTGATCCAGGCATTTTCCACAAATGCAAACTGCAAGCTCTAGGGAGTACATGAACAATATCTCTGACAGAGATATATCGTATTTGATTGCAATTGCTCTCTACTTTCAGAGTGTTTCCTAATCCCGATGAGTTCAATCCGGATCATTTTTCGGAGCACTTTCCCCCGGTATACTACATGCCCTTTGGGGAGGGCCCGCGGAACTGTGTCGGCATGCGGTTCGCACTGACACTGGTTAAACAGTCAATTGCGCGTCTCCTGCAGAACTACCGTGTTCATCTTGGGGAACAGCTCGAGGCGAGTATTATAGAAATATTTAAATCAGAAATGCATGGCACTCCGTCGACCAAACGGCAACATTGAACAGTGCTGAGAACAGCCAAACACGAGTTTCTTCTCCAGATGCAATTCGGCATTCGGCACTTTGCAGTTAAGTGTACCAGGTTAGGGTCAGGGTAACGCGAAGACGATGCCATCATACCTATGATCTATTGCTCGAAATTGTGAAAAACCTTCCGCTGAAATCAAAACGCTAATCTTGTCTTCACCAGTTAGCCTATAACTAGCTCGAGTTAGAAAGCGAATTCAGCAACAGATAGATGCTCATCCTGATTCGTGCAAGCTGCAAGCGACGAGAAGTGTGTTTTTTTTGAGTGTGCTTGTTATATGTAAGTAAATTTCTATCTTGGAATTGGGCTACATTGATGTTGGTGACTAGCACACTATTTCAGCACGCAAACATCATATTTATTAGCGAGACTGAATACGAGAATATTGTTGGATTGTAATTATTCAATATCCCTTGTAAAGGGGTGATCCCGAAATATGGCGGACAGACTATCTAGAATAGCTTCTCTACACCACGTACCATGTGATTATCTTTTTAATTTTAGTTGTCACTTCCTTCAGCCGAATCTGTCTATTGCACAAATTGAGATTACACCAAAGTAGAACACCATGCATTCAGTGCATACACCTACCGGCAGGAAGATCAAAGCTCGACCTTTGACCGCGTTCAATGACACGCGCTAGATCGGTTCCAATGTGCAATTTTCTCAATAAAAGAGACACTTTCGAACTGTCGAACCTGACACGTTTCGATATCCGGGAGGTGAAGGAAACCCTGTTTCGGTGTGCTTGTAAATCTTACACGAATCACTAATCACTATTAACTAATTAACTAAGTCGCGCATGTGCATCATGCGGTCCCGAAACCCCTCATATAAAAATGTTAGTCATTGATTTACTTGGTCATTTTCGCCGCTTTAAGTGACTAGCGATTAGACCGAACGAGGAGAGCGTTCTGTATCGTCGTTAACAGAACAAGTATCATAACAGCCCCTCTGGTTGTTATTGTGATATTGTACGGACATCAATTGTCGATGGCGATGCACTGGCAGTATGTGTTGCACGGGTACACCACACAGAGACTGGTGCACCGATACTGGTCGGTGATACTGGACCCCGACAACACCTGCGACAAATTTGTCAATGTCGCCGTCATTGGCGGCGGTGGTGGTGGTCATGGCGTGGTTGGCGTTACCGCATCGCAAGTTCATCGTGAACGTCATGCGTGAAAATATTGCGTGAAAATATATCCCTCCTTACTAATAGTCTAGTTGGTTGTGTTGGAAAGTGGTGGAAAGTGGTTGTCAAGCCTGTTAATGACGACGCCATGCGAGAGTAGCGAATATGACCGGTGTGTTTGGGGATACAGTTAAACACATAATTCCCGCTTATAGAGGAGGAAGTGAAATAATTAGGTGTCTTCGTGTAATCCCGCAAGTTAAGCTCAGATGTCCTACAGCTTAACAAGGTAGTTGTTGATTGCCAGCGACGGTATACATTGGCTGAGGTATAAGGATACTTCTGGGTAGATTAGATGAGTGACAATAGTCACGTTGGTCAGGAAAGTGTCCTTAATTTTCCACTTGAGACGAACAGGTTACAGCCCACCCTTCCCATTGCTTACACAAAAATTGTCTCATATCGCCGGCCATATGGTCGTCCTCCAGAGGATTCGTGGGCATTTCTATAATTAACAGGTTTTGCTGAGCCACGCCGCGAATCCGTAGCTAACACGTCAGCGCTAACACATCACATGTTGTGTTCTTTGTATGAAACCAGGATTTGCAGGAACCGCCCTTAGAAGACTCGGGGATTCTGAGGAGGCCGACCAGCCTTCCAGTGAGGTTGGAAAAACTTTCCGCATAAGATAAATTCGAGCGGGCCGATACAACATGAAAACAAATCTAACCTTCGAATCAGCGAAGCTTTCTGCAAAAGACTACCTTTGTAAACACGTTGTTAAGTAAAGCCAGTATGAATGCTCGGATACGTGAACGTTCTTAATTAAAATATAATATAAAATCGACCGTAGATGGAGTGAGTAGACCTGTACACTATCCATTACTGGCTCAGCTGTGCAGCTTGAAATAGGCGTCCGCTCAAAGCGTGAACAATCCAGCAGCAGCAGCAGCAACAGCAGCAGTGACATTCGTCAGTTCCCAACCCTTCTCAACAGAAGGAAGCCTCGTAAGGTTGACAAATGTGTGTGTGTCGTATTTTGCCCACCAGAAGCACAGCTAGCGGGTGCTATATGTTCACTAAATTCACCTATGACGGAGAAGGTCGTGGCTAATTCGAAAGGAATACCGATTTTATACACAGCCGACTCTGAAGTAAACTCTAAGCGATATTCGATTTAGTTGCGTAGTTAGAAACAAACACACTGTAAGCGAAAACCAACTGAGATAGAGATGTGTTTCCTTGTCAAAGTTCAGAGACTGCATCTCGGGGTGTAGGACCTACATAGGGTGGCGAATTCGAGTCAAACGGAGGAACTGCGAATATCAAATCAACAAAATAGTTATTGCATCGTCATTGTGAAGGACTCGTATTGTCGACTTATGATTAGAGGGGCTGAAATTTCTGCTCTTGAGGCGACTAGGTGAAAATGGACCAGGTGGCTGCGTTGGAGGGTGGCTATAACTTCTCAGAAATAGAAGAGTCAGTTATAATGGAAGGGGTCTTACTGCGAAGTGATGCCTTGAATGAATTCTTTGAAGAAGCTTATTCTGTTGGAAGTCTCGCATAGAAATAGTACACCGTCAACAGACGCTGCGAACGCTCACTGTAAGGGCCAACTTCTAACCCCGACGTTCAACCAGCCTAAATTTGGATCTCGACCAGCTCTAGGACAATTGCCAGCGATGATCGTTCAGCTGCACAGGCTGCCTGACCCGTATGAATACCATGTATAAACGCTATATGCGCACTGTGTAATCCGAACACAGACCTATAGGACCGAACACAGACCTATGTTCATCGAACAAATCAAATTCAGAAATTACCTACTCTTATCATCTGCTCATACTGCTCAGTTGGTCCTGCTCTACCTGACACTACTATCTCCGCCTGCAGCGTCCTTTTTCCACGACAATTCGATATTCGACAGCTAGTTAATGCAGATCACTTCAGGCTGCCTGTCCTCTGCATTAGCCCTCACTCTCTCTCTCTCTCTAAGATTCCCCATTTGTCCATTGGTGTAACCTCGCTGATCGCAGGTACGTGGGGGGCGCTCCGCGCATAGCTCAACGTGGAAGGAAGAAAAAGAGGTTAATAGTGACTATACGCTTCTTCCTATAGCATATAGCCACCCCAGCGCTGGTCCCGTGATAGAGGAATAACTTTCTCATAGCTTTTCAGAACGGCCGGCAAAAGCGTTCACGGCCGTTTCCGGCAGCACAGGCTACTGCTCGTGCTAGGACCCAGAGCCAGAGCCGAGTGACTGGGCAGAATAGAGTCCGGCAGCAGCAGCAGCAGCACCACCACCACCACCACCATCATCATCATCAGGAACGGCCTCAAAACTTTGTGAATGTTTTACGGCGTGTCTCCGTTGGGGGCGCCGCGGAGCCGGGGGGCGGGTGCTCGCGTAATTTGTTCTGACAGATGCCGGCCCCTAGCGAAAGCGTTAGCGCACCAGGGTCCGCACGGCTTGCAAGTGTTGGAAACTTCCGAGCACCAAGCTGCTTGTGGGCTGCTTGTGGGACGGGTGCGTTGCCCGGAGCCCGATCTCCGTTGGGCAAAGGGCGGACTACACCGCAGAGGACAGCCGGACGATGCTGGCTGTGGGAATCTCTGCCGGCCATGGATGGAATGGGAGTTAACGGCAGTTTCGAACCCGCTTTTAAAAGTTTTGAAAATAAAAGACTTATTTATAATGTAAGGTTTTTGTTGAGCTGAGCTGGCCCCGTCGCACCGTTGAAACGGCACCAGTCGAAGACAAAGAGAAGAACGATGAAGGGTATGAACTACAATAGAAGTCAACGACAACAATCTTGCTGCAAGCGACCTACCATACAAGTTGCGCAGAAGGACGTGGCAATCGCCCGGCCGGCTAGTGCCATATGGCCTCTGTGTCTGGTCGGGTTATGAGCCGGTGTAGCTGTAGTGGAAGAAAGCAATCAGAAATCCTATCTTTGCTATAATGAAAAAGCAGCCACACTGTTTACCATTTATATATGCATGTGAGTTCAATGATCTGGATGAGAATTACTTGTTCTGACATAGGGCATATAGGCATGGATGCGGGGGAGAACATGGATATTTGTACGTACGCTGCCTTGTTGGTGGATTTAGTTGGAGCGGCACATCGTTATGTACAGTCAATTGTTTGCATGGAAATGATTAAGCTGTAAGTATTTAAGTGAGAATGTTCTTATCCGACTTATCCGTGAAGGGATTCCTGTGCAATTGATGGCGACGCGATGTCTGTGAGGACTAAATCTGCCTAGACATGACAAGGTGATGACAATGAGAATGGGAGTTCTTGCCGCGTGAAATTGCTATCACGGCTAATGTAGAGAGCGATTTGAGACAAGTTCCTATGAGGGTGCGAACTGTTCGCGTCCATCTCAGTTGGCGTGAATTGAAATAACCGTCCATACTAAGGCGGTATACAGCGAGCATGTGGCCTTGGGCCGCACGAGATCACTTATATTGTGCTAGCGGCAGTGTTATCGAGTAGGCACCGCAAATACACCCCGACAGCTATCGATATAAACACTAAACGGATAGTTTGCAATAGTGAATTGACGTGAGCGCCACCGTGTGCTCAGCTGGATAACGCGATTACGTACCATGAAGTCTAAGCAATACTAGCGGCGCTCGTCAAGCAAAGTTGTAGCTTGGTAACATTTTAGAAAAACGAACATATTCCGTCGTGATCATAAGGTCTATAAACGTGTGTACGTAACCATTAGACATTAGCTAAAGTTACTGACAACAGATCTTCTAATAACGGAACAGGTTTAACTGCTCGGTCTGTGCTGAACATGAAATCACGGAGACGTTCAGGTGATCTTTAATCGGACTGGCATTACCAGGAACAGTCCCACAAACACAATCAGAGCATATATTGTATGATGTTGTGCAGGTGGCTTAGTTGCCGGTCTTTGTTGGGGTCTTTCTGATATGAATGCTTCACTCCTTTCAGAGATCACAAAGTAGGCTATAGCTGCTACGCGGAAATCTGTCTATTATTCAATAGAAAAATTACTTTAAGACAGCGGTCAGCATAGTTGTAAATCTAACTCGTCCTTACTGAAAAACGTATACTTTGTCTAATCTAATCTATTATGAATCTAGTCAATCATACTCGAAATATAGAAGAAGAAGTCTTGACCAGATTGAATGACCCAAATACGACCCAAACAGACTTGAATCACCATAGAACGCCCGATCTGTCAGCAAAGTAGGCTTCCCAATGCAGCGAGTTCGGTTGCAAGCAATCACATCAGACGAATCTTCAAAAATCCACCGTAGTCGCCCTTGCTAGTTAAGCTGGAAAGATTCTGTTACATCTTACCCCGAGCTATACTACCTATAGCGAAGGCGTCCCGCAGCAAACTCAACGTCGATCGAAATGGCTAGCAAGATAATCCCAATGGGGAAAAAAAACCCACTGTCCCTTGACTTGAGTGCAGAGTTACCAACTATGACACATAGGCATTTTCTGTTCAGTTCCTCCGACTACCACATGAGATAGCAAAAATCGATAGCGGCTTTCACTAAGCGAGAGACAAGATATGGTATAGAGTAACCGTTCATAACATGCAATTAAAGTGTGTGTGTTTTTTAATATATACACTAATTAGTGACGCATTTGGGGAGTGGATGTGGGGAGCAGGTTCATAACTCTAATGATCCTCTCGTGGCCTGTGATAGTTTGAAGAACTTATCACAGTAACTGAATTGTAATGCTGTTTTCTTTTTTACAACTTATTCACACAATTAGTTAATAATATAATATACAATATCACACAATATCTGGTTAGTTTTTCGGCCAGATAATGAACGTGGGTAACTCTTTTCGTAACCTTATTCGATCAACCATACTTCGACATGTACAATTATTTAAGTGATTTTTATAACTCGACATTTGTAATGACATTTATAAACGGTCCATGGGGAAATTACAAAGGCCGCTATCACACAGAATACATATCTACTATTTATTGAGCTCTTTCTTGAACCCTCCGCTGCAGATGCAAACTGACTAATATATATATATATATATATATGTACTGGAACATCTTACAAACTTATCTAAATACTAACCTCGCCTATAAATATCGTAAACTCTATCTACATTCATACTTCGGGGGGTATATTTTGAAGGGATCTACTGCCACACCAGTGATATTCCCAACAACATCTCTTCACCCAGCGAGTCCATTGGGTAGATAAACATCCGGAACGATCTTGGTGGAAAACTTATTTCTTCGCTTGTTTCATGAAGTGAGTCTTCCAGAAAGTCACGTCAATTTATCTCGACGTATTCGAGATCTGCAAATTTCCCACAAATGGCAAAGGATCTACCCACCGGCGTTTGATGGCGAGAAGTTTCTACTGCACGAAATTGACCCTGTTCGTGTGCGAGCGTTACAAGTGCCAAGTTGTCTCAATGATGGCCTTTGACGGTATCTCGGACCTGTGATGTTTTCTATAATTACCTCAGCAGGTACACTCAGGCTCCTCCCAGTCCATCTAAGCTGGCCTACTCAGGGTACAGCGTCTTATTGATTAATCGTAAATGTCGATGGCGAATGTCATATGAGTGAGTCTGCAGCACCGGTCCGCTCAGACATGATTAGAGTATGGGACAGTTAAGGATTCGAAACACCACTAAAAAAGCAACAACAACGAGATATTTTGGCCTTGTGATGCAGCAGCCTCTATATGTATCACAATTGTTCGTAAAACCACGATCGCTTCATTCCGATCTGTGCTGATTTAGCGAGTTTGGTCGAGCATCGTCGAGATATCATCTACCCAATTGATAATCCAGAGTTAGAACGAGCTTTTTTCGAAAGTCGGCTCCGGTACGGGGAATCTTCCAAAGACACGCTCGTAAAACGCCGGCCTACGAATGAGCTTATCGTTGAGTCCCCGTGACCACCTGCCGTGCACGAGATGATCGGCCCAGTCGGAGAGAATCGGTGGAAGGTACAATAGCAGATGACAGAGGAGCCAGTTGGAGAATCCGTCAACTCGATAATTGGTCTGCGGGTATTGGGTTGAGATCGTGGTCGCCTGAGAAGCAACCGCGTTCGATAGAGGGGCGAAATAAGAATGTGAACGATTAGGCTGATGGTAAGCTTGTCCTTGTTACGTTTTTCGTTTTCAGACGTGAAGAAGCCCTATTCAATTTGCACTGGTTAGTACACGAGTGCAAAATGTGTGACTTAACAGTTATTATTATTATTAAAAAAATTAGCATTTTTTACGAGTTTCTCGCAGGGCGCTGGTTGTTTTTGGAAAGCTTTTCGTCCCCAGCCAGCAGCTGTCACGCGACCCTCGCTTCTGGACTAACGCTATGATGCGAATACAGTCATAATTATCATTATTATAACTCAATTAGCATCGAATTCATTATATCGATTATGTGTAACAGGTAAGGGTACATTGATCAGTAAATATGTACCATTGTATCAACGACTTCGTAGGTGTTCTCTCGCGCGAGGGTGTCCATGAAGGCGATCTGTGAGTACGCCTCTGTTCGGACATATTCATCTGAGTAGAGCGCCTTAATTTCAGGACCTTGTTGACATCGGAAACGATCACAAATCACGTCTGAAAGCGGCAGAATTGCGGTTCTGCAGAGATTGATCAAAGAACACAATGATTCTGACTGTATTCTAAATAAACATCATGTTTACGGATATATGTAATAAATATTGTATACGAGCATAGCACATAGAATAATCCTCTCTAGAATACTCTCTTACACCTGAAGAGTACCTTCCAGAAATCAGTGAATATTGCAGGAGTTCGCCCGACATCGTATTGAATAGTAGTTAATAAGGTGGTATCAATTTTGATAAGTGCACGACAATTAACTATGTCAACCTTGCAGAGATATCACTAATCCTATAGCTAACGAATCGGTCAAACACGACAAAATCAAGCAGAGCTTCCAAAAATCATTTCCTTCACATGTCCATGCACAGCTTACCGGAAGTAAAACGGCTCAATGGTCACAACGCCGACGTCAAATTTGTAGAGTTCCTTTCGCAGACCATCCGCGAGCGCAATTAGCGCGTGCTTCGACATCGAATACACTGAATGCCAACCAGGCGTCATTCGGCCTATCAAACATAGCCAAGACAGAGAGAGAGAGAGAGAGCATCGAACATCGTATATACATCGTATATACGATGTATATATATATCGTAACGTATATATATATATATATATATCCTCAGTAGAGTATTGAACGCGAATTACAGGGACGAATATATAAATAAATGAGGTGTTCATCGATAAATTGAACCCCCATCTATTGTGATGGGAAGCCAGGTCGAGTGAAATTGTGTGTTACAAGAGAGCTGAAACTAGCAATATATAGAAATTTCATGTGAACACTGTGACGATTTGCGGAGGCGGAACGCGTGGCGGAGGATCGATCTATTGTGTCATGGAATCGATTGCAATGATTATCCAATAACATATAATGCTTATGCCCGGCCTGAGCAGATTGAAGTGTAGACGTAGCTAATTGAGAGATAGTAACGGATTCATGCTAATGTAGCATCGAATGTTCAACACGTATACATATATTTTTTAGTACTTGTATATATATATATATTTTTTTTTTTTTATATTTGGTATATATTATATATGTCTAGGCATATACATATCAATGAACACCTTAAATGGACACCTACCGGCATAGCTGCAGACGATAATGAGTCTTCCTCTACTTTCTCGAAGCAATGGCAAAAATGCCAGAGCTGTTCGAGAAACTCCCAGTACATTGACATCGAGCGTCCGAGAGATTTCCGCGGAGGTGAACCATTCAAACTCTTTAAATTCAAAGATCCCGGCGTTCGCGACGACCGACCAAAGTACTTCAATGTATAGCGCAAGTTCGGGGTCGGCCAACAGGGTAGCACCGTATCCGTTTCCATATATACAGGATGAGCAAAAAGTTACTACGTTAATCACCTAATCATGTTTCGCCTGTTCATCTGGCTGGAGGTGACTTGCAAAGATGTTGATTTTCTGAAGCAGATCTAATGGATTGCGGAAATGAGAAATTTGCTACCTAAGTGGTTTGTAGACTAGATTTGTTATTGCGCCAGAGATTCTCGGTGAACCCTAGTCTATGATGCGTAAGATCTCGTAATCATTAAATAAATCTGTATGACAGTTTCTATATGTTAGCGTTAATTTGTGCAACATAACATGATAAATACCCTTCAGAGATAGAGGACTAAGTGTGCTGCCAGCCAGGCCACGGGGGAGCTTCAACGAGGGAGTATTTTAATAGTATAAAGATCTGAAGCAAAAAGTCTGACATGCTTTAGTTGGATTCTAAAAAACGACCATTTGCATATTTTCGACAGAATCGTTTTCCCGAGAGAAACTGAGCGAGTCGATAAGTAGCCGCTCTCTGTTCCCGTTGCATGCTTACACGCTCGAGTTTAACGAAAATAAACGTTTCTAGGTGTCACTATAGATTTATGGATGTATCCTATGCTATGCAGTATTTTATTTGTGAATTTATATATATATATATATATATATATATATATATATATATATATATATATATTATATATATACATGGCATAGCAGCGTGATATCATTTGTCGTCAAAATAGGCTAAATAAATCAACCAAACAGTGCAACTCTAATACCAAGCTAGACAGGACGTCGCGTTCGCTGAAAGCAAGAACCTATAAGATCTGCTTGAGTTGCGCTACATGCAAAGTGAAGGATGCATGTACTTCGTAGGCATTTTTCTATATATGTATGTCATGTACGCAATTTGTATCGAAACTGAACTCAATGAAGTGGCTTGATTGAAGTAAAATTATTATTATTATTATTATTATTATTATATTAATTTGTTTTCATCATTATCATGTTATTATGATTATAGCGAGATTCTGATCCTAATGGAATCTAGCAAAGTACAGTGGCCTGCTCGGTATGAATTTAGCAAATGGTTGCAGCTTTCTTCCATAGTAAGCATCTGAGGTGAATATTGAAAGGACAAACAACACGGTAGTCATACCATTTCCGCATAGGTGTTCTCGAACGAAGTCACGCGCCCGTGCGAAATCCTCGTCCTAGACATCAGTTGGAAAGGTTCATTTGCTTAGCATATCAGGCAAGCAATGTATCACTCGAAGGGTGTATCAATGTACTCGAAGGGTGTGCTAATCGCATTCATTGACAATTAAGAAATA
Organism: Stratiolaelaps scimitus; assembly: GCA_019614645.1. Taxonomy (NCBI): domain Eukaryota; kingdom Metazoa; phylum Arthropoda; class Arachnida; order Mesostigmata; family Laelapidae; genus Stratiolaelaps; species Stratiolaelaps scimitus. The sequence continues at coordinate 705,925 of JABWDB010000035.1, read as the reverse complement.
TGCAAATGATTTGAAGTGGCGGCCTCACGGTGGCGCCTCATGTGTTATCAAATCGTATGTGTATTGATGTTTCGGTCTAGTTGAAATCGATGAAAATCTCACCGCGGAGGTGACACGCCACGAGGCTGGAGGCGCAGGTACAAATCATAATACCACTAGGCTTGTCCTAGTACCGAATCGAATGACACTCTAAAGATGCAGTTTGAATCTGCTTGGTCCAATGCGAATTAAGGGTTGTTATTATTATTATTATTATAATGCATTGTTAGCTCACCTTGGTGACATCAATGCCGACAATATGCAGTCGATTTGACGCCGTATTGCGCAACTGATGAGCACCCTCTCCATTCGGAAACAGACACCCTGCGAATACCTGATAGCCTTCGCGATCAAGTTTCACAGCCAATTTGTGGCCGAAACCCGAGTCACAACCTTAAAGATAGGAACCAGAAGTCACATAGTTGAATTGAGGCTGTCTGATAAATGATTTGTCCATAGATCCATTGAACTTCTACTAATTCCATTACTAAGAGAACGCATTATCTAAACGACCCTAATTAATCCGACTGAATACGGCACTTGCGCCACTCATTCAATAGTAAGATGTTGTTAAAACGAAGAAATGGCGCAGCTGATTTACTGGTTGTTCTCCATGAAACATCCATTGTAGGGAAGATCAGACGCTCCTCGGTCTGATATGAATGAATAGCGATGCTTTTGTGAGGTGTTCCGGTTAAGTTCGAATGAATTAACTTATGTTCCCGTATCGTTTTCGACAGAGATGTGAGTGGAGCCGAAATTCAGTCAATACATCTCAAATCGTTTTATCGTTCAGAACCTATTTACCGGTCGAATCTTACCGGTCGTCTCAGCATTCAGCTTAATAACACAGAGCTTGACTGTCTGCCTCTTTCTCTCTCTCTTCATAGGACCGGGAATTGGTGATAGCAGTGTTGATCTTTGGTTAATTTGACTTAGCAGAAAAAAGCGATTCTTAAGCGAATCGAAAACATATTTTGGCACAAAATAAATATATATTGCACACATGTATATTTATACAGCTGAATACGTCGGCCTGAATTTTCAACGCAGTAGTCAGGGAAGAGTAACCACAGATCCGAATCTCGGAAAAGCGATAACGATGAATATGGTTTGGGGGATAACCATAGTGACATTTTTTTTGGCCGATCCCCTCGTACGACATCGCGAGAGCTTTTTGATCGCTGCCTTGTTCATTCTTGTCCGTGGCGTTTTTTTCTCGCGGTGATTTTTTTGAACGCGGAAATCGATTCAAGTGAGCGGACGATTTGGACGGAGGAACTGAGTCCCGGCACAATGGGCGATTGATGCACAGGACAACGAGTGATTCAAAATCACGGAAATACACCTCCTTTTGTTGCATTTAGCCTCGAGACGATACCCACGAATGGTTTACGAGGGAGATCCGAAATTACTCGACAGCGGTTAGCGGTCGCGCATGTGTTTTGCCGTTGCGTGAATGTGCGCCCTAACCTTACCTATGTGATAGGGGTTTCTGGAAGACTAAGAGCCTGAAAGTACAGCGGGTATTGTCAGCTGTGCGCCAGCACGTCCCGTTGTGTTGCTGTGTTATTCTGTTAGCTAACTTAATTTGTGGCCAAGCGGTGGATACTATTAGCAAAAACGATCAAACATACCCTTCTGTATGATCGAGTATATGACAAATGGAGGAATAGCTGAAGCAAATGGACTGAAGGAATTGGGGAACTCTGAGGTCTAGATAACTTCGTCACGATCCGAACAATTGTACCCACTGAACGTGAAATATATCTAGGAACACTCTACTGTATATATGCTTAATATTATAGAATATCTAGAACAAGAAGGCCCCACTCTCCCAGTCCTTAAGCGCACACTGAATAGAGATTGCTTTGAACCTTTGGTTTTTTTATGGAAAATATTTGCATTAAAAAGTCGATTGCACGTGGTTCACCTGTAGGGCACACTAAGCTTTCTCCCAATATCTGAAGAAAGTTCAATGATGATATCACCAGTCTCCGCAATGTATCACAGAGGTGTATTTTCTTTTCTTGGCTTGTTTGGCTGTAGTGGCTGCATGGCCAGGCTGTGTTGCCCCGTGACTGACATGAGAAAGCTGTGCTAAAGTGTCCGCCACAATCTCAAAACGGAATTTTTCCTCGGGAAAAGGGGATTGGTGACATACCATCAGGACGCTTCCCATCAGATCGACAAATACCTGCTGGCCCACGAATGCAGGGAACAGACGCGGAGCGAGGAGGTCTGGCCAAAGTCTCGTTTAATAGATGGTGTATCGGGTCATGACCCGCACTTTTTGTACAGGAGAGTCAATGACGACCAAGAGAATCAACCAGTTCTCCAATAGCAACAAAAATGAGGGGAAACTAGCTTACTTCCCAAACGTAAACTTACTGCAAGGGGGGTACGTTGAACATCAAGTAACGTTCCCACATGAGAAATGAGAACAGACTCCCGCCCAAGTAAGGGCCTTCAACATGGTTCGACATCTGGTTCGTTCTACATCGCTCGAAGCCTCATCAGAGATAGACTGTTGAACTGAGTCATGAGAAATTTGCGCCCATTCGCGTCGAATCCCCGGATTTTCTAACAGTGTTTTGTTAAGTACGCGGTTTAAGTACGGTTCAGTTTCACATTAAGTTTACCTCTCGTTGATACAAAGTGCTTCCAAGTATCTTCAGGTACCAGTTTCCCAAGCAGATTGAATACATAGACGTGATGACACTGAGTCGAGCTAAAGACGCTGCTGCCGCTGCCAGCCCAAGTCCACCCATACGAATTGGGAGCAATGCCTGTTTTAGTGCTATCGGAGAAAATTAAATGTTTACAAAAGAGGACAAATCCATAACTTGATCATTGAATAAGTCTAGTAGATGACGTTCATCTGACATATTACAACCTCTGAGCAAGTGGAATAAGTCTTCCAACAGACAATGAAGTTCACATTAAACAAGGACCTCTGTGTGTTCCTGATAAGGGCAACTTTTCCAGCATAACCCAAAGTTTTTCACGCTATGATTTTAAACGTGGTGGAAATCCCTCAGAAAGTAAAGAACCTCCTAACAGCTCGAGGTCGCCTCTTGCTGGGCTGAACAAGGCGGGCCAAGCGGAAAACTTCGTTCAATACCAATTGCAGAGGATAACCTATTTTCAATGTGAAGTATATTAGCAGAGATGGTTCATGATATGCTTGGTTAGATAGATGAAAAAATGCAGGTACATGATTTCTCTCACCGCTTTGAGCACAAAACTGCAACGTAATGGGTTGAAACCGTTGCGAAGGTCCAGCTTAACTAGGACAGAAGGGCGCAAAGTACTAAGGATGAATAATTGAATACCATGAATTGCAGCTTCCATGCCAACTAGTGTTCCCAAGCCAAGCTGGTAAGATCCCAAAATTGTAGTTATTTTCCCTCCAAAGGTTCTGCAGCAAACTTTAGCTGCGACCTTAGTTAACGTTGAAGAACACGCGAGAGGTCGTAACGAATTGCCTTTTTGACGAAGGACATAGAGGCGGGCACCAAATAAGATCGGTTAATGATAAATTATTAGATGACGGCAAAATTTGTAGCCGGCCAATTTGTTTTTTGACCGTGTCGTCATCCGTGCTAAAAATTCAAAGACCATAGCTGGCAAACATAGCTCAAGCAATTTTTTCAGCGACAGCCCTGCTAAGTTTGTCCATTAGCCGCCATCGTTAATGGAGCGACCATCGAAATTGACCTAAAGATCAGGTCGAGGTGGCGGGCTTTCAATAAAAGGGACATGTCATACTAAAGGAAAATCAGCAAGAAGCGCCACAGGGCTCGCGGCCTTTGACATTTTCACCCTGCGCTCCAAGCAGAAGTGGAATTTAGCTCGTGATATCTCGTAGACATTCGAATAGGCTGTTCCCCGTAAGGCGAAGTCAAGAGAAGCGAAATATTATGGTGGTGTCTAGATAGAGAAAACGCTCATCGAGCGGTGTTGGCCCACCCAACGGTTGGTCGTAACGGCCGTCTGAGGTCTCGCTTTTGAAGTGTTTAACAACTGTGACAACTTCTACTGGCGTCGCTGGACAGGCTAGGAGCTATAGCAGAATGCGACGGTACGCCAAGTCAATAGTGCGGCTATATGCAGAGAGACACGAGATTGTTTCGGCGGCTAAAGGAACTCCAACTCTTCTTCCATCACATGTGTGGGCCTGTTTATCCAAGTCGATTCCCTTGGTACTGCAGCCGTTATCGCCTAGGCCACCAGGGAGCAGAGGGCGGGCGCTACCTGGCATCTGAAAATATCTGTGGGCTACGTAAGTGCCGAAGCGATGCGATTTGCGAGGCTCGTTTACAAGGTTCATGAAGATTCAATTATTTTTGAAGGGGAACATCACATTGAATCAACATGGCGGTCCAACTCCGATCTGGATGAGTATCGTAAAACAATTAAATAATTTTGCGGTGCACATAGCACTGAAACACGTAAATATGATGAACGCCATAATTACCAATCATTGAACGATGTAAGCGTAGTGGCGATTGGATGGTGGCTAAGTATCTGGCTGTAAAAAGCCAGAGGCCGTAGGTTCGAGTCCCGCTATGTGGTGAGGACATATAAGAGAACTTAAACTACACGGTACAAATTGCAGTTCTCTTAATACACCAATAACGATTTACCTTCATCTTGCTTGAAGTCACTTGGCTCAGTTTTATACTGCACTGAGAACAAATCGATTGTGTGCAACTGCAGCGTTTATGTACAAGTCACGGTAGTCCTTGATAGTAACCTTGCGTCAGTACCCATACCGGATATTGGTGCCCTTCGACATAAACACAGCACAAGTGAACACCCTCAACAGATTGCCTCGTTGTAGGGCTGAATCGGTCGTGTTCAACGAATGTCAGGTAGTGTTCGGTTTGGCCCCGGGTAGTTACCAATCACGTTTTCGCGCTGAGACCGCCACTGTCAATCGCTGCCTAGCGTAGCAGATTCAAAGATCCCTAACATTGAATGTGATTGACCATATTGTATACGTATACGATACTTCCAAAACGTTCTCGCCTCTTCATGTACGCGAGCGTCAACTTCTCGACTATTGCTATTCCAAATGTGAATACCGAATTTCATGATACCGCTTGATTGGTTACGGGACGTCAGACAACGCCCGCATTCGTTTCTCGGCCCAGTGACAACCTATGATTATCTGTGTGTGGCCCTAGTTCACACGTTGTATTGTCGATTACGGTTGTCGTTTTTGCACGACTCAAATCATGTTTGACTTCAAATAATCAGACCCGGCCCGGATGTGTATCGTGCGTGATCTTCCATAAACAGTGCACGCCTAATGTTTACGGCAAAGCTCTGATAAATTGAACGCTGGCGGTCTTCCGCAACCGCGTAATGCCCCACAGCGGCATTCGTTAGACGAACATATCACAGCGCTGTCAGCCTCTCACTCCCACGTATTGATCATATCTTCGAAATTAATAAAATCGACGGCACTTTACTCTTGGTATTAGCAGCTCTAGATAGATGTCTTCTGCGACTTATTCTTCTGGAAAACGCTTCTCTGTGTACCAACTTCTGTGGGCTAGTATTTCAGGTGCTGCTTCAGCTGGCCGGAACTAACCGCACCGGAAATTCTATGCGAGGGTGGTAGTAATATCTACATTCGTATGTCTAAATCCTCTTAACTGAGCAGCGGTCGTCAACAGGCAATTTACCAATCATAGCATTTTTTTTACGTTATGGACACGCGCGCAAGCGGACCACAACGCAAACTGCACTGGTGCTGCAGGAAATACGCCGTTTCTGACTACCGTTGCTATCGTGTCAAATACAATGTACGATAATAACAATAATAATAAAAAATATATAGTCAACACGCGTTCACCAGACGCCGACGCCAGTTCAGAATGAAGGAAATTCAGGAGCAACGCAGCACGAACTAACGGGTCCAGAAAACTTGTTGTTCGGATACCACTGATCAGTGATGCCGTTTATCGGCACAATTTCTGAGATTGCTCGAGACCTTAGTTGTACGTAGCAAATAGCCCCGGGACGTGATCACGCCATGGCGCCCGTTCATCTCATCGCGATTGGCTTCACCTACAGACGCTAGGTGTATGAGTCGAAGAGCGAGCACTCCCAGGGCGAACCCGTCTCTGTCAACAAACGAGTTCGGCGTCCACGGATGATCTTTCGCTTGTCGACGCTGCGCGGTGAACATCCGCTGCCGCTTTGTGTTAATGGCGATGCGCTGTTCGCTCGAAATTCGAAATTCAGAAGTCGAACTCTGCTGTGAATTCGTCGCCGTCGACCTCGCCGATGGGTGTGTTATGAGAAGAATATCGTAAAGTAAATCTATTCGCCAGTTGACGTAAAGTCAACCTTCAGCAATAATTGATATGCACCTAGTTCCACGTAACCACATTTCGATTACGTTATTATCTCCAAAATCGTATGGCGTTTTTAGAGATCTCCCGGAGGAGAACTGCATTTGTCTTCGTTATCAGATAGTGAAAGACGGTGATACTCACATCCTCTGCAAATCGATTGAGGGCACGTGAACGTCCCAGTTTGTATTATACAGTTTTTTGGTGAAAAACGTGAGCGCCGATTCTGCGCACTGAAACCTGATTCTCTCGATGTGTGCATGCAAAGCCTTCCACGCGCTCGACTGTACAGTTTCATTTACGAAGAGCTCCGAATGCACATTCGCGTTGTTTTCTTCATAGGTCTGCAGTATTGGTTTGTACGTTGCGCGTTGCTGGCAAATCAGTACGAAGCTGGAGTTCATCAATCGGTAGAAATAATGCAATGGTAATCGCTAGCACGTACACAATACGATTCCTCACTGAGGTTTGTAGGCCTATCACATGTTTGCCAGATACTCTGGTGTCACGTAATCTCGATGCCACATCAAGCACCAGGAGCTATTAGATATTTATACCGAATTAGGCAATAGGTGTTGGCAGTGAGAGGTCGTCTTCGCTTTTCGGTTCGAGCCGGCGACGGCCGTCAATGTTTTGTGACAGCGTGTGGTAATATCGCCCGTGAAAGACTGCCCCCTATCGTAGTCATTCTGAACCCAAGGTATATGAACTTATTCGCAGATTGTATTATTATATGTCTTGCCTCTCCAACGGTAGGGTATATTCATTATTATCAGGGTAGGGTATATTCATTATTATCAGGGTATTCGTTCATATTAACCTCCAACCCAACTTTTTTCACATAATGACAGCGTGGCAACCGATCGCCGGGGAGAAGCAGCTCTCCGAGGTAAATTATCGTATACGCAGTCGGATGTCGATTTTTCACTGTGGACGGTAGGTTTTCTATGTGCTCTGAGAACAGTAACGACAATAGGTGATCTCCTTATCTAAAGCCATTTACTTGTGTCAGCCCTTCCTGTGCGCATCGCGTCAGGCTTTCGTCCATAATGTCTCTCAGTAGCGTGAGCGTATTCACAGTGACACCCGATGACGCAGGTCGCTCGTCTACCAGGCCTAAATTAACGCGGATTTGCATTCTACAATTGCCACCTATAGCGCCGTAAAAGCCACGAACTGTCGTATTGTTCTTCTATTATATGTTAGATGTTGCTATTGAACTGTAGACCGTTCATGTTGCTGTTGCTGCTTGAAATCGACCCGGATTTTATTTGTATTAGCTTACAGAAATTTCTACTGCGGGGCACTGACCGTGAAGTCCACAGTGGAAACAATTCCAATAAATTCAGCAAATATCACCAAATACCCCCCCCCCCCTGTGTCTGTTCAGAGGAGCTTTTTCAAGTTGACGATTCCTATTTCCCAATACTTTATCGGTCTAATCCATTCTCATCGGTTTCGCACCTAGCTTGAGGTCTACTCTCCCTAATAATAAAGTAGATAGACGGTAGACAGGAAAACGGGCTTGCGTGAGAGCTTCGTAAAACGATCCGAGATCGAGCAAAATCGTTTATTCTCAACTCGGAACCCCGCCTTCGAAGGGCGCCCGGTGAGCGAGACAAACTGAACAAAATGGAGGATGCGATCTATAAATCTACATTCGTCTTATTTCTTGTCGACCTTGGCCCAGCTGTCCCAGCTCGTTACATCATTCGCGATTGCATTGATTGTACATGACAATGGTGCGAGAAGGCGTCGCTTTCTCCGTACAGATGTATAAAGGTGACCTCGACAAATGCGCTGCTTTGGGATAAACACCTCATGCTGATGTAAGTCATATTCGAACCGAGACTCATGTTAGCGGGAGGGAGAGATTTCAACGGCTCTAACAGTTAAAATAAACAGCACTACCTGATGTAATTCATGTTGTGATTCGCTTCCCTTGTTCTTTGCGGTACTATTTATATATTTATATGAGGGGTGGGTTAGAGACAGTCAGAATAGGCTTACGGCAGGGTGAAAAGTTCAGATCAATATATTATAGGTTCACAGTTTAGAAACAAGTGGGACAATTGTTGAAGGAGCATATGCCTCAATTGCAGACCCAGCGCATTTCCGCACTTGAATCCTATTTTTGGACTTTTTCTTTATGAGGTGTTTCGGAAATGCTTAATGCACATGCACACGTTCCACTCAGCCGTAGTGACTAGTGTGGGACTCACAAACGCATTAAAGCCAGGTTGCCCCCTAACCCAAAGCTCGGAAATTGTTTCGATGCCCTGGGAGCGGACCTCCGTCTCCTATTACCCTATCCCGACCACACATCCGCATGATCAGAAAAGACATTAATGCCTGTCCACAATCCGAGCGCCCTAGAGAGGCACATAGAGAGTTATCATTTTTTTTGTATCTGTAAAGTCACATTCTGCTCGATCGTAACACCAGAGGTACACGACCCAGATACACAAAGATTCGAAAGCAGACTAACCATTCGCTGTAGTGTATCGAGAAATGGTATTACGAAACAACTGATTCTACACAAAGCAGCCGTTGTCAAGCTACACAACAAATCTTACATTCTGGATGTGCGATAAATAGACAGCGGAATATTTGAATTTCGTCAAACTAATCTCAGGAGCGCTCTCACCAAAGCCGAACGTTGAGTCCCTGAATGCTGGTTGAGATGTGGCTCACACACGGCTTGATCACATGATTTCCGGCGTACAATTAAGTATTTGGGCTCCTGTTGTCCTCAGATTTCGGGGTCATTGTTATTTACTGAATCAGCACACTTCCTTTGGCCACTACGATCATCCACTGTAGCGTTCTCCGAACGCGCTGAGTGAGTCTGAACTATTTTCACCGACTCCATAGATTCTCCGACCTATCGTGACATCTGAGCAAAAGGCGGAACGTCCGTATCCGTGTTTTGCAGCTCAGGCATTGCTGAACAAGGCAGGCATTCTTTTCTGGTATGTAGATCCGTTGTACATCCTTTACTGTCCGACCCGGCTGTCACCCTTTAACTCGCCTCCGGAAAACACCCGCACACATGGTTTGCACGAGTGGAACTCGAAAGTTTTCTTCCTCAACCACTGCCAACCGTACAGTGGCTAGACAAGCAAGCTCAGCTAGGCAGTTCTCCGTTGACGCTCGCTGGTTGTAGGCGTGGACCAGGCCGAGGACCATCATGGATGGCCTTGGCCCCAATTCCGGATTTCCTCAGTCCGTCTGCATTCATCCCCCAGATCTGTGTTTCGCTTACTTTACTCTATTTCCCAATGCTTCGAGCTCGTCTAGGTCATTCCCTTCGCCTTTATCTTGCGTGTCTCTTCAACGCAGTGGTAAGTGGCTTGACCAGCTGGATGGAGTTTTAGGCATTTGTCCACCGGGCTCACACTCCCGCTCGTTCTATGGTAAACAGTGAGGCATGTGTTGTCGACTTTTCTTCTCACTGCTAAATCTCTAGCACTGACAAACTAGTGATTGTCAGTACAATCTCCCGTCATGCGACAGATGCATTTAACGCTTTGTGTTTTTTGCTTTTTAAAATCAAAGAGGGAGTTTGTTAATGTATACAGACATCTGTTCATATCCCGATATTAATGCGATATTCCGTGTTTGTATTTCGCAAGCTACATTCCTATGATTGCAGTCCGAATCCCTGTCAGGCAGGCTCCGGCCAACTAGCCAGAATATTCTGCAGTACGCAATTGGAGCCAAGGCCCTCTGTCATCTAACCAAAGCAGAAAGGCCGTGAGAATGATGTATTTTCATTAGCGGGAGCTTTGCTTTTCTCTTTACGCGATAAAGGGTCTCTCTCTCTCTCTCTCTCTCTCTCTGGACTGATGTCCTTTCCCGACATGGTTCTTATGTCAAGGACTATAGGAAATCACAAATGCCAAGGTGCTTCTTGACTCTCAGGCCTTCAACAGGCGGCTGAGACCCCTACACGAGTGCGCGCCAACCTTCCTCCATAATTTTCCTCTTCACATCGGCTTCACTCCCGAAATATCAGCTCTTCATAATTTCCGGAAAGAACACACCTTTTATTTAAAATGAATAATGACTATATTTCGAGGATATTAACCCGAAGTCGTTTTTCCCTCTCCTTCAAACCAAGAAAAGCAAGACCTCTAAAGTCTCGTTTCTCGTTCGGCCATTCCTTCCCTCTCTATTCATTTCCATAGCTTAACTGTACCCAACCCAGCGTCGGAACGAAATCATTGCAGGGCATCATTGCTAGCCTAATTCTTCCTCTACCGGCCTTGCTAGCGATAATGGAAAAATCCATCGGCGGGTCGAAGAACTTCGAATCCTTCTTCCAGGACACTGGCGTATCAGAGTTCGGATGGACGGCGGGGAGCGGAGATTGTCGGAGGGGTTGTTCTTCGTCGTCTGCACGGCTGGCCCCATTTTTGTGGCCCTGCCGCTGTTCCCAGCTCTCTCAATCCATCACTGGGCTTTGGCCCGGCCGGGTTGTCTCGTTCTTGCCTAACAGATCCGTCCCATCTCATTGGCAGAAAGATCCGAACGTTACCCCGTACTCTCATGCCTAAAACCGTGCGCACACAGACACACTTCGTTTGTCTCCTCTTTCTCGAGTCCGCTATCGTATTCCAGTTTGCACTGTCACGCCAATACCATCGTCGGCGTTTTCGTTGTCGTCGCTGACGGCGTCGGCGTCGCTGTTGTTGGTGTCACCAGCAGCAGCACACTTTGTGATAGTGATTCTGCTAACTGCACTGCACCACCCTCAGGAAATGCTATCCCATTACGTATTTTGCGTCGTAGTATACATGAAGAAGACGACGACGAACAACAACAACAACAACAATAATAACAATAACAACAACGACAGCAACAACAGCAACAAGACAAATCGTTCGATCACTGTGTTCATATACTTATTCTCCACAAGAAAGAACAGCCGTTTTCTGCCACGATGGATGTGCGCGATCAGGTAAACTACTTTCGGCTGAAGTGAGTTTGAGTGTTTAGAACTTGCTAATCTATGGGCGTAACATATTGCGGGCGACTCGCAATGTGTAATTGACTGTCGACCAAAAAACTTTCGGTCTATTTCCAGATCGCTATGAGACGCGTTGTTAAATGAACGATATTCGCAGCAGCATTCGATATTCGCAGCAAGAGGCGGTAGCAAATTCATGACGCGGAACCGCGTCATATATTTCACCGGTCATATATCTTATGTCAAGTCGTGCATACATAGATTTACATGGCGTATTCATCAAAAACATACTTTTATGCGGCTCTATAGCGGAAGCGAACGTCGTACCTGAAGGGCAGACGTTTGTGTTAAAGGGCGTGTTTGGATACTGGCCTGAGTGAACTGAATTACATCAAATATATGTATGTTAAGTTAACTAAGGCGTGTTAAAACACATTGATCAGGGTGATCAACGGCCGATAGCGTTCTATGTCAGTGGCGCATGCTTAATGGATGTCACTCGGGACACACAGATGTGGAGATTAAAGTCAATCGCCAAATGTACTATATAAAAAGAATACGCCCTGCGATACATGTGATTATTCTCTTGTTCCGCAGGTCGTTGCGCTTTTCTGGAATCAGTTGCGAATCCGAATTCCAGATGCAGCCGTATTCCTCTGGCGAGCATCGCCGAATAGAAGAACAGCACATTCGACTACCCGTTTACAAATCGATATCCCATTTACGTTCCCAGTGAAACTTTCGCGGCCAGCAGCGATGTCCGAGCCTCGTGTGAAAATCGTTGTCCAGCTGCCCTTCACATCGCTAACGTGCGACGTGCATCAGAACAACGCAAACCCGCTGTGTGAAAAATTGACGAACCTAACTGCGATGACTGATCGCTACTGCAACTTCAAGCCTATCGTATCCATAATATTTCCTCCCTTTACACGGCTTCGGCAGCCGCTACAACTAGTACGAGCAAATTGCTGTCTGTCAAGAAATAGCAACCCCAGGATTCTCCTCCAATGTCGATTCGTCTGACGCAGAAGTCGCCGTCAAATCATAAAGCCATGGCAAACGGGGTCATCGAATAAAGACGACCTGATGTGGCGGGACCTTTCATTGTTCGGCGCACGGTGTCAAAACGAATCATCGAGGTAAGCTACTTGCGCTGTCTAATTTAGTGGTTAGTGCCAACTAGTGAAATCCACGTGGCGCCAAATTCAAGCAGTAGTTGATGACTGAATGAACGCGCACAAATATTTCGAACATATATGGTAGCAATTAAAAAACATTGCCTAATAATGATGTTAGAATTATGACAGACGGCCGATTGTGTCGGCACAAACAAACAATGACGCCTATCACTCCGTGTCGAATTCAAACAGTCCTGTTCAAACGATGTTCGCGTGGCTTTGCCACTGGACAATTCGCGCAACCGAAGGCTTGTCTCCGCCGTCCGCAATCGACGCATGCAGCTTACCTGTGATGAAGACGGCCTTGCCTTTGCTGCTGAGCGTCGGCGAAGGCATCACGTAATTTGAGGTGAACCAGCCGATGGAAATCCAAATTGCGAAGAAACCGACAGCCGCTGAAAGATAGAGGGCGACGTATTGCACCATGGGGACCATGAAGAGCAAACAGAGAGCAGGAGCCACACACAGGTAGATTAACACCTGACGATGCAGGTTAGCCTGGGATTCACACAAAGCAAAAAGAAAAGGCAGGCGAAGAGGAAGAAGAAGAAAAACGCAACAAAAACAAAAGAAAAACAAGATTATATACAGGGTGAGCAAACAAGAATTTGTTGGATTTGTATTGAAAATCATCAACAATAATAGTGATCCTGTAGAAAAGAGGAAGAAAATATGATCCTGGACGCCGCCGGTTGTTGTTGTTGTTGTTGTTGCTTGAATTTCATAATGAAGTCGTTTAAGGAATAAGATCGTTGAAGATATTTGCTCATTTATGTTCTAGTCGGCAATGGCATAGCGGACTGCTCACAGGTACATAATAGTTTCAATGAGTAACGGTCATACGAGCATATGTAACTATCGAAATGTTATGGATTAGAGATTGACCATCGCAATTTTGTACACATACAGATGTTTATTGCAGCACATTTTCGTATTCTGTAATTAATTATTGCCCGGATAAGGTCACTGCTGGTGTATTGCAAGCTTGTTGCTCGCGCTCATCGATCAGCCATGGGTCGTTAATATTTCTCTTTGGGTTGTTGCTGTTGTTCTGAGGGTTGAGATTTTCGGAGTCATTTTCATTCAGTTTCCGGAGTCATTTTAATTATACCGGCCAGCGCCGTTGGTAAACATATCGAGCGGTGCTAGCCGCCACAGACTAAAATGTCATTAAGGCAGTAATAAGCAGAGCAAGCTACACTACCATTCAGTGAAGCTATTGGAAGCAAAGGGGCTCAACAAGCTCGGCACATGCAATTACGTACGGTCTATAGTAGGCGACTTGCTTCATAGACAAATCTTGCAAAATTTTTGCTGGCGGTGCATGAGTGCATGAAAATAGGTCAGTTGCCAATTGAGTTTCCAACAATCGATGTGTCAGAGATGAGGTGAACGCTCATTGGAGCACTCATCTGACCTTGACTGAGTAGGAGGAAATTTGACATAGAGAGAATTGTGATTCAATAGACATTGAATGTACCTTGCAGACAAGGCAAGCTGAGGATTACGTTCATTTGTTTGTTTGTTGCCACAGGAGCTCTTATTTGCTTAATACCTATTGTGTACCTATATGTGTGTATATATATATATATATATATCGTCGCCTTCCTCGGGACAATCCGACCTCAGCCCCGGTCCCAGGTAATCCCCCCATACACCCCCCCCATAATCCCTAGAAATAATTCCTAACTATTGTATGTTTGAATAAATTTTACAGTGTCAGAATATATATATATATGTGTAAGTGTCCAAATAGCGTTTTTACTAAGCCTCGTAAAATACTTTCTTGCCAGTGAACAATGTGTTTACTTTGCTATGAGCTCATTTCTTAGTCATACGGCAATTACGACGTACTGAGTAGCCAGTGAAAGTAATGTCAACCAGAAGAAGTAGAAGGGCCCCGTGGTTACGTGCGCGAAAACCCTCCAGAATTTTATGTCTCATAGGTAAAAAACGATAACTCGTTTTCATAAAGATTTGTTCGGTATACAAGACAAAAGCCAGCGAAAACCACGGCGAAAATGGCCGGCGAACTTCGTAATTTTTGTTCAGCTCTCATTTTCTTTATATATTTTACTGTCACATCTTAGTGGCTTTTAGGTATAGGACGTAATTCCATTTGAGGAAACCATCCTTGATGTGATTACATATATAGATCGGACGCAGCTAAATGAGAAAAAAACGAGAGCGAAATATGGCTTTGTGTTATGTCAACATTCTGGATTCTCATGTGCCAAACATTGAAATGTTCAATGATTCCTGCAGTAAAGCCTGGACCGAGCAGTTTTGATCCTCGTCGGCGGAGGATGCTCAGTCTCGGGCCCCGAAATCGGCTTCCGGTTGCTTGACGAATGAGGCTACGATCATTCGAATCAAGAGGGAGAGAGGAAGCCGCACCAGCATTTCGAGACAGAACATCCTCATTCCGGTCCTTAATCTCTGCTCGATCGAATCGGAATGAGCAGTAGACATAATCGGACATAATTATAGCATGTTGTTGATCGATGCGGATCATTCGCGCATCTCTGACTGCGCCATTTGGGGATGTGCCAAGAGCGACGGTAATTCATTCGAGGTCACCCTCTCCTCCGGGTTGGTATCGTTGCTGCAATGTTTTCTCATTGCATGAAATACGTTGATGTGTATAGAGGAAATAAATGTTATACATTGTTTTCATGAATCCCACATCGTCGTCATCGTCGGCAACATAGTTTATTTACTGATTCATTTATCACAGATATAATAAATCAGTGAATAAATATATTCACAGGTCGTCGAAGTACCGATAGCTCAGGGGTTTACAGTGGTCATTTACCTAGGTGACAGGTGTATAAAACAGAAAAAAAGACGTTGTATTCAGTCTTCGTCAGTCACATTCGATTGGTTATAGTTTCGATTTGTATGTGCCCGTGGATGTTAAATATTGGCTGAGAGTCAGCCCGAAAACCTTAGTCACATTCGATATCTAGTTCGCATGTCCTGATTTGCTTTTCTTTCATGGACACTATTGTAGATTAAAAAAATTCTATTCGATCAATGTGCAACAATATATATATATATATATATATATATATATCAACAAAAAATGAACATATGACTTCTTCAAAATTAATCAAATGTAATTATTGTTTTCTCTCGTTTAACTCCGCCTATATCCAACTATTTAGGCAAACACCTTGCGCCGCCTGGGAAACATGCGGGTATAGGTACCTGCAACTGTATGCTATCAATTTTCGTGTATTTCTTCTGGAGAGGGAGGGCTCACGTAGACTGTGGCCGAATGCTGTTCCGCCATTGAACTGCGATTCGAACGGCAAAACCCAAACGGCTGCGAGCTCAGCTAGGCTCTGGGTATTGCTCCCATGCCGGCAGGCGGCGAGCTGTGTTCAAACAGACTGCTAGATGCAGTATGCATCCTCTGCATGATCGTCGTATCAAATAGGGCCATCTGTATCATTCGAATGGGTATAAATGACTGGGACGACTGGATGCTCCCTCCCATAGGCGATGTCTCTGCCCTGTGTTCTTGCCCAATAACAAACATGAACACGAATGGTTTTCTATTGCCATAGACCACCACAGACGCACACATGCCGATGTAATTCGTCACCAGTCGAAATCGATGTTAATCACCAATGGCACCTCAACGAGAACTGCTGCTGCTGGTACAACTGCGGTGCACGGCACAAAGCGTCATGTTATAACACTCATATTCTCATATACACATGCGCGCACACACACACATGCAACACCATGGAGAAGTCTTGACTGCTGTGGCAAGACCCAGAACCAGAATCTCGTTTTCGTCTTATGACGCTGCGCTACGCCGTGTCAAGACGGCGATGAGACGTCTGTAAGCACGACACATATCGTCGCTATTACGCCACTACAAGGTCGGCAGGGGGTCGGGTACAGCCGCCGGTGGGATAGATAGATAGATATAAAAATAATATATATATATATATAGTATTACATAATATGCTGCACAATGACTCAATAACACACTAGAGTTGTTATGATTATTATTATTATTGTTAATGATTTTGATCATAGTATACATTCGTTGTGGTGATAGAACAAATGCCGACATGCCACTGAGCAGCAGAGGAGGAGTGTCCGCCGGATTGCCAATTTAATAAAATAAACGCTAATGATAATAATAATGTCACAGAGGAAAAAAGGGTGCCTGTTGCCAGTTTCGCATTCGTAAGCGTCAGAGGGGTGGCGTTGCAATTCGATTGTATCGACAGCTAGGTAAAATTGAATAGCGTTTGAGTGTCTGGGGACGGTGGAAAGTGGCCACATTGTCTTCTAGCGAAGTTGAACTTGTCATTTTAAACGGGAGCAGCGAGTAATCGGTCCGCACTGCGCGGGAAATCTGCAAAACGTTGAAAGAGCTCCGTGCGATTGACATTCGCTACGCATGGACATCGCGCGGTGGGGAGGCATGTGTTGGTTGTTTTTTCGATGTTCCAGGCTACGATATCGAATACTGCTTTCCAGTCGCTCTGGTGCTTTTGAAATTCACTGTTGATACTATTACTGCTGGTGGTGATGTATACGCAATAGCAGAATAAGTTGAAACGCGCTCTGAGAATAGCATTATATAGTACTGTGTTGTGTGGACGTTTTTTTTTTGGATCGGCTGACACAGTGACACAAATACATGTAAACAAGAAATGTGTGCGTTTGTTTCGGAGCAGATCTATGAGCGTCAGATACGCGAGGGCAGACGAACAACGAAGGTTTGATGAAACAGATTCAACCTCAAATGAAAAACGACAGATTTTCATTTCGGAGAAGCCCAATATATCTTCGCGTAATATGCCGATAATAACGGAATGCCTGATTTCTTGGCCGGTTACACCACACTTTGTGACCGCTTAGTTCAATGCGTCTCTGCCATAGAAGCGCTAGCTGGCGTTTGGGACCACATGTACGTGCCGACGAAATTTCGACGTCAATTCACGCTGGGACTAGGTGTCCAAAAATGGAACAGTGTTTAAGTCACGATTCGCGTTGCCGAGACAACAACAACAACAACTCGAGGTAGTGCTATCGTCATGTTTAGCAGATGCTCTAAAAGTTCTTCTTGTTTTTCAGCATATGTGCCTTAACCGACTCTCGCATCGCTCACGCTTTGATTGTTGCTTGAGAATTATTGATTGATTGATTGATAAGCACATGGTTCACCACGTAACAAAAAAAGGCACAATGTTTTTCATTTAATAATTGTCCCACAAAGGTTACCCAATGTCTACATCGGTCCGTCAAAACTTTCATAGACACATGCAAGCGACGTAGACAAACTTCAAAACCCACAAATCACTGAACGACGACGACGACAAGCAGTGCTGCTTCGTCTTCCTGAACGCGAGTGACATTCAGCGATGAAGAGTTCTTTTTCCTGCTGGGTGTCGGCCTACGAACGTAAGATCGCATGGGAGTAGTTCTCAATTTGCATTCTACTGAACTGAACTCGGCAGCGAAATTTACTTTCGCTTGCATCGACGCTAATGCACAGCGTTTACATAGGACAAATAACGTAGAAAGTGAGACTGGTGCCAGAGTGGAACCAGAAATATAACGCAATATCGTATGGCGGAACACCGCACACACAAAGCCGGCTGTTTTGGAGATTTTAGAAGCACATAATTGCGGAACTCTGCTTTTGACAAATTCAACACGTCCGTTCAACGCGTCCAGATATAGCTTTGATTATGCTTTCGGATTTTAAGGGGTACTATTTAATTCGGCATCCTTAATTCATTCGGACAGCCTCGTCGGTACTTGTCAAGTTGCTCAACCCATCCTGATTGAAGTGTCAAAATAGAGCCGAACTCTCAACGGTCAGAGTTTGTCAATTTTTCATCCATAGTATGGTGACTTTCAGAAGCTGTAACATTGCAGCGCTTTGACTTCCTCAGATCAGGTCAGGACTCAGGCCTGATACGATCTATGTTAACGGGATCATCCTCCATTAATGTGGTATGCCCAAAAGGTCCTCCGGGCATATCGGTATAAGCGATATCTCCCGTTAGAGAGACATCCAGGCATCTGGTCATTTAGCACAGTGAAAGCAATCAAAACTATCAGCGTCCGTCAAACTCTCGTTCTCCGGAAAATGTTTAGTGTCCACTGTACAGTGGCAAAACGCTGTTTTCTGAGGAGCACACTATCCACCGTATCTCATCTCAACAAAGGGCCAACTTCCGTTTTAGATCTAGGTGCACTTGACGAAGGGTAGTTCTTGGCAGAACAGCTGAGGGTCAGCTAACAAAATCCAGTTTTTCTTTCCAAACGTATTAGTGATACAAGGGGGAAGGGGCTACATCTGAGCAAAATGTGGCCCCAAAATACAAATTTCTTCAGCAGAAAGAAAATACCTGCTATGCGGTACTCTCTGAAAACAGAAAAATTGAGGCGGCTGAAGAAATTCGCCTAAAAAAACTACACGTGTTTGGAACGTTATGCAACCAACCAGCATTTGACGGCTTCGACAGTTTGTGGCCTCGATGCAATTTTTTCCGATCCTTTCTGCAATTACATCTCCAGATACTAACGTGTATTCCAACATCGAACGAAAGAGAGAAGTCCACTGACAATTTTCGTCGGGGACAGCAAATGTCGCCGATAATCCCATCTGCGACTCGTGATTTTTAATCAGAGTTGAAGGTCCACTGAAGTCATTTTCTGCATATTGTTCCTTTAATTGATTTTTACGATTCGAGCCTTCAAATACACATTATCATGCAGATCTATATCTAGAACCAAAAAAACCAACTCGCCTTCGAAGTCCCAACTTCTGTTAGCCTTCAATAGCTGTCAGTTTCCAAAGACCGGTGTACACATATCAGTAATCTGAAGTCTTATGTGTTTGCACAGTCTCTAAAACATCGAGATAGATTTTTCGTCAATAAACAACGCCCACTTTAGACAGAACTTTCTCCGTCACACTTGTCCATGAAAGCGCAGAGTAATGAGGTAACCCGAACGCACGAACGAAGTCTTCGGTCTCCTGGGAGTTACGCTCAGACAGCTGTTGGGACAGACTTCGCGTACGTTCAAAAGTAGTTTGCAACAAAACCGCTAAGGAAAGTTTGTCGGGTAAGTACACTTTCCTCAGACTGAGCATAGTTCGGTAAACATTTGTCTATTAAGGTGTGCACCTAAGTGAATATGATAATGGGAGCATAGAGGTGCGTAGTAACGATGGTGGATGCATTTTTGGCATCGTTTCAAAGCTGAGCTCGTCAATCATACAAATGAAATGATATCTGCATGGACGTCGTCTCCGATGACGGCAAACACTCGATGGATAGCTGTTGCTCCCACCATGTAAGCACTATACTCTCTGGTTTAAAAAAGCTCATTATATATGGTAAATGGTAAATGTTTATTGGTTTATTAAGGAGCTGCAATTTTACAATGCTTAAGCTCTCTTATATATATATATATATATATATATATATATATATATATATAGTCGTGTTTGAAGTTATTCAAACAAGGTAGGGTGAGTTATCACATCAATTCGGCTTTCATGCAACGATATAACTTGTCAAATGGCCTCAACCCGTAAAGGTGTCAAACTCTCAAAAAGTCATCCTTACCACACTCGTATAATTCCTTTCTAACTTCACTTTAACTCGTGGCAAAAATCATAACAGCGCATTCGATTACCTGAGCGGATCATGCAATCTAAAGGAACGGTGTTTGCTTACCAAATATATATGTGATATATATATATATATATATATATATATATAATCACATTGGCATCAACCGTTCGGAACCCACATGCAGTGCTGTTCTATTGAGCAAGTAGCAATTCTTTATCTATGATGATTGCGTCTTCGAACCTCGTCAACCACCTGATCATTTCTCTGTAATAGTGTTGTATAGCTCTCCCAGAATATGGAATGTTACGTATTACTGCGACTCCCGCTGCCACTCGTGAACATTAGCACATCCGATCTGGCCCCATCCCGCACGCCCGCCCTTCATTGGTATCTTCTTGATATCAACGGTCGAAGCGAGGGCCACAGAATAGGTAAATTCGGTTTTTTCGGGCGATGCTTGAGAATCCATCATGATTTTAGAACTGAAACTTTAACTTGACCGGTTGCGATTTATTGGGAATGACTTGCTTCGACGACAAGCCCAATACTGCCAACGGGCTTGCAAAATACCAATTAGACCGTAACTAAACGAATGAGCTGAGCAGGGTAGATTGAGCTAAGCTGATCGAGTCAACTAATTATAGATATAACGCTTCTTTGTTTACATGATCCTATAATTACAGTGAAGGATAATGAAAGCAGATCCTTCATATAAGTAGAAATTTCTGGTG
This sequence comes from Stratiolaelaps scimitus, assembly GCA_019614645.1. Taxonomy (NCBI): domain Eukaryota; kingdom Metazoa; phylum Arthropoda; class Arachnida; order Mesostigmata; family Laelapidae; genus Stratiolaelaps; species Stratiolaelaps scimitus. Next base: position 685,015 of record JABWDB010000035.1, on the reverse strand, counting down.
ACAGATAATACATGATAACGAGAGAATGATATATACATTATATATATATATAAACAGTTCTATTTTACATATATATATATATATATATATGTAAAATAGAATCTATTTTCCGATGATTTTTTCCGCACCATAAACAAATACCTAGAAATTCCGACCTATTGTAACGTTTAATATATTATAATAAATATACCATACAGGCGTTTCCAATAATACCTACGTATGTCGTCGATGTTCAGATTTATCTATTCGATTAACAGCTGCACTTGTGAGTACGCTTATGTAACTCCAAGCATGTCTTTAACAAAAGCAATTATTCATTGTTAATTAAGATTAAAATGAAGGAAATTATTGAATCGGTATGGGGATCGAACTTTAAACATTTTCTTCCATCCTAGAAGAACTAGAGGACTAAGTTAGAAAAGTATTACAAATTATTTCTATCCAGCTCAAGCTGTTGTGGGGTGCGCGTCAGCGTTGGGTGTGGTATTTCGCTAAAGCGACTCTCCAAAATAGCATTGACTCTCGAAAATCGAGAAGTATCGAGAGATATGGCCAACCTTTATGGTGAGGCGACATTAACGTATTCATTCTTGTCTCGAATGCTCTCTACCTATTTAACGTTGTTTGTACACCAGCCAGGGCAATCCAGCATTGTGCAGCACACCATCAGCTGTTTCAACACGAGTCTTTTATTGATACAGGCTATGTCTCTCATTGAAAACGGGCTAAATAGGTCTTTTTCGATTCGATGCGATTACAGTTAATCACCTCGGCGAATCATGCCGGATGTGCAAATGCCGCAATGTCTATTTCTCTATTCAGCTCATGCAGAGTCACACGGCGACACCGGCCCCATCGTCGAGTGCCTAACATATCTATGGCGTCCTTATCGTCACAAATATTATCAGCCACCACCAGCGCCGCCCCCGCCGCCTCCCCCGCAGCTCCCATCAGCAGCGTTGCGTTGAATGTCTGCTTCGTCATAGGAATGAATCAATGGGATGTTGTTAGGCATCGTCTGCAGGCACCGAAAGCGGATCTACATATCCTCTATACTTTGGTTGTTGTTAAAGATATATATATATATATATCGACAACGATCGTAGGTGGGCACTGCCACCACCATCATCGTTGCTCGTCCCCTTTCTTCCTATCGAATAGATTATACTGCCGAGCGGCCGGCGAGTCTGTTCGTGACAAATGCCACCCACCGGCAGCTTCGCAGCAAGCTAGAAACAGTGAGATGAGGCCGGGACAACGACAGCGAGGCAGAGAGATCGGTAGCGAAAGCAGTGGAAGGACAAAGCTCGCTAGGTCGCTAAACGGAACTCGGTAGGTAAATAGGCCGTGGCGCGGCCGAGATCCGGGTGATCCTATCGGATGGCTAAGCGACCTGTCTCGGCCATCCCCGGTAAGAACATTAGTGTCTCCCTCACCGGCGCGGAAGAGGATCACAACAAAAGCTGCAAAATATACTCTGCTACCGCTCTGCAGTGTTTGGCTTGTTCAGGGTGCTGTGCCCGTACACGCTGCATAGTGTAGCTACGAGCGCCGGCGCGGGTGGCGGGGAACGATACAATTTCTTTAGCGAATCATTAGAGACTTTACTTTTAACTAGTAAATGATGAATTACCACAATAATCTAATTAGTCCAATTTAGGTGTATTTTATAGGATTAATTCGATATGGTCATTTATCTAGACGTGTTCGAAGAAGGGTCTAATATCGTAAGGGTGCTGATTAGCTTCTACGGAAGTGAGGCGAAATCCAACGCAAAGTCGGTCGCGTTATAAAGTTCTACTGAGATTAGTGTTTCAAGTGTGAGTGAGCGTGTTGTATTAACACTTAAATAAGTGAAGATATCCAAACAGTTTCTGATGTATGCTCAATGACGGTAGCAATGGTAGTTTAATATATATATATATATATATATATATATATATATATATATATATATATTATATATATAATCCATCTATATTTGCATCGTAACTCAGTGGGGTCGGGTCGGATTCTCGGTGCGCGCGGATTCGACGAGTTCACCGTAAGGGTGACACAAGACGCAAATGTATTTTTTTCAAGTAGTTAAATACTTGAAATAGGTATTTAACACCGAGACGATTCTCGTATCGATATGGATAGCATGATTTTTCTATTCGAACTTCAATTGGCTAATTTCCCACTTGATGGAATTCGTAATTGCAACATTGAACTAATGCATACAGGTTTTAAGGTGTTGATACAAGCGAGTATGGTTGACTAAAGCAAATCATTAGGACATAAATCAAATTTCTATTTGTAAATTCTTTAGTTGGTTCTACAAGATTCCTCTCCGAAAAACTCGCATCGAACTTCGTAGTCGACGAGGCTAGATGACAAAATGTACCAGCTAGATGATGAAGCCGTAGACAACAACAAGCTCAGGAGGATCTACTAAGTATGTCGTAAGCAAAAAATCCGTGTCTGGTATCGTAAGTCGCTAATCATCAGCCCAGACGCGAGCAGCAACTATACAGGAACGAGTTAAAGATATCGTATCGCATTTACGAAATGTTTGGCCATATCGACAGGAATAATCTGACATTAGTTAGTGTGTGAGGAAGAGAATAAGCAACGGTGGCCCCCCCACAGGTCCTCATAGTAATACCTAAAAAGGTTAAGAGCTGAGGCCTGTCAGATAGGGGACGGTCAGCTGAGGTTCAGCTCGAAAAACAATACTTGGTGTGCTGGTCCCCTTTCAAAAAGACTCGAGCAAGACAAAGGGTCGATAATGGCAGCGCGGCAACAGGTACGCATATATATTATACATAGAGCTAGGTCTTTAATCGGCCGAGGTATCTAAGCCCATGCGGCCCAACCAGTTTACACGCTATTTTATTATTATTATTATCCTGTCCGTTACATTTTGGCCACTGCTATCGACCTCCTCTGCAGCGGCGCTCGGTTCGTTATAGTACAGCTCGGCTGCTATTGCGCGGATCTGGACGGTATAGTCTTACCCATTAACGACCCCGGCGTCTTGTGGCTGCGCCGGCCCGATGACCCGCCACCTCGCCCCCTCAGTGTCTTTTCTTCGTACTGGCCACCTTTTTGCTGGGCTTGCCTTTCTACGACATGACCTCCAGTCATGCCGCCTCTCTCGAACAGCAGTATTTCCCTTCGCGGGCCCTAGGCGCCCTCGCGGCAGGGAACCCATAACTTTGCCGGTGGTTTCAATGCTTTTTGACGGTAGTGGCCTCTACCACCGCTGCCACTAAACTTGTAAGCGAGCAGGCTTTTGGTCCCATAGACTGGGGTACGGCTGGGGTGTCTAAGCTCGGCGGAGGTGATACACACTATATTTTTACAATATAATATAATTGTTGTTTGAATCCGTTACAATGAATATACAAAATGATATGTAACATTCGTGTTAGATAACAACAACAGCCATATGTAATCTAGCTGCAATATCAATACAATTCGCTGACTAACCGAGGTAGTACGGTCGTTCTCCACAAGAAAATTTCCACAGCAAAGCTGCCTTACCACGAACGCCGGTGTAATATATAGCAATACTGATCATCCTACTCTGTACTTTGAGACGTATTCTAGTCTATAAGATACGCCAACCGGATGAGTTTCAAGGTAAAGGTAAAGCTTTATTGGTTTGTTAAAGGAGCTGCAATTACACAATGCTTAAGCTCTCCTATATGTCATCATGCAGCGGGGCTCGAACCCGTTAATTTCAAAAAGCACTTGTTGTCTTTTTCATATAGTCATAAGGCAGCCTTTAAATGTCATGATTTACTCACCCTGGTGTTATTTTGTATCGTTTTTGACATGTTGCGTTGTGACTCTTTAGGGAGTGTCACCACTTCCGGGTCGTTTTGCAGACCGGCACCCTCGTTGCTGCTGCTGCTAACCGCGTGAAGCGTATCCTTTATTTCATCAATGGGCACTTGTTGTTGAGCTATTCGTTCCGTTGTAGAGAGTTCCACAAACGTTACAGTATCCACCTGAGAGATCTGGGGAAGCGGGCCCTCGTCTCGTGCTGTCTTCACTTCAGCCGTTCGTTGTGCTTGTTGATAGACGTCGACCGCGCACTCTGAAACAGGAGCGTCGACTATTAGACGGATTTCTACCAGCATCTCCCTGAAACCCGCGATATTCCTCGCTCTGTTTCTCACTAGCGGGCAAAGTCACCCCGAATTGTTGTCACTCATCGAATCCGTTCGCTTGCGGGAGATTATTGTTCACTGAGCGTACGCACACAGAAACATTGCGCCACTATAGCAGAACGTCTCAAGGCATCTGTCGAATGTCGTCGAACAGAAGTGGCAACACTAGCAGGAATCGGGTGGCCTGCGCGCTAAAGCTCTTCTGAACTTCAGCTTCTGTTGGCGGCGCTTGTCGTTTCGTCGCCCGCACGAAACACGGATTGACGGAAAATGAAACCTGCCCCATAGCAGAAACCTCCTTAGAAGCTGGCCCTCCCTCCGGGGCGCCCCATATCTATTGACTTAGCCACCGTGTTGCTCTCCTCCCTGCGTATATCGGTTGGCTTCGAACGACCGCAAGGTTTTTGCCACCACACAACGGGTCGCTGAAGCGTCTGCTACAACAGTCGCAGCAGAACGAGCAGATGCATTGTATTCTTCGATAGCTGGCTAGCTAACGTCAGGGCTGTAGCTCGTCAGCGGCGAATCAACCTTCGTTGGCCGGCGCGGCGCCACCGAAGGACGGCCCTTGCCCCGGACAAGGCTGGCAGGGGATGCGAAATGCGTTGGGTGCGCGCGAGGGCACTACGTTCTGTGATAGATTCCGCGCCGGTCCGACCCACCGTTCGGTCACAGCGAACGATGATGGCAGAAGTTGAAGAACCGGCGAGGACTGCGCGGCAATCGAACTACTGCGCGCTGCTGCGATCCCACCACCACCACCACCACCATGATTTCTACGGCGACGCCGTCTACCAGTACCATTCTATTATGGTATTACAGCTATGCTACAGCGGCGAACGGGGGCCCCCCATCATTGACCCAGAGGTGGCCACCGCAGCGACAAACCAACACGGCAGCGCAGTGGTCATCGTCAACCGGCTCACCCATACCCACACGAGGCAGGCAAGCTGACAGGTGACTTGTGTGCACTGTGTGTCCAGGGAATACGCCGTTTTTATGCAACTGCGTTCCATAGACGAGGCAGTGAGATGCACGGTCACTTCTGCTGGCGTGCTCCGGCAGCGCCTTGCGTCCGCTGTCGAATATATAGCAGCACATGCTGCTGTCGTAGTTGTTTAATTGCCGGAAGAGATGGTGGTAGTGTGTTGGTAGTATCTGTATTGCACATAAGTCATAGAAGAGTATTAGGGACTTTCTGGATATGCCACTAAGTTTGTGTATGTATAGTAATTGAAGCGAGTGAAAATATGGTCCCTCAGCGTAAACATGTAGGTATGGAGACAAGTTGTCTTTTTCGAGAACTTAAGCATTGTGAAATGGCAGTGCCGACAATTAACTATGATTTGATTTGAAGTCGTGCTTCTCGACTACGTGTATGCCTGTTTAGCTCAAGGGTGGTATCAAAGAAATAAGTCATTTCACAGGGTTAATTGGAGACTTAGCCACGTGTTGTCGGAATTAGCGGCACTCGAATTACCGATTCGCGTCATTAGATTGGATGGCTAATGATCCAACGTCGACCAAACAATTATAAGCTATTTTATAATAGGCACAGATGCACATCACACGGTCACCACTCGCTTGGCAGAGATTTACTGCTACAAACGAACACGGTCTTCGCGAAAGGATTCCTCTGATGTTTTTTTCGAACTGTCTCATGTAACATTCCGCTTGTGCTTTCCAGCTCGAATCCCATAAAGTTCTTCGACGTGAAGTGGCACGGTCGTTCTAAGTGGGTAGGTGTCCACTAATTAGGTTAGCTAATACAAAACGGATAAGGTCGACAGGAGACACGCGGGTAAGGTGATCTTAGGTGTCCTAACTTCTTTGGCACTTCTCAATTTTTTTAGGGTGTTCCAAAAAGGGGACTAAATGCAATTTGGGCCCGTTGGGGAAACGAAGTGTTCAGCAATCGGCCGTCTAAGGAAGACGCCAGCGGTAAGAGGTTGAGTTAACTGCCTTTTTGCTGCTGAGAAGGCCCAGCTCAATCAAGCCCTTCTTCCGTAAGACGCTTCTTAGCATTTATCTCTTAGGCCACATTAGGACGAAGAGTGTCTCGACGAAAATCCAGGCCTCCCTCAAGACGGAGCCACGACCGGATTTGAATCTGCGACCTGGATATTCCTAGCATGCCCGGTATATTCCATTATCGTTCTATTTATCCAAGCTGTGTCTCTAGGTACTACAAGGTTACCGCCTCGGCCGGCATCGAGAAGACAATGGCTACAGTGATGCGTCCATATAATTCGTTTCTTTATCAGTCACGTTGGGATTATTGCATTGCCCATCAAAGAATGCGGTAAAGCATCTTTACAGTATTGCACAATTTGATGGACATCGTTTGATGGACTTCAAAAAATCAAACTTTCACTCGTGTCTCCATAGACAACGCATCATGCAACCCATCAGCGATGGATTTCATTAAGTCAGTCGACACCTAAACAATGACCCGTCCGCGCGGCACAAAAACAAATCCTTTGATTCAGTACTCGTAGTTGGGTTCAGCGGAAACGCCGGTTCTACGCGGGTGCAATCAGCTCACCTCAATACTCGTCACGTGTTGAGCGATAGGAGTGTCTGCAATCACAAATAAAATTAGGATTTATTAATTTGAGAAGACGAACAACGAACGTATTGCGAGCATACCCGTTTGATACGAACTCTTCGAATAAATCCGACGAAATATATCTGCCAGTGTTCTGAAGGCTGCATGTCGAGTGGTGACCTTAGCGAACGTCTGGCGCTAAATTCATCATTTTCTGGATCGACTGAGCAAACAGCTCACGCAAAATATAGAAGGCGTCTATTTTTGATCAAGTTTCTTCAACATTCGGCAAGACAGTGTGGTGCTGAAGACGTATATAAAAGTAAATTTTTCGGGCCAACGCTTTGCCAACATGTAACGTCCACGGTACCGCTTTCGGCATTGTTTCACAAGACGGACCCCTTAAATGCAACGGTGGGGAATCGAACCTGTGCACCTACGTGTCTCCTACGAATGTTATTGAAACCAAAGTTCGTTCGACAATACTGTATCAACTCATCTAAATTTGGAAAGATACTAACTCTTTCTAATAAGACACAACGGTGTGGGGCTATATTAATTTACAGTTACTGGTCTAAAATCACTCGTAATGAGCGGTAGAACCGAAACCTGGTTATGATTCTATAACTTAACTGGTTTGGATCCCTCAATTGCCCGCGTACAGCGCAAGCGCCCCAGTAGCATTGCAGAGTATGGGTATTGCACGAACCTTAACAGTTCCCTTTGAATTTAATTAGCTCTAATATTGCCCATGAATGTGATACTCGACCAATGTAGCATGTAGCATCACAGAGGACGAAGTCAATCTTTTCAAAAACGAATCACCAATTTTGTGAGCTGATGACTGTTCTATTATTTTTATTATGATGACCTATGGCTGTACAGTCGATGCGAGAACACTCTTAGATATGAGAGCTAAAAAAGTTACGCTTTTAACAATCAAAATTTAGACCCCTGTGACATAAAAGAGAGCTTAAGCATTGTAAAATTGCAGCTCCTTCAATAAACCATTAAACCTTTACCTTTACCAGATATTTTACGAATACTTCGGAGTTCTAGTGCGGAGCTAAGGAGCAAAGCTATCCTGAAAGCTTCTCCGAGATCATTATGCGTAAATCAAGTCCCGGATGTGCGTTTCCCATTTGGCTGAGCACCAGGTACATCTCGTTGTTTCTCATAGCCGCATCATGTCTCCAGGGTCAGGAAACCCAATGAACAATTATACAATCGTTTAGGGAAGGCATTAGAAACGCTTGCTCTCTCGATTCCGGCACCGATAAGTGATCTTTCAGCAAAGCTAGCAGCCTTCGGCGAACAAATCATGCATGGTATTAGAAGGCGCTCTCTTAAAAGCAACTGACTACTTAAGAGAGTTTTAAATAATCAAGTAAATAATAGAAATGTATGTTAAGCTAAAGGCTATATATTCGTTTATTAAAGTAACTGCAATTTTTACAATGCTTAAGTTATCTTAAATGTCACGCAGGAGTCATACTATAAGTGTACGGCGGCCAACACAAGCGTGAGAGCTTACTCTTTTAGAATGAATACAGATAGGAGGTAACTCAGAATGAGGGACACTACAGACGCTATTAGATATAAACTCATGTTTGCCACGTAACCGAATTAACAACTCGATACAAGAAACAGCACGCTCCTCCCTTGAAGGGGTCCTCGTGTAAGCAAATTTGTCTCACAGTTTCGAGTGTCACAATTGTAGCCAGTGCGGCGAAATCGCGTACGATGTGAGCTTCGACCAACAAAGCTATCCACAGGACGATCCCACGATCTGAAGTTAAATCTCTAGACTGCCAAGCACGGCATGAATATCGACACCACCTGTCGATGACAGCCAACGATCGACTTCATCAGCTAATTTGAGTGAATCAGCTAGTTCTCTGCGCAGCACTCACTGACTGGCCGATGTCTAGTGCTCCGCGCGGGATAGCGCGATTGACACATCACAGCCGAGAGACACTCGTTGCTTCGATTTACCACAGCGGCACATGCCGGCACTCTGCAGCGATATACTGATTAACTGGCTTGTACAGCTGGGCACCGTCGAGCAGTCACTTGTTCGAACAGCTAGCACATTTGGACGGCCCCCAACAGCTCACGCGCATTTGGACTGCCGTGGTTGCAACAACCGTCAACACGGCGGTCACGCTGGCGGCCGTGGCCACACGGAGGTGCCTTATCCAAACGCGCCTCGGACGTTCGGCTACAGACACAAACGAAACTGCTCCACGTTTGCCCAGCAATAATCATCGCTCACGAACTAACCGTTTTCTTGTGGACTATGTCCCTTTTGTCGCAGCCGTTCGCAGTGGATGTCGCTGCCCAAGCCTGAGAAACGTCCGCCTGACGATGTCGCGTACACCTGTCTCACCCAGCAGATGTATCGAGTCCGGCGCCCTTTCGAGAGGCCACCCTTCGAGTTATGTCCACACGATCTTTCGAAGCCGTCACAGTGCCAAGCACCCCCCAGCTACGAAGTCGCGGTGTTTCGTCCCGCCGATTGCGACCGTCGTTCCGATTGCACTGATCGCGTCTCGTCTGTTTGTGCAATACTCGCGTATGTGTCAGTTGCGCGCGTGGATGGTGTTGTGTGTGTATGTGTGTGTGCGTGTTATGCGAGTGTTATGCGAATCTTTCTGTGTGGATTTGGCGAGATCAGCGAGACAGAATGCACCGGTCGACACGTCCACTCTTGCCCCTGTCTCCCTCGCGTCTAATGCCCCCTTATAGCTAGCGGAGCCGAAAGCTCCGGCCACTCGCTGCAACCGCCATCGACGACAGTAATCATATCTATCGCAGGGATTGGCTGGGCCGTCTGTTCCCGGTAGGTAACCGCCGCACGACGCCTGTGTCGGTGCCGGCGTTGCGCTATCCTTCGCTGATCATACGCGGACGTAGCGATGAGAGGCCCACAACACGTTGGCAGGTTACCGTCTCATTATTGATCTTATCAGAGAGATCGGTAAATGTGATAAGCGCACGAAGCAAAAGATCGCCGTGTATCACGCTGGGAGCGCAGGCGGCAATCGGCTCATTTTTCGTTGTTTTGTTGCTGTTGAACTGGTTTGGGTCGAGATGCCGCGTGATCACTGGAGTGTTGATAAGTCACTTAGAAAACAAATAAATACAAGTGTGCGAGATATGCTTATCTACAAATAAATCGCCGGCAAGGCATTTCGGCATATATATATATATATATATATATATAACAGAGGATAATTGTACGCGCTGAACGTGAAATACACATAAGAACACCCTTCTCTATATATTCTTAATATAATATATACTTTTTTTCTAGCTGATCCTCACCTGTTCCGCTATCTGACAGGCCTAAGCTCTTAACCTTTAGGTATTACTATGAGGACCTGTCGGGGCCACCTTTGCTTATTCTTCTCTGCCTTACTCGTACCTGACAAGAATCTTCAGATAAAGAAAGATAATATAATATACAGAAAAAGCCTCACTTCCCCATATATATATATATATATATCTACCTGCAATCAGAGCGGCCCGTTCATTCGTTATATTGTTTCTCTTACTAAGATCTCACTCGTTGTCATATCACCGTCGTAATATATTACCCTACTAATGATTACGCATGTGTTTCGTTGTTAATGACTGTGCTGAGTTGAAGCTTCCAATGTTTCAATGTACTCCACGGTATAAGCACCGGTATAGCCTAAACATTTGACTCTAAACAAATGATGGGAACGGGCGCAATTATACCACGGCGTAAATGTCTACGATCGTGACCAACTTCTGCCGAGACGAGCTACTCAATGCATTTGTTCACAGTTCCACAAATTCCCAGCAAGCACAATTGGGCAATTAATGACTGCCACTCCTTGCTAGACCTACCTAACAGTCAGGAGGAAACAATTATCATACAGTACTGCATGGTGTGAGCTGACGTCCCGGCAATAATGGATAAATGAAGTCTATGTGAAGTCTTGATTGGTTTAGAATAATGCCTCTGTTCCGCTTAGTGCAACTGTGCAAGAGTTGTTTCTCAATTCGCTTTTTTTTTCCATCGCTGTTTTAATTGATTATTCACTATTTTCGAACGAAGCTGGATATTAAGCTTTTCCTATTCCGTGATCCTTACCAGTCTAATTAAAGCTATTTCGAGCAGAGACCAACATCCAGAATAAATGCATAGTCTTCAAAGGTAATATCGATAGTTAGTTCTAATGTAGCTCTACTATCGTAGTTAATGGTTCAGTAATAAAGTATATAGATAGACTAATCGGGTAAGGCTGAATGAACCAATGACTATGCATATATTACCACAATACAATCTCCTCAATGAAACAACATATATATATATATATATGCTGCTACTATCTGCTAGTCTTAACACGATCGGTGAAGATAATTCACTGACATAGGAAGACAGGAGCATATCATCCCGTTGCAATGATTTCTAATACCGGCCGCTTTGTGCATCACCAATTTATGAATGGGTAAGTTTAGTGTCATGTGATTACGGCATGTTACTCGTAAGTCAATTTGAGCGTGATTTTAGCATACATATTATATAATTCATGTTAAATGCTTGAGATACTACGGGAGGATTTTACCAACGAGGTTAATCACGTTGTCGATAATGGTAATAATTAGAGACAAACATCAATGAGACGTAACATGCCCATGTTGTTCGGTCATTATTCGCAGTGTTGTATCAAAATGTGGAAAGTATTGTAATTTCGAATGTATGTAATTGTTCGCTAGTTATAGCATATATAGTGAGATACATTGAGTAAACATAAAGGATTATTGAAGATACTTTTGTCGATTGATCGCTCAGGCAGCCGAGTCTCTGATTCAGAACCAACGAGATTCTTCGCTCACCACTGACCACATAGGTACAAAATAATTCAACTATCTTATCATCTAAGGTGTTACATATAAGCGGATCTATATGTATTGCTACTGGTACCCCTGCTAAAAACGTTCCATAACTACTGTTGCTGGTGCTGCTGCCGCTGCTGCTGTTTTCGCGGCGCCTGCAAAACGGTGGCGTACGACGTTGATATCTTCTATTGGGACTCACTCGTCTGTTTTTCTTTAGCGACAACTGCTTGAGACTGCCACATGGCTGAGTCTGCGGAGGGAGAGGGTCAGATACCGACAGGATCCGACCCTACAAATGTGCTGGCGTCTCAATTCAATTCAATTCAAAAACGCCTTTATTAACAAAAGGGGGTTATACATTTGGTGTACAAAAATTAGTTAGTGCATAGTATATGCATGTGTGTCTCTCTGAGCATTCGTGTGGCTCGAAAAGAAAACATATTATTGACTCTTTCGGTCCTGGCGATTTGTGCTGATGATATGGTTAGTCCACTCAGCAGATTATTTTGTCTGACATTAAAATATTTATAATACGAGTTTGAAGATAGTAACCTTTTGTAGAATCGCATATCTGCCTGTTTGTGTAGGTCAGTAATCGGAGGTAAGGTAAGAGTCGAGCGATCGATTCCACATCTAAGCGAGACGCGTGTTAAGGACTTTGATTGAACTCGCTCCATAGCGTCTAAATGTTTTTTAAGATATGGTCGCCAAACTTCACAGCAGTATGTAAATTTCTACATACTGCTGTGATACAAACTAACGTTGAGGACTGAAGGACTTGTGTAATATGAAGGTTAAAATCCAAATCCGGTGAGACCATCACGCCCAGGTCCCTTATACATTTCACAATCGGTATAGGCTGGGCGTTAAGAGTATATATGTGAGGGTCTGATAGACATAATGTGCCACATTTAGGAACGGATATCATTATTGGAGCACCACCTTGAGATGGCATCAACGGCTTTCTGCAAATCGCGTCTTTCGGATTCGGTCTTCGACGGGCCGTAAAGCTTGAGATCATCCGCGTAAAGTTTATGTGTTATGGACTGCGGAATAGTGTTTCTTAGGTCTAAGATGTAAATACAAAATAATGTAGGTTCCAAGCAGCTACCTTGAGGCACCCCAGAGGGGCAAGCACCGCAATTACTAATACTGTTTTTCACACGTACGCAAAATGAGTTAGTTACATATAAGACACAGAAGTTACATAGGTAGTCAGATATCCAACAAAAGGACCGTGAGTCAATTCCTAGTTTCTTAATTTTTGCTAAAAGTGAGGAGTGATTTACTTTATCAAACGCTTTAGAAAAATCGAAATATATGCAGTCGAACATTTGTTTGTTGTTGATGTAAATTGTCCAATCTTAAACAATATCAAACAGCTGGGTAGCGGTGGATTTTCCCTTTGTAAAACCATGCTGTGCCTCATCAAGTAACCCCTGAGTTGTTAAAAAAACTTTTTCAAATTCAAACAAATGTTTATTGACGGAACTGCTATATACATGCTTAAGTTCTCCTAAAAATAAGTTTAAAAAATTATTGCAACGTATATTTTATATATAAAGGGTACACATTTTTGTACAATATGTAAACATTGGGTAAGATACAAAACAAATATCCACAAAAATATCTACATCTGATTGATAAAAAAATTTTTTCACCTCCGCTGCAAACTTTTTTGCTGAGGAGAGTGCACGAATCTCGCGAGGAAGAGAGCCCCAGACTGCCGGCAAGCGATAAGCGAGAGCATGGCGGCTAGATTCTTTAACGGCAAAAGGTATCACAAACTCAGTTGGTCTGCGGGCCGTTCTTCGCACCACAGTGGTAATTGGGAAAGTGATGTCGTTTGGAATACGTCCCTTCGACATCTTAAAGGCAAGAAGAGCTACGTGAATTAAATACATAACGCTCAGCTTAGGCAATCCGTACTTCCCCAGAATGTCGGCGACGGAGTCGGAGCGACGTCTGCCAAAGATAGCCCGTAGTGCGTCATTCTGAACAACCTCTCCTCTCCGAAGAATCATGCTGTAGCCTCCTCCCCAGATAGAGATCCCGTAGCACAACAGAGGTACCAATAAAACTTTATAGAGGTGTAACAGGCCATCCACAGGAATCCCACGCTCTCTCAGGCGACGCAAGTTGGCCACCACTGCGTAGCATTTGGGCATGAAGCTCCCTATGTGGTCCTGCCAACGCATGTTTTCATGAAGCGTAAGGCCAAGGCACTTCGCAGACGATGACCAGTGCATCGTTTCACCGGCTACCTGTGTCGGCGATACCTGCACTAACTAAATACATGGTCTTCAAGCAATTTCTTAAATATAATACAAGCTATAGAGGACTGGGCCACTGGTCGATAGTTATCAACATCGGATTTAGACCCCTTCTTGTGGACAGGAGTTACCACAGATGTTTTAAAATACTCTGGTACAATGCCGTCCTCATATGACCTGCAGTCTCGCCGATTTCGCTGAGCTACGGCTCAGATAAAATTGTTCTTCAAGATTGAGCGGAGATTTGGTCGACCAAAATTGCCGTCGCCTTTGTATCAACAGGTTTTTATTAGGGTGATTACAGCCAACGAAAACAACCCCGATGACGCTACATGCAATCAATTCAAGGATGTTTTGAGTAGAGTTTGAGATATGCTTGACATGTGCACATAATCTATTGTTTAATTATGTATTGTGCATATATGACCCTAAAAAAGGGCGAAATTTATTTCAACGCTAAGTCTCCAAGTATATGGTTGGTATGCAAACTGAACATTTTGCAGCAGGCAAAATCTGTTTAGATTTTCCAAATAATTTGTGAAACGCGTCGATGTCTTCATACATTCATTATCACCCTTAGGTTGCCAACCGTTATATAGGTATTATATATATATATATATATATATATGAAGGGTGGATTGCTTATGCGGGTAGCGTACGGTTTGCTTTGATCTCTATTAGGAGTTAGTATCTCTTTTAGCTTAGTACAACGAAATAATCATAACTGCTGTAATGGTTCACGTTCAGTAGGGCAACTAGTTCATTGCGACGAGAGGAGGGCACGATTAGCCTATGGTAATGAGCGAATCGAACCACAAAATGTTATGCTATTCATTAGAATGAAGATGCAAATCTAGCTGCACTCGGGTATACTATTCCCTCGATGAAAGTTGACGCGAGGCAAATACTCCGAATTGATCCGACTAACATTCGGCCGCCATTGCGCCGTAAATAATTCTCCATTACCTCTAACCGTTTTCGGCTCGCGTGTCTCAGCTTTGGAAGGCCGAGTTCACCGGGTGTAAAAGGCTGTGCTACGATCAGTATGCCGAGACGGGTTCGTCACATATTCCCACCAGTACAACGAGTTTCCTCGTTATTCACCGCATCGTTCACTTGACTGAAAAGTTGACTACCTCCTAGAGCATTGCAAATGTCGAGGGCAACAGAGTTCGCCAGGGTAGGAGACGGTTTAGGCCGGACCGTGTCCGTCACCGTCACTCGCTTCAGTCCTCACTGGCAGCAAGGCAATTCACGAGTACCTCCGCAACCCAACTCCCGGGGGGTAAGTGCTCTCGTGAGTGCTCTCTGGAGGCAAATACCCATCGAGTGTAGCTGTCTTTGCCGTCGTAGCTCGGTTGCTCATCCGACGATGATTACTGCAGTACACTGATGACCTCCTTAGCAACATGTCGCCACGTCTATGTAGCGGCTCGGTCAGGTCACAGTTTGTGACAAGCATTTTGGCCCTTTGATTTGCCAACGATTACTACACTCAAACAGATAAGAGGCGACAATCGGCGACTGAACAAAATGAGAACATGCATTTTCAAATCGATTGTATAATTTTAATTGTAATTATAAATAAATAAATTGTATGTATAATTTTAACGACACTGTCCAGAACACGGATGACATGGTGGGGATTGACTGGTGCTGCGCGATGGACTGCGCCTTGCAAAAGTGTGAGGGCAGCGTCTCGCAACGTATTCTTGTGCCGTTGAGTTGAATAGGCGGTTTGCTCTGTTTGGCCATTGCAGTTGAACCCGCTCGTCTCGAACCCGGAGAACTGCAACTCCTACTCAGATGAATAAGAACAGTGACATCACTAGTGAAGCCCAGCCTTGCTTACATATATATCTAACGTATGTATGAATGATCAAGGTGGTTGTTATCATCAATAGTTCGATATATGTCCCCAGGCATACTAAGTTCCAATGCTTGGCGTACGTCTATCAACAAGGAAATCCAGCAAGAGGGGTAGGACGCTAACAAAAAAGTAAAGTCTCTCCCAAATTGGCCAGTTTCACGTGATGTCGCATTTTAATTGTTGCCACGTTGAAAAACGTGTTGAAAAACGTAAAAATGATGACCTCGAGACGAGACGAATATAACAGACCTCGAGACGACCTCCAGCCTGGATGTGTACCACAAATGACGGGACGCGACACGTGAGTCACTAATTATACACACTGAGACAAACGGGATACGAATTACCATATAGGAGATCATTTGAATGAGCAGCATAAGAAAGACTGGCGGATTGCAAAGGGGTGCCCAGTAAGCGCTGCTGGCTGCGCTTAATTGTCAATCTTGTGAAGTTGTATAATTATGTGCCCCGCTATGCTACACGTATAGCGAATATCACTTTGAGGAACTAAACTGTGAATGAAGTCTATACGCCAGTAGCTGGTTGTACGAGAGAGCTTTCCACGGCCGTCATGTTCGCTGATCAGAGTTATGATCTGTTCCCAACTCGGAAAGGCTTTACTTCGAGCAATCTTCTATCTGCCACGTGGCCACTTTCCCCCTGCGTGGCATTTTGAAATACACTGAATGTTGCCAAATGAAAAATACAACGGTGTGCTCATATCTTGCGACATTTTTACTGACCGAGAGAGAGAGAAACGTTGAATTGTGAACATTTAAGCTACTACTACTACTATTCAAGCATTATATAGGACTAAGTAAAATTATATAAGTCTTAATAGTTCTCGTACGTGTGCCAGTGGTTACGAATTTCTGGGTCAAACAGGAACGGAGATTGAAACCGCCCCAATGCGTCTGGCGTGACGCGATCAGCGATAGCCGCCGCTGAGACTTTCCTGTGATACAGAATAGACAAATAAACAATGCTCCTTGACGCACGTGAAGACACGCTGTTCATAATGGTTATATGATACGAGATAGTATCTTATCATGATGGGGACTGCCGGACTCCATCTCTCATAAACGCCACAAGCGTAATTGCGAATGAATTTGGTGTCATTAATCAACAACGATATGAGTTGTTTCCGATTGACTGCTTAACCCGCTAGCAAGCTAACAAGTAGAAAGACTCTATCGGTTCATATATGCCTTTGTCGATTTTCACCCGAGGGTCGACGTTGCCAAGTCTCTGTGGACCGCTACCGCTGGGCCACTCCGCCGGTCGAACTTGATAATCATCTGGCCACGAAAGCGTCTCAACGGTTTATTTTTTTTTCGCGAATTACACGTGATATCTTAGCAGTAAAATCTTCTTTATGGTAAAACTAACGTGGAGAGATTTTAAGAATGACTGACATTCCCCATAACGTAACGCTAAATACCGATGGGATGATGAATACTGTCAAATAATAGAATAATGATAATGTTGAGGGAGACCTTATGTAAGGTGTTCAATGGGCGTGAACAACTTCGATGGCGTATGCAGCTAAATGAGGTGGAACAAAGCCCTTTGGCGGTCACGATCCCAGTGGGACCACAGCAAAGGGAACGCAGCAGCTGCCGAAAAATACGGATCGTTCTCATATGCGAGAGAAAGAGAGAGATCGTAACGCCTGCCTTACGTTAATACGCAGAGATCTGATGTGTGTTGTTCGTCTACAGTCGCCCAACGAATAGTCTAGCTGAAAGCATTTGCTACGAGAGAGTTGTGTGATGTTTCTATGTCTCGTTGACGTAGGAGGCCGCGGCCACAACGTCAACACACGCACAAACACCTGCTGCACCCTGCAAACAGCAACGAAATGGTTAATGTTCCTCGCGAAAGCGAACAATTCTTAAATCCATACTACGGGATTGGCTGATGGCTATATGAGCCATGGTCTCAACAAGTTCAAAACGGTACCCCAGACATTCCACTTTAAACCGATCTCAAAGCATCATCTTCCCATAATTTAAGGTTACCCGCTTGGACGCTTATACCGGGGGTGAAGCGTGGCACCGCCAAATTAGGAGGGTGTAGACAGCCTGTCATACGCATAGGTAACTAAGGTTCAACGAGAAACTCTACCGGTTTCAAGGAGTACTTTGTAAAAAATGCCGCCCGCCGAAAAACCCATTTGTGTTTCACCCAGTAGTTGCACAGTGGGACTTTTGCGACGCTCAACGAGAAATGCTGGAATCCAAATGCATCGTAGGATTTACACACATACATGCAGATGATTTGTCTAATTCATCACCGGCAAACCGCACTCTGCCCAACTATTGCACTCAAACAGACAGGAAGCGATCATCGACGACTAAACAAAATGAAACATGCATGGGCTGAGCTCGTTCATTAACATCTGCCGAGAGAGAATCGAAATTTGTTTGCGGACACTAGGCATATCTCAAGAAACGATGTATCCTTGTGATCATACGCCTGCCGAATAACATTCAAAACTGTTTTCAACTCTATGTGCAGAAATGGCCGAGTCAAACGCCACTCAATACCACAATACGCGTTTAAAAGCAATAGTATCTCTACTCGATAAAAGGACATCGAGTTGGGATTCGGTGAACGCCGTGCGACAGACCTTTCGGAGTTCCCAAATGAACTTGTTAGAAATTCAGATCGCGTTTCTATTGAAAATCACTTTCGCAGCAACAAATTACGATTGGCGAACCTCATGAACAATGCATGCAATGAGGAACGATCGCACAACAGTCGACTCTATTGTTAGTAAAAATAAGAATGTCAATTACGATCTTCAAGATATCGTGGATATTAAACACAATCGAACATATGTACATACTGTGCTTCGGGAATTATTTCACCCTAAAAATACAAATTGATACACCGTTATACGACAAAAAATGGTTGAATCGATGTTGAGGGCTGCAGGAGGCTTGAGTTTAAGCGTTTGCATACAAGCCAGGTTTGTAGAAAACTGGCGAAATCGCCGTCATCCAATTGGTGCCATCTGCGAAGAAGGGTATTCTGTACGTCGAAACGAAATCATCTTAATCCTCATCATTTTTCTGGTACAGGCTCGCGAGCAACAGATCGCCCCTCGAGTCAACAGACAGACACAGAGTATTCAGACCAGTCACCACAACAGTACAAGATCATACTGAGAGACAGCAATAGTCATCAATAACGATGATGCGACCGGCGCTAAGGCTAGCTATGCGACTTGTTTTCAAAAAACAGGTTGTCGATAACTCGTTTGCAAATCAAGTGATTTGAATATATTATATATATATATCATCGGCGAATACTATATAGTCGCTGTGTAGAATATTGCAGGATCAAGGTACGTAGAGCTAATTTAATTTGCCCCCGATACCAACCGTCTCACACCTCGTATCCCTGTCAGATTTTCAGGCTTTGTTTACGTATAAACTGTGGGTTACGTATAAACTTGTCGACGTTGAACGACCCCCCCCCCCTAATGAATGCGAGCGAATTATGCGGCCGTCTCGTTCATTCTAAAGCAGCAGGTTAAAGCACTACGCGTCGATTGTATCAAAGAGAGCTGACTGTCAGAAATAACAGATACTCGACATCTGCCACCGGCACATGACCACGTTGAGGGTAATGTGTATTGTTGATCGAAATGGGATGTTCGTCGGTGCCCTATATTTCTGCCAGACATTCTTACAATCAACCAGACATAATACAAATATTATATATCAAAGGTCTGCTAAACATCCGACAAAGACGATCTCGAAGTTCAAAATGTATAAGTTGCACAAAAACTTTTGTTCCAGCCCTTTTCTGCCTTTTTCGACACATCGAAGAAGCCAAACGTCTGGAATCGAAGAAATTCAGGGGGCAACCGAACTCGAGATTCAGGTTGATTTCGCGGTTGTCGCTCCATTAGTAAGGGGTCAGATTCCATCTGGAGAACGAACGATAATCGATCTTTAATGGCAACGCTCTCACGGAGCAAACTATAAACATACATATGTTCCATATGCATGATATCGTATTGTGAAATAAGTCGGAACTGTACAGAAGGCAGAGACGATTCCTATCAAGGGAACTTCTTGGCAATCGCTGTTCTCCGCTAACACAGTGAACTTACAATAAACAGATAACTTGGAGCATTTCGTCAAGCAAGAGTACCGCACAAGCAAAAGTGCGAATTAGCGACGAGAAGTTCAGATTTCGACGATGATGGCTGACGTGAACTGATGGCTAACGTGAACTGATTCACTTCGCGTATCCATAGAGAATGCTGCTACGGCGCATTGCCATCTCAAACACCCGAGTATACGAGAGGGTGATTTCAAGGTCTTAGTAAAAATAGAAAGATTTAACCGATATCTTAGGTTCGCCGGAGATTGAGGCACCAATAATTATTAGGGAAACGAATTTTCTCTAAAGCAAATAAGCACAAAATTCGACCGGAACAACGGATTGCCAAGCGACCCTTCACATGCAGAAGATTATTCCATGCGAATCGGAATATTAGCCAGACTCGATTACAGAAATGTAATTCGGAATGACCTTCACATCGTTTTTTGACGAGAGAACGTGGTGCTAT
Source organism: Stratiolaelaps scimitus (assembly GCA_019614645.1). NCBI lineage: Eukaryota > Metazoa > Arthropoda > Arachnida > Mesostigmata > Laelapidae > Stratiolaelaps > Stratiolaelaps scimitus. Next base: position 664,704 of record JABWDB010000035.1, on the reverse strand, counting down.
GATTAATAATTGTTGGAAGCCTATTATAAGAATTATTTCTCGAGCTGACCCTCACCTGTTTCCCTGTGGTGCAATGGCTGTATCGTCTACATCCAAACGATCTTGGCGCAAATTCTTGTCGTTCCTGCCTACTCCAGAGTTACACAGTTGAAGTCCAAGTGACGCCATTCTAGTCTAAATACACAAATTCGAGCCACCTGGGTGTACAGGTTTTATAGCCGCTAGACTCGTACCAAGAGTAAGGCAACACCTCAACAAGATAATCTTCACTAACTAAGCATCTAGAGATATATCATGGGTAGCAGATTACCGTGAGTGGCCATCGTTAGTGCACCGCATAACCAAGCCAGTAGTTAACATTAGTAATTTTGTTACTAACCAGTAATTATTAGCACGGCTGCACCCTCTTTCCCTCAGCTCGAGAACACGTATCGCGATACGAATGTTCATTGTTTTAACCGTCGCCATACCGTACTCTCCCTCTCGTGCAAAGAGAGATTTGTTTCAACAGAATTATGATACAATGTATGGTGTGTGTGTGTGTGTGTTGATGATGTATGTGTGTGTGTGTGCCTAACGAACGGTCTGCCTAACGAATAATGGCGAAATCACTTAAGCGGAGTCACCCTGAGCACGTCGCAACTATTGAGCCACAAGGGGCAACAGAATAGTGACATAAGTAGAGAATATCTCGAGTTGCTTCCTGGATCGAATCAGTGTAAATTTCCCACGGCCTTTCTCGAGCGAAATTAGATGTGAATGTCAGTTGTTGTGGATGACGTCCGCTCGTTTAAATCTGAAACATATTAGGGTGTCTGGTTCAAACTCTCGCCTCTTTCGAATGGCGCACAATCCGAACTACGCGACACAATGCGTTCTTTGTTGGAGTGGGTACGCGGCAGGAACGCGGCTTCCTTTCGGACACTGAGTGGTTTCGAGACGATTAGAAAGATGGACACTGCAGCAAAAAGTGCAAACTGGGATTCCTCGGACGACGTGTTATAGAATTATCACCAATATACTGAAGACGAAAAAAATCAATGCAAAATGGGTTCCCCATAAACTGAGTGCTCACCAGATGAAAATGCTTGTAGAGTGTTCGACATCTAATTTGAAGACTTATACACAACAAACCAGTCGCTTAGGGCACACGGTGTCGATAGCCGAGACATGGGTTAGCGTGCATAGATCTCCTAAGAAGGACCAAGCAAAACAGTGGCTCCGACAAGGTGAAGCGGCAACGTTTGTGGCAGTGCCAGATAGATTCGGACAAAAGGTGTTAATGATACTCGCCCTGGATATCAAGGGTGTTTGCTATTACGAAATATTAGCAGCAAACGACAATCTCAATGCTAACCGTTGTTCTAGCTCATTTATTTAGTTCAAAGGTTATTGGCATTTAAGGAGGCGAAAGTTTGAACTGGACAGCCGATCGATATCATATCGATAGATCACTCGTTTCAGGTTAATCAGTTTGCGCTCGATGGATACCGCTGATGTATTTAGTGTTACAGTTTTTTTGGGTCAGTTTAGTCTAATTAGCATTTTGTGACTTTATTTTAAAGGTAAATTTTCTAGGTTCACTCAAAGCCTTAGAGATTCATCGTCCACAGTACAACTGCTTTCAGCATCGCTTCATGAGACGGACGTGACAGAGGAGATAGGTGAACTAGATGGTTACTGATACTACTATGATACTGGCTGAGACAAATAGTGTGCAAAAAATTACTGTGGTTAAGCGGCAAGCCGCAAATAGTTGGTTGATAATAATAATAATAACAATTATATCATCAATAATAGAATACGTTCACTAGATAAATACAATAGATTATGTATTATCAAGGTTAAAGGGATTTCTGCCCGCGTTGTTTGCAGAAAATCCAGTCGTGAGTCCATGCGTGAATTGCAGTGCTCCCGACGAATATCGAAACTGTGTAATATCTCTTTTTTTTTGGTTGTCTTGAACGGACTCTCTCTCTCTCTCGCATCTGTTCCCCTGCTGTGTGACAGGCCTCAGAATCACCTTTGGATGTCATCACTTGAAGCATCTATCGGAGCCATCCTTATTTACTTTAAAACCATTTTCGCCCGTGTCAAGAGTCCACAGATAGAGGAAGCCAATGCTTCAATCCATCTGTCCCTCCTGTCCAGCAGTCCCAGACGCTCACCACTCTACAATCTGATGTGAATATCCGTCGTTGGACGACCGCGCTATGCTGGCTGGACTTATTATTATTATTGACTATCATTTTGCCAATGAGCCGGAGTCTCAATGGCATACCCATTATAATATGCCATAATTCGGATGCGGATAGCGGCGTTGCTTTTTCTTTTCTTGATTCTGGCCTGACCAATAGTGCCCAGTCACAGCTCTCCTTGAGGATATACACATACTGGTGCAATTCGCGTTTGAGGTAATTACGTTTTCCGTGTTACTTAGATGTCTGACCTTAATGGTGTTGACGTTCCACATCGGCGCGGATTTACAAAAAATGAAAAAAAAATTGAAATACACGTTCGCTACAAAACCAGCCGGTGAGCCAAATGAATGGACAATATGGTCATACTCCCAAAAATAACAAACCAGACTCGGGACACCGGGTATTTTTAGGTTCGGCATCGTCCATACATATATATATATATTATATGCTGTTCTATATGAATATTTATATGTAGCCACCGAGAACAACACGATCCATGACGTTGCGTTCTTTACCAAAATCAGCGTAAATGATCTTCACACCGAGCCAAATAAGTTAAGCATGAATAATCAAAGGCAACGCTTAGCGCAATACATCACCACAACAACACGGAGCAGCGTCCCCACGAAACAACACTGAAGTGAGTTCATAAGGATACATTGAGACTTCCGGCCATGACGCGACAGAGCCGTGGGGGGGTGTGGGGGGTGGGGGGTGGGAGTGGCGCTGTTCGACAATTCCGTTTCGCCATCACAAGTGAAAGTCTGCTCGCTCGCGGACAGCCATTTATATAAGATACAACAGAAATACGAAGATCCGCCGACGACTCTCTATGCTTGCGCTTACCGAGGGAGTTGTAGCATCGCAAACAAAAGTTTCCTAATGAACGCTGGAACACAGATAGTCGCAAATGGCGTACGTCGCTAGTTGTCGTTGAATGACCAAGATACACGATCATATGCGAGCATTGCGTGTGGCGTATTCCAAACGGATGTTATCTGGCAGGAAGCGACCCGACATCGTTCGAGGTATACGGACCACAACAACACAGTAAGAGCAAGTAGTCGCGCAGAACCAGTATGATTAAGGCTACTTCTTGTTTTTTTTTTGGGGGGGAAATCCGTGGCATGGGCTGATGATTCGGAGGTATATAGTTCTATTGGCGACAAGCGCAAACTGCTGTATAGGAGCGGTTTCTTCAAATCACAAAAAATGAATATCTCAAATGTGAGCCGAGGCGCCGAGGGCGTAAAGCTGACCGCAGATAGGTTCGGGCTTGTGCAGCGTCGAGCGAGCATGCGAGCGATCATCTGTGTTCTTCCGGCTTCTGTTGACTGTTAAGGGTGAGAAGAGCGATATGAGAGTGGCTTGGATACTGAAGGTGTATTGAATGTTTCTTTCGCCGAGGGGTGTCTCATGGGGAACACGCAATAGAGGATCGGCGACAGGCTCTACTATTTGGCTGGAGTAAAGAGCAGATCATTTTGGGAAGGCAGCAATAGAGGGCGGCACAATAGAGCTATCGTTGTGAAGGCGCTGTCGGCATTTGTAACGACGTCGATCGTTTCTGTATATGCATTGGGAATCGGCTCACGCCACTTAGAATTTATTACTATAGCGAAAACGCCAGAAATATTGCGGCAGACCGGCAGACAGGTGGCTTGACGAGAAGTCACAAGCTTGCATTGAGATTGCATGATTTCACATTGAGCCCTGCAATTCGTTCACATTTATCAGTGATTCCTTCAAATAGCCCTGTTTGTTGATAAAGTGTAACCAGGCATGTTTGCGCTCCCAATCCTCAATTTCGGTTTCGTAGCGAATGTGCAAAGATAATTAGGACTTCAAGTAGCTCGTATCGAAGCTGCCTCGAATTTGCCTGTGATCGATATTGGATTGCGCACAGGAGTTTTCTCAAAACTTCCTTGGATACTCTGATACCACTTTTCCTCCGAAGGTCAAAATGTTTCGCTGAGAAATCGCTGCAAAATAACCAGCGGTCGTCGCCTATCGATGTGTATGATACGTAGAACTTCTGTGGTGTACAAGACAATAGCTTGGGTAGCTTGAATTACGAAAGATTGTATGTCTATTTTTTTATTGCTGACCGACAGCTCCGTATTTTTTGCTTCGTAGAAACGCCTCTCTACCGCTGTGTTGCATTGATTCAGGAACCTCAGGTCATGTCAGTCCGGTGCTATTCCGGACGGTGGCCGATTCAAAACTAAACATTGTGGGTGACATAGGATTTAAAGTCACGTAAACATATCGCCAGGTGTATCGGATAATAAACGGTAACCGTAGGAGCAGTTACGTTATTCTAGCACTGTGACTGCAGATTGGTGTCATGTAGTACCTGCGTATGCAGAGAATGTTTAAAAAGCCGTTACATCTTAGTGTACTCCCGATCTGCATAATATAAAAATGTGTCGTCACCAAGGTATCACTATTTGACATCTTTCCAAATAGATTATATATACCCCCTCTCCCCATAATCCCTCGAAATAGTTTCTAATTACTGTATGTTTGAATAAACAATTATATATTCACATCTTTCCTAATGGCATAAATGTTGAAAAGACAAAATTCCCATATCATAGTAAGAATCCACTGGGCTATAAAGTCTCAAAAGATGTTTTTTTTACATTTCCATTTAATCGTTAAAGATTAGTGCGCGAAATATTTCTGCCCGCAGAGAAAGTTTAAGTTTTAAAGTTTAGATGAGATGACCCCCTGGTGTACAGCTATGAGTACTCCTGGTTTAATTTATTTGCAGCGTAGAACCGCAGAAAATGCGATATCTTTGTCATGCCACAAACCAGCAAGCAGCCGGTGCACACTTCGTACTCCTTCAAACAAGCCTTCGCCCTGAGCACTGATTAGGATATCACTTATTCGAACCGGATCAGAGATGATGGTTTGGCCTGTTAGTGGTCGAAGCCTGTAATATGTAATTAGTAGGTGCAAGCCGCGCGATTATTTGGCCGATTAGGTCTGTGGGTGAAAAAGCCTAGAGATCGGTCTGGTCCAAGACCCGCCACACACCTAATATTCACCTGGACAATATCTCTGAATTAATATACGTTTATAATACACATACGTCTGAACTCTGTGAACGCTTGATTCAGTCGTCCGAATAAAGATACCCATAATAACCTGAGTGGAAATTTGTACAATTTTGTACTTATTGTCGGGGCTTTTGACATGAATAACACGATTCTAGGGATAGCTTTTACCGAGTAAATAGAGAATCTTTAAGTGAAGTAGTTTACACACTGTATGTATATACATGTATCTTCGAAGTGATTCGCACTCTAAGGCTGTACCAACTAATCGAAGCGCGCGGGGAGCTAGAGTTGAAAAACAAACATGGAACTATCAGAAATTGGTTGACTGATTAATTGATTTATATCTTATAAGCCCTATAGCCACTAGAAAATCAAAGCGCTTGACTTAACCCATTGGATATGTTTAGTGGAACAATTGACACCTATTTCATTCGAGCAGTTCTGTTCGCATAACTCTTTCATTAGCAATTATGTGTGACAGTAATTAGTGCATAGTAATGAGGTATATGTATGAAGCTAAAGAAAAAAAAAAGAACGACGACAAAACAAACCAAACTCGAAATAGTTTCGTTTGCGGTGGTGTATAAGTCATCCGGGAACGGCTTGGGGGTAGCGCCGGGGACTTAGCGTGACGAGGTTCTGTGTGAGTTGCAATTCGTTCAGCGTCTCGAGACTCGAGGAACAATGCTTGTTAATCCAGAATAAACCCTGACTTCCGGTTCACTTGACGTTGAACCTACGGTGAACGCTCCCAACAGCCAAATCGAATATTTAGATTGTTATATCAGAAAATTATACATTACATTTCACGTGTATATCACAAGGCTGCTTCTTGCACGTTCGCGCCAACGATCCCAAGTGGTTATGTCGAACGAAATGCATTGACGAATCACGTAAGCCACTTGTGTAAAGGCTCCCCATTCGGCGAACGACTCCTAAAATTTTTCCAAAGATATGCGAACAAAGACATTGGCAGTCGGGGCTGCCGATCTCCCCACAGCGAAAATTGGATGACAATCACGTATTCAAATTTGCTTCGCATTTCAGCGTTCAATGACTTCGATGAAATGACGCACCACCGCAGTTCGTCGAACTGCTCAACCCTCACTATCGCCGGTTTGTCGATTGCCGACAAAATTCGAGAACAATTCCAAAATGCTCACTCGATCACCGGTGGACGTCTCAATTAATCGATTGTCGCTGCTATATTGTTGTTTCATGCTTTTTGAAGATAAAAACTCTTCGTTGGATACGGCAGGTGATCGTTATACGGCATTTTTCAGTTGGAACGTATTAGAGATGTGTATGCTTGTCGAGCTGAGGATCTTGGGCCTCAGAGCTATTCAGCTGGAAGAGTTAGCCGCATTTCTGCTTGACGTCGCATTGTAATATGTGACATTAACGACTACAATGGACACCATTCTCAGCGAGGAGAATTGTGCTAGTACCAGGTACAATCGATGTTGAGTTCACAGTTTTAGAAGAAAAGAGTCAAACTTCTTCCATTCAGAATTTCCTATGCAACGCACGTTCTGTGGATAATGGGCAAGGGCACTACCGCTCAATTTTGGATACACATCACAAAGTTCATGGCACGTCCCAGCCTCAGGTTCTGCTCGTTTGTAGCCTTCTCAGCGAATCTATCAATGCAGTGCTGAAGTTGAAGGCGCTGTTGCTAGGCGTGTCACAACTTAGCGATATATATAGGCCAGAGGAGATGAGTCGCCGGGAAGCTAGATAGGTGAAGTGTTAATGTTATATTAGTTGAAGAATTACGCTTTGTTCCAGTGTGCCTATCAGGGGGCAGCAGCCACTAGGGTCGTCCGTCATCTACAACAATCAACAAGGTACATATGTGAAAAAAGATTATTTTCTATTGGTTAGCTCTCGGCTTTTATCCGTTTTTTTTAGCCTGTTCCTGCCATCCCCTGCATGGCGGCTTCGATTACTAGCCAATGTAGGGGGCAAGGTCGTGGATGATTTTAGCCAGAAGTAAGACCATCTGTATTACCCTGTTAAGTTTATTTCTTATTATTATTATTATTATTATTATTATTATCAAGAGCACAATGTCATATGTGTGCGATAAAGCCGACATATTAAATAATTCTACGGTTTTTTCCGTTAACTCATAATGAGCAATTCTTTCGAGCGGGGTGTGACTGACAATATCAAATCTTACAGGGGGTAAGCTAGTAAAATTTGCTGTCGACGTCACAGCCCAGACTAATTCGACTCATAGAATATAATGAAGCTATATCCGTGTTCGTGTTGGCTCCACAAAACCCTGTGCGGATCGCGTACGTCCATTGTTATTCTTTCGACCGCATGATGCGAACTCCAGGTAACAATTACCTTTTTCACATCACGCATTCACAGCTTTCAGCGTCACGAAGCAGTTATACAGGAGTCAATGATCAACAACAGGTATCAGATATTCAATAATACGAGCCTCGAAGGCCGCGGTCGACCTGTCGCCGCAGCCCTTTGAGGACCTTGTCTCTTTGCCGTCGCCGCCGAAGCGACAACGTGGCAAGGCAACATCGTACGCAGGTGTACCTTACCGGGCCGAGTTGTTGAACAGCTGTTGCAGCCTGCCTTCCTCGCTCCCACGCTTTCACCCTAGATTGACTTGGGGCGCTGCCTAGGCAGTTAGCTCAGAGTAAACTTTACTTCAAATGGGACCACCCACGAATGGCTGCTGCTGCTGCTGCTGTTTCGGCCAGCACGTGAACGCCGGTCGGCTAGGTAAAGCGGCAGCTGCCGGAGGTAAGGTTGTGAGCTGGCAAGCGACTTCGAAATTCGATATGACGTTGCTCCGGGTGTGCTACTCAACTCTCGGAGTGGTTTCGCTCTTAGGAGCAGAGAAGAAATGGGATGAACAACGATAGGTTGGGACCTTGCACCACGGGGGAAGCGCCACAAAACTTCGAATGCTCTGTCAAGCTGGGCATGAGCTAAGCCGCGCCCGTTAAGTTGCGTTTTCCCCGCCGGCTTAAGAGTACGATAACCGAGGGCAATTTGTGATGCGAAGTTTTTGCTCGTTATTATCACTTCTAAAAATATACACATATTCGTGACTGAGCCTACGTCTACTGCGAGCTTAGCTACTTTTGTTAACATAGCCAACACGTGGCCATTGCTTCCTGTGCGCGCTGTAGTCCATGACTGTTAGTGGTGATCATCAGCATCATCACCACCATCATCGCACAGCCGTTATTGGGTATGCGGTCGTGATGCTGGCGAATTCGCTAAAAATGTTTTTGAGGGAAACGTAATTTTTCTCCCAACCCAAAACGATTCCGGTTCGTTGAAGTGTGACAGAGAGAGAGAGAGTCAGATAATTCACACTGAGTATTCTGTCCATAGCACTTTTTACATTTAGTATTCGGCATTAGACATCGTTCGAGCTGACGCTCTGCTGGTAACCGTAATGTGACAGGCCTCGATTCTGAACCTTTAGGTCTTACCACGCGGGATATCGGGGCCGCCGTAGTATTCGGCATTGCTGTGTGTCTATGGCTGAATGGCTATTTGTGTTTTATCATACCTCTGTAGCGCTTGTTTGCGACTGTGCAATCTGTTGCCAACACTTTCCCGGTCTTTGACGCCCACTGGGTGCACAACAAGTTTAACACCGCTATGAATTTTAAGGAATATGTAAATAAATGAGCATTGCTTACATTAGATCGGTTACGTTTTTCCTCTAAGGTTCATGGTTAAGGTAATAAGGTGTAGGTTTATAGGTTTCTTAAAGGAACTGCAATTTTTACAACGCTCAACTTCTCATATATGTCACCAGGTCACGGAATTAGTATTTTTATCCTGTCTGAATAATGCACGTTATTAAAGAGGTTCTTTATCATACAGTGCCCTTTGGAGAGCGGATCATTGAATTGATCTTTAATAAAAGTTCGTAGCAACGATTACTGCGACCGCTAATTTTCACCGCATCACCTGATATCTAGCCCCCCTAGAAATTCAATTTCCTAGCACATAAATTCGTGATTGTTCAAATTCGTATAGAGAACAACGGTGATGGAAGAAAGGACGGTGAATTGGTGGCCAACGTCTGCGTTTTTCAGTCCCCCTACAGGTACGTGAGATCCAGTCCGAGGAACGACCCACTCCACTTGTGTATGCGAACAACTCACTGTACTTTCTGATACAAAATTAGTATCCAATCAGGTATCAGGTACACGGACAAATGATCACGCCTTCTTGCCGAGGTGGACGTACCACTCCAGACCTACCTACCGTTATTGCCTAGGCGTGAAGAGCGATTCGACGCGAAAAAGGTCACCAACTAATTAACAGTCGCACCAGTTTGCAGTTAACAGCCAAAATTTTTTTATCAAGCGGTCGAAAAATGGCAAATGTCCCAACACTATCTGAAGCAATGGCACAGCGACCAACTCGCCGTAATTCCAGATCACCTAATGCATTTAATTATTGTACAGTATTTTTTATATATTTTGTTTTTGTCATGACAACAATACCCAGCTAGACCTCGGTATCTGTCCGGGAGCAGCCTATATCTTCATGGAAGATAGCCTGATCGACTTATATCCTTCCTATCAAATGCATAATAAAGTCACTAGATATAGAGCACGTTTGCCGCAGCATTAGTGGTCTTCTGAACAATTCGCTCCCAGCGACTAAGTTGAGTCACTGGTCGGCTCTTGAAAATAGCAAGCAGCCCATCGTTAGCCAGTGTCCTCGCATTGCTGTCTCGTTGGGACCCGCAATAAAGCTGTGAGCATAGTTCCATTCTATGGAATGACGTTGCTGCCGCCTCAGAGCTTCCAAAGACCGTAACTTGCTGCAAGATTGCCTGCTCCTTGCCCGTCACTGCCGCCGCTACCTCAGTCGCTCTCACGTAGCCTGCCATTGAGCGCACGGCTTGAGGCGGCGCGGCTTCTGCCGTCGACACTTACTGGTAACGCCTGGCTGTCCGGTGCCTCGTTTACGACGTGCGTTTAATGTATTGTATCACACAGTGCCGGCCGACGACGACGACGCCTTGTGCTATGCTGGCAGCTATTTGCATAGTGGGTTGCCGCGTTCGATCGGCAGCGAGGAAGCGCTAAGCAGTTGCTTGAACGGGTGGCAGACGCACAAGTCGCCGTCGGCGCGGTCCAGCCGTGGATAGCGTGTATGTCTAGGCCGGCAACAGCACCAGCAAGCCCTTTTAGTTTTGGCGCTTTTGGCTGGATGTTTCGTGCCAATCCCTTTATCGCTGTCGTCACTCGCTGCCTCTGCTGTTGGTGCCGGTGATGATGATGGTGATGCTGGCGACGTGCCTACCAAAAAGGAAAATGCTTGTTTGGTTCGGGCCTCGCTGGCTGGTTGCTGAAATTCGGTCAGCCATGCCCTCGTAATTGACTGCGTTCGCCTGGTGACTGTACGGACAGTGGGCGTCGACCATTCGGTCCCTACGCGGATCGCCAACTCAAAGGGCCTTTTCTAACCCCGTTAGCCAATTATGAGTCTGTTCACTTTTTCCTTCTTCGTCTTCTCCTTTATTCTACATTTTCTATTCCACAAGAAAAAGCGACAGAGAGAGAGAAAGAGTGGGAGAGAGAGATAGATTTCGTCGGAGGACGAGAGATTCTGTGTGAAAAGGGGATTGTCGTTTGAGCGGGGAGTTCTCCTCGGCGCTCTCTGAAGTCGCCAAGAACGAAACTGCTGGTGTCGCTGCTGTGACTCCGCAGTCGCCGCTGTCTAGAGCGGAACAGAAGGCAGAAATATCGCTGGCTGCGTTCGCATAAAATTACGGCGTGCGTATATCAAGGCAGCCAAGGGAAATGCTGAACAGGCGATACAACTTGCATGCGGGGTAGCTGGCAGCACGACACAGAGCGGCGGAGGGTGGGCGAGCAGGCGAGTTCATAACAGGAAAATGTGCAGCGATTTTGGGTTCGGCAGCGAATAACCTAGAAGAAGCTGATGTGCCGGCGGAAAGGGCAGTATCAGTGACTGCTGTAGCGAGAGAGGGATTGACTGATGATTGATTGGCTGATCATAGAAATTCAATACAAAGTTCCGAAGATCCACATGAGTTGATTGACGGCAGCGGTATCTTCTCGGTGTACAATAGTCCTATCGAACTTGTCAAATGCCAGATTCACTTAATAACGCGTCATAGTAAATCGGTGTCAAAGTCATCTATTAATTCATACTCTACAGTGCGACCATGACCTGCACGACATGACGATTGCCTTACACTATGGGCACGTAGCCACGGTTGAGGCCAATTCGTCCAGATTCACCTAATCAAGCTGAGCGGACGAGAGTTATTTACTGCAAACAACTCAAAGCCAAAAAAGGCTCCAGCCCTAATATACTATTCTATATATGATATATAACTGACTAAGTATAACTTACTATGACTACATAAGGGTACAGGTGATTTTGCAGTCGAAGTCTGCATTCTCACACACAGCTATCAAAAGTTGCAGAACCTATCTTGTCAGTCTTTCGTTATTGCGTTTATGTGGTACAAGCTTTGGTCACGTTCATCTTGCGATCTTGTGTGTCGAGATCTACGTCACAAATGATGTTCCATAGCTTAAAAAACAGTTAGAGGCTCGTCTCGTTGACATTGGGTTAGCAAGTATACTGAAAGTCGCATAGCAATTTGATCTGTTTTCTCAGACATCGTACATAGAGACATACATTACTCGGTGTTACGGGAATAATTAATACAGATAATCAATTTATTCAAACATACAATAATTAGGAATTATTTCCAGGGATCATTGGAGGGGAGGATTAGCTGGGGACCGGGGCTGAGGCCGACATTGTCCCGAGGAAGGCGAAGGCATTGCCTCTCTGGCTCACAGCGAGGGACAGGCGTTGCAGAAGGAAAGACCCCTTGTCCCCGGTGGCACGGATCAGCCTATGGTAGGCCCTTTCGAGGAAGTTCGCAGTGAGGGGGCCGTGCCCGCCTAAGGTCTCAAATGCAAGGGGGAAAAAAGGTGGGTCGCTTGGAGTGCGGCGTACTTCCGTAGCTTAGCCCGCTCCGCACGCACTACCGCGTAACCGGGGGTAATTGCACAGTGGTTGACATAAGAATGTGCTAAAGTGTCAACCACCGTGCCATCCCAAACGAGGTGCTGGCCTCGGTGGAAGGGGATGAATGTGAGGCCGTCAGGGCGGCACCCGTCGGAAGTGTCGAGGCCCTGTGGCTCCCTTGTGCAAGGGATACCGGCGGAGTGGAGGATCGAATAGTTAATACTAACAGGTTATCGAAGCTGTTCGCACAATGCGTCCATTAATGGGAACAACAGGTAGATATAAGTCCAATCGGTTTCTACGGAAACTTGGCCGTGCAACAAATCGTTTTATATAGACCAGTCGCTATATTGGGGTATAGCGAGCCATTGGCAAGCGCTCTCTCAGGAAGTCATCTAAATTTCGCAGCTAACATTTCCCGCCTCCCTAAGAAAGGTTTTTACAGAGGGGGTTGTTTAGAGGGGGTTCTTGCCAATCAGACAGATCAGAAAACATGAGAGCAAGATATCGGTTCATTCAGTTGTCTGCCAAGCACATATGATACATACAGGGATCGCTCTCCGCCTTCGTTATCTGCAGTGGAGATCTTTGATTAAATATGTTATTATATTTAATAAGTGCAAGTCAACGGTATATTTAGTAAAACATAATAGGATAAATGACAACCTTCTCCAGGTATCTGGAACTCCGTTGCCAACTAGACACACACAGACAGGAAATTTACCGAGCGAATTATCCAAGCCCTCTCACCAAAGCCAGCCAGATCAGTAGGCAAGCCGGATGGATCTTCACATCAAGCCACCCTTGGAGGCTTAATATGATCTAATGAGGCACCATTACAACTACTATATCCAGTCGTCTTCGAAAGCACTCTACCATCTGTTCGTTAATGGTCTCTTACAAGCATTTCTTCCTCCATTAGGCAGGGACGCTTCTCTTAACATGTCACAGATGTCTGCCACAGACGTCAAGAAGCATATTCACTTGATTGAACTAAGATTATGTACTACACACGAATATTCTAAGAAGCGTGCGTTGGAGTTTTGGGTTGACTGGTGGTAGAAAAACGGGATCGAACTCAGAGGCTGATCCATCGTTGGCATAATATATAGTAAGGTAAGTTTTGCTTTAAGCTGTCGAGAGGGCGGGCGGCACCTAATATCATCCACGAATATAAAGTGAATCTAAAATGAACGTTAGTTCGAAGGCACAGAAGTTAATTGTCCTTATTTAATTTGTTGTTTGTATCTGCTCTCGAAGAGACGTGGAAGATGTACGAAAGCGCGCTGGTCTTCCAGGGACTGAAGGTTGTTTTAAGCTCAGAGCCTGCTTTGCTTATAACAGGCAAGCAATGAGAGTCGCTTCGTGTCAAAGGCCTCCCTCCCACCAGGGCCTAAGCGCATCCCGACACCTGCCATACAGTGTATAACTTGCATCACTTCCTTAGGCAGATATCTGACATACCATCGCCCGAGATAAATTGTCGGTGTCATTTCTTCGGCCAGCAATGCCCAAAATGCCATCTGCAAGTCTGTCAAGTGTCGAATGCTCTGTTGACACTTCCACCCTGAAGACGTCGACTGCTATATATATATATATATATATATATGCATAATAAACCAAAGGTGGGCAGAAATGAATAGATCTACAGTGGTCGGGTAGGGGCAGAAATAAGTGTGAGGCGGGGGATGGCGAGGTCCTCCTTTTCTTTCTCCAACTATTTCACTTTTAACGCAACTGTGAGCAGCCCTCTACACTTGATACTCGTTGTAGAGGGCTCAATCGTTTCTACGCGGACTCACGGCCAACATTTAACGTCTGCGGTATTGCTTTCGGCATTGCATCATAAGGCGGCCCCCTTTATTAAGTCTCCGATAGCAAGAAGCACTCAAATGCACTACGCTACCGGGCTCGAAACCACAATGGATATTATAGATAAATAGTTGCAGAGCAAGCTACCCTTGCTGTAAAACTGTAAACCTGCTTCCCTGCCACTACAGAACACGGTGCCCTCCAATACACAGTAATACACATGCATATCTAGTACGGAGCAGCAAGCGAGCGCTGTTTGAAAATTCAATACACAAGTGGGTACGAAGCCTAACTTAAGAGATGCCCATCTCATATAATTGTAACTAATATAATATAAATTGATTTTATCATGACACAAGTCTCTCTCTCTCTCGCCTCGTGGCTTGGCACAGTTGACTTCCGCCATCCACAAGGAGTGTACAAGTCCGATTTGGATCGTGCTGCGGCTGGATGCGTCACAATCTGCGTCACTGCCTGGCCCAATGAACGATTCAGGCTGCGGACTCTGATACTCTTGGTGCGAATGCGATGCTCGTGTGCGCACGCTTCGACGACCGCTTTGCCCTTCGTGAAAATGTCCGACTGCCACGCGTACTGGCTGTCCCTGCGATCGTCTAGATTCGAGCTGACCATGTGGCAAGCCGATTGACATATCGGAATTCATTTCGTTAGAGCCGAATGCTGCTGCAGCGACGGGCGAAGTGCTGGGAGCAGGATACGACGCCAAATGTGGAATCTACCATTGGCCATTGCCTATGGGCTGCGTTAGTCGCGTTAGTCTGTGGTTGTGTCAAGGGCCGGAGTGGCGACCCATAGCCGATATGTGCAGCAGTTGAACAGAGGCAAGGCATCTGTTCCCAGTGGATGTGCTATCAGATCCTGAGCGTATCTATCTACAGGGGACGATAAGAACATAATATATCTGTGTCATGTGGCGGCCAGTCACCTTAGAGTGTGGCGTTGTACATGAGTTGGAGCGTGCAAATCGCATTTGAAATACAGTGTCGATGTTGTTTCGAGACGTTTGACGTCGTCCACGTGCTTGTAGCTGCCGAGAAGAACTTGCAATACTGGGATATGTGCATAGTTTGTAAGTTCAAACTGTTCTTTTCTCTCTCGCGTTATTGTGTTTGCGTTGTGGTGACGCTCCGAACTAACGGGATCGTACGGACGTGGAATAACGGAGCTATCGTCGCCACCACCGACGAATGATTGGTTCCACCGATATAAAAACTAGATATGTTTAGTTCCACCTATTGACTAATCGATTGTCCGCCTTGTTCCTTGCTGGTGGCAGCTCGGTTTCTGCATGGCTGCCTATTGGTGCCTCAAGGTTAAGGGTTCCGATCGAAGGGCACTTCGAAGCGCAGCCACTTGCTACAACAAACTCACATCATATAAATATATATATATATATATATATGAGCAGAGGAATTGCCCGGGATTGGAAATGTAGGCCTGTTCCAATTTCCCCTTAAGGAGGAATTGGAGGATTTGATCGCCGGGTCAAATCCCAGTAGGCCCATTCCAATCAATGCACTCAGAGGCTTGTCAATGCCGTTATTATTATTATTATTATTATTATTAAATATGGTCGGGCCCTGCAGGTAACCGACCACAGAGCCGCTTATGAAAGGTGTAAATTCGATTTGACCGCTCGCGGTTAAATCCAATTGACTTCGTAAGATTTTGTCTTCTTAGATGGCTTACTCTATTTGTGTGTGATTTTCCACTGAACCCTATTTCGGGCCTACTTCCAATTTTCGCAAAATGTCATTTTTGGTTATTTCTCAATTTCGATATTTACCCGATTTTTGACCAATCATATAATACTTACGAGGCAAAAACCCGTCGAACAAGAATTCCAAAGAGATCCAATTCTCATCGTTTGAGTCCTCTACTGTCACCAAGTGGATCAGTTTCTATTGTAACTTTTTGAGAATAGAAGTTCCCTGATCATACTCGTTATTTCGCGCCTATCATATGTTTGAATATATGGCTCTTCCCCTTCTAGGTTTTCCGACTGATTCCTAAGCCAACATTTAACATCCATGAAATTGCTTTTTACATTGCTTCTGGGCCTTCCCCTGACAACTCGAAAACCAAAATCGACTCTTGAATCTGAAGTTGAATATATATGAATTTTTATGAATTTATAACCAGTTAGCTGCGTGTCGTTTCTTCGGGAAGGTAATACATTCGATTAATAAATTAATTAATATTCATTTTTCTTGACTTTGCAGCTTGACCCGATCACAGTTGAATGTTTTAAGTCTTACCTATTTGAAAGGAGACAGGCTATGAAAATCAGTTGTATTAACTCCGCATGGGAAGGGCATTGGCACACCTCAAGGATCTTTTGTGTTCATTGTCCTTATGAATTTCATTCCACTCAACATCTCGGCGGTTAAGACAATCGCGTATGCATACGATACCTCATTGCTATTGCGCGTAGACCTCGCCAGGCTTGACGAAGATGTACATATTTGCCTTGCCTGAACGGAATAGGCCGTCGAGACCTTCAAAACGTCTGGTATTGTTGTCAGCACCAAGAACACGTGTCTGGTGCTATTTCGTACGTTGCGGAGAGTCGTCAATGTACAGCAGATTGCGTTTGATGGAAAACAACTCGACTGGGCTCAGTTGCCAAATGCTTCGGACCATCTCAACTGAAAATGGCAGAAGGCCCAGAACCAGCCGCCCCTAGATGCTACTCTATCGTTGCAGCGTTAAGCCGTCTCAGACTAAGAGGTGTTCCATTGGATAATCTAATCCTCGTTTCAACGGCGCTGCTATTACCGGTGCTTTCTTATGCACTTCCAGTATGGGAGTATATGGAATGGTATAGATGTATATCTCGTAGGGCTTAAATTATCCCGGATGACGCTCTGAGACCTGTGTTTGGTAGAAACCACAGAGAAACCTGTTGGTGATCTATTTACCTCGAATAATTTCCTCTCGGTCGATAGGCTTTACATAGTGAAGGTTGCCCTGCTTGCATTTAAGATGACGAAAAATAGGATTCCTCCTGAAATCTAGTCCTCACTCATCCCCGACATCAGCCGCTTTAATGGCCGTGCTACCACGTTTAAGATACATTTCGTTTCAAAGGAAACTGGTAGACACACTCTCGCCTACAGCCCGCGCTCTATCAGGATGTGCCCTTTTTTATGAAATTCGCTTATTCACTTCTGCGATTAAGTTTGCAAGAGAGGTTCATAAACATATAACTGGAATGCCATAAATCAGCTATGTAGGAATGTATATAGTTACAAGAATTATGTAAATAATGTTGTGGAATAATTATAACAATCAAACGTTGCTATTGTCAACGTATTGTGTACGGTGATACGTATTTTTACATATTACTTTCTATGAGCACATGAACGATGTATTGACCGTTGCATGGTCCGTCAATATACCTCATTTTGTATTGTATTCCGAATGCAACATTTACATCGAACAAAATCGTATTGATGTGTCATAATTTAGATACAAAAACTTCGATGAGTTTACTTGTCTGTTTATCTACTTCACGCGACGGTTACAATGGGGAGTCTTCAGAGACCTTCTTAGCTTTGATAGTGAACTGGAGGCGGCTCCAATGGAGCGCGGTGTAAGAATCTTATGTACATCCTTGGTCACCCTTATCTCGCTTATTGTTGAGCTTCGATAACACTTTGCAGTCGTGAGATAGCCGCGCCACCTGCAATATGTCGAATATTTTTTGCCACAAGGAAATACAAGGGTACACAAAGGTTTTCACTGCTTCCTATCGACATTAACACAGGGGCTGCTCCCGTAAAAGGCGTCAATGTAAGCACTGTATCCACCGTGTGAATTCTACCCTGAATGAATTAGAGATTTTGATACGACTGCAACACGGCTTGTGGAATATAATACCTTTAATATAACCAATATTAGGTGCACAACGAGATCCGCGATATAGAAGCATTTTCATTTTTAATTGTTGCCATAAATGTGAGTTCTAAATCTCATTGGCCATTCTAATGTGAGTTTGTGACCACGTTCTCCAGAGGGCGCGCCTCTGTTGCTCTTGTTTTTTATGCGCGAGACTTAGGCACGCCACCGGTAACACATTGGAAAGGTCATATCGAAAATGTGATAGGTCAGCTAGAGATTACGCCGACGGATAAACACAATACAGAAATTATCCTCCACTGTACTTCCGGTTTTGTAATTTTATTTACTTATTTATTTATCTTTATTGCGAACTCACCCGGAACACGAAGCCACTTCCTGTCCCAGGTAGGTGTTCTTTCTAATTGTTCTTCAGCTGGAAGCTCCACATCAAAACTTAGTAAATTTTTTAAAAAAATTATAAAATAATTCAAAATAAAAAAATTTCAAATTTGTTCGTGCAAATTTTGCCCAGTCGCCGTTCTTTCAGGCAATGTTTACACACATTACTCCACATTACCGGTGTTAGATGGATTCGTATCGCAGGAAGACTTCGATAATGCTGAAAATGTTGTTCATTTCTTCTCACCAGAACGTGCGGGTCTCGAGCCGAGGTCCACTGCAACCATTACTGGTTTTCTGCTTTCTTCGGAAAACCTTCCTCTAAGAGTGCAGGCATGGACCTCTCGGTCACGTAGTAGTGTGAAATGCAGGCGCAAACGAGCGTATACGCCGCCTCGGCCATCTGACTGCTCTGCGTGCCTTATTGCCAAATATAATAATTTCGTGGCTGTTTCTCCAATTTCACTTGGTCAGAATAGGCCCCGCTAACGGCAAAAATATCAGGTAAATTAAATAATGGGAGTTTGCTAGCCACTGAGAGTAATACATTGTCCATGTCGAATGCACTAGATTCAAAGGTGTCCAGCATTTTTCATTCTTGCCGGTACAATATGTATGAACAAATGTCAACCGCACTGATGTCCGATAACTTAATAATGATTGTAGCATTATGTTAATGGTATCCGAAGCGTGTAACAGCACGCGTTCTCCACGCTGTAGTTTTCACTGACCTGTTGATGATCTCTAGATATTACTTCTGCGTATTGAGCTAAATTTTCCTCGAAAATGATCTTCATCAGAGCCGACGAAAATTTCCCTTGACCTGGAAATGGGAAACGTATTCAGGATACTCACAGCATATTGTGTTCGAAGGCGAACTCGGGGCACCGTACTTTCATTTCTGATATTGAGTTTGGATGGGTGGCGAAACGCTGGCTCACAATTTTCTTCCGAAGGCAAGGTGCGCCCAATACAGCCACACCGGCATCTGCAAGACAAAGCTGCAAGACAGAGTGTTTGGACAAGATGCTATCGACGAAAGGACCTGCCAATTTCCGCTAGAAATATCGTCCAACAGGAAAGTTCAGCTTTGCCGATGGAACCGATAGTAGTGGCAGGTCTACGGCCCTTTGTCATGGGAGGAAGACCGCCATGAGGGTGTGCCAAAATGAAGGAAAGCCGAAACGGGGTTGGCGAGAAGTCGAAAAGGTAGGCACTATACCAGAGGAGTTGCACTCACAAGGAATCTGAGATTGCCACTGGGTCGAGTCTCGAATGTCCCGCCACTATGACGAACATATCGTTAGTGGCGTCCATTGGTCGGGCTGGATTAGTATATTAGTATATGAACAATGACTGGGGTGTGTAGAGATACTAGGGGCGTAATCTAGAATTTCTAGCCACGCGAGTAAACAATACTGGTCCCTATTTCCTTATGCTGAGGCCTGGATCGATTTCATTGTCTATAATTGAAAATGAAGAAAACAATCACGTGTCGAGCAGTGCTCGAATATGACTGATTGAGAGAACTGGTGGTACCCTCGAAAAGAATACAAATAATTTATGCACCATCGAGTGGGCTAACTTCGGATGGGTTATGTTAGCAAGCGGGGCTATCCATTACAGGGAAAGTTCAAAATGAAACCGAAAACCGTAAACAAAATGAAACCGCCAGCTCTTCCGAAAGGACTCTTTTGATACATAGTGCAGGACGTAGATGCCAGAGCGGATAATGTTCACCGTCATCTAAGAGAACTACAATCAAAACTGAGTGTAACTCCGTATGATCTACCATCGTTTGTGATGAAGAAACTCGGACTTTCAGTCTGTGTACCGCCCTCATGGGTCTTCAGAAAGTCAATCGATAACTCTGTGATTTCGGACATTTTTTCGCACAGCAATAGCGTGCCCATTGCACAAAAATGGCTTCAAGACTGATCCCAGAGACAGGCGCCCAGTCTCATTAACATCAATAGTATGTAAGCTCTTGAGAGCATTATAGCTATCGTAGCAATTTACGATAATGCCAACCGTAGAGAACTTATTTGCGAATCCAAATTTGCGTACCGGCCTGCCTATAGTACTGGGGCTCTAGCTGCTAGACACGCAAGTCAATTGGGCCAAAAGATCAATTCTAGCAATTCTAGAGATAAATTCTAGTCTCAGTGCTTCGATGCTATCTACTTTGACGTCAAATGTGTATTTGAAATGGTAACGCACACAAAACGAATCCCAGCTCTTCTGCATCAATGAAAATGTATGCGGACGACATTAAAATTTGGACATGGAAACGCTAAACATAATTACCCCGTAGATAATATAGAACTCAATTCACAACGAACTATTAGAGATCTAGGAGTAATCACTTCTACTAGTCTAAAATGCTCGAAACATCTAGCAGATGCTGCCCCAAGAGATGGTCAGCGTCCAGAATGGATACTCCACACGTTTGCAGTGTAATGCAGCAATCGCAGTTATATGTGACATTGTTTAGAACATATATATAACCAGTGATAACTTGCCCAGGGTCTCTACGAAACCCAGGCCTCAAGAAAGACAAAAAACTTCTGCAAATCAGTATTAAATCTTATAAAAGCTGTGGTAGACAAATGCCAATGTGACAAAAATGATGTGAAAATCACACACATCATCCAGCGTCGAAATGATTTAGACAAAACCTTACTCAACAAAAAGGAATTAAAACAGGTTTCCATGGTCGAAAAGATGTTCGATATTATAGAAACCACGACCAGACCCAAAAGGAACAAACAACTACAATAAAATTCATATATCGGCAAAATAGTGTATCATTAGATCTACGACGTACGGTACGACGGAAAAATATCTAATCTATTTAATAATATAGCTTTGAAATAATGTGCCCGTTATCCATGTTAGTATTATGTTTTCATTCAAAGTTCTATTCAAGTAGTACGAAGGGCACGGTGTTCGACATGACATCGTTTAGCTAATGATAAATATGGACCGGCGTTGTATTTAAAAGCTAAATCTGGTGGGATTCTTCTTATCTAAATACAGATATTTAGTGATATTCAGGTTCGGAGAAAGACTTAACTCGAAGTGGCGTAATGGATAAGTATTGCTATCCTCCGGAGTCATATGCGCTATGAAGACTATGGTTTAGACTAACAGTTTAAGATAAACTTTTTTGCTGTCATAATAATAATAATAATAATAGAGCGCATTGATAAACGTTGAACATTGACGAGTGGTACAAGTTTAAAGTTTCAGTATTTTCCATATCGTTAATGTATGATGCATTGATCGACCACTCATTGGACAACGATGTTGAATTTATGCATTTATATTTTCTTTATATTATATATAATATAGCAGTGTTTTTCGGGAATGCTCTATAAATTCAATATTTATGCATATATTTTTGTTTGTGAACTTTAATGCTTAAGCGCTGCTATTTACTATAAATATATAGTTATTGTCCAGTAATGTTATTACAATTTCATGTGTGCCACACCGTGGACATGGGTGCACACAGATCTGCCGAGCGTGTGGTCTGGTAAAACTTGCAGTTGTTCACTCTACATAGATAGTGGCCACTCACTAATCAGCTGGCCACACTTTTGGCTAATTGTGAACTCATTACGACCATTCCACTTAGGAGGACACTTCTAGCCGCTGTCCCCTCAACAAAACTGAAGCATATTTGGCCTGGGGCTGTTTGAACGCTTTGGCAACAGAATATTCGGTTGATTCTTCTTTGGCGTACCCCAGTATAAACTACGTGTCCTAGCGCTTTTCTGTATTTACAATAATAATGATAATAATGATAATAATAATCATAATAACAAAATGGAAACACGAGTCTCGATCACCGACCGTTAGTTCCACCCGCACCGTTGGTGTATAACCGAATATTAGCTTGAGTCATAAGTAATGTCCGCCATCTTTGACGTTGGATAGTTTTACTAACACGAACGCCATAGGTTTCAAATGAGCTATTTAGCTACATTTACTAAGTAGGAATTATTAGGAATCACTTCCGCAACAGACCATCTCTCTATATTTTGGCTGCGTGCAATCAGAGCAGTCGCCTAAGATGACTTTGAATATAAAGTTGAAAAACGATCATATCCGACCGAGTCGTCATCTTCACTATTTTTATGCTGGTAGAAATGCGGCTGAGACCACCAGCATTGACGTGGGAGGGGAATCCGCAGTGTCAGATCAAGTCTGTCGAAATTGGTTTCAGTGCAAGCAACGTTTCCGGCGGCCACGAGAGATAGTCGACGACGAATTATCAGATTTCTTGAATGAAAATGAGTCCCAATCAATTCGAGAGCTTGCCGCTTAACTGGAAGTAATTCATTGTGCGGCATCCAACTATTGTGCGGCGTATACACCCGCTGCGAAAGGTTCAACAACAAGGAAAGTGGAGGTCAGACGAACTCAATGAAGATGCAGTTGGCACCCGTCACATCATTTGTGTTTGTTGCTCGCTTGACAAACAAAGCAGTAGCAATATATATATATGTATATATATTCAAGGGAGATGAGAAATGTATATTCTAGATAAAAGGCCAAAGCGAAAAGGCGCAATTAGATCCAGGATCCCTGGCCATAAGGTAATGCTGTGCACTTGTTGGGATCAGAAGGGATTACTCTATTACGAATTGCTAAAACCTGATGAGGCGGCGAACGCAGGTCGTTCAGACACAAGACAACCCAGCCACGTAAGCCGAGAAATCGACAGAAAACGGCCACGGAGGGTCAAAGGATGACGCACAAAATGATATTGCAATGTAACAACGCTAGGGCCCATGCTGCTTTGGCAATGGCCGAATTGTAATCGATTTTGGCTGGGAAACTCTTTCGTGCACGACGACGTATAGCCCAGGCATTACTTTATCCGATTACCACCTACTCATGGCGCACGGCCAGCGGCGGAAGAGCTTCACTATAGAAGCAAAGGTCCGAAATTGCCTGGATTGACTGAATCTTTTTCCGCTACGGCATTCACATCGGTCTACCTGATCGATGGGCCAGGGTCACCAAAATCGAAGAACGCTATCTTGATTAGGATCCGTTGATTCTTTCAAAAGATACAAAGCAATTTAAAGTGAGTAAGAGAATGAACATTGCTTAGGACCTCGACAATTGACGGCCCGTTGAAGCCACCGTTGACCTGTGGGACAGGACCCCTCCAAACTGTTTCCACTTCGAAATTCAACGAAAGCTTACTAATCTGTCAATGGCCTTATTTGTTAATAAAGAAAACAAGTATCTGTGGAGGCGTTACCCAGTAACATTACATTGCAAACCACCTTCGTTAAGTGTAATAAGTCAGCTTCCAATAGGAGAATCCATCTCAAGCTGCGCGTCGTATCGGTTACTATTGATTTTCTCAAAAACAAGAGGAGGGGTTGTTGCCATGCTGACATGCAGAATAACACCGTGACCGCCCACCCTTCTGGAACTGTGGTCGATGTTCAACAGCACCGCCCTTCCCGGTATCGCTTAGTGCATTTCTTCCGTCGGGGGGTGAGGTGTGTCCAAGCCAAGCCACGGGCACCACACATCTTCCACAGTTACTTATC
This sequence comes from Stratiolaelaps scimitus, assembly GCA_019614645.1. Lineage (NCBI taxonomy): Eukaryota > Metazoa > Arthropoda > Arachnida > Mesostigmata > Laelapidae > Stratiolaelaps > Stratiolaelaps scimitus. The sequence continues at coordinate 640,767 of JABWDB010000035.1, read as the reverse complement.
GGAAGCTAACTTTCCGAGCCAGCATACATCTCGGCCATTGCCGCCGTAACTTTGCTCGAACAGAGCTCGTAAGAGGTCTTTATTTCGCCGTGGGGAAAGAAGCGTTTCTTTCGATCGGTACCACCCCTGGGGGCTTTCTATTATACAATGTTTTTCCTTTCGTAGTCGGTTGCCAACCAACAGTCGGCATATCGCTCCTCGAAACCCGCAGCTGGGCTGTTTCTGCGAAGAACTCCCCCGTTTCTTCAATGCACGCTCACACGCACACACAAACACACCCACAACACACACACACACTGTCGCTACGTATGCGCCGTTTTTCTTCGAGGCTCTCCTATAAGAGTCACTCCACTCAGTTTCCAAACAGCCCCCACGGGATTCTTGGTTGCGGCGTCTCAATGTTTTTTCTTAGCCTTTTCTTGTGTTCCGCTTACCCGAACGACCCACCGAGCTCCATGCAAATTCTTCGTTTAACCCAATCGAATCTCCACTCATGGTCGCTATTTCCATGGGGAAAACGAGTCGAGTTGCCAACAGTGTTGAGCCCCAGTGGCTCAAGTCGAGGGGCCGCCCCGGTGGTAGACACTGTAGCGAGATCTATTCAATGAGCAAACGATTGCAGAAGCAATTTACTTTATGACTGATTACGTTGTTATCTAGTTAGTGCAATAGTACCTGGTAAGTGTTTAGAATCACGAACTCAATGCATACGTAAAGTATCAAGGCAGTCTAAGAATTGACGAAAAACTGTTCATCGCTTAGGTACAGCGGGAGAAAAGGCTTGAGGTTGGTCGTGCGAAGGTTAATCCTCTCGAGTTACTTAACGCCTGATTCTCTTTTAGTCCAAAATAATTGGAAATAATGCAGAAATCTAACTACTTGGTTATTCTTGTGCCTATTGTTAAATTTGGTGCTAAACATATTAGCACAAACAGCTGTCGAAGCCATGGAATACAAATAGTATATAGCTTAGTAGAGTCGCCAGAAGCCTAGTAACGTCGATAATGGTGGTAACTCCATTCGAGTGCATCAATATTTGACACTTGGTGCCGTTAACAATACCATCCCGTTTCGGATAGCCCGATTCGGTTATGGAGACAATCGTTTGAACCGGTTGCTTAAACTAAAGTGGCTTTTGTAAGACTCTTGGGAATCAGCAGACACAAGCATCCAGAGTTAGATGACAAATCAGGCCTGTTAAAGAAGAAGAAGAAGGAAGTCTATAATTTTCATCGTTTTCAAACGTATTAGCTACGTAGCGTCCCTTAAGACAGGGGTGACTTACATTGGTCAGCGATGAGGGCGAGGGAGGGACACTTGACCGCATAGAGCATAGCAAGAGTACATTCAGGCTTCAAATCGTTTCACGTATCATTGATTGGAGCTTATATCTTCAAAAGGATATGCTTGACAGTACTGAAATGAGTACCATCCGATGAATTGTCATCAATTAATTATTTCCATTATTAGAGGGCGTGGGTTCGAGCCCCGCTGCGTGACATATAACAGAGCTTAAGTATTGCAAAATTGCAGCTCCTTTAATAAACCAATAAACATTTACCTTACCCTTACCTTACCTCGGCTGATCTGCGTCGGACGACCTTCATTGACAACGGCAAATAATGCCAACACACTTACGTGTTTATGACATTAAGCAGCAGCGGCGGTTAGAAATGTGACAATTCATTTGATGGTACTCATTTTAGTACTGTTAAGCATGTCCTTTTGAAGATATAAGCTCCAATCAATGATACGTTGAAAACAAGTGAAACTATTTGAAGTCTCAATGAACTGTTGCTATGTCTATGCGGCCAAGTTTTTCTCCCGCTCGTTAAGACGCCGGAGATCGCTGACCAATGTATGTCACTCCCGTCCTAGAGGACTCTACGTAGCTAATACGTTTGAAAACGATGAAAATTATCGACTTCTCTTCTTCTTCATTACCATTTCTCTAATAAAATCGTCTAAGAGAAGAAAATCCAAGCATTGCACAGCTGCAAAAGCGTTCCTTTGTCGCATCAGGATGCGATCGCGCGATGGGATATTCACGATTATTTCGGGCCACTTTCCTCGGTGCTGCCCGAACCGCATTGGCTTGGGGGTGAGCAATACTGCATTGTTACTGCAACTAGCAGTAAGCATGACTTATCGCAATTCGCCGTCTACGACTGCGGACGACAGATGGTCGGGGAGGTGGCAAACACAACCGCCGACGACGATACGAAGCTCTAATAGCATAGCGGTGATACGGAGGGGTTAATTCACATTAGTAATCAGTGGTGTACATCCCTACCAGTGGCATAATCGTGTCTGATAGCTGAATCCATACAAGACACACCAATGATACAAAAGACATCGAGGGACACACCACTCGCGACTATCGGAAATCTTTGCTCGGTACGATTTTCGATAATTTACATCGTCCCGCACGCCCTCTCTCCCCTCGGCGCTGGCCTCGAACCCCGATCTCTTGTTGTTTCGGATCTCTCATCTTCGTTGTTATGTATCGGCCCTCCGCTGGCCGCCCATGTAATCTTCACGGGTCCGCCTATGACGACTACGGCACGCTGTTTGATTCGTATAGACACCGATGTCTGGGGGCCCGCTCTGTCCCGGATGCTGCTGAATGCCTCGCCGCAGTCGGCAGCGAATAATGTGATGTACCACGCACACACCTCGTGCGCGTGTACTGCGCGAGAGAACATCGCGTGTCGCGGCTGGAAAATATTTCGTTGTGAAATAGTGAAAATATGGTGGATATTCGAGGTGGATAATAGGGTTCATAGGGGATGCTGTTTTGTCGATTGTGTTTGTCTGCCGTTATTGTATTGCCGCTGGTGACCTATGCTTTCACAAAATCAAATCCCTTTCGATATATGTCAAATAATAAAATGCCCATAGATGACTAAGTGCGTGTTGGATGGCGGGAAATTGCGGCCCAGTGGCGCGGTGCATTCGAGTGCGCCTACTAATCAGAGGAGATTCCTAGCTGTACAGGTTCGATGCCGGCCGCTGCACGTTTGTATTTAAGGGTCGCGTCTTATGAAGCAATGCCGAAAGCAGTTCCGCGAACGTTTCAATGTGCGTCAGCCCGGAAAATTTAATTTAGCCAAGTAACAAATTGACATAGAGAGAACATTGTCCCTATCGAGTAACAAAAAAAACACACACACAAAACTGTTCAAGTCTACGCCGAGTGTACAAGTTGCTAATTGGACTCATTCGGACTACCCTTGAGCAAACGGTCTACCGCCACAGTTACTCGCTCACTCGCGTACCCAATAGGCCCAGAGCAGATCGGATATATGCAGAATGGTTAGGTTGGATGTAATTAGCACGACTAACGAATCGTAGGGAATTTGCACTGTACAGTTCGCTTTTGTTGCCACATTCTAGATGATTGCTGGGACAGTCATATGAGCGGGCATTTGTTGTTCGATATCATCGTTCCGCTATATAATAGTATTTCATGGGGTCGTTCCTTGGGCTGATTCTACTGGAACGCGTAGAAAAATCACCTGTTCTCTATCGTAGAACAGGTCACGCTCAACTTTACTTCAACATATCTGCTGAGGATACTGCTAGTTGCTAGAGCCGCCGATGCGTTGATTCGATCAGTGCATAATGGGTATTACGAATGGATTTTCGTGGGTCAGTGTTCTTATCGTAACTAGCACAAGCCCTTCGGCAGAGTCGATAGCAGCGTTCGCAAATTCAGCTTCGTCTAATTGAAGCAGTCGCCAGCTTGCAGTCGTCCGTCTCAACGATTCGATCCACACACGACACAAAGGGGGCGTGTGTCAATCAAAAGTTAATCTGAGATCAAGGTAAAGGGGCTTTGTGTTCAAAACGTGTTATAATACAATATAATAGGTACTTCATTCCTTTTGAGCCGGGGGGGGGCGTGGGGGGCCCTCATTGAAGTGGGCGTAGTGTGCAAATACGCCGGTGGACGAGCCTTTTATATTTCTTTGATTACGTAATATATGTACACTGCCCGTCCTCTCAGGGACATCACTGACCCTGCGTATGAGTTTCCCCTTCACCTAATGAAGTGCATATCTATATGCCTTTTTTAACGTATGGTCTCCATGTTTCCAAACAGTATAAAGACGTTGGTATAACTAGACTACTATTGCACAGTGTTATGTATGAATCGACTTAACAACGAAACAGCGAAAAGTAGTGTTGCATTTAGGGTGTGTGGGCTTGATGACAACCTCAGTGACGTGTTTATTGAGGTGTAGAACGGGGCTAACAATTACGCCGAGATCGCGGATGGTCTATGTTGTAGGGTTGGTTGAGCCATTTTGTTGTGCGTGCGACCTTATCTATCTGTCTAGATTATAGGATCGCACACTTAGCTACAGATATTAGTGTGTTTGTTACACCACTTTGACACCGCTTCAATATATTAGTATTGCAATACTTCCCGAGTATCACTATAACCGTGTAATTTGAGGTCATCAACATACAGTTTATGACATATGCCTCTAAGAGTAACTTCTTTAATGTCAGGAATGAATATGCAAAATGGTAGAGTACCTACACAGGATCCCTTCGGGCGCACCTGTCGGCCACCTCCCCAATGAGCTAAGATTGTCATTTACTATTATATTATATATGTATATATATATATATATATATATACATGTATATACTCTGAAACTCTTCATGTTAATTAACAAATCTGAATTGCACACCAGTCTATCAGACCACGAAGCAAACCGCGGGATAAACGCAGAGCTAATTCGAGTCTTGCCACTGTCAGCAATAATCGGCTACAGCTCCTTCGAAAAGGAGCTCCACTTTTAACTTTGTCTTCATCGTTCATCCTCGCGTCAGTTGTTTCGGTCGTGCACCACGAGGCATGAGACAGTGGAGCTAATCCTACGGGACGATGTCACAACCGCGCGATTCTCTGCTATGTGTGCCTGCCTGCCTGCCTGTGCGCGAAACGCAAGCTCGTCGCTCCCGTTCCCCTCATCAAAAGTGGGTACGTCTCTGTCACGCGGTGTCGTGTCATGTCTTGTCAACCCTGATCTCACTCCTGTTGGTATTGAGCATACAATCGGGTCGAGTCCACCATCCCCGCCCGATGTTCCCCTTCGCCAAAGGAGGGGCTGACGCGTCGGTAGATCGACGTGGACGCTCACGTGCCATCTCCACTTACTCCACCGACTCTGACGAGTGCAGCGTACAATAATAGGCATCTGGGACAAGCGCATGCCTCTGATCTGCGGAGCAATGCTGCTGTAGTTGGTCGGCTAACTACAACAGTTTTGGCATCAGTATTGCGTTATGAATATAGTGGGTGTGGAGGCAGCAGCAGCAGCAGCTCCGTCCGAGCATTTCGACGGCAGCGTCAAATAGTTCGGCAAGCGGATGGTTGCGGTAGTTGCAGTATTCGGTGCTAGAGAAGCCGCATAAAGGATCACACAGTCGGATCACACAACGTCATTAAATAGATCCGAACCCATCTGTCGTTGTATATGTGTGTGTGTGTGTATGTATGTATACGTAGAAGTTATTAATAACTTATTCCTGTACGCTATCTATTGATAGTGTGCGGCTTTAGAGGTTTGGAGCGAGCTGAATCAACGCCCGAGGGTAAGCAAGTGAACACGCACAGGGAATTAGCAAACATCTCGTGGGCATCAGAGTAAAGACGTAGAAGAAGATTGAGGGAACATTTGAGATAGGAACGGCGTGCTTCTGACACGTCGGCCTCCTGCCCGCGGGCCCTTGCAATGTTTTCATGACGCGAGGGCTTTCGATCATTAGACGCGTTGCCGAACTGGGCCCTCAGAGGGCCGTGTTATGCAGCTTCATCATTGGCTCCGTTTGCTCTGATAGTGCAGTCTCAAAAGTGCTGTGTAGTTCGACCACTATGGTACGCTGTGAATAGCACGTGAACTGTCCATATCGTGCACTTGTAAAGTAGCCCTTTATACGAATAATCATTCTTGTCCACAAGATTGCGCATTGTACATCATTTTCAAATTCCTCCTACATTTGAGGAACAATCTACTGACAAACTTGGGGAGAAGCTTGCAGAGAATAGAGCAACCTGCCCGACATCATACCGGATTAGAAGGAAATCTGCTCTACATTTAACGCCCTCGAGAGTTAAACGAGAAATGTAGGCCTTTTCAGTCAGATCAGGTCTTCTCAGAATAAAGGTATCTTTCTGTGGCGCATAAACTTACGACAACTCGGCGCCGTTTACTTCTACATGCTCGAGAGTACTGGGAGGTATCCCTCAACAGCGTTCTGGGTTCAACAACTTTACAAAATGAGGTGAAGATCGTAAAAATGCTCAAAAACGTGGGAGCGTCAACGCATACAGTGGAAGTGATTATAGCGAGAGACGCTGAGGATTTCCACCCTTGATAAATGCCTCAATCCGACTATTAGCAAGTAATTGCATTATTTCGGTGCTGTGACTGAATACGAATTTGGACGATAATAATAATAACAACAATGATAACCTTATGTTATCCTGGTCACGATATGTCTCAGACTATCCTGACCACGTTGTAACTCAGATTATCCTGACCGTTTTATAAGTCAAATTATCCTGACCTTGTTTTATATACACCTTTTATTCAATTTTTTTTTTTGCGAGAACTTAAGCATTGTGAAACTGCGGTTCCGAAAATAAACCACTAATGAAATGAAACCATACAACGACAAGTGTATGGCGAGCTTAGGAGGGCTCTGTATCGAGCTCACTTATGATATATCGCTGTGCAACATCTATAATCGCAGAAATACATTCGAATTAAATTCGTATTTTATTTTGTGCACACGACAGAGGGCCCGATAGAATGTGTTATGGGCAACATGTCGGAATAAACAAGTTGACAAATATGGTTGGACGTCTACCTTCACTTAAGCTTGCACTGGACAGACGATGGGTAATTAGGTTATGAATGATTGTGCACCACCAAGCGCCATATCGTAAGCAGTCGGCAGCCTCTCGAGACGATGCAACATTCTAGCATGTACGTATCCACTTACTGCGATGTACAATAGATGATTTCGTCCCGCAGCCTGAGTGATTCTGCTGGCCGGCCAGCAGAATCATACAGGCTGCGAAACGGACATGACAAAAACCATCGCTCGTACTCCGGATACGATTTTGATATTTATTGTTTGTCATAGTGACCATTGTGCCATTCTACGACAGGGGAACAGTGCTGGACATCAGCCAGAGGGTTGAAGAGGGTTCGGTTTGGCTCTTGGTCTACAAATCGGGTAACTCCTCGCAACGCAAAAGCTTATCTGAGGGGTTGTGATCGCACGCTGTAGTTAAGAAAACTATGTCCTCATGGACTACCGTCACAATGGGTCTCAGTAGGCGTCAGGAGAAGGATCAAGTGTAGGCAATGTAGTCGATCTATTTCCCTATATGCGATTTGCTATTATAGAATAGGCGGGAGTGCATCTTCAGTTGAAATAGACACTTCGTTACCATCGTGCTCCAGCTGCGATGACTTCGACACCCTCGACAGAGTCGTAGGGAGCGCCGAGAGCGCCGTCACAGTACGCTGTGGTAGTTCATACACAGTGATATTATCTCGGACGCTGCCACCATATGAGAGTATTACCCTTCGTGGTAGTGGCGTGCTATTTGCGGGAGCAAATGCATTATTGGCCATGGGTGGCGTTGTTCGACATATTGATTCGTCGGCACCGACACACCGTAGCACCGTACTTGCGGTACAAGGATAACGTCTAGACATTTTGGCCGACAGCCAAAACACGACACCCCGAAACAATGGAGAGCGTTTTCTCTGGACAACACTTCGTCTTTCGCTAGATATACGATATATATATATATATATATATATATATATATGTGTGTGTGTGGTGATCGAATGGATTACAATACAATTGTGTTATCCGCGATTCGCCTGTTCCGTGAGAACTGAGAAAGCATAGTGTAATGTGGCCAAACATGATTCGATTGGCTTTTCAAAAGGGTTCATGATTATCATACTGAGCCCGAGAGGTGTTTTCGCTGCGGCTGATTGTGGACCGAACTAGGTTTGACCTTGTGATAGAAGTCACACCTAATTGCGTGCTTGTATATAAATCGTAAATTAACTCCAGCGTTGGAATAAATCTTTTTCTACTATATGAAGCTATTTTCTGTACTTACCAATTGGTGTTATTGTCACCATTACTTATTTTTAAACGATACTTCCGCCGTCATTGAACCAATATTCCCTTGAAGGAGCTAATTGTTAATCGGGTACTGCTTGACAGTCGCCAGGATCTTCCATCGGATCCATGTGAACCATGAAGACCCCTTCATTTACAAGTCTGTTCCAACACAGTACTGCGTATACGTACATTAGATGTCTTTGTTTTCAAAAAATTCTACTCATTTTTTTTATATACATGTCTCATGACGTCGTGCGCCATTTAGAAAATAACACAACGAATTGGCAGGGCAGCTTTTGGCAGATCGATGATATAGGCAATACAAATGATAGCTTATTGACGGCACTGCGATTACAGCAATGCAATTAAGTTCTCGTAATAGAATAATGATAAAAAAGTGTCACAAATGTTGAGGACACGAGAACGTAATTGTTTGTACGTATACCTGTAGTAGGCACCGAGTTCTCAACACACGGTATCCATGTTTTATTAATAATAATAATTCACGCTTTATTTAATGACGCGCTGCTGAATCTGACGCCTCTCTCCAGTAGCTAACGGTGAAACTGTATGCTGCCCTGGATGGACCATTCAAAGTCACTGTGGAACATTCAAAGTGATGCTGCAAGCCTTTCTAGCCGTCTGAGGGCGGAGGGGACACGAGGGTGTCGCGGGTTTAGTGCGGTTTGTGAGTCCCGCACGAGTGTCGGCTATGAACCGCCTAACGCGTATATGTATCATGCATTCCCGTATTCCTCCCAGAGAGAAAGACATGGTTTTGCGACGATCAAAACGGCTGGCGATATCAGTGAGCGGGAAGACGCTTCCCGGAGGAATCAGAACCCTTGACATCTTGAACGCCAGCAGGGCGACTCGCATTGTGTCACTTTTTGCTAACCGGGGGAGCTCGTACGAGGCGTAAAGGCTAAACTCCCCACAAAAAGTTAGGGGGCTTAAACTAAATATAACTCCAAGAGCATCGTTCTGGATAACATGAGCTCGGCGGGATATTCGAAGATAGCCCCCTGCCCAGACCGGTGATACGGTAGCAGCAGAGTCTTACAAACAAGATAAGACCCTCTTGCGGGACTCCCGTCTTTCTAAGTCTCCTCTGTGCTGCAATGATATCATAGCATTTGGATGCCAGGGCTGTCCGATGAGTCTGCCATTTCAGCATTTCGCGAAGGTTTAACCCCGGGCATTTGACGGTCTGGGACACGACCAGCTGTGAGCTCCCAAGCACGGGTAACTGAACATCAACCATTCTCGGATGTGTGCGGAATAAAACCAGTTTCGTTTTGCTAGCATTGACAACTCGTCTAAGAACCTTGAAAGCCTCAATGGCCTTTACAACGTAATCCAGAGCCCTTTGAATCGCGATGATGCTTTGCTGCTTCGTTTCGCGGCTGAATTGGAAGCAATCAGAACGGAACTATTTAATTTTTCGTTCCCACTGCATTGTCCGACACCACTCCCTGCATTGCGGGTCCAGTCCCATAGAACCGGCATCTAAACCGAACGTTTTCTTTGCTATCATAATTTCCTCAACTTTTCAGGCTGTACAACAAGCATCGAAAGTGTGTGGTTTCGAAAGCTTCGAAACTGCCGTTGCAGCCATCGTTGGGCCGCCGCTTGGGCCTCGCCATCTCACGAATTCTTTTTCGAGGAACCCTAATGAGACAACCACACAACGCAACATTGACCAGCCCTGTCCCATAGGCGGGGTACGGTTATTGCTTAAGATGAATAACCTGAGACGCACAGGACAACAGGGACATTTTGCGTTGTCTTTTTTTCTCTTGCCCCTGTACGAATTCATTCATTCGTTCTGTACCCAGAACGAATGAATGAATTCGTCCTCTCTTTTTCGAGCAAACGGCGCAGCGTGTCCAACACAGCCGACTACACTGCAACGAGTAGTTTGTAGGCGGTTTTCCCGACTACACTGCAGCCGGTAGGGGCGCGGCCAGTTTTCGTAATCGCGTTAGTGTAGTTACTGCTAGCTTTCGCAAAATGGAGGTAAAAGGAGTCTGGAGCAAGGTCTCCTAGCTCGATCTCACAGTGTCCGTCGTAGGCAGAATGCCAAGCGTAACGTGCACACCCCTTCCCGGAACCCATTTTGCGGACAATACGAGCACCGCCGCGCTCTGCTGTTGCTGAAGATGGACCTTGCTAAAGCTCACACACAGACACAGACGCCGGGAGTTTCATCGCAGCGTGAGCACGAGAGCTACCTCGGGCAGGAACTAAGTAAATTGTGTACGATAATGGCGCGGCCTGTTTTGCTTTTTCTGCAAAGAAAAGCTCGCTCCGATCTCGTGGACACCGGCAGCAGCGAGGACTCCAGGCCCAAACAAACAGTACAACACATCACGTTGTGCGGCTGCTGCTGCTGTTACCACCACTACCATTGTCACTATACATCGTCATAAGTTTGCGCGCGTGTGTGTGTGCCGGCGTGTTTTGCCCGACAGGCAAAAGCACGGCCAAGCCACCCATGTGGGAAACGTCTCGTCGTCTCGTTCTTTTCTCAAAAGCACTCGGGCTCGGGTCCGTCTCTGCTTTTTAAATGCCGGTCATTGTCATCATCTGCAAGTCATATTCGCAATGTCGAAGCGCGACCATTTGCAGTCCGAAGATAAAATGCGCTCAACGGAAAAAGCTAGGAAAAACAAGGGAATGAAGAAATGACCGAGGGAAACGAGCAGCAAAAAAAGACAGCGCGAACGCCGAAACGGTATCGTGGCCTCGTGTTTAACCCCTTTCGTTAGATCCGAGTAGTGAGCTCATGGTGGCTGTAGCAGTAGTTAGAGCTGGTGTATACATGTGTAGGTATGTGTATGTTCATACGTACATTGTCTGTACTGTACAGACACTTTCAGAATGGCCCCAAGTCATTCGTTGTGATTCGCAATTTCTTTATTTACGTTAATGGTTGGGTATTGCAGGCGGCGCATGTCATTTGTGACTTGTTCTAAGAGTATGGTAAGCTTATCGAATTTATATTTAATCCTGTTTGTGGTAGTGACTGAGACAGCCCGTTCACTGATATTCCGTGTGATGATTCAGAGAGCTATACGCCGACCTTGGCTCGGACAAGGTCGGTGCACAGCTATCTGAAAGTGGGTGTAAACCTAAAAGTCCGATCAAAGGCCGATATCACATTGGTACAGCGTGTATAAATTAATATCAGTGCAGCTAAGTATATGCAGCTAAGGTACATAATAGCTCAGGAGATATACGAATACAATGTATAAATGACAAGCAATAATCGATTTCTATAAATTACTGTCACTCTCCCTCGCCTAGTCGCAGCCTGGAACAGCGTTCGGTGGTAGATCGAACCAGGAAGTAGTCTTGATAATTGGCTTTGTCAATAAGATTCCTTAGCCTTATCCTCCATTCGTTCGTCACAGAACACGCTCGTTAGCTGATCATGTTGTTGACAATCCCTTGATATTCTCGTGAAGTAACCAAAAATAACTGGGTCAATTACCTATGTCTTTGCTGGCCTCTCAGGGACGCGCCATTGCAACCGACAGATTTTCTATTCTATAGCCTATTAGACAACACATTATACAGTATGTTACTGCTGGTTTACATTTATAAGGCAGAGGCACAGCCACTTCACACTTAGGTAATCCACCCCATGGCTGACTGCGGTGGAGACCTTCTTGTTGACAACTCGTCCTGGGGGAGTATGATTAGTTGACTATAGGTCTAGAATAAGCTGGATAGAATAACTCATGTCCTTCTCTATACTATATGAGCGTTTGTATAAGTCGGAATAGAAGCACGATCTCCACAAGTAATGAAATATGTATTAGACATGCAAACATGTTCTCGGCCTAAATGGCCGGATATTTGCAATCTCGAAAAAGGTGTCATCGAGAATTCTAGCCCGCTTCTTGCTCTGTGGTTTATCGTTCTGTTCATCGTTTATCGATATAAAATGACACCGAAATGAATGAGTTCAAACAGCGTCACTTGGGTCACTGTATGTCATTTGCTGTTTAAATACAACTAAATACTACCCAAGCAACTAAGCGTATGAATTCAACTCTGGATATAGACGTGAAGTGAGGACGTACGTGGGCGTCAAGAGACATTTCCAGGGCCAGAAATTCGATTTGAAGATTTGTCAAAAATGGCAGAGAACAGTGTGTGTGTGTGTGTGTGGGTGTACTACACGTCATCTGATCAATCATAATCGGTACTTGCGGACGTGATCGACGCTGAACTGTGTGATCATTTTATATCGTTCAATATAACCGAAGTTTCTGAATGCTGTTTGCTTGATTGAGCGACAGCTTGGCACTCTATTCCTACGACAATCCTAGCGAATTTGCTGCAAAATGGTGTGAGCACCGATGATGGTGTCAGAATAATCCAATTTTTGGGTGACAGAAGGTTTTCAGTCATAGTTCTCCGTCGTAGGCTGCGGTATCAAAGGTGGTCACTCCTAACAAAAGGGTAACTTATTAACAATTGGAGATTCGTGCGTTCCTTCACATTGGAAAGTATTGTACCGGGCGGTAGACACGCTTTCATTATAGCTCCCGATGCTGAATATAAGGAGCACCGTATCTATCTATGGATAATATTTCGACGTCCGAAATCATCGGACAAAACGTGTCCGCCTGACGTTGCCCTTCATCTAGGCATTCTCACCGATTCGTACATATGCATACATATCTAGGGATCGCTAACTCTGCCAAACTTTTCTATCTAACACATCTCATCGTTCAGCTCTGCATACTCACCGATTTGTTGTTGGAGTCAGAGTATATCCTGTTTATTTTATACATGCAGTATCAGCATGAACGTGAAGAATTCTAGAATGTCCAGACCTTTGAAATGTCACAGATGCCCTCTCTCTCTGTTGATATTTTCTAACAGTGCCAAGCCTTAGAGTGAATTTTCGATGCTCAACCAACCTTTCAAGGCCGTGGACATCCGGAACAGGCCACGGCGGATAGCCCCTAACGCGGGGCCGCACTTTGTCCTCCTGACCGAGCCGACGCCCAGCCCCGCCCTACCAAATGCCGAATCCAGAAGAAGTAGTATCCGCCTGAATGGCTCCGAAGCAGCGGCCATTTCGCTAACGTCATTCGACCGTAAGGGAAGCGCCGTATGTCCTCGCTAGGACGATCACCCGAACGAAAACGCTGTTCCAGGCCAGGAGGCAAGCGAGTACAAAAGTGCTCGGTTTGTTGCAATATCTGGACAGCCTGCTGATGTTCGCGGTCGCTGGTGGCTGAGCCAGACGAGAAAGGTAAACTCTTCAATGCGTTTTGGGCCCTGTCAAATGTTCCCGGGGGGCGTCAAGTGCGAGAGATAATATATCTACGTGCGGGTGTGAAAGTCTATGAACGAATTTTTGTCTCGGGGACACGATTGATGCCTGAGTACTACTTTCTTTAAGGGTGGATTGGCATTTGGGTTTCGACACATGATATCCGCTACACAGCGACTAAGGGGAGGCTGCGGCCGTTTGCCAACGAACGTTTGCAATGAGGACACTCTCTCTTTCTCTCGCCCTATTGCATAGATGTGGACATTTTTCGAAATAAAAACAAAACAATGCCACAACTATAGCTCTCTGCTCACCGAAAAGTACGATTGTGTAGAATTCCGAGAGTTAAACATTTCGTAACCTATTCGTAGCGAGCTCTGTACTGATGGCGCCGAGTACGCTACACACATATCGGCATCATATGGCTGAATTCAAAAGCAACTGCGGTGAATCATTCACCGCTAGAATTAACCGCAACCAGCTTATTCAATACGGGCCGTTCAACATCGCCCGTCTCGTTGTTGCCGAAGAAGTGCGTTCCCTCTCGGCTTGCGGTTTATTCCCGTGCGGAAGCCGTGACAGCCACATAGATGAATATGACTGCCTTCGTAATGGTTATGGGAAGCAGATGCGATCGAGGGGCTGACCTATATTTTATTCTTTCATAAAATGATAATCGAATAGATCTATTTCGGTTATATAACAGTTAGACAGTGGAGGTTTTGTTGAATTGAATCTATCATATTTTTGGCTACAGGTGAATTATAATAATTTATTATTAAGTTGTCGTTCGTTGACTGGGCCAGTTCGTAGACGAACATTTGCTTACGGCCGATCGCTTGAAAGGCAGTGCGTTAAAGCTTATGAAATATGATAGTGAAAATATTATATATATATATGATTGTATATATATATATATATATATATATATATATATATATATATATATATATTACTTCACGGGGCTCGAACCTACGACCTCCGACTGTCTGCCGGAGACAACCAAGCCACCGCTTGGAACTTCAAGCAAAAGCCAAGAACTCATCAAGATAATGCGAGATGCGTTATTTGCAATTTCCCTATTCATTTGTCCTTCTTAGACTTTGTTATGAGCTCATATGCAGAAGCCGCTTTGTTTAGGTAGCTTCCACGAATCTAATTTGCCTGCACTAACGCAACGAAAGCCCTGGAGGTCCAGGCTGCACTTCTGTGCAGTGTCAATCCAAGTCACGAGGTTCTCGGCCTTTGTCAGAGATGCTGGTTTTTGATTCACAAAGGAACTTGGGAAAGGCCACTATGCCGAGTTGATGAGAAGTGTCTCAAGCGAAGCCTCTTTTTTTGAATCCACCACCGCTATCGTTAAGATGCCTTGTGTGGATATGCTTTGGAAACAAACGCTGCCAAAATGACTTACTGAGGACCATGGAACAACATTGCAAGTAAATGTCCACCATTGTGTGTGCAAATGGGCTGCTACCGCCGCCATCTGTTGGAAGGTTGGTTTTGAACAGCCTAACTCAATTCGGCAATTCGTTATGGGATGAACCACTTGCTTGAGCGCTTAGTTTTCAGCCCATACGTCAGTGTAGCAGTTGATAAGTGTATTTTACATCTTGAGCAGATTTACTGTGATCAATGAGGTGCGCTTGGCGTTCTGTCGGCTGACCCTAGACGACATTCAGTAATATACACAGCTTCAACCGTGCGCAACAACCGCTGGACGCGTCCTGGCACCCTTGAGACATCCTGATGCTGTTAAGAACACAATTCCATTCATTTTATAGCGGTCATCACCCACCAACGGTCCCCCAACAGTGTTCGCTTGGGTAACAACTGATGCCATTTTAGCGAATTCAAACAGCGAATCGAGTGCTTCGTTAGCGAACTCTATCTAAATGCCGCCCGACTGACACATCTATACGTTTGTCATTACTTATTACTGATTCGTTGTTATTATTAGTATTATTCGTTGGTGCGTCACCAACAAACAGCACGGTCTAAATGCTTGCTGGCTAATGTTTGCTGGCATCAGCTGATAACGGGTTCACATGGAAGAGGAAGGACGTCAACCAAAAACAACCGAGAGACAACATCAACAACGTCGAGAACAACAGACGACCCCGAGCGGCCAACAACCATAGCAAACAACGATAACAGCAAGAGAACAAAGATTATGTTTGCCAATGCTGATTCGGGGCTGACTCGCTTTTTTTCTCTCCGTTCTCCGCTTTTTGACTGTGCCGCGTTCACCACTAGGCCGTCGACTCGAACCGCTCTAACCAACCCCCGGGGATGTCGGGGGACACACCCGTTCTGAGTGGGTAGAGGCAACTCTACGAGGCACCGCCAGCACCGGCGGTGGTGGCGGCGGCGGCAGTGGCGAGTACCCCCCCGTCGCTGTTGAGTGTTGTTGTTGTTGTTGCTGCGGCTCCTGTTGCTGTTTGTTTGCGACGGTTGTGCTTTGCTTTGCTCAGCTGCTGGTGCCGCCGCCGCCACCGCCGCTGTTTCTGCCTGTGGTGGAGGCTGCTGACCGTAGCCATGCGGGCTTTGCGCGGCGTTTCGTTCGAGATGGCGCCAATGCGGCGCGCAACGATTCTATTCTCAGCGGGTACCGGAAATCTCGTTAAAACGACGCCGCGTCGAGGGATTTTCCGCCGAGATACAGAGAGAGAGAGAGAGAGAGAAAAGAAGTCGGGAAGAGAGCAATGGGAATCTCTCGCCGAAAAATGGACGATGCACTCGGTGCACAGACAGCCCTCGGGAGCGGCTCACTCGAGCAGAGAGACCTGTATCATCCCCATAGCAGAGTTCCTTTGAGATACACAATTATTACATGCCACACATAATTGTATTATATAAATGCATACGGAAAGCTATTAAAATTCTTCATTGTAGCGTTCAGGACAAATGGTATTTTTTAAGCTTGTTCTGCATGCATAATAGAGCCAGAACACGCCATGAGCATATGTGAAATTATTTACTTTCGTTCGGGCAGAGTTAGCGGGGCTTTCAGCACTGATAAGCATTTTTTTTTGTAGTGCTGAGATAACTCATTTATTATTAAAAGGTTTATGGCAAAGTTCAGTGGCAGGTTCACAATGCACAGGCATAAATGATTATTACAATCACAGATTAAAATACTATGACTGCAGTCGATTTAGGTAGTAGTAATACAAATCCTTTCCTGCTATGTGTGCAGACAAGCTTGAAATGGTCATCGAAAGTTTCCGCGTTCCGCAATTTTCGTTTAAAATTCGTTAGCACACTTTAGTTTAATCTATCTGTTACTCGTGGTAGTGTTAATGTGCGGCGATTTAGGTGGCACCGGCTGTATTACACCTTTACTGTATTTATTCTAATCATTTCTTGTCACCAATTCTCTCTTATTGGGTTTCAGACGACCCCTACAGTGAAGGGAGAGCGGGAGATTCAAACAGTTTTATATAAGGTGCGCTTAGACTGAAGGGAATATCCAGCTGCATATTCCATAGGTCTCCTCTTCGATGTGTTCAAACTGTCCACTAATGTTGGAGTTCTAGAACCTTGTACCCAGATCTTTAGCAACCTGTTACCCCGCGAGCTTGTCATCATCTTGCGTCTGCCTCGGGCTGTTATTCCCGACATGCAAATGTCCGGGCTATCGAGGAGCAAAAAGTCGCGGGCTTTTTTTTTTTTTTTTTAGAGGAGGAAATTTTCTTCAAACGCCCGGTCACCACCAGAGACATTCCAATCTCCATGAAAGTGGGCCGATTCAGTGCAGGGTTGACGGGGATGACAAAACGCCTCTGCCTGCTAAAACCATCCTCTGCTGAGAGTGTGCCTCTTCCCCAGAGTCGGCACGCTTGGCATTACTTCGATCTCTGGGGAAGGTGTGTACTGCTCCGGCTAGTGTTCTATAGCCGGGTGCCTTAGTCTCCTATGACTATTGTGGCTTCCGTGTTGGGGTCCTGCACGGGGACGCTCGGTCACCTGATCCCCGGCCCGTAGCGGGAATGCGCGGGGAGAGACTGGTGAAGGAGGAGGCCCCCGTGACAGGCCTGCCAATCTACCCAAGAGGTACCGGCTGCTCGGTTCACCTATCCTCGGCCCTGAGCGGGAATGCGCGGGGGAAGCCGGTCTAGCTAACGGTGAAGCGGGCCTCCGAGACCTCCCGGGGGGAGGGGCTTTGGTGGCTCACTCGGGCCCTTCTGTGTCTCTCCTTACTCTCCTTTAGCTTGATGATCCCCCCATCCAATCTACGACCTCCGCCCAGGCTTCCCTCGATTTGACCATATGGGCCACGAGCCATCGGACTGATTTTCCCGCAACCTCCCTCGAGCCCCCCTGCCTGGCTGCCGCTAGTGACGCACATCGGGTCACTGTGTGCTCGACGTCGTCCACCTCTCCCGCGTCACACAGCACGCATATGTCCACCTGGGTCTTTCCGATCTTGGCCATGTAGGTCTGGAACTGCCCATGGCCCGTAAGCACCTGCGTCGCTTCGTACGTGAGCTCACCCATGTTGCTCTCCAACCACACCCTGAGGTCTGGTATCAGGCTTTTAGTCCAACACCCCTTCGTCACTCCCGGAGTAACCTGGGCCCACTCTCGCTGCCAGGTGTCGAGGGTGGCCCTCCGGGCCATGGTCGGGTGGAGATTCCCAGCCGGGAGCCTGAGGCTTCTCTCATTAGCTAGTAGGTCCCATGGCAGCATTCTGGCTAGGGCCAGGAGGACGTCAGTCGACACAGTCCGGTACGCCCGGCGCACCCTGATTGCCAGCGTCCGTTGGGCCGACCTCAGCATCCACCTATTCTTCGCCGTCCGGAGCGCCTGGTCCGCCCATACTGGTGAGCCGTAGAGGGCCATCGACTCAGCTACCGATGCCAGCAGTCTCCTGTTCTCCTCCGACACTCCCCCCACCCGAGGCATCAGATGCGCCAGGTTCAGGGAAACTCGCTGTGCCTTGGCTGTGGCGTACCTGATGTGCGCCAGGCCGCTTAGCCTTTGGTCGAGAATGACTCCGAGGTATTTCGCCTCCCGCCTGATTTCTATCAGGTGACCGTCGACCAGGAGGTTGATCCCCCGTGTCCTCTTCCTGCCTGTTAGGTACACTGCCTCTGCCTTAGCAGGTGCAAGCTGGAGATGGTGGGAATCCATCCACTGTACCACCCTACTTAAGGCTTCATTGGCCGTGCCCTCTAGGGTGTCCTCCGTTCTCGCCGTAACCATCACCGCTAGGTCATCCGCGTAGGCGAGGAGCTCGGCGCCCTCCGGCATATCGGTTTGCAGAACCCCGTCATAGGCAAGGTTCCAGAGTACGGGCCCCAGAATCGAACCCTGGGGGACGCCGGCGGTGACCTCGTGCTCCAGGCCCCCTGCGACCAGACCTCGCCCTCCCAGATACGAGGACAGAATCCGTCGGGTACCGTCGGATATTTGCTTCCGCGCCAGCGCACTCCTGCTCACTCCCCAGTTAACGGTGTTGAACGCGTTCTGTACGTCCAGCAGGACAAGGAGGACGAACCCCCGTGTCCTGCGGGTTTTCTCTGACTCCTCGCTGGCTCGCCGTACGACTCGACGCAGGGCGTCCAGGGTGGACAGCCCTTTCCGAAAGCCGTACTGCGCGTCCGATAGGGCCTCCTTCTCCTCGATTTCGGCGGTGAGCCTGCCGAAAATTATCTGCTCGAAGAGTTTGCCCACCGCGTCGAGGAGGCAAATGGGTCGGTATGCCGCGGGGCCTCGGAAGTCAACATACACAAGGATAAGAGCAGGATTTGAAAATTAGTGATAATCAATTAATCCGTTTTTGCATAACATCTTATAAATCTCCCCTCACCCAGCTATACAATCCATTACGTGAGCTCGCCATAAGTAATGCTCATGCTCTAGCTACTAAACCTACCTGGGTCAATTCCCAGGATCCGTTCGATATCGTTTTGAAATGGGCAGATAAAAAAACCTGTGATTTGTTTAATTTTACATCGCGAACACCATACTGATGTGAATCATACACATCCTCTATAAAAGGCGCTACCGGTCAGCAGCACCAGTGTCCCGAACTGCTATGCCGTCGTTATCTTCTGAGTGGTCGTACGTTGTTAAACAGAGATTGTGCACTTGGCCGAATTATGGCCATGAAGCGATAATTGAGACCTATAAATCTGATATATGTATAGGTCCTATGAGCGAGACAGCTAGAAAGAAGAAGGAAGAGAGAGAGGCGATAGTCTTTCTGGCAAATGAGATCTGATGACGGTATTCCCATGGACGTTTGTACCCAGCGCTGCTGCCGTATCTCGTTAATGAAAAGAGCATTATCGAGCCACCATAGCCAACGGACGCGTAGAGGCAAATGAAGCTGACACTAAAACGCAAATTCCTGCCATTTGATATAATGAAAGAACACGAGACGGTGCCTGGGTGGTACGGAAGAATAAGACAGAACAGGCGCGAGTCATTGATCGGCAGCAGAGGCAAATCCGTTGACGCCGAAATCCGCGCCTTCTGCTAAGCACAACTACGGAAATGTCTGACATTAAGAAGGCAGCTGGCGTAAACTAAGATAACCTACGAAGCTACAATAGGCCGGGGAGAAAACGCACAATTCATTTGTGCTACTATCTCATTGTGCAAAATGTGAGGCGTAATAGCTTGCTCGGGGAGCTTTGCTGCCCGGATATTTTATATGACATCCTTTTACAGCAGGCAGCTATTTATAATTTTTTTTTGATATCAAATGACGCTTTATATGATTTTTGGCATATCACTGTACAATTTATTGTGTGAGCACAAATTTGAAAACCATCTCATTTGACTGAACATAACACAGGGTACAGTATACGAGTCGTCGTCCAGCACGTTTTGAATCAAACTAAATTCAAGAGCAATCTAAGTGATCCATCATCAACTGCGTGATATATTCATCGTCTGTAGTTGTACGCACGTTCGAAATGCATTTATTTTACCCAATCCATGAGGCGCTATAGGCTAGAGTGTATAACCATAACCTGACTGGCAGCTTCCTTTGATGAATGGATCTCGCGACATCAGAGATGTCAGCTTGTGAGCAACGAAAGCGGTCTTCTCGCGGAAGTGTGGTGGCATTCATCGTAGTAGATCGCTATTCATCTAGCGGGCCCTGTCCGCAAAGGGCCCAGAAACGTTTTCACATCGAGGAACCATCGCTTCAAGTCGCGTACAGCGGTAGCAGCAGCAGCAGCTTTGCTAATAGAATTTCAAAGGAGATTTCCAGTAGTACGCACGAGGAAAAATGCAACGCGGCTGTTGCTTGGCCGCCGGCCAGATATTGCTTAGATTCATTCTGTGCTCGTCCTCTACCGCTAGCGTCCGGTAAATAGTGGCCGAGTCCCCCTGACGAGTTAAAGGACTACGGGTTTTCGTTTGGTTTGTGACATGACGGACTAATTTTGATAATGCTCGACCATGTCATGGGATCGAGGCAGTCACGAGGACGACTACGTCAAATTACTCCACCCCAGTCCTGCTCTCGGCAGGGTACGTCGTGGCTAGCCTATTCAAACGTATTTTGGAGTCCTAGTTACAATGGCACTAGGTATTTAGAGCGATGCTAAAAGCAGTACCGTAGACGTTAAATGTTGGCTGAGTTCGTCAACCCGACACCCTAGGTATTTTGAGCAAAGTTTCTTTCAACGTTGAAAACTCGTTTAGGGATAGATTTTGATTAGCTTTCATGGAGTGAAGATTATTATCTTATACATCATCGAGTCGATCGTCCTGGAGTAAGAGTTTCTACGTTAATATACTAATTCGCATTAGAGACGACGTCGTGGATTGCCTTCCGTAGTAACAGATATAACGGATGTTTATTGGTTTATTAAAGGAGCTGCAATTTCACAATGCTCTTTTATATGTCACGCAGCGGGGTGTCGATAATATGTGATGCAACAAATTACGCAGAAGCGAAAATTCATATTTGCACTGTTGGTTGACTTTAAGGCAATCTTCGATCCTGCCCCCAAGAGATGTGCTCTTGAGAACACTCGTGGAGGTCAGGCTTTCCGCAAAGACGCGCCGCCTCTTGGTGGTGATTCTGCTGGAGAGCAGAGTGACTATCGATGATGATAGAGATTAGGAACTATCACCATACTCTCAAACCACAAGTCTGGCGCGTGGAGACAACTTAAGCCCGTTTCCCTCTCAGTCCTGTTGAAAGGTGTTTCCGATATGATCCGTTGGTCTAGGAACTCCAGTGGAGGTCCTCCCCATCGTCAGCCGGTTGCAAGACGTAAGGCTCTACTCTGCCGTCTCCGAACGGCGTCTAACCGTAAGCCTTGCTAAAACTGAGGCAATGACGTTCAGGGCAAAGTTGCTGCCGACGACGAACTCTTTCTGACGGGCCATCCTCTGACTTACGTCAACAAGTTCCTATACCTGGGACTTCTGATCCCGTACAACGAGCATGCTTTGCATTGCACATTCCCGAAAGAAACGGGAGGGCTCTGACGACTTTTGAGCATTTGATCTAGTGAACCCGACTTATCTAAAACGATCCTTGGGACAACACCTATCGGCAGGCAGCAGGTTTGCTTATCTGCTGAGGGGGACGCCACTGTTCGGTGACGGATAGTGCGCTTCAACCTTTCGGCTAGACGAAACACTCCATGAAAATCTTGGAATATTGAAAATTGGAGGCAATCTGCCCCCTGATGTTTACACAACAGGGGCGATAAACGATGGAAAGTAGATGGGGCGCGATCGATATGTTCTAACTCGTTTTGCACTCCACGAATTTCATGTAGATTCGAACTCGTTGTTTGCACCACCCGACAACGGCAACCACATTTGAAATTGTAATCAGACGCAAAATCATACTTGAGTGCGCGTTCTCGCAAGGGTTCCTTGCACCCTCGTAATGGTAACACTACGGAGGGAACAGATATGGTTGGTTGGACAAGCGTGACGCTTGTTTGATTGCCGTCACCCCCTCTGACCCCCTCGAATTTCAGCGTTTTGGCAGACCTTAACTATACGCATCTGCAGTTAATATCCTGTCAAAGTTAGCAAAGCCCCTGTGCAGCACATGAGACGTTGGCATCACACTGCATTGATACAATTTCTTTGTCAGGTTTCAATGTACGTATGTACTATCAATAGTTTTGAATCAAAATATTGCTAAACCATGTTTTTGTCGCGTAGAAGTTGACAGAGGCCTCTGGCTCGCTGTTGAGACTTCGACCAGACATGGATGTCGTTCATCTATGCCCATAACGCAGACACGAACGATGTCTGGCCGCATCTACTAGAACCGTGAATCTTGGATCTAGGCCCGAAATAGGGAGAGAAGGCGTGCTTAGATTGAAAATCACGATACTGTTGTAACGACTCCAGCTTCATTCGTCATACTGTGACAAAGTAATCGAACTCCATTCGAGATCGACATCGAGAAAAAGCACCACCGTCCAGCCATTCACACCCCCAGCGTAAAATCTACCCGTCAGATCTAGCCAACATACCCTTTTTTTTTGTTTTCGAGCTGACCCTTAGCTGTTCCCCTATCTGACAGGCCTCAGCTCTTAACCTTTAGGTATTACTGTGAGGACCTGTCGGGGCCACCTTTGCTTATTCTCCGCCTTACTCGTACCTGACAAGAGTCCTCAGATAAGAAAGATGATAAAGAACTCCAAAGATTCTCCACGTCTGACAGGATTTGAACCCAACACACACGTGTCCCTCCGGTCTAGTAGTCTAAGACGCTCACCACTAGACCATCCAGGGGACAGCCAACATACCCTTGTCGGATGAAACATCCCACTATTAAAAACCTGCCGAGGGATGCTTATCCCTCACGTTCCTATCCGCAGGTTACCGACATGACCACCATGACCGTCACAGCAACGATCGCGTCTATACAAATATTATGTAATAGAAGGTTAGGCGGCTTCTCTCATCTCGCCGTGATGGGATGACGAAACGGGTCACGCAAAAGAGCAGAAAATCGATGCGGGTGTGGTCTGCCCCTCTGCATGGTATCCTACCTTCGTTGCGTGGGGGGCGCGCTTGTTGGACCGTGCGCATACATACGTCTAAGTATTGGACAGGTCGCACGAGTGAACACCGTAAGCGGACGGATGGATGACTGACTGTTGAGTCTTGCATAGTCTGGGCCCTGCCCTCCTCGCCGCCCTTGCAATGCTACCAGCGGAGCTGGCGCTCGCTGTCGATGACCGACGGCTGCAGTGGTATTCTGGTGGACGACCTCACCGACAGTGCACAGGAAATGGGATTTACCCGTCACGCTCACCGCCTACTCTCCGTTGCATCCTAGCTCGCTGCCTTGCCGTGTCCTGCTTCGGGTCGGTTCGGTGTCGTTCCTCGAGACCGCTGCTTCGTATGCCCGAGCCCCCTACGCTAGCTCATTCCTGGTTTGCCTTCGTATATGAGGAAGACCATCGGAAATGCAAAAAGGAAAGGAATTGGCAGGACGCGATGTGATTAGAACCACTGCGCATCGTGTGGCTGACGTTGTAAATGACGACGCAGATGGGTACGATATACTATGTATGTAGTTTAATATATGATGAGCGAAACGCTGCACTTAAGGTGTAAATACAGGAACAAATACGACGACGAAAATAACTCGACGTCATTGTGGTAGGCGTTAGTTTTTTCATTTAATATGAAGTCACGTTTAAGCGTCTCACAGTGGCGACCTTGTATCCGATGGGTAAACATTTAGAGTGCACTGATCGGCACGCACTCCGTTGACAGGGTCTCCGAGTCTATATTTGGCAGTAGGTCTCGTTTTATAGGTCAACAAACACCGCACAGATGCCTGCAACAAGACCATTGACGTTAGGTCCATTTAGGTCTTATATAGTAGTCGGCGACGGTGCGTGAGAACAAATGAACAGCAGATTAATGGAGGGTGCCTCAATTAGATCCGTTTTCCTGTTGTTTTCTATCGAAATTTTCATATTTGTCCGCTCCGCGCCTCCCTTTTACTTGACCGTTATCTAGAACGTGTTGCGGCCCTTGAGGCTATCGCAGAGGATGCTCGTTCTGGCTCCTACTTAAAATAGTGGGCTGTGTTTCTGTGTGCCAGGTGCGAAACGATTGTAAACGTTATCGTAAAGCACCTACTCCTATACTGTGTTATTTAGATGCAAAACGTTGTTATGGTGGTATCTTTGCTTTGTTGTTTATTTATTTATCAATTCGCTCATGGACGAATGTGCTGACAGCTGAGCTAGAATCGGAGTGAATGGACAAACGCAAGCCCAGGCTGTTGCATCTTATGCAATCATAAGATTTGCATTCTCGCAATAGTGAATTCAAATATACGCCCACACACATGACGTACTGAGAAACGCGATCGCGCATTATCCAACACTAGCTTTGAGTTTACTGAACACCAACGTTCACATGCGACTCCGACGGACCGACAACGGTGGGTTGACAAGGTTTCTCCAAATTAACCACTTCCCCTCAATTAAATTGCCGCAGTTGTCTCTATGGTATCCTTAGGTGGTGGGTGAGAGGTGCCCTACCGAGCTGATCTCTGATACCAGCTGTTATTCAGCGATATACAACAAGCATAGACAGCGCGCAACTTAAAAACATAGTTCTCAACTAATTAAAGTTCAAATATACATGATTTTGTCCTTGACCAATCTTGGTTAAAGACGCACAATCCTGATCAAAATCCGACATAGAATAAATTTTACGTTCTTGACTAATCTATGATAAAATATATATTACATGCTTACGTTGGTCTATTGTTCGAAAAATTCAATGCTCATTGAATTCCCACCAAATTTTAATTTCATACCAATATGCGTTTCTGGATGGTATTTGTGAAACTTTAAAAAATCAAACCAAAGCGACTCATCCTCAAAGCGGGGAAATGTTCTACACACCAGTCGAGATAGGAGTAGCTTACTATTTACGAGGCATAAATGTGCATTTATATATATATTTATTTTTTATTTTTTCCTATTCTACCGAGACCGGACAAACGAAAAGAGGGGACAATAAGATTCCGGAGGGATTTAGCTGGCTGATGGGTTGGACATGTCAAGAAAATGATAACAAAATAACGCTAGTTACTTCAAAATGAAAAGTGTGTGCCTACAACAAATCCATCGATGTTAGTGTCGACATCCTGCTTCGAATGTCTTCCAAAGATTTTGTCGTACTTCGTTGACGGTAGTAAGCGCGGATAACAAGTAGAATACTACTACTACAAATAATAATAGTAATAAAACAAATTGAGTATTGATAAAATAATATTTGCTTTCTGGTTATCCGAACGGAATACTACATTGCCCCAAGCGAAAGCCATTCTTCCGCAACGCAGGTGTCACTAACAAGACATAGGATTGCATCATCGTACATTGAGCTGGCCAATGTAGATACATATGTGCTAGCTAATATAAATACATTGAGCTTGCCAATGTAACGTGCCAACAAAGCCGATTATCACGCGATGACGGTACACACTCAGCGCACGTGTATAATAATGCTTCACACTGAGTGATCATTTAGGGAATCCATCTCATCAAGAAAAAAACACATACACACACAAGTATCCATAATACTTAGGCGGCGCAGAAGGCAGGAGATGGCGTGTCAGGAACGGGACTCCAGGACGAGAACAGGAAACCGCGTGTGCAAGAGGTGCAAAAGGCGTGCGGGTGGAGTCTGCGCGTGGGGAAGCCTAAGGCGAGTGGGCTGGATCGCACGGCACGCATGAAGCGCTACGTGAAGCAACGAGACAAGGAGTAGTTGGGGGTAACCCCGGGGGCCCTGTTTGGGGAAGGTGGGCCGGGGGTTTTGGGAGATACGAACGGGATGTGGAGGCATGGAATAATCTACAAGGCGAGCAAGAGCAGAGAGCGTGACGCCGACAAATAAATCCCATTTCCGCTGAGATGTCGCAAAGACGGAAGAGTGGAAGAGGCCCAAACTGTCGGGAGCGATGGGACATCACGGGGCTGGCAGCAGGGTCCCACGAAGACGAAGCCGTCCTCGACGTCGCTGTCGCTCGCTTGCTTGGCCAGGCAGTTGGCGCTCTGCGTTCTGCGACGCCGGTCGGTCGCCACATACACCCCGTTCCACTACAACTGTTGCCGGTCACACGCTAGCAGAAGCATAACTTGCTGCTACCACTACTACTGCTGCTGCACTAAGGGTCCCGCACCCTAGGCATTCAGCAATATCTTCTTCCCGCAGAGTTCTTGCCCCTCTGCTTGTTCACCTACCTGCCTGATGTGTGATGTGGCCTGAGGATTTTAGCGTTATCAGCACGACGAGCGGTGACTAACTCTGACTGATGTTAGATGACTGAAAATGTCGCATGATCAGGTCAACTGATTCGGTTTGCAGTGGAGCAGAAACGATGAAGACAGAGTTGTAAACTCGGTCGAACGGAACTAATCGATTCTTACCGAGCACTTTAATTCGTCAAGGCGGTTGAAATGACCATCAGAGATTTGAAGATTAGTCATTAAAGGGTTAAGCGATAACAAACATCAACGTAATTGACGTGCGTGTGTCGATCTAGTTGAATTATAATCCAAATTAGGCGTAGTGATATGAACACTTGAGGAGAGGAGTACTATTTTATCGTACTTTCATAAATAATACTGCCAGATAGATTAGCAAAGGACAGGCGCTCACTACGTGTGTAGAAATTCCCTAGCATTTCATCTGCTTCAACGATCCTCAGTAGAGCGATGACCGATTGCTCAGTCACTGGCATGCCAAAAATAAATTACGAGTTGTTTGTCAAATCTCTATGGAAATCCTTCTTAGATGTAATAAATCGGTGCATCCCGATCATGCATTCCCGTATTTCCCAAACAAAAAGATGTAAATCGATGGAACAGAAGGTAAGAACCAAAACTAAGTATATCATTATTTTACGACCTTGGTTATAGGTGTTCCTCACTACTCAGAGATGCGCGTTCCCTTCCCTCAAAAGAAGGTCTTCTTTATTTGAACTCTAAATGACCTATTTGGGCGGTGCGAAACGCGTTCAGGTGACCGTGACAGAGATATGCCCGTTGGATTTTGGTAGTCCCGAGGCCCATCAACAGCTGATGCTTTAATATAGAGAACATCTGTGGTTTATCATCAAAATAGTAAAATTAGCATTTATGCTTGTGATCTCTGAGCCCGGCAAACAATAATAAACCGTAAGAACAGTTCCTTTCTTTCCGCCAGGTCGTTTGGTCCTGTTGTGGTTCACTGGCCCAACAATGAGCGCAGTGTGGTAATCTTCTAGAATTCAACCCTTTGAACAAAAACCTCTTTCTCTGGGGTACGCTTTCTCATAACTGCTATTCTTTCAATGCGAAGCGATCAGAGGAAACTGCTGATTTCTCACATTTTCATTCTTTTGTTCGCAATCGATGTCGTAAAAGATAAAACGCTACGATCCAGCCCCATTCACCTCGTTCTGCTTCGTTCAATATGACTTATTTCCGCCGGGCATATTGCTTATTTGCTTTCCCGGTGGGGTAGCAGGTACACCAGCGTGCATCCTTCACCCGTGATCTGTCTTGGCTCAACCGTTGCTTACCGTTGTGGGTTTCGACAGCTGCGAAACAAGCTTCGACACTGTTACCGGTCTGTGGCAGATTATCTGACGTCCCGACATCTCTGTCTCTCTCCCTCCCTCAGACCTCTCTATGCCGCCGGATCAATGTATACCTGTCGCGGACAAGGCTATCTGCGGAATTTGTGCTTTGTGCTCTATGTTACCTCGGTGTCTCGATTCTCTCGAAAGAACAAAGTCATCGGCTGAGGAAAGTCGGCACGAACTTCTGTCTGCTTCGGATCGTTGTGTTCAAATCTTGTTAGAATGAAAATGTCCCCAGTCGAGGCTCGCAGGCGAGAGCTTCAATTGGAAACAGCCAGTTCCAGCCTAATTCCCACTAAATCACACGGTCTCCTGGGACCCTCCACAATTCGTCAACAGATCGCAAGAGCTGTAGCCCCCTGTGACTTGCCCACTTGCGTTAATGCCGGAACATAGAACAAGCCTACAAGAGCCTGATCAGCGACCAGCGAGTTGGTCTGCCCCGCAGTGGAGAACTCCTCTCCAGGTCTTTTGGGCTCTGTCTTTTATCATATACTGCGTTTGACTAAAACAACAAGCTGCTCCTGAAGTTCTCTCGCCGCATTTAGACCACTGAGAAATTAGACCGTTAGCCTAGAAGACTATATGAGCAATCCTATACTATTATAGCAGCAGAAATAGCTGCTCGTTTCTAAGGGCAGTGCGGGCCGGTTGGTGCACGCTTGGCACAGACATATAAATGATCGCGACTCAGTCAGAGCGCTTCGTATCTGGAAGCCGGCCAAGCAATAGCAGCAGCTGCAGCGGGTCGGGTCTGTCCCCACTTTCTAGGCCTGGCCTTGCTTTGTGAGTCGTATGAGCAATCCGACAATCCTGGAGTTTGCTTACGTCTTGTACAAGTAGTCTCCTCGTTGGTTCCACGCCAGAGAAGTTCCGCTACTACGCATTCTGTGGCAACGCCAAGGAGCACACCCTATGTCACACGGACTGCTGCGTCGAGAGAGCGATCCGCCTGCGGAGTTCGTGTTTTTTTTTTCGGTTTTGTCGCTCTATAACATTCCCCTCTCCTCTAGCTTCCCCAGCATGGCCAATCAGGTTTTGATTTGGGCATGCGAGAAACAGGTCACGGTATGCTTGTATACACTACTGTTACATCGGCCGACACTCGGCCAGAGTGATGTAAGTGTATTTGCGAAATAGCTGTGTTCACTTATCTTAATTATCTTTGTGCCACTATATTTGAAGTCGGCAGAAGCCGGCGAGGTACGCACAGCCAAACGAAAGAGAGCAGTACATCATCCGGGGTAGACGTCCTGTGCAGCAACATGACTACGAATCGAGTACTCATTTCATTGTCTTGAGTGAAGATATCGTTCAGCAAGTAGCACGTTTGCCCCGAACTGAAATCAGGAATGAAGCGTGCAATAAACTCAAATAAAGTTGAAAGTTCGAGCAGACCATCTTAGTATCCCGGCGATCTTTCCATTGCGTGCCAGACGTAAAGACGGCTGATTGTCAGCTAGGAGAAAAGCGCTTGTTTTTCTCATATTTTTATCTAAAAGCTAGAGCCGGCTTACTTTCAGCATCTGGTACTCCCACGCGCGGTCACGGCGTGCAGTACGCACCGGTACAATTCTCCTTGTCTCTGTATTGATTAGAAAGGCTCCGTCGTGCACGGAGCATCGCCTTCTGCCCAGTTATTATCTCATTACTCCAGAGAGGGATTAATCTATTGTGTAATGATTAACCACAATCTATATTCTATATTCCAATATAGATCATGACCAAATCTGCGCAGATCACAATACTCTTGCATTATGTACGTCTTGAGGGATATATTGCAACAGGTCAATGATATTAATAAAACCACTTAGCTATTCCAGCACATGCATATTCAGTGCTTGGCGCCTTTCATCGATAGTGGAAGGCGTTGACCACTTTGGCCGATTTTAAAAATCTGTTTGTGAGTCCGTGAGTCGACATCTCCAGTCGATTGGAAACACCGGATTCGAGTGTTAGACGAAGCAAAGCCAAACTGGTTGTCTCGCAGCCAGCTTGTTCATTTAGAACGAGTGCGGCAAAACACCCAAATTTCCTGAAATATACTTCTAAAATGCTGTCTTCATACTTGAAGGTGCTCCGAACAAAGACGTATCTGCATTGGTCACGTCAAATGAGAACTGTTTTAAAAGGCGCTACGCTGAACCGCGCGCTGAATAACCGGCTGGTAATCATCGTTGCTTTTCTCGTTGGTGTCCTATCCAATGCCAACGATTCATATATATGTACATACAGGGCAATGAGTTGATGTTTGTTATCATATCGAATATGGAAAAATACAATATCACCGATTTTGATCGATTTCCTCATTTCCATCACAATAGCATGCATGCTCGAATCCAAGTAAACGCATAGCCTCCCCCGTTGGTCATGTCTTCCCGTTGTACGCTTTACTAATGAATACTAAGGTTTTCGGGCTGACTCTGAGCCAACGTTTAACGTCCACGGTACAACTGCTTTTTAGCACGGTACGCTTTACTGCTCGAACCGGACACACGGCAGGCACTGGGAAGACGACGGGTATAGCTTCTCAAATGTTAGTACAACTGTTTTCCATAGCCTTGTCATTTCGCGATTGTAATTTACACATTATCACTAGCAGAGCCTTCATCCGTTCATGTGCAGCTCAAATACAGCAACGAGTTCACTATGGGCTAACCACGCTCTTGTTCATTTGGAGTAATGTGTTAGCTGCTAGCATTTTTTTGTTCCGCTGCACCGTTTGGATCAGTCTGAACTTGTACACGTGTGTCGTTCTGTCGATGCGCCACAATAAGCGATGAAAGGCTGACTTTCGATTGCGAATAAACCATTGCCCCTAGGTACATATATACGAGGTGAGATCATTAGACCACCCGGCGGTGCGTCAACGGTTTGACGGATCCAACTCAGCTTAAATGTACATCCTCTGATTTCCGACGAGCACTACGACGGGCCCTGTGAAACTGGAGTGACAAGTTAATTGAATTCTCGCGCCTTGCTGCAGCTGACGAAATCGTCCACACAGCCCCGAGTAACTACAGTGCATGACGCTACTGGCAAAGAGAGATAGAGTCTTTCAGGCAGGTTGAGCTGATAAGAAGCTGATGAAGGTGCCACTTTCATAGCGTTTGACGCCATGAAAGTGGCTTGTGCACTTAACGGACCCCAACTGATTGGTCGTGCTGATAACGACACACGGTGATTAGATTGGATTCATTCTGCGAGGAGGCACCTCGAACTTAATCTTTCCGTACCATTAAAACATTTAACTATTAGAGGGCTCGTCGGTTTTCGTAAAGGCTGAGCTGCAAATTGACGTCTGCGTTAATCTTTGGTTTATTCTTTTTTTGTCTTTTGTGCACATATCGGCTATTAGTTATCTGTTAGTTTTCTCCTCATGTGACATTAGATAACGCGAATTTAAGACCTATTGAGAGGTTCACGTATTTATTCAAACATACAATAATTAGGAATTATTTCTAGGGATTATGGGGGGTATTAGTTGGGACCAGGGCTGAGGCCGACATTGTCCCGAGGAAGGCGATGGCAATCATTGAGAGGTTTGTTCATCTTTCACCATCCGGGTAAGCTATTCAAGTTTCGTGTCCTTAGTATCACTGGCCAACGAGAGTGTATATTGTCCTAGCGTGTATTGCGCTTTGCCCATTGGTTTCAAGTTTGCAAGCCTGCAGAGACGTAAAGATGTACCCGTTGTGTACACGAATCATACATGTAGCTATTAGGTTTTAACTCTAAGCATTTGCATTGGATTTAAAGTCAGCAAAATTTAACAACTGCTTCGAATCATTCCATTATGATCCACTCAGCATCAAACTATGTATATATATATATATATATATATATATATATATATATATATATATATATATATATACATAAGCATAAAAAGGTGGAATTTTTAACCTCTTTGAATTAAATCTAAACTTCAGAGATGCTGGCTCCGATCATCCCATTGAACAAGCCACGTGTCACGTTTCACAACCGTTGCGGACTGCACAGTCGACGTTCACTTTTATACCAGCTATCGGCTAGGTAAAACAGTCCTTATCTCAGGGATTGGTAATTTTTTGCGAAAATCAAAACCGACCGAGGGGCGGACAGCTTAAGCCAGGGACTGGTATGAATCTTCATAGCCCCCGTGGCCTCCATTTCGCGGTCGCCTGCTATCGTGAGAGGCGTGCCTGTTGTTCGTTGCGACGAACCCTGAAGGTAGACTCATCTCATATGAGCATTCCACGCACGTCATCCTCCACACACCGCTGAGCTGTTCCCTCTGCCGACAAATATGACTCCTCAATGGCCCCTCTCTTCTTGGATTACGCTGTATATTCGCCACTTGGCTTGAATATACATATATATATATATATATATATATGTGTGTGTGTGTGTGTTAATGGCTCTGCGAACGACAATACGGCTTAACTCGATGTACATATATCCGAATATGATAGTATAATCGTTATTCGATTGTAAATATATTCACATGTGCGCGTTTATCAACTTCAAAATATTATACAACATATTACACATCAATTACGACTATCGCCCTTATGTTTGTATAATATATCCTACAGTAAATATTTCAGGCTCAGTCACAGCCTTAAACACAGCCTTCACGTCCACGGTACAACTGCTTTTGGCATTGCTTCATACGACGGTCAGTCCGGAAAATTTCCTATATTGTACAGTGCGAAAATATTAAATAAAATATAATATATAAAAGCCCACAACGATACCCTCCTTATAAACACACACTCTCCTTTATTTTCAATTATTCATCTAAATTGACCAACAATTGTACCGCATGAACTTATATTAATAGAATAATTACATAGGGTACGACATTCACCAAAATCTAGGATCCATTTCAAAGGACGCTCCATTGCCTCAATGCATAGGCGTACCCAAAATATCAATTGCGTTTCCTCTTCGTGCATATATGAAAAAAAATCCTCTCATTAAAAATTTTCCTTCGCGAGGACCTCTTGTAACCCGAGAATAATTCCTCTTCCGATGAATCACGAAGATTCCTCCGGTGGTGCCAGATTCTGCATGACGTGAGCAGATATATAAAATACTAACTCAGTTTTCTTCAATGCTAACCATATCGAACCAGCCGGTAGCTTTCACATAGATATATATATATATATTTTTTTTCTTCACATGGACCACATTTTGTGTACGACGTCTTGGACCCACACTACGAGGCCAGTAATCATCCCCTATATTTAATAAAGACTTTATTACTCTATTACATTTCAGTAGACAAAAAATTTCGGCAAAATTTTAAAAATTATACCTCGAGAACGACTCATTTGCGACAATAATTCCCACGCTGCTACTATTGGAGAAGTCAGCTATATGCGAAATCCGAGATGTCTGAGTGACGGTCAGAAAAGCAATAAGTGAAATATCGACCTCGTGTAAAGAACACCTATTTGGTACAATGATATGTTCTGTACTACAGGTTGATGAAAGCTATTTAGACGTATAGGCTGTCAAGTAGAAAAAATCGATTGTCCTATTTGAGAGTTGTGTAAATTTGAAGCATTTTTATTAGCAAAAAAATGGGGCCGGCCCAAATAGCCCCGGGGACCGCTGCACTGCCTTCTCTAACACCAGCCACCATCCACAAAAAACCCTCATTTGCCCATCGAAGGAGACGTCATTCGGCGCACGTTTCTCCATTATTGTACCTCTATTTAACGATCACATCTTCGAAGCTTCTTCAGTAGCTGGACAAGTGAGTGAATACGAATAATAAGAATAAAATTATGGCCTTGACATACACTTGTGATGCCGCTATGTCTGTTCCTACCTCTAATTATATATGTATAATACAAAGAGTTTTCCCACCAAGACAAGAGATGACCGACAACCGTTGCTCTCTGAATCAAACACCACACCCCAACCTGACTCATTTAGTTATTGTTTAATTTATTTAGTATAGAGAACATTTCGTTATTTATTTATGCAGTTATTTGCAAAAAAAAACCGCTGGCTAAAACCTATGCTGGGTATACGTCATTTTGTCGGTGAAGCATAACACATAATGTGGATAGTATACGAATTAATACATTTATTATTCATATTTAAATTAACGCATTTACCAGGTAAACGGACATATATTAAACGCACACACACACACACACACACATATTGGATATGTGCAATACATGCACGCCATTTATTGAGTCCATGAGAGACTCCCAACCACTAGTGAACATTGTGAAGTGGGCTGATGATACAGTGGTGGAGTTGTTAGTATTCACACATGCGGTAATTTATCAACAGCTCAAAACTTCTTCTTTTGCGGATCGGCTCGACTCGTCCATATATCATGTCTGCGTCCAGCCGTTGACATAGCAGCTGGACCAATCCATTCATTTATTCGCTCGTGGACTGACGACAACGTTCGGTGCTGGCCGGCGGCCGGCGGCCGGCGGCTGAGCCTGTTGCATAAATGGGCACGAAGTCGAAAAGGCCGAACGGAGCAGGGCCTGCGCACGTCCTACTCTTTCTGCAAAATGGACGAATTTCCTATCTTCTCGGCACAGGGCACACACACACCAAGTCACTTGCACAACTTCTCAGCGACGTTCATTAGGCTGCAGCGATTGAGGAGCTCCATAAAAATTTGCTGAAGAAAGCCGTTTACATTAGGTCAAAGTTTCGTTTCTGGACGTCCTTCATTAACCCCGATGCACCCGATAATTTTGTACGACATAATACTGTACAAACCTATTTCTACTGCTGCTGCGGCTGCTGTTGGAGGTCTTTGTCCAGCACTAAATATTCTTGCGAACAGGCTGTCAAAGGCGAACTGATTTGTTGAGAAAAATCTACGTCACAAGAGCATGACCTATGAAGGTTGCCTTAGCTCTTGTGAGGCACTTGCAGCCGTTGAGACCGCCGATGGGCATAGATACAATCAATAATAATCTAGTAAAGTAAATTTTCCTGGCTGAGTCACGGCCAACATTTAACGTCCACGGTACAACTGCTTTCGGCGTTGCTTCATAAGACAGATCCTGTTATATGGTAAAAAAATCAATAATAATAATAATCTGTGGACTTTAAACTGATCATACGGTCTTATGCATTGGTGTATTCCAAATGCAAACGACATACATAGCAAGTACGCAAACTCGTGAAATCGTTGTTTGAAATGCGATTCTTCATCAAGCTTTCCTCATCACACAGAACGAGCTTGTCAGATATTTCACCCAAGTAGATCGAGCAGCGCCTCGGTGAACAGGTTCATGGCATCGCGTATGCCGGTTGAAATCGACTACCAACGCAACTAGGCTGCAATCGATATAAAAACACAATCTCATAAAATCGGACAGACAGACACTCACTGACGTTGAAGTCGTTCGTACTGCTTACGTACGGTTTCTACCTATAAACGTAAAAAAGCGGACGCCTCCCCCTTATCAGTTTAGCGTGTCCGCTGAAAACGGATATTGGCAAGCGTGTACATTTCATACGCTGTGCTATCACAATCAGTTCCGGGCGTTTTAACCAATCTCTCTCCCACCCTGTGTCTGTGCCGCCGACTCACACCGCCATCGTCGAGCGTTGCGTGCATTCGCGTGTTGGGCCATGCCGCGAGGAGATTTGGACGAGTGATTCACTTTAATCATATACTTCGCACACAAGTGAAGGCCAGTCAGGAGGAGAGGCGAGTCAGGCAGGAAGACAGCTGGCCGGCCGGCCAGTGACCACCGGGGCTGCTCACTGATTTCGTTTTGTGGTGACGGCCGAGCTGCGTCCGTGCAGCTCATCGTCTTTCCATGATGGGTCTCTCCTCATACTGGTGGAAGCCCACCGAACACGCGGAGCCAACGGCCGTAATGAAGGCTTGTCAAACATCCGGCTGTGGTGGTGCTGGTGGTGGCGGTGATCGCCACTACGGCGGCCACCCGTTTCAATGTTGATGAACCGCCTGGATAACCCGCGAACGGAGTCCACAAACTGATGGCAGCCCATAGCCAGCCAGCCAATCCAGTCTGGCCATATATCTAGCCAGCTTATCCTAGCGAATCCAATCTCATTCTAGCAACAACACGAGCAACGCCACTTGCTGTAAGTGATCCCGGCCGGTGTGTCGATGTTGACGCTGTGCAAATTCTCTTAGATGGGGATAATGTAGCGTGATGTGGCTGGACGTAACGTTGGTGATTGTACTGCCACGCCTTTGCCTCAAGTGAGCAGATGATTCAACGGACGGCAGCTAGCCGATGTGTTGGCTAGTTGATTCATCCGATGATTGAGGGTAATATTAGCGAAAATATCGGATACTTGTTGCTGTTGCTGTTGTTGTTGTTGCTAGAGACGGAAACTTGATGCGTAATATGCGTATGAATTAAGGTATCAATTGATCATTGTAATCGTGTGACTTCGCGGTAGGTCTCTCTTTGAGTAGCATTGTTGATTTTGGGGGTATATATATACATATATATATATATATGTATGAAATTATTAAGGGATGGTCAGTCATCGCGATCGTTACTGCAAGTAAGTAAGTGAAGTAACTCTTTATTGATTCATTAAAGGAACTGCAATTTCACATTGCTTATATTGCAAGCGTATATTGCTTCAAGCCTCGTCTCGATCTCTCTCAATCACTCAATCTTATTATTATTATTATTTGCTACAACCTGCGTCCTTTTTTCCCTGTGGCGATCTCTCCGAACGGTGACGAATAGACGGGGCAGCTCAAATGTACGACACTGCCCGTGCAGACTCTCCCCGCTCATCGTGGTCATTTCCCGCTGCGAGGCGTGCGAATGGGAGAAAGCTCGCTCATTCACGGCCGTTTCGGTTCAACCCACGCAGCAGCAGCAGCAGCAGCGGCAGCAGCAGCAGCAGGCGCCGTGTACTCTGTCACACATCGGCCAAAGGCTAGCGGAGGAACCACGACGGTTTGATCCTGCATTTCCCTGCTTCCAGGGACTCCATCTCCCGAATTTTTTCGTTTCTCCTCTCTCTCTCTGTCTCTCGCGCTCTCTCGCTCTCTCTCTGTCTCGTTCTGTCTGTGCCGACGCCTGCGCGCGTTCGCTGGCTCGCTCCCGGTGCGGCAGTTCAGCCGTTCGGTTCGGTAGCCCTCAACCGGCTGGTTATGCGTTGCGGGAGCTCTTTCAACCGCAGCGGTGAGGGGGGCGGGGCAACACCGAGCGAGTCAGGAGATTCGACCGGGTCAGGATGCGAGTCAAGCAGGAGAAGGAGAAGCATGGAAGACGTACTCTGCATAGGGGACTCAGGAGGTCGTGGCCGTGCCCAGCATCTCGTAGAGCTGCTATCCATAGCGCTGCTCCTGCTGAAGCCGCCACTGCCGCCGTCTCACTTTGTGTCGGTTCACTGCTTCGAAGGTCCCACTCGTCGCCAGCAGCCGGCCACCCCCCCCCCCCCTGCATCGCCCATTTCCGCCCACTTCTTCCAGCCTCTCTGCGACAGACAACCTCTCGGCCTGACTCGATCTCACTGACTCGAGTTCGCTGCTGCCGCCGCCGCCGCCGCCGCCGCCGCCCTACTGCCGCGTATCGCGTCCGTAAGCAGGCAGACGAAGGGGTTCAAGGTTGGCAAAGGACGTTCGAGGTCCCGTTTCTCCCTTTCGATGGCGTCATCCATCAACGCCACCATGTCACGCGAGCGTTCTCGATGCCCCGCGTTGCTTTGAGCTGCGGACTCAGGCTAGCATCCTTACAGCTTTCTCTTTCGCTCTCTCTCTCTCTAAGTTTGCAACCTCGTCAGCTACAGACTACCAGACACTGAGTTGCATCCATAGGTGATGGTGCTGCATCCCCTGCTGCTGCTGCACTTCTTATGTCGTTGTTGCTATTGCTGTTGTTGCAGCTTCTGCCGGCTGCTAGCCTGTGCTGTTGCTGCCGTTGTTGGTTTCGGCTGCATTCGTCATTGTGTTGATCTTCTCGCATCCTCTGCAATCGTCCCTCTGGACACACACACACACACTACAACGCGGCTGGCCTTGCCCCGTGCTGATGCTGTGCCTTTTGCGTTCGTTCGTTTGCTCGTTCCGTTGGTTTGTTCGTCGCTGTCGTTGCCGGCATGGCCCAGCGTCGCTGGAAGCGGCCCGTTGATGTTCCAGCCAGAGTAGATGGCGGTCTATCTCGATACATACGTGCTGGAACCCTCCGTTGCGCCTGGCTCTCCCTTCCTTCCTCTTTGAAGCTGTTCGGGACACACCCACGGGAACGAAACGCCGCTTGGGAGTTCGGCCGCGAATCGTCAGCACTGCCTGCTAGCCGTACAAGTGGTACTCGTGGTAGTTGTTGGAACAGCGTTTGCTTTGCATATGATGAGAAGACGTAAGGTGACATCGCCGGCGGAAGCTCTCAGACGATGAGTCGCTTGTCTGCTGGGGATGCGGGAGCCGTCAGAAAGGCGACAGCGAGGATCTGAAACTCTGATTTCTGTCAGCCAAGCAAGCCGACAATGACTGTCATATTGACAGGCATGTCAGAGTCATGAAGGGGACCGGAAGACACTGGACACGAATTCGGACATCACAAGGGCATCACAGGCGCTTGTCCGTTGTGCATGATATGGCCAAATACATAAACAGATGTATGCGACAACTAGTGAAATATGGTTTAATAATTATTACTTATATATGTGGGCTTCGAAGAATCGAAAGAAAATATTACCGTAGAATGGGGTACTTTTCGACGGTGGGCCGATGATTAATTTCAGGGCCGCGTCCATGCTCTTCGGCGCATGACGGATACATGGACGGATTTCTCATGCCTTTGATTAAACGTACTCGAGATGTCCACAGCGATGGTACCGAGTATACTGAATGGAACAGATATCATCAGAAGATTAAATATTCCTGGCTGACCCACAGCCAACATTTGACGTCCACGGTACTCGGCTTTCGGCATTGCTTCATAAGGCGTTGAACATATACTCAACGCTATAAACATTTGACTTATTATTCCTTTGGGAATCTTTATGTAATCAATGTGGCCGTATTCGAAATTTAATGATCGTGGTGAAATGCAAGGATTACCTCATCGTCACAAGATAACAGCCGTAACGCAAAGTTAACTGTTTGAACTGTCAAAGGCAAATAAACACGAATAACATTGTTTGAACTTGGATCGTTAAAATTTTACGGCCAACCAATGTTATAACTGCTTGCGACCTTCGGGATGGTTCAGCCCGTTGTTGCGATCGGACGCCGTTTGCTTGATAGGAGTGACCACTTAGCTCTTGTCGTCCAAACTTTCGAAACTTTTCAGTTTGACTGAGTCCGCGTCATTGGACTAAGGCACGAAATTGATTAAGAATTGTGGGGTGACTCTGGACAGTCCCGTCGATACATATAGTTACCACTGGTGTATGCTTGTTTTGAAACATTAACGCTTTTTTTGAGGAATCACGATGAGCAATTAGAGGACAACGAGTTGTACAATGAAAAAATTAATTAATTAATATTTAATTAATTAATTTTTTAAATTCTTAATTTGCTTCTCATTAGTGGAAAGGGTTTTGCAAAGGTCACTAATGAATTCTAAAGTAGACTTACATTATAAAACATACGCTTCTATCGTCACTTAATCCCTGTTACACGGTACTGTTCAAATATCAATTTTGCTAACCTTTTGCTTAGATAGAGACACGGGTTAAAAAGGAAAAACGACGACTTGGACTGTCAAACTGTGCACGAGATACTGAGCCTAATTTTAAGAATGGCATCACAAATGAAGAGATTTTGACGTTGATCAACATTGGGAGTTTGATTTCGTTCAATGCGCTATCGTTCTAGTGGCAATGGTCCGAGTGATATACTCATTTGAATGGTTTGCCTCACGTCTGTACGTATGACACTGTGAAGAACAATCCTATCCAGCCCATATTGCTCCAGCAAAAATATTGTGGTACTAATTGTTTAAGATGTTTAGCCCGCGGCACGTTGTGAGTCTTCTGTTCAGCTTAGATACATAACACTGACCAACCACATTACAGTTGTTTAATTACTTTGTGCAAATTGTGTGATGCAACCCAGATAAGAAAAAGGTTTTCTTTCTTTGGGGGGAGGAAATTTTCTTCAAACGCACGGAAAAGAAAATAAGAAGTAGGTTGGATTCCGTTTACGGAGCGTCTGATCCATCGTATGCAACTGTGCGCTATTGGATCAGTGAATTAAAAAAAGGGGTCGACCCGTGTCTAAGGTGAACCACGTCCGGGAGCTCCAAAAACGGCAACGAATGTGGAAAATGTGAGAAACGTGTATGAGATAGTGCTCCAGGATCGTCAGGTTAAGGCTCGTGAGCTGGTAGAGGCGCTAAAGATTTAGTAAGGGTTCAATTATTTCCATCCTATGCCGCGATCTCGGTATGACAAAATTGAACACCAATAGGGTGCCGCACAGCGTCACTGTGGACCAATAACTGAACCGAGTAATGCTTCCCGAACGCTGTCTCAAGCATATGAAGAGATATCCGCGTGACTCTTAGCACCCGATTCGTAACCGCTGATGATAATTGGGATCATCAGTAGACACCTGAAAACAAACAAGCCCCACTCGTGAGTGGACAGCACGGGACGAAAGACCTCTGACAAGGGCCAGGGCTGAAAGGTTTTGGGATATAAATGTAATTATTCTAACCGATTACCTTGAGACTGGTCCATTTGATCACAAAAGAATATCATGCCGGACTTTTGGATTGTTTAAGCAACGCATTCGCTAGAAATTTACCTGGCATACAGAAGAAAAAGGTGCATATGTGCGCCTGCTCACAAGTCATATCTAACGAGAAAAGTATTCTGGGTCTATGAAAACAACGTCTCAACCTAACAGGGTAAAAGCGCTTCAGATCGCTGGATTAGCTGCATTGAGCTTCACGGGTAATATAATGAATAGTGCATCAATAATTTTGCATTAAATAATTAATTTCCTTTTTATAGAGGAAACGTATTAATCCACCCAGTATAATATTCCTTTTCCCATGTGAATTTCCATTATGGAATATGTCTCTCTTCCATTTTGTTCCAACTCATCGTCAGGGAATGACCTCGTTCCGTAAGTATTGCTCCTGTTGTTTCTTAGCTGACTTTCAGGTAGCTTCCCTGTGTCACAGGCTTCGGAACCCCCCACGGGGGGAGTATTGCTGCGACCGATATACTACAGTCAATCAAAAGCACACACACACACAAAAAACAGACGCATAAAGCGCGCTTCGTGACTTTTGCCCCATGACATAGCTGGGTATCCCTTTAACACCAGGCGACCCTAACGAGCACGCCATTCCTAAATTAATGTCGTCCTTTTCAGTTCTATTGTTTTCATCAGCTCCGTTAACTCCTTCTTTAAGAGATACGCCTGTTTGCCGCATATCTACGTTGAGGAGTCTGTTTGTATTGAATAGCTTAGTTTCGGACAGTCATTGTTTCTTCTTTGCTAGGGCTCTCGATTGGCGAACATAAAGGAAACCTTGTACGTAGGGTCCACGCGCTGACCCGGGTCAGGCCTCCTATTCGGAGGAAGCTAGGTTACCCTGATATTGGCTATTGGAGTAAGCTCTGCTCACGTTTGTGAAGGCACGCTACCGAAACCTTCGAGTATCGAAATACTGTTCTCGAATCAAATATCTATAAATTTCCCAGTGTTTTCGGCTAATCACTATATCTTGCACAACTTGTATGCCACTTGAAAACCTTGAAAGTTACACACATTCGTGTGATTTTAGTCCAATCTAATCAAATGCCGTATATCGGGCTAACTATAGCTGTATCGTAAGAAACACTTCAGGCACCCTAATACCATAGTTGACTATCGAGGTAAAATGATCTCGATGGTCTGACAAACGTCACAGTCGAAATGACAACGACAGCTAAAATGACGACTAAAATTTTCTCAACGCAAAGCACCTTATTAAGAAGCGCGACTAGCAACCCAGCGCAACGAGTTCCAAACAACTAATTCGCATTCAAACGGATATATATGTAAAGAAGTCTGACTAAATTATCCACGGAAGCGGAACAGCCAACGGAAGAGAAGATCTATTCACTTAAGCGTCCACTGATGGACGTATACCCAGCTAACATGAGTCTTACACTGATGAGTAAGCGCGCACATCAACGCCTGCTGTTCATCGTTAGCTCATTAGGAATGAACGATCGATAACTCCACGAATGGCCGTGGAAGATAAATGGTTTAAATTTTGACACAGAGCTATCACTCACCTCGGGTTCATGAATATACGTATGATATTATTATATTATTATATTTGTAAACGAACACGAATTTGTGAGCAGTGTCTAAGCTGGCGTGGATCTCTAGGTATATGTGGGTTATCATGTCTTCATTGTTTATGTGTTTATCTAATTTGCGCCTGGGTATCTGGCGAAATAAGCAGCGAGTGACTATCTACTCAACACTGTGCGCATCTGTAGCTTGGTTTCATCCACATCATCATTTGATTCGTAAAACGATTGGACGGAATTGCGGCAGAAATGCACCGAAACGTCTGGCAGGAGTCCTATTAGAATAATGCATAAAATAGATTCGTATCGAGGGAACAGTCACCGGATTTATTATACAAGGCGAAGAAGATCAAAACCAAGTTAAAAGGATTCTACGTTACATCAAATTCTGTAATCGCTGTTCGTAGCATGGCCTCGAACTAAGGAGGACTAACTTGCTTAACGTGTTTATCATCAGCTAATTATTATTGCCTTTTTTGCCGCTTCGTAGCTCGATAGTGTTGTGACGCGTTAGTCCATTCTGGCATCATCTGTGATCATCTCTCTCTCTCTTTCTCATCGACG
Organism: Stratiolaelaps scimitus; assembly: GCA_019614645.1. Taxonomy (NCBI): domain Eukaryota; kingdom Metazoa; phylum Arthropoda; class Arachnida; order Mesostigmata; family Laelapidae; genus Stratiolaelaps; species Stratiolaelaps scimitus. The sequence goes on along the minus strand of JABWDB010000035.1, from coordinate 597,895 downwards.
AATGACCACAGCTGCGGATAAACATCTCATGTAGAAAGTGTTGACCCGGCAAGCCAACAGGGTATCCAGTCCAACTCGACAACTCAACATGTGAATGAATCACCATGGAAATTACCTTGGGACCTTTTTGAGAGCCACAAATTATTGGGCAAATCAAAATTCAGCTGAACACTGTGCGGATCCTTGTCAATTCCTTCAAAAGCTGAAATTGATTCCGCCATCGCCCCCCCTGCTTGAACTGGAAACATATCATGTCGCTAAAGTCAATGGTTTTCCACCTGCGTGGAATACAGGAGCATGCCTTACGTGCGAAATGTATCAGCACCGGAGATGATTGTCTATCGCCCTCGATAGGCGTATCAGCCACCATATGTCCACCGCAATCGAGAGGCTCAAGTTGTTCTGTATCGAACGCTGTTGTCCGTTGCATACTGCCATTTACGTTCACTTTTCGCTCACCCTCGTATTGGAATTGAATTTCAAAAATGACTTTTTGCTCGTTGTCTTGCGAGAGCATCCTTCTTCGAATGTACCTCAATCTTTGCAAGAGTTAGTTTGAAGGGCATGCTGGCAGAAATACAAGCAAAATTCGCAACCGGCACAACTAACGCAGTGAGATATCGGTTCTGCGGTCGTTCGGGGCGGCTACTTTGTGCAAGCAAACCGCGCTATATTAGCGCACTTTGGCGTATGTTATTACCCAGGTGAACGGGTAGCACATATCTTCGTCATCAGTGTCGGATAGTGTTCGGCACATTTGAACATGGAAATTATCTTTCACAGACATGTGATTCTCAGCAAAGAAGTTCCTCGTCGGACCGACACTTTTTAGGGAAAAATAAAAATCAATCTTGCCGCTTTCGAGATATATCATGTACCTGTATATATATATATATATATATATATATATATATATGCCCCAAAGTCTTCGAACCCTTGACGCTAAGATTCCTAGCTATGGCCCAGACCAAAACTGTACGTGGTTGTCAGCCTGAAGCAGACATCCAGGCCAACCAGGCAGGCTAGAAAAAGGTCGTTTCCTTCTGTTCCCATCACACATCTACACATGAATAAATCTAACAGAAGAGAGAAGGCATGGCAAGATGCAACACATTTGCACAACTGCCTCCTTCAGCAAATTGGCACGTGCGCCATTGGGAGGAAACAGCCTGCTGGGAGGCCGGTGTCCAATTATTTAGGATTTCATGCACAAGAACACGAACAGAGAAGAATTACGCGGTGCTGGGTAAACGAGGCCGCGATGTTAGGCCACGTAGGTGCCGCTATATTTACTATCCTTGGATGTGCTGTTTGTTTAGACGCATGTCTTCTCTGCTTTCAGCTGTGGAGTATCTTCAATGAGCATATATTCGTGTAACTTATAGAGTTACCTCGATCGTCTGACACACGAACCTGACAGAGAGATCGAATGAGAGAGGAGGCGAGGGCGAAGGAAAGAGAGAGAGAGGTAAAGGGGGGGCATAGATTGCGAACAAGTCGACGTGATTGTTTCGAAATCTGCAACACGCCAACTGTCATGGAACCCTGCAAAAATAGCAAGAGGATCCTTGATCATTTTTGGTGTCTAAAATATCGAAACCGAGCCGTTCGAGCGATTGCCGAATCATCCGTATAGATGACGTCCAATAATGATGCACAGTGGAGCTTTACAGCGAGTTACTTTGCCGTGTGAGTATACATTAATACCACACCAACAAAACAAAGCCGTGCGTACCTAATACATATTGAATCTCAGTAAGTTTCAGTTGAATGGCGCTTGTTAAATTTTAGCGTAATAGTCGTCGTGAGAGAGGCAACATCGTGCCTCCCAGGCTAGTCCCGTTCCGGACGGAGCCGTAAAATGGCTTTTGTTCCGCGTTTAGCAGGTAGCCCGCGAGAAATCAATTAGCTAACCGTTTTTGTTAGCAGTCTTGTAAGGAGATAAGAATTGAATAGAAGTTCCTCGGAGACGCAAGTGGGCAGGCAGAAATCTAATGGGTATTGCTTAACGCTTCAGCTTTGCCATCGAATGAAAGAATACGTTGGAAGATAATGGCCCAGCAGCTGGCAACCGGTGATGAGATGCAACCGATGGACGCGATGCAACGATAAGATTTCCTTGCGCCTCAATGAACCTATTTACGACGAGAAAGTGAAATCAGCCGTCAACAAAGGGAGGAACAGTCGATGATGGCTCAGATTTCGCGACCAGTAATAGCGGAGGGGAACGATATGGCTTCTTACATGTGAGGAAATGGAATATTTTCATAGAAACTTTCTCACGGTGCGGCTTGCCAGGCACACTGTGCTTCTATTGATGTTGATGATAGACGTACTCTCTCAACCTTTTTGGAGAAGGCTGATTATGATGTCCCTTATAGTAATATTTTTCCTAGTAGGGTTAGATCATATTCCCTAAGGAGAGTTTCCTGCATTCATTAAGCGACGTGATAATATATATATATATATATATATATATATATATATATATATATATATATATATATATATATAACGAAGGAACTGTGTATAATGTGGACAAATGTCTCTGAGAATAATTGTGGGGGAGACGTGGTTTTGCGTACGGTCGGGGTGGGGCGAGGGATCTCCTTAGGGCAAAACCAGCGTTATATTAGGAAGAGGTACGTAGCTGGCTCGCTTAGTTGTATATCTGATCATACCCAGCGCTGCTAGGTACGACTGCTTAATGGACAACACGGATTGTTTGTAAAAGCCAGCAAGCTTCTGCTTGCCGGTCAAGTTTCCGAAGAAAATTGTCATTTATTTCCAACTCACATGACTGGCGCAACAACATTTTCATTGTTTGAATGGCGAAAAGGCCATGGAAGAGCGGGTGACTATTGTGCATTTGCGGGACATAACAACTAGATTTAGCTTTATCGTTGTATCGTTCTCATGTAACATGTGCTTGTACATGTTATCTTAGAAGTAATACACAGTCTCTACAGCGAGACATGGCTGATGTACAGTATCGTGCATGTGTTGCTCAATTCTGATTTATGCAGTTGTTTTCGCTGCGCATACACGCAGTAGCGAGATCGAAGAAGAGCCATTAGACACCCTCCTGCCGGGCTGCTACAAGGAAGGTATCTGAGATGCGCCAAGCAGCACCAAGAAAACCTCCTAGAAAGTGCATCCCGCAGTCGCTATTTTAGCGAATTATCGATTTCATTTGACGACCTGGACTAGCCATAAGGGCCACACGTTCCCCCAATTGTTGAAAATTGTCTATCATTACGTCAAAGTCACTTTTCGCGTGAATTTGGCGGAACGATATCGCTAAGAAGAACAAATTTCTGCAGGAGGCCAATCTCAATAACGAGATTACATTCGCCCGTTAGTGATTAACCAATCGCCAGGGAGCATAATAATGCGCAACGTCCCGAAGTATGCAGTTGTTTTAAGGCCGTGCAAAGGCGCACTTTACACTCAGAAGTTTTAGCCTAATGCTTCCACGCCCACTGGAATAAAGTTCACGGAAACGTAAGGCATGCCGGACCCGCTGTCTAAACGCTAATTACCAAAATGGCTATGTTAACTTTGGTTGGTTTTTACGTTCGCTCGGATCCGAACATCGCCTAATCTACTCGGGTGTTAATAATGTTATTCTACCGTTCGAGCTATCATGCGAGCCAATCTAGCAATGCGTCGATTCGGCCAAGTAAGAGCATCCTCGAACAGGCAAGCTAGTGGTCGGGTAATTTACATAGCAGACCGTGGAGGTGGGTGCTTGAAGAGCAGTGCACACAGCTCGACTTTCCGCAGAAAATTAGGTCCAGTAAGGTCAGATCGAGAGGCAGGAGAAAGGGAATCTCAAATCGTTCAACCGTGAGGTCCGCACGTGCGTTTTTCCTCTGCGAAAAAAATCCGCGACTCACGCTACACAATGGAGCCGTTTGCTTTCTGTGTCCCGAAAACCAATACAACCCTTCTCTAGGCCTCTGTACTTGCACTGCAACGAGATATATATAGCGTGCATTCTGCATAAATTTCCATGAGGTTCCCTGACGTCCCGTTTGAGACGGGATCTATTTCGCTCTCGACTCCTCTGTTCAAACCCGGTGGTGTACTCAGTAAGCGGCACCGACAACTCCCGCTGATAGTTCAGCGAGCTGAGGGGCTGTACAGAAGGCTCATCTCGACTGAGGTACTTTGTTTGCATCCGCTTGGCCTGGATGTTATTGCACATCGAACGATTTTATCGCAGCTCGTAAACCGTCGAACGCGTCCAGGAGTAAACACTGTTTTTTTTTCCCCATTTTCCCATCGCTGTATGCCAGCCATGCACTGTAACACTCGCCGTCTAACCGCATTACCGCATTGGCCGCTGATGGCAGTTTCGCGTTGAAGTGGGGTGTGTGTGTGTGTGCGTACTATTCATTCGATGGCATAAATAGCACTTACGTAGGTGGTAGGTACTTGGGGATGTTGGGAAATAACTGTTGAATTGGTGATGGGATATTACAAGCCTTACCGACGGGTTCGACGAATGCGGCTGTTGTTGTTTTTTTTTTTTTTTGATAAGATTATCTAGTAACAAACATTCGTAGGACTTACCACAGAGCGTGTTTCTAAGCTCGTGCCGACATATCCGCTTATTCACTGCACACCAACCTGTGAAACTGATCTTCACCTTCTCCAGAAACGTTGTGTGGGACACAGCAGCACACCCGGTTCGATTCCCCGCCGTTGCACATTTGCATTTAAAGGGGGCCCGTCGTATGAAGCAATGCCGAAAGCAGTTGTACCGTGGACCGTTAAATGTTGGCTGTGTGTCAGCCCGAAAAATAAAAACAACGTACCGAAAAGCAACAGCGTAACCAGACTGTACGATGGGACGACACGATCTCGAGCACCCGCAAATCGTGTAGGTGTTTTATTAATTATCGAGGCAACACATCGCAGCAGCACTTATATCGATCATGTTGTTTTTGAGGGCGGTCGTCAACAACGTGCGAGTCATTATTTTGTGTTAATCAGCTGTAAGTCAGTACTGGTATTTGAATCTCTACGAAAGGGCGATAGTAGAAGGGTGGTATCGTTCGTGAAGGTGTAACACTCCATTTCAACTAAAAAAAATATATGTCTGACTTATCTTGAAAACTTTGAAAGTTAGTTAAGCAGTTCAAGTCTCCTCTTCTTTCGCCACCTTCTGGTCATTCCATTCCAAATATAGAAATATTGGCTTCCACATACACATATATATATATATATTAGACTGCGGCTTCGTTCCCATTGGTGGTTCTGTTCTAGCCATTGCTCGATCATCTGATAGATATTGCAGAAGCCTCAAGGAATCGAAAGAACGTACCGCATGTCCCAATCATTTCCCGGCTAGCGGCCAGGAACCGCCTTCGTACGATGTTATCTTCGTGACCTTTGTGAACAACGGCAGACGTGGCAGCAGCAGCAGAGAATAGCGTTTCTCGATGACGCAGTTGCAGTTGATGGGGGCGATTGCACGCCTCGTCGCACGATGGCTTTTAGATGGTGGACAGTCGTATTCCCTCTCACAAGCCGTCTCCCGCACGAAGCCCGGCTTGGGCCAAGAACAACGCGGGAGCTTAGAGAACAAGACGAATGTGATTTCTTATGGATGCTGATGGCTAGATACTGCTGGCTGCACGAGGCACTGCACATTGGATTATGCCGGGGAAAGGTCTAGTCAAAATGAAAGCATTATCAAGTATGTCTGGTGGCACATTAGTTGACCGACTAAATGTATCAATTTTTGGTTAGTTTAACAATTTTCTATATATATATATATATATATATATTTGAACACGAAACGTAGGGAACTGGCAGATATACCCTTAACAGCAATGAACAGAACACTGATGGATCCAGAGGACGTTCCCAAGGTCATCATATAAACATTACGAAGTCTAACCTGGTTTGTCTGCCCTGTTACTGATCTGTGCAATGTGCGGAAGGTCGGACCTCGGGCCCCGACCTCGGATCAGAGAACGGAAAGTCAGGCCTCTCTCGCACGATAACGGTTCAAGATCAACAGGGGGATATCGAAACAACGAGAGCATCTCCTTTCCGTTCGCTGACCGATTTGGAGGCTGCTCTAGACCCCTGGGGCAGAATACTCCGGCGGGGCCACTTAGCTAACGACTCATTGACCACCCGCAGTCAATCTGGTGCGAGCATTGGCTCGCCCAGTCTTGTCTACCTCTGGCTGGAGGCAGTTCCCGTTGTTTTTTCGCTACTCGGAGGAGTGGCCAGCTTTGGCGGACCTGTCCTTGCGACCCAAGCCAAAATAAGCGACCCAAACCGAATTTCGAGAATAGGACACTCGCATCGCACTCGCTACAGTCAAGGTCGTTTGTGACAGGCCGATTTTTCCTGGCTAATTTCGGATCGCTTTCTGTAGGGGGTCTGACTTTCGATGTTAGCTTCGACGATCGTTGTGGAAAAAAACAATCGCGTTCGTCCTAAGGCGAACGCTGACTGAAACAATTTGCAGGGATCCGCTAAATACTGAGATTTAAAATTATGGCTTAGTTGTTTTGTTATTATAACATGTAATGTTGTTAGCCTCGTACGCCTCGTTGAGCTGGCCAATGATTACTACACCACTCGGTAAATGTGGTTGAATACACATCAATGAGGTCAACGCCTACACCTCTTGCCCCCCCCAGCAGAGCAGCCAAAGCGGAGAATAACGATAAGGATGCCAACAACGTGAGTCCTCTTGTAAAGCCATTATACAGGGCGATGTTTTAATATCGAATGTATTTCAACATCAGACAACTTCCGACTTTCCACTCACGATCGGAGTAATCGCGACATTGTTGTTACTCATTGCCAGGTAACCATCTGATAACAAGCTTGGTGTGGCGCATTTGCCAATTTGAATGGGCTACTGGTAAAGAAGAAGCTTATGACATTCACAAACGCCCGAAAGTTCACCGTGGTTCAGATACCGACTGGCGAAATATTAAGAAAAAATATTCTTCTCTTTTTTTTCACACGAGTTGTGTAGTATTATAATATAACTATTTTAGAAAAAGTGTGATGGTTTATAAATATGTTACAATGTGATTCGCCAGTCGCTGTGGCGAGAGTTCGGTCGTTGTTGTTGTTATTATCTACGCTCAATTTCATCAAATGGTTCAGTGATCTTCTTTGATTGCACTCGACCGCATGATATTTACAACATTTAGATCCACAAAATTTATATTTATAGCGATCATTTGCGTCGTGGTATCCCTCGGATTGACATACAAGGTGGTGGAAGCCGTGTACGGCGAACCTAGTGATATGGTGTGTGTTTGCTCTGCCGCTAAGTTTCCAGGCGTCATCTGTCATGGCCGGCGTCATAGAAAATAAAGTGTCCACCTCACCTTTCTTCCTATTTTGGCAGTCAATGAACGTACGATAACTTTCTGTTTCTGAGAGATTGAACGTTTCGCGGACTTCTTCTACGAATGATGCTGTGTCGGTCAGCAGGTAGACCATTCGATTTCTGGCCGTCGCGTGCAATCCAAGTACCGATTTCAGGAACGCCGGTTTAACTCTGTCTAAGGTGGTCAGATCCCGACAAGTGAGTTTGTCCCAGACAACCTGGACTCCATATGTAGCTATAGGCGAGATCTTCTTATTAAATAATTTGAGGGCTGTGTCCACCGATAACCGTTGTGGTCGCTCGATTGTGTGTACTGCGATCAACGCTTTCCTGGCTCGCTCTTCAACATGCGGAGTGAATGACTTGCCTGTTGTTGTTATAGTTAGTCCAAGGTATGTAAACGAATTAACTTAATTAAAAAAAGAATAGAGCACGATTTGCCCTTAAGGTTTCAAGACTTCGCTCAAAATTAGCCCGCTTTACAAAGCCCGCTTACACATCGGATATTGTCGACACAATGAAAACGTAATCTATATAGGCATTACGGCCGCTGTCCGAGCTAGCAACCTTTGGCTAACTAAAAATCAACCTTTTCTGACTATGACGCGATGGAAAGCTCGGCTTCCCGCGGCGCCCACACAGCTCACTACCTCTGTGCGCTTAACAGAGTCATGCCAAACCGGAAAGGCGAACAGGCACAGCCGCAGACGAACGATCGAAATGGGAAAATCAGCGCTGTGCCACAAAACGCGAGGGGAAAGCATGAATTGGATGACAAACGAGCAACGTCAAACCGCCCGATGTCCACCAGCCCTTTCGACGAATGCGAGTGAAGGTTGGCTCTTTTGTTTTCTTTTGTCCTTTTAGTAAATTAGGGAAAGATACGTGTTGAAGCGGACGGACATGCATGATGGCCTCGGGGAGCTGGGAGTCTCGAGGCGCGAAAATGGCCGTCGGACCCACTCTTCGCCTATCTCTCCACGGTGCGGAAACGACTCGCAAGTGTCTATGGAGCGGTAGTAGCGGCAGCCGCCTTGCCAAACAGCCCGCTGAGCTAGCACGACACTCTTTTGACCAGCACTCACCTCAGGCCAGCGGCAATATCCATCATCGCGATTTCGTAGAACAATGCTTGCTCCTGCCAAATGCGTGGGGTCGATTCGACCCGCCGTTCTGGGCGAGTCCGACCAGCGGTCAGAATTAATTATATCTGGGCAAGGGACGCGGCTGATGGCTGTGCCGCGTAGAGTTTGCGGCACCCGCTGCCCGAGGGCAGCGGCGTATCGATTTATTCTTAATAAAGGGGAGGAAAAAGTGCTTCGCTCGCCGGTCCACTTGGCTTTGAATGAATATTGTTCATTCTTTTGAACGGGCGCATGGGAGCGGCCGGCGCAGCTGAGGATCAGGCGCGCAGACGTTTACGAGATCGACGAAGTGGTAGATAGAGATAAAACAGAAATAAAAAAAATGAAAAAAAAAATACGCTGTCCATAACGAGATTTATGGATGCTTTTATTGAAACACCGATTGTTCGCTTTTGATCGCGCAGAGTCGTATACAGCGAACGAATAAACCACATATCTACGCGCAGATTTCGGCCAGGGAGTTGATGGGCTTGTGCGGAGAGCCGGTGATGAAGTGGCGGCTTGGTCCGAGGTGATATGGCGCTACTAAGGGCTTAATAAATTTTATAGATATTGAGCCTCATTCTCCGTAAGCTTCTGCGCCTCTGTCTGAAAACATGGGAGAAGAAAGTGAAAAATATACAGATCATCTCCCGCGTATCTGAGTCGTTCAATCTGCGTGTGCGCTTAACTCGTTTGTGTTGCTGAATATTATTGACCGCGTTCCCCGTTTATTGTTTGGGTGTATCAATGCGTTTGTTCGATTGACCGTTGTGCCATAACAGTTCATCCCATAGCAAGCGACGAAACAAAACGATATAAAACAAATCACAGACTCTAGCTAGATTCCTATTTTATGCCGAAAATAGGGTGACAATTATACACCATCCGTGGACGCTATGGTGGCCTCTCCCGCCACAATTTGTGTGATCAAGCCCGTTATCAGATGAAACCCTGATAAGATCGTTTTCGTGTTCAGATATTATTGCTTTATCTAATTGCCAGTCACGACGTTCTTCACTGTTATTCTGTGGAGGTGCCCACGATCGGCCACAAGGAGAAGGGATCCAGTAGGTAATTGTGTGTCGTTCGGGATCTTTACGAAGAGCTGGCTTATCTTGTCTGAGTGACACATGATATGTAAATGACAGAAGGCTGTAGATGAAAAAAAAAAGTTTAAAATATACTATTAACATGCGCCATCGAAATGTATTGTATGCATGTTAAGGGTTGCAATCTCGATTGGTGAGATGTTTTGATCTGGAAAAGTATAATTTGACATATTAGAATATGCTCGCTGTAAATAAATTTAAGATTAAGGGGACTAGAATCGTCTAATCCTCGCTGTTCTGGCAGCCCGTCAAGTGCGAGTAACTATGCAATTTCTGGCGTTGCGCAACCTTCAATATTTCTTTGACCGTTTCGGTCTTTTAAACAAGCTGTCTATTTTGTTTTAGTAAGTTTCTTCTGAGGCTTTTTTTTGGTTTTTGAGAGGAGGAAATTTTCTTCAAACGCACGGTCACCACCAGAGACACCTTCCAATCTCCACGAAAGTGGGCCGATCCAGTGCAGTTGGGTTGACGTGGGTAACAAAACGCCTCTGCCTGCTAAAGCCACCATCCTCTGCTGAGAGTGTATCTGAGAAGATACAGCCTCCCTTCTGAGTCTTGCTCGTCTGCTACGGTACGTGGTTGTGTAACACAGTGAGACCGTCTCCTACTGCTTCTAGATTTATTGTATATCTACATTTGATTTAGGAATACACACACGCGAGACCTGTGAGATCCTCAGTATTCGAAGCGAAGGCAGCAACGACGTCACTCAATATTCCCTCTCTTTAAGTGTCGCACTTTTTAAATGTGCTCTCCGAGTATGACCACAGGATGCTGCTCTAGCCGATTCGTGGGTCCACGAGAACGCCCTTCACGATGTTTGGAACACTTGCAATGTTCAATTCAAATGAACGCTATTAACTTCTATATTAACCAAAATTGATTGGTACAATGATGGGAACCGGTAGATTTGTCAAAGTTAACTAAGCTGAGTATAAATTAAATAGGAAAAATACTACACGTTGTGTAAGCCACACAAGTGAGGCACATCGGATCCACAGCCTCGTCATTTGGCTTGACATCGTATCGAGTTCGACGATCATTCCCGTGGAGGGTTAAATGACTGGCTGAGACTCAACCAGAGAACATTTATTTAGGCGGCTTCGGCAATCCCGATGGCCTGGTGGTGCATTCGTGTGCGTCTTCGAGCAATCGGAGGAGACGAATGTAGGCGCACGGGTTCGATCCCCACCGTTGCCCACATTTGCATTTAAAAGGGGTTGTCCGCCTTATGAAGCCTTATGCCGAAAGCAGTTTGCACCGTGGACAGTTAAATGTTGGCCGGGCGCCAGCGCGGAAAATTTCCTATTTAGATGGGTTAGGCGGCAGTACCCTGGAGGGTTGAATGCTGGCCGAGGGTCAGCCCGGAAAATTTACTTACTAGATGGCTTCGGTGAGCTAATTCGGATTTTCCTGCCCTCACAACTGCTATTTCTCATTAGCTTTCATAACGTTTCCATCCTGTCTAGTGCGCCCAAGCAATAATAAATGTGTAACAGCGGTCACCTTACCATTGCGTAATAAGATCGAGACTGCCAGCAAGACCGACTCTCTCCGTAAGGTAAATCAGGTTGAGGCTCTGCCGGTGATGACATAGAGTGCTCGCCGTCTGTTGAGCTAATATATAAATGTTCCGCCTCGGTCTCCCGCTCGTTTCCGAGTGGTACCGAGTCGTCCGGGTCGGTCCAGAGACGGCACGGCGCAGTCATAATTACTTGCTCATAAAAATGGCGCCATTTCGCTGTTTTCGTGTCGTACGCTCCTGCTGCTGATATTGCTGCCGAATCTGAATACGGCCGCGCGATTGGTCGCGCATTGCGTACGGATATATAATACATACGTGCACATATAGGCGACGACATAAATGGATAGCGATGCCAGTGCCGTTGCCGCCGCCACCACCTCCGCCGCCGAGTGAGCAGAGTGTCGCGTCAGATGGACTCAATTAGTATTGCTATTAGCACCTCCCTCTGTCGTCAAGGCCACAACATCGCATATAGCTTAGCTGGTTAGCCAGACAAGTCGACCATCGGCCGCCCGACGGTCACCGAGCGGTCAGTCAGTGGTGCGCCGGAGTCGTGGTACGGCAGCCTGCCCAGGAGTAGCAGTAGTAGTAGTACTATTGCTATTATAACCGCGCAATGAGTGAGGTGACAATTAGTGACTCAACGGTGTGTTGTAATGGCCTGTACGCTAATCAGATGATAATAATTTCGCTGTTCATATGGGTGCACTGGTAGCACCGCTATCGGCAAAAAGAGATGGTTTCGCAATGCGGAAACACTTTTTCCTTTGGGAAGATCTGGCAGATTTTTCTGTGATGCAAGCGTTTGGAGTCCGGGAGGCGTTCTTATCGCTCATCGGTTCGATGAAATCGGAACGACGCAGCCATTCCGCTATACCGAAGTACAGCATGTTCGAAGCGTAAATTCGAATGGGCTCTGCGCGCTGGAGTGTCTAATCTTAAAATATCCGTTACTGTTTTTAGTATAGGTATAAAGGGCGCCGAGCGGTTTCAGCTCCTGCAGGAAAATAACACACACTACTCTATTATATGTATATATATATATATAGTTCAGGCGCAATGAAATCCTATTCTAGTTGATCAGTCATGGGCTGCATTCATTCCAGCGTGCATCCACGATGTAAAGTGATATTTGAAGAGTCGAGATATATGAAACGAGTCGCAGTGATTCATCAGTGATATTCTCGGACGATCCATCATGACTGAGCAGGCGTTCGAGTTAGCCATCACGACCAGAGAAGACCGGAGAACGAATTTGAAATGATCTTGAGTCATCAGATAGAGTTTACACTTCAATCGAAATAGAAATTTTCAATTTCTTCTAATTTTCATATCGCACATTGGCAGAATATTTATCCGCCGCCATCCATCTGTAGTAATTGAATTGAAAAATCTTTAACGTAGAGGTATGCCAATCGAACGTGTAGATCTCGCACAACATGGATAAGCGAGATACTGATTTCGTCCCTTCCTGTCGAGGGCTGGAAAATTTCTTTCGGCAAGAAAAACAGGGAAGATTATTCTTAGCAACGGATATTTGGTTCTAGTGGTCGTCCACGTGGCGTTGTCATGCAAAAAAAACAACCAGCAAGAATGATGATCTGTAAAGGTTTTCTAACCTTCACAAATCTGGCAAGTGAAAAGTTATGAATTCGTGTTACAAAAGTTATGAAAGTTGATAAAGACCCCAATCAAAGTTCGAGTTGTAGAGCTTCTCGAACCTTTGAACTGAACGAGTAAACAAATTGCACTCCGTTGTCATTCAATAATCGTTATACATCGTAATAATGAAGTCTTATGATGTGTGTGACAACTTTCAGAATTAGATCAGGTACGAGATTGTCGTGCTGCCCCTATGGTGGCAGTCTCACCTCGTTGGGGCTGGATTTAGGTAAGAATTATTTTTGTCTCGCTTCCATTTAGCTTGAAATGATTGGCCTATGCCTCGTCCCTTTAAAAGATATATATATATATATAGAATATATTGAAATATATGCTACACTATTTGTTATCACCCGCGACCCGAGCTAGAGCCGAATCTAAACACCTCGAATTGTGACTAGCTAGGCGATTTTAGCCGAACAAGAGAATAATACCGGAAAGTAATGCTCCGAGACTAAATAAAGCTAATGAAAATGTGTGGTCTGATTTGACTTTTCAATACTTTCCATCTCTACTTGTCCAGCTGAAATTCGTATAGTAAACGTCCATTGTACTCGCATATATCGTAAACTATGTACTCGCCTCCTCAACCCGGTAACATTGTGGACATCACACAATCCTAAATTTTTCGCGTGAACAGAGAAAATGAAGAAAAAGGAGAGAAAATTATGCTCGTCCACCTCATGGTCCCATTTGAAAAAACGGGTTTCTTTTACTGAGGTCGTGACACCCACTCAAGTATTGACATCAATTCACCGAAAACGGCCTGTGGACGTATAGACCGATATCGGTATGTCTCTATGTATTATGATTACTATTATCCAATGATCCAACATGGGCTGTAGTTTCTCAAGTGCCGATTGAGACGCCTTATTTGCTGTTAGCGTGTTTAATTCGCATCGTCCATATAAACACGCGAGCAAATCAAAGGAGCCAAGTCGCAGAGAGAAGATTAATCATAACGCTTCCGGCAGCTCCGGTGCACCGGGGGCCTCGGAGCACGTTGACGGAAATGATTCGACGTCAGTTACCTATCTCATTTGTTCGAAATATAATCGAACGGAAAATTGTTCTGAGTTTGTAGAGGGCACCAAACTCTCGAACTGAGTGCGCCGGACAGCGAAATGCTCAGCCCGGAACGAGTCATGTGGAAACCTAAACCTTCGGTATCAGATAACCCAGTGGACACACAACAAAACCCCTTTTTTGCCTTCCTATCTTATAACACTTTATCCTGCACAAGACAAGTATTCCTTGGCATCTGTCGAGCTGATTCCAACTAATTAGAATAATAATTTCATTACACTGAAAATGATTAATCCATCTTAAAGGATTTTCCTGTAGTTTCACAGTTTGATTTGTTAAATACGTCTGGACACAAATGCGTATTGTCAAAACACAGCTCAATGGAAAATGCACCTGAGGCTACAGAACAAAGTAACTTCCGCACGGTGGCTTGAAGTGGCTGAGTCCCCGGCTGCAAAAGCTGGAGGCTGCAGGGTCGAGTCCAGTGAACTGATATGTACCTTTGTTACAAATCCAATAAAGAGCTACTAATATATCACACCAAAAATTAAGATAGTTCTAGCCTCAGAAGTGACGCCCCTACTCCAAACGCATTCACCTCAAACTGAAGAGAACAGCTCGCTTATATTTCATCGACACGCACACGATACTGTAATCCAGAAGCTCTTCTTCCAGCAATAGCATCATGGTTGACCAGAAACCACAACGGTAAGATGGCGTGTTGACGTCTCCGAGGAAAAATTGTACTAGCCAGTCCTGCATTTGCGAATGGGTCTCTAAAGGTAGCTCGCCTAGGCCCAGCGACTATAGAACTTAATTTTGTTAATGGAGTCCTACGACGACTTATGACACTTGTATCAAACAAGAGAAACTGAACGGTCGTCATCAGCTAAAAGCGAAACATTGTTGACACAGAATACTGGCACTCGTTCCGGGACCCGTACAATTAGTCGGACATTTTTTTCGTGTCATATCGTTAATTTGATTAAGTCGAAAGGTGAGGTAGAGGCAACTGCAACAGGGCGACTAGACTCAAATGGGCATATTGTATGAACAACACTGCACAGAGTCGACCGTTCTATGAAGACTAGTACTCCATTACTCATATATAATGAAGGAAAAGAAAGTGACAGTGTAATCTGCCACTAGCGCAGGATTTTACTCAGCTGTGATGGTGTCAATTACAATTTCTAATCTTTACAATAAGCTTGAGCACGCCAAAATAATTTCTCGTCTCATCATTATTAATTGATTGCCAAACGCGTGTTAATGCGACGAGGCAATGGACGTGTAATTAATCATGCGCGTGTTAACACAGATTGATTGACCCAGTTCCGTGTGTGAACATGGAAATACCCCAACGCTAACACTGCCAATAGTTACATGTTGGCAGGCCAATCACTGTAGACGCATTTACCCCCGTTTGTGTTCTTGTCCAAATGTGAGGTCTAGTTCTCGACTCCGGCACGGATGGGGTTCGTATTGAAGATAAGACCATTAATACAGCGTTTTGTTTTGTGATTTTGGATAGCTATTCTAGACGAGGTTAAGGTTAAGAGTTGAGGTTGATTGGTTTATTAAAGGAGCTCCAATTGTTACAATGCTTAAGCTCTCTTATATGTCATCACGCATCGGGCTCGAGTCCGTGGCCTCTGGCTTCCAATAGCCAGAGACTTAGCCGTCCAAGCCACCGCGCTGGCGAGGTCCCGCGCATGTAAACACGACATCAAGGAACAACACTTACTAACAGCACGTTGCTCACCTACCGCACTTATCCTGAGTCAGAGTGACCCTGCAGCTGGGGAAAATGTCGGAAAATACCTCAGACGTATCGCTTGATAATACCGAATATCGTATGGTTAGTAAAAACAATGATAATACAATAGAACAATTGTGCCCTGCAGTTCTGAAGATGCGTTTTCCACAGGGGTTGAACTAAAATGAAAGTAAGTTGCCCACCTCCCTTAAGCTGGAAGGTGGGACCGTTCGTCGCAAGACAATCTTGGTTCACTCGAATTATTCAAGGAGTTTCACAACACGTTATTATGTATTCGTCTATGCGGACGAGCATAATTTAAACGCTCTCCCAACCGTCCAATTCACACATCCTTGGCACAATGGCGAAATCATATGCATACTATTTTTACACGAATCTAATACGCTCAATGGTCCCACGCAGAAACATACATACTCTCTGACCGAATGAGAGCGCTAATGCCGAGTTGGTTAACTAAAGTGTTGCGTAAATGGTTTACTACGAAGTTCGTATGATTGCTGCTCAAATGCTTGCCGACTCGGAGTCGGCATTAGCTTCAAGTATAGGCAGCTATTATAAAAATGTGTGGCAAACAAATCAATGTGACCTTTTGGGTTCGGCGTATATGAAAACGAAATATAAACAGGGGGCTATTCAGCTCGATCGTCTGCAATGGCAACATTGTTTGTGCACTCTGTTGCCTCAACGCGACACCCTTTACGAAGTGAATATGCTGCATCACGCCCGGAGTCGGCACGATCCTGTTCAGCCTTCCTCGAAGAGTGGCAAGTTAAATTTACTGCAGTGCATCCGAAGTTTTCCACACACGTCAGCAATGAGAACGGATGAAAAGCTACAGCCTCTTGGGAGTCCGCATCACGCTGCGACAAGGTTCCGGTGCGATCTGTGCTAGGTCCCGTAGCGGCCTGCTGGTGGAAAGCTTCGACACCGACTTGACGAGTGAACAATCGGGCGCGAATGCGAGCACCTATGAGCGCTTTATATATGGCGGCAGTGGTCCGCATCGGTCCAGAAAAAAACGTTGTTTCTTTCCAGCTTTCCATATTATGTAGATCGATTCATTCATTCATTGACATGCAATATTATATACCAATGTGGCAGCTCAGTCTGGCGCTGATGGCCATTTTACGTTACCGTTCTGAAGTGAGAGAGACCTTGAACATAGTGCGGCTTTTTTGTGAGAAGCCCTTTACAAGAGTTTCGAGAACGAGCGATAATGATGATAGTGAATGCGTTCTACCCCAGCTATTACAGGTGACTCTATTTATTGGTGAGTGGCTCGCCACACGTGAGCAACTGACGATCGCTCACTTGGTTCAGTTATTAGAGGATACGATACATGCGTTATTATCAAGTTTATTGTAGAGAAGTCGATCTCAATATGGGTGCCTGAGACACCCTTTTATTTTCGAGACATCAGCCGATATGCTGATAAATGAAAACTTTTTTAATCAATCCTGCTTTCAACGGGAAACGCTCGTGTGACCCTGCTCGCATGGGGTTTCCCATGCATTTCCTTCATTCGAGCAATTCTTCACGAACTTTCGCTCAAAGTTCCTCAAGCACGCGACAAACCCAATCGTATTTAGTGAATCGACCATTACCGACTTCGTCATTCAAGTGCCGTGTATGCGTCGATTGGCACCGCATCTATTTAGCGTAAGCTAATACTCACCATGCATATGGTAATCATGCAGCGCCACTAGAGCCGATCTGGCCCCAAGGGTAATTCCCATAGAGAAGCAGGATTGGTACAGTTTTTTTTGTTGCCCTCCACGAATATTGTGTCAAATCCATTTCCCCTTTGAGATCTACTCGACATCGTCGTCTCACACAAGTTCGAGTCGAACGCCGAATTCAACCCTATGGCCATTATTCAGCGCGATCATTTCAGCGACTCGCCGGCCATTGCTGGGCTGTGGCTTTGCCCATTTGGCGAGATGTGCACTTTCAAGGCGGGTATGTAAGCGTTCCGCTGCTGTTGACAATAGTTTCTCCTCTTCTGTCTCGAATAGTCTCGACGTGGCCTCTGAGAGTAAATGCAAACAAATGAGTGTCATTTTCGTAGCTGTTCCACTGCTCTCGACGTCGAGGAAGGACGGAGCCACCTGCTTTCCTGCCACAGTCAGACGTCTCCATTCACCCTTCAGACGTTGTGACCCCGCGTTCTTTTTGCCAGGATGTGCCATTCGGTCTTGGCAATTCCCGCTGTCTCACTGTGCCCTCGGTTGACTGGTGGAAGCCTGTGGAGAGCATATAAATATATATACATATATTCTATATTGTGTTATTAGAGTTGGATTTTTCAATCATGTGGGCACATTTTCCATGCGAAAGAAAAGGAATCACCTCTTCCTGCCAATTGCAGTTCGAATTGCGGTCTAGCTTGCCTATTGGATATGTGGAGATTTCAAGACTGTGACAAGTGGATTGATGAGCTGTTTTGTTGTAATGCGCAATGTACAATGAATGGGCCAAATTCAGTTTTTATCACAAACGAATGACATAAAGGTAAAACCTTGATAGTTAGTGTTTAGATAAACGTGACGTGGTTGAGTACGTTAGGTATGAGATTTTGGTTGTTCGAGGCCGAACCGATGCATTGGAACGTTTTTGAGACTATATAGGCAATGAATCGACTAAAATTACTACATTTCTATAATAATATATATATATATATATATATTTTTTTTTTATATATATATATATAATAGTTACAATGCAAAAAATAACTCGAAATTCTATCGTCTCTCTCACAGTTTATATACCCTGATGAGCAACAGACTGCATCTTAGAAACAAAGAACATTTATGTAGACACCGAAATATTTGTCACCATGAATAGAATCGCTGTAAATACTGAATTACACATCGAGAGGTTCCATCGTATCTCGTTCGATCTGTGATTTGTCATAGACCTGTTGTGGTTCAGCACAAATCCATCCGTCCAAAGTTCTATTGTTATAAATAGCTGTTCTTCCTGTACTGCGTCAAGCAAAACACTTATTTTGTATATACACCGTGTTCCGCTTGAATTACCCGCATACCCGACCAGATAGCTCATTCATTTGCTCGGCTCCAGTGTAGAAAAATTCGCTAGAAGTACGTTACCACCCGTAGTCCGTCGGTCGCAACCACTGCTCTACCGTAGTGGTACTCGTAAGTGGTCGTAGTAGTAGTGGCCGTAGCGAAGAGACTAAGAGAATCTTAGCGAATTGCATCCTTGGCCTTTGTCGTGGGTGGCTTGTCGCTCGTAGAAAGAAGAAAGCCATCGCCATCTTTACGGTCATTGGGTGAGCACGCCCCACTTCCGCGGAGCCTGGCGCGGTTCTTCGGACCGGTCACTACTATGCCTACGATGGCTGCCACCTAAAAACTTGAACGCAGGCCCTAAGTGGCCGCAAGGATCCCTCTGCTATGTAGTCCTCACATCGTCCTGCGTTGGCCTTTAGCTTCGCCGGGTAGCCGCGATGCTCAGGAGTGGCTGCGAACGGCCGGCGGCTCGTGGAGCCTTGAGAGACTTAGGGGTAGGGAAGACGCCGGTAGGGAAGACGCCGCTGGGAATTGCTAGCTTGTTTGTATCTGACGGCAGAATACGACAATAACGCAACTAATGGAAAACGCTTGGCTAGCCACTTTTAGACGACGAGCAGAGTCGGATCGTGGTTGCGACCGCGTAGCCACGCCCGGCGCAGGGCCGATCATCCGGCTTTTGGTTGAGTTCACGTGTTTCTTGTCTCATTGTGCTGCTTTTTGAATTACCCCATAGACTTATGGGTACATTAGATAATAATGAGAATAATAAGATGCGTGGCAAGTGGTTTGTTTTTGTAGTAATGGTAACTATGATACTAAGAAACAGAACTTGAATATCAAGATCACTGAGAGTCGCTGGTAGAGCCGAATCGCCATGGGCGTGGTACAGAATCCTTGTAACTCAGTACGGCATAATTTCTTAAAAATAATGATGAACGCATCATGTGTCCTTTACAAAAAAATGCGCTCGCATATATAGTGGTACTCAATAGGAACATAATACATCATGATCTAGCTACATCGTGCAGTATTCAAAGGTAATGTAGTCTATATGTATTGTATATGAAGCGGGACGGCGTAGGTATGGAGCCGAGAACTTGGAATCCTAGGGTCACCGGTTCGAACCCCGCGGGACACATATCATTGAAAGTAACACGAAAGTATATGCTAACCATTGACCAAGTTACAACACTCCTGGGGTCAGAAGTAATTAGAAAACAAGAATAAATGTATATATCTATATATATATACAATGCTCCCACTAACCGTGACCGATTCGATGGCAACCTTTCGTGTACGATTCTTTTCTTTATTTCTGTGGATACATCTTTAGATTTTTAGATTGTATCGTATATTTCGCAGCAAACATAAAATAGAGCAAGCCCTTAAAGCGACGCCTCCGAACTTTGCTGAAATTTCTACCCCGAGTTTCAAGAGCTTAACCAACGTCTGACACGCTCCTCTGAGAAAGCTTTTTGTGAACTTGTCTCTCCTTTTCTAGCGAGCTAAATATATATGTACGGACCCAAGACAAACGAATGTAGACAAGTTTCCGGCCAGCTAACTAAAGTTGGCAACAGCTAACCAGAACCCGAGTGTCCCGAGGGTTGCCAGCTTCAGCTGACCGACTGTACTCGACGTTGATGGCGCTTCACAGATAAACAATAATCGGAAGCTCGAGTACAACATATTCGTACACATATAATTCGCGATGGACGTCGTTTCTCGTTGTTCAGGTCGGTCCGCCGCTATCGACGACGGCAGCATGCAGCAAAGGGCATTTCGAAAGAAGGGAGGGCTGGAGTGTTCGGATGAAATAAGTCGTTAGTATCACCGTGTCGACCCGCCCGTCGCGGTGTTCTCCCTGGGCATACTTCAAAGGAACGTAGCAAACTGGCTGTTAGCTGGGTTTCTGAGCAGAAACCAGTATGGAGACGGGGGGTGTCAACAATGGACGAACCCGCAGAGGCAGCAGCGATGCGGCCCGCGACCAAGGGTACGAGGAGTCTCTGGACAGCCTGAAGGTGGCTGGGGACGGGTAAGGATGAGGAGGCTTGCCAAATGCCCACATCACTCTACTTTCGGGCGGCAGCCTAGCGAAGGCCGAGCCAGCCAGAGAGGCCTGGTTCTCGACGGACGCAGCGGGATAGCGGAACCCAGATCGGGAAAAGTGAGGACCGGGTCGGGCCCGCCCGGGCCTGGTCTGCGTCCCAGTGAACGCGATGCGCCGAGCGGGCCTACAGTAAGACCGCTGCTACTGCTGTTAGGGTCGAGGGAGTAGTGAAAAGGCTACGACGGAGCCTAAAGCCTTTCCCTGCTGGAAAGAGTCGTGTTGTCCTAGATCTGCGCTCGGTTAGCACGGAGCGGGAGTTAGAGAAACTGAAGGAGGTCATGAGGTTCTGACACTTTCTTGGGCAGAAGGCCAAGACCACGGCAAGAAGCGCCATGTTAGCGAGAGCGCGACGAAAGAAAAGGATGCCTTGAGGAGCAAAGCGAGATACTCGTTCTCGTTCGCTGGCTAGTGGCTTTGGTCCAGACAAGACGGACGATCATTGAGAATGGCCGTAATGATCGAGGCATCGCTTTGACCATGGCCCAAGTTGAAATACTGATGTTGGATATTCAAGCCCGATTAAGTCATGAAGAGGCGTAAGAGTATTTCGAGCCGCCGATCTAGCAGTCGAAGCAGAAGAAGCCAGCGGTCAATATCCGCAAGATTATCGCAAGAAATACTCTGGGTAATGCTTCGAAAGAAAGCACACCGAGCACGCCCACATCACCCGTCCGAACGCTCCCAGACGTATTTCCTGTATTGACTGCGCACTCAGCGTTATTTATGACCACGCTGGTTAGATGGGATATAGCTTCTATTGGCGCTTTTCCGGCTATACGCTATACGTGTTGTGTACCTAACATCGATCAACACCCACCCAGCGTTCATCGACGTATCTGACGCGTTGATGTCACATATTGCATTGCTGCAAATGCAGTGAAACCAGCGACCACCTACGTATCCTGGATGCTCTGAACACTCCCAGAGCTGTACACAAGATAGATCCATATCCTATGCTATATAGACGCATCTAGTCATTTCTCGTATACTACCTTCCCATCAATAACATAACCAACTGTATGTTTGCTCACTTAAGCTGTGATGCCGAAAGTAAAAAAAAAAACGACAATCCTTCAACATAGGGTCCATTACTCTAAACGACTTTAAGATTAAAGTTGGCACAGTTGGCATTTTCTACTTCCTGACCATCCGAGAGAGTTGTCTCGCTCTGGATTTCTCCGTTACCATGTTCGCCTAGCCAGATCATCGAAAACACAGCATTATTTTGTCGTAACGCCTCCGCAATCATCTTTAACACTTTCTTGTATCTACCTATCGATCACGGTAATTTGTGGCAAAAAACTCACCCAAAATATCACTTATGTACGGCACGAGAAGAACGGTATTCTATTCTCGATTTTCCTATACCCTGGCTATCTACGAATTCTACCCTTCTACTTGGACCGCTAAGCTTGCATTTGGATGCTAGCACAGATTGAAATGGTCACGATCTTGTTACTGTCATAGACGCAGTTGTACATTTCCTTTGATCTAGCCGGTTACGTTGCACAATTGTCCTGGGGTTTATCATGTGTGCACCTTATTCCCCCCGGGCCGTGCATGTTTTTGCGACGTGCATTGGGACAAAAGCCTCCCCTGGCCCCCCCTTTTTCTCTAAGCAAAATCCTTCATTCTCTTCACATCCAGTGGTTCGAGCCGAGCTTCGTTCGTTCCGCCAAACAATATCCCAAGGGAAAGCGATATATGGTCGTGTTCTGAACAAAAATTCAGATTCCCCTCTCATTTTGTGTTGTACCTTCATCTCATTGCAGCCGCTTCCTTTGTGGCCAGCTACTCGACCGTGTCCATCTCCTTCGGTGGTTTCGTTGTGCGCGACAACGAATGTCATTGTGTAGTTGTTTTAGGGTTTCTTCTAGAGATTATCTTATTCGTGTCGTTATGACGATCCCAGGCCCCGGGCTGCGTTTCACGGCCACCTTGTCCCCATGCGACACAAATACTCGGAGTTTTCTCATCAAGCTCCTCTGTACGGGTGGCGAACTGAAGAAGTCAAAATGAGATTTTGCGTGCGTCGCCAGATGAATCGGCACGGCTGTTATATGCAATATACATAATTGTCTATTACATATTCGCATTACGCAGACCACGATGAGCGAATATTATTACACGTCGAATCGATTATCCTTGGTCCAGATTCTCGTCGTCGTTCAAGGCTCAACACACTAACTCCGTGGCAGGCTCAGAAGATCTGCACCCTGCGTTGTGCTCCTACGATCCAAACGTGCCTAATCTAATTTCGATTGATTATCCAAGCAGGCCCAATCGTCGGCTATTTGTTCCTGCGATGTTAGCGCAGCACTTCGCGTGCTGCGACATCCTTATTATCAAGTTGCCGCCGTCGAAGTGCTGGCTAATTGCGCTCTGGAATCTGGCGGAGACAAAGCCCCCTGTAAGCTATTCAAGCAAGGGAGCACGCTATTATATAATGCCTTGATCCCAGCCCATCTAGAGCACGGCTATTATATTCATTACAGCGATCATTGTTTACTCTGACCACAGTCGAAGCTCACCTGTGGGGGAAGAGGGCAAAATTCGATGTCGCTATTTACACACAGTTCTAACTTGCTAAGCATAACGTATAATCAGGATTGATTGTCGGACTTGAAAAGAATCTATATTTTCGTTTATTGCGTGTCCAAGACATTCATTTCTCTCTCTCTCTCTTTCTCTCACACAACTAGCCCAATACCTGCCCAATGTGTACCTTGGTCGGTTAAGCAGAAAACATTTATTTCTTTAGACTAAAAGTTAATTAGAGCGATTGTAGATTTTAAGCACTCAAGCCTAGGTTGACTCCCCTTCCTAATTCGGAGTGAAAATAAATAATCTATAATATCTCTCCATTCTACTTGCCTCTGGTATGTGACAATTTCGTACCAACTGAGTGAGGCGTGCATACGTCGAGCGAAACAATTTCTAAAACTTGATACATCTTCACTAGTGGCATTTTTATGGAAATTCAAGGGTTGTAAAAGCTGCACTCCGCTTCTATAACCGCGGTTCTATCTGAAGTTGATACTCCTAATTAACTTCAGGCGCGTCATGCGTTTGAGCGCGGATACAGATTTTTTGGAGTTTCGGGAATGCCGGATGCATATGCAATAGTGAGTGACTGTGAAGGATGGGCCTCACTTACAGCTCCACTAACTAAATCAGATCTCTGATCATAACGAACGAGCGGTGGCTTGGACAAGGCGGTGCTCCTAGTGTTCGTCATGAAGTCGATGGATATTGCAAGGCTCAACTACGACGATTCTTGCGGGTTATAGTGCTCAGTTGTTAGTACACGCGATACAGGCTCGGCCCTCACTCTCCCCCTTGAATGTATACACTGCTATACTTCACTCACAATGAAATAACAGCCTGCGTCACCGGAAAATCAGTTTAATGCCTGTGCGAACGTTGCTTCGTGTCTTGGGCCTTTATTGTGGAAATGTGTATCAATCAGGTTTGAGTGGGTACACATACATAAGACACAGGTTCGACCAGTCGATGAATCAGCGAAATTCCCGATTAAGTAAATCGGGAATTCCGTGAGCACACCGCTATGCATCGTATAAGTATGCCGTCTTCAACGAAAACGCCTACTTCCATTGGGAACTTCAGCAGACCTGCTAGTCTGATACAAATCTGTCATAGCGGACAGTTTGGCGGCGCTGAGGACATTGGCTTCAGGGTTACGCAGAAATCGCAGTGGTACAGAAGAGACTATGTATAACCGGTGACGACGACCTCATAGCGTGGATAGGCGAGGCGAGTGAATAGAGACTAGCCAATGATCGTGAGTCGGATTCCAACCGAAGTAGGACTGAGTGACCACAGAGCCACGATCTCTTGTATATATATATATATATATATATATATATATATAGTCCGTTCAGCAAACAACTACTGGCTTCGAATCTGAATCGAATTCAACTGTCAAATTTAGTTCAAATGACAGCTGTCCTTCACGGAGAATGCCCAATGTCGGCTGTAATATAAATATGACCTATATGCGATGGAACCGTTCTGTTGAACTTCTCAATATAGCAAAGTCACTCTCGAGACAACGTGAGGTGCCGTACTAATAGTCTATGTACGGGTGTCTTGGGTATGCTACGGTTGGTTACACATGGCTGAGTACCTTGGTATTGCAACGAGTCTACCTGTATCCGGCGACCTGTCGAGTTCAACTATCTCTACACCGATGAAGGGGGACGTTTTGGCAAACTTGCAGCCTGAGAAAGTGTGCACATTGTGTGATATTTTGCTCGATTAACTTTGACACCGAGAGGTATCATCCTATGAAGCTGACATAGATACACACAGCTCTTTCGTCGCGATCTCACAGTCCGCCATATACTACATAGCTATTACACCATAATTAGCCATTGCCCGCGAAAGCGTCTTCTGCACACGAAGTGACTTAACCCAAGTAATCTGAACCGAAGAAATTAACAAAACAAAAAACAATTCGGTGGGCCTAATAATGACTTCAATGAGTCCTCTCATCTGAAACGATCTGGAATACTTATAGCAAGAAAAAAATGCTATGGTGCGATATTGCACTAGACGACTGGTCGACGTGACCAGTCCGTGTGCTATTTTGCGTATGCTCTGACTAGAACAAGAACGTTCAGTTGGAGAGGATGCAGCATGATCATTTCGGCAGCTCTGACAAGCCAAGCGGCCGGGGAAAGATCTATGGGCCGAGGCTGTCCGAGCACATCAGCTTAGACAGCACGAACGCTATCTACTGCCCTATGGCATGAGGCGCGACGCACGAGACACGAGTGGGCGGATAGCCCAGAACGTCGTTCTTCTATTACAATATCAATGGGCTTGACTGGTGCACACTGCGATCCCGTCGTGCACATGGCGAGAGACAGATGCCGACCCGGACGAATCCTTTGGCTGTCGATCTGACAGCTCCTAGCACAGCGCAACGCGATTTCCTTGACATGCCCTTCGCGATAAATGGCGTGGAAGGAAATCGGGCAGCGAGTTCGGGATCGCGGGCGTTCGGGATCGCCACGCGAGAGAGGGATTCCTCGGCATAGCGAGGAATCTGCGAAGTCCTATCCTGCGGTAGCAGTTCGCCCAACGCTCCACATCGCTGGGCACATATGCCGTGATGCCCGACGTCAGCGTAACCCGCAAATAAGTTGAACGAGTCGAGGTCGTTCACCTCGTTGCCATGCCGTGTGAACGTAAATAGGCTGCGCGCTTAGCAAATACGTCTAGATATTTGCCACGTATTGACAGTTATAATAATACTCGGCCCGGGATCGTATCCCAGTTTGAGCGCGTTTTGCTTGCTTCACATCCCTCTGCTGTCTTCACGAAGAGAAAAACCGGTCAAGATATATATATTTGATCATCGTTGTCTAGCTTCGAAAACGCTTACGAACGATGCAAACGCGTATAGTTGTTAATCATAGTTTATAACGAAATTGTGCCATAATTCACCTGTCAAACAACGTCAAAGCTCAGTCGGCGGCTAACCTACCAATTCACTCCCGCTGTGCATATAGAGGTTTCCCGGACCGGGGGGACGGGGACGGGACTGTGCCCAGAAGGCTGCAGGACATCCTCAAGATAATCTACTTATACAAGTGTACGAGTTGCACGGTTGCGTGGAACGAATGTGGAGCGGTTGCAATAAAATAAAAACACAAAAGTGACATAAGGCGAATAGGGGATACACGATCGAGATAAATAAGTTAGCTCTTTTTTTTGCCTCCTGTCAACGAAAGCAATCGAAGCCCGAACGTATACAGCCCACCCGCGAGCATATCATCACGCTATGTCGACGTCAAACCCCCTAATCAATGGCATCGCCTCCACCTCGGTATGGGCTGTTCCTCCTTCAATTCCTGTTATTCTGCTAGGCTGTTCTCTGGATTGCCCCTTCGAAGGAGGACGCAATTACATTCGCATAGGGGACGCTGATCGTCCGAGCACACTTATGATTATCTCGTCCCTTCCTCAGTGAATTCGAGTTTTTCAGCGAGAAGATGTCTCGACTCTGCCGTCTGCACATGTTGCCGATACTCGCTAAACCGCCGATTGGATCCTACCTATACTTTATTGCTTCATTCGTAAAGGGATCCTTGAGGCAAATTATTCTTTTTGTGGCACAATAGTCCCAAGTTTATTTATTGTCAAATGTTAGTTCTTGTGTGTCCGCTATTTATGACTATCGGGGTGTAGCTATAATGACCTTTTCTGAACCGGCGGTTAGCGATCGTTAAGAGCCATCTTTGTTCAGTACGTCATAGACGAAAAAGTCCTCCCGTTCTTTACAGCCGAAGGCACCCATGCCGCGTACACGAGGACACGCTGGGATTGTATGATATTGCCTGACTTAGAGGACTGACTCTCCACCAACACAGCTGACTCTCCACCAAGGGGAGACAGAGAGAGAAGAGATAGAACCAGAGACATACGGTACTACCAGGGCCGCCTGTCGGTCAGCGACTGTCGCTTGGATCTCGATTGGTTAAGTGGCTCGCGTAATTCGATTAATTAGCGACAGTGTATTCATTACGAGAACGACGACTACAACGAGTAAAGCTAGTGATGATGATCGCTGCTGCTCACATCATTGGGTCCCCCTCAACAGCTTTTCCGCTGGGAGCGGCAGAACAAGGCTTCTTCTCTGTGTCCCCTCATAGTCCCCACCGTCACCACTAGTACACAGCGGCCTGTCCATTGTGCTCGTCTTCCTTGGGCCAGTGCACGACACACGCGGGTGCGACATCTTAAGAATGAGAGCGGTAGTTTAGTGAGAGAAAGATACAGATGAATAGATAAAGGCTATGCGAGTGTAAGCCGTAGCGTTTCGAGCAGGCAAGACGCGCACCCCTTCCCACCCCCAACGTCTTTGTTCAATTTACCGACGGTCCGAGGATGCTTTGCGTGTGTAACGCACAGGGCGAGCACGACTTGGTAGCAGGTCGAAGCAACGCGGGTCTGCAACAGTGCGCGACACACTCCGATTTCGTACGATTGATTGAAGCAGCGTCGTCGCTGTCATCGCTACGAAATGTCGGAGGACGAGGCGAGACGGTTTCCGTCTGTGACAGCCAACCTACTTGCACGCCTGCACCTTGCCCCTAGCGGAGCAAAGTAAAGCAGCCTGGCGTGTGTCCTCCCAGGCGACATAGAAAAGGCACCAGAAACAACATAAGTATTTGCAAAGTAGGCGTACATATACAGGCGCCTGAGTGTGCGACGACGATGTGCCTATGTTCCTGCTAAAGTTAAGATAGAAAAGTACACATACTACTTTTCGGCTTGCCACCGATAGCCTTGGCGAGCCTTGTTCTCCGATTGTCCAAACGACTGGATGGCGGCTCACGATTCTCGATGCTGGCTTGCCGTTGTCATTTTAGGATGCAGTTCATTGTACACCTGGCTGACTGCCTCACAAATATCGACGCTGTATCCACGAATGTGCTTTATATATATATATATATATATATGTATATAGGCGTGTTAAGTTCGTGCATTTTCACCGATATTGGTGAGACACGCGATCTATCAAGAGCAGCATTCTCAACCCTATCATTATTCTTATCGGTAACGTTATTATTATTATTATTATTATTATTATCGATGAAATACTTTGTCGACGTGCGAGCCCTATGAATCTCGTGATGCAGCAGTGTTCCCCTGGCGACGAAGGGTCTGAAGAAGCTTGCCAAGAATATTGTCTACTGCCCTACAATTGAGGCAGCAACGAAATGCCAATGAAAACAGCCAAATGAGCGACCACGTCGGACAGTAGCTCTCCTATCTTGTAACATTATTATTATTATTATTGCCAATCCGCTCGACTCCGATCTCCCTCTTCCGACATGCTGGCTATTACCTTTGTCCGTGTCCACTTACGCATCAGCGTATTGACGCGTTGTCGTATCGTTCGAGCACAAGTGGACCATTGTTGGCCAAAACGGCCAGGTCCGTTAGCGGCGCATTGCACCATGGTCGTGTCATCTCATCGATCTCTTCATGTGTTCCTTCGTTATTTCCTCCATTCATTCAGCATCCCACCCTGCTCTCTTGTCTGTCCTTCCCCTGCCGTAGGTGTTGTAGACTGCCACTCTGTTTGCCTGACGCTTCGGGCGTCGTTGGCGTTCAGCGAGGACTATCATTCAATTGGTCTACGCGGCGAGAGCGAATGCACTCGGACAAGTGACGGCAACGAACGCTCACTCAGCGCTCAGTTAGCGATCGTGGTACAGCGATTCTGTGTCTATTGTCCGCGGCGAGGGGGAGTCGACAGCGAGCCGAGGGGCAACGGCGGCAGCGGTGACCGGAGGAAAGTTTTCTTTTGAAAATTACCCCGAGACTCTTTCTCCCTGGCCCGCTACTGAAAGAACGAGGAGGAACGGAGATTCCCATGAAGACGTGGTGGCTGCTGCTGCCGCTTCGGCTGGGGATGGGCGCACAACGGCAAGAGCTGGGGTGCTTCGGGTTAGGCTCTGCTCTGCTGGAAGCAGTAGCAACAGCAGCAATAGCATCAGTAGCAGTCTCTTCATCGCTCACTATCGCCGGTTTCTCTCGACAACGGGATAGCGCCGAAGCGTAGCTGGCACCGGAAGACAATGGGGTCAAAGCGTGATGACTCTCTTTTCACCTTCATAAATTACGCAGGTCCGTCAGCGTTCCGCGTCTGACGACGACCACGACGATGACTACCACTACTACTACAACAACCTAGAACAAGCTACTTCTCCTACGAGCACTATCACACCACTGCAACGGATAGCGGCACTCACTGAAGCCGCCGCACAAACTGCCAGTGTAGTAGGGACCCCAGCAGAAACCTGCAGAAGGGACAAGCGACACCATGCTGTAAAGCGGGCTGGTGTTTCCACTAACGCTGCGTTGCCCAGACCCCCCGTGGCAATAACAGCCAGTCACGCACCGCTCCGTACACGCCGTGCATGCTGCAACTATGTAGAAGAGATGGAGGAGCTAGTGAAACGTCGGAAGGCCAAGGATCTAGACGGGCCTGCTGCCAGCCGAGTCGGGTCGGGCCGCGATGGTGAGATTGAAGGACACACGAGAGTGTCGGGCAACATCATCGCTTCAAGCAGCACGGCATCAGTGGTTTAGCATCGTCGTCATCGTCGTCGGCCTGCGCTCCCGCGCCATCAAGTGCAACCGACAGAGCCTCCCAGCCATCAACACCGTCCCTGGAGCGACTCCGACGGCGTTCGTTGGCCGGGCCGCTGCAGCGTTTCTGTCATTTAGCGCCGCCGAGTTCGCGAAAGTAGCCATCGCCTGGCAGCGCGAACGCAGCGGAGTATGGCGCAGTGGTTGTCGGCGGCGGAGCGGCGGGCGTGGGCCAAACGCCGAGTCTAGAGAGTCGCTCAGCGGAGCGAAAACACACCGACGAACGTCTTAATGATCTAGCTTGACTTGATGAGGGTGCGCGAAGCCACTTACCAGTGGCGGATGGTCGCTACCCGTTCGTTTCGCTACCCCGTGCTCCTATGCCTCATTGAAAAAAGCGGCCTTCACAGCCAGAGTTCCATTGAGCTACTCCTTCTGTCTAGTGTTGTCCAGCTCCATGGGGGGGGGGGGTTGTGTATGTCCACTGAGACGACCTCGGCCAACCGTATATGCACAACCTGCCTAACGGTAATAGAACAATGAATGAATGATACTTTGTTGATGTTTTCTGACCCCCTCTAACCTCCCCTTAGCGCCGGTGAACGCTGCAATCTGATGACAGCTTTGCAAGTTCCACCATGGAACGTTTGGCCGCCGCCGCGGCTATCATCCAGATTATGATCTATGCTGTGTATCTTCGTCGCATGCAGTTGTTTGAGGCTTCCCGCCCCCCTTGTCGAAACTGCAGCTTTCTCCTTTTTCGCTCCTCGTACATGTGTTGGACGACACTCGTCCATTCAACAGACGATGAATGCAGAACGCGCCGTAAATCATTCGAAACAATTGTTAAAATGTAGCCATTTCCCGTGCTACAACACACGCAGGCAAGTTGCCTATGTGCCATAGCATACGCTCCCTACGAGAACGCAAACCGTAGACGGTCGCCTTCGGAGCAGAACTCCGACCCGTATTAGCAAGAACATCTGCATGTGCGTATAAAACCTCTCTCTCTCTCCCTCTCTCCCCTCTACCCCAAAACAACCAACCAGCCAAGCAACCTCCGTAGAGTCGAACTCCCGAGCCGTTTTGCCAGCAGAGAGCGGTAGTTTGTTTCTG
Organism: Stratiolaelaps scimitus; assembly: GCA_019614645.1. Taxonomy (NCBI): domain Eukaryota; kingdom Metazoa; phylum Arthropoda; class Arachnida; order Mesostigmata; family Laelapidae; genus Stratiolaelaps; species Stratiolaelaps scimitus. The sequence continues at coordinate 566,901 of JABWDB010000035.1, read as the reverse complement.
ACGCTCGTGTGCTTGGTCGTCTTGATCTCTGTCCTACTTCCACATCCACGTCCGCTAGTGTCTCGCCTTTACGACTGCCGCCATGGCTTCGCAGGGCCACTGCAGCCAAGATGGAAGTGCCAAGGAGTGGTGGTGGTGCTCTGCTTCCGCCATCATCATGATCTATGGCTTCTTCTCGGAGCCAGCAGAGCCGCGGACCCTCCTCTACGGTGCCTGCTGAGACTTGAGCAACATAGCGCTCAGCAACGCTCGCTCTATCCGCCACCTAGCCAGGCGTAGCGTGTTGGCCGAGCGAGCAAGGCATACCAACGATGCTAGGAGAACGGAGCGACGTCTTCTCGCCGGTGTCTTCTTGATGTCACACATATCCCCCCCTCACGCTATATACATGGACAAACTGCTCAGCATGGTAACTCTCATCTGGTTTGACAAATCCACTCGAAGATACCCCTCGTCACATGGGACGTCTTGCTAGAACGACCGAATGTGAGAGAGAGAAAGCCCCTGCCAGCTACTGGCCTGTTGTTCCCTTCGCAGAAGAGAACGGTCACGCCAGGCACACGCGAGGGTCCGGCGCCTCAACGCTTTTGTCAGCGCCACGGGACGCAAAGAGAACGCGCGCGTTCGGGACAGAGCACAGACTTCCGGCTGTGGTGGGCCGACCGGAGTCAGTGACTCTCAAAACGCTCGCGGCAACCGACGACACTCTGCTCTCGGCTAACCCTTGTGTGCTACGGGATGACGCACGGTTTGCTGCCTGCCCGCCCGCTCGCCCCTCGAAAATAAATGTCTCCTTTTCAACTAAACAGTCCCTGCTGTTGAAGAGGGCACGCCTTGCTATCCGAGTCAAGTCTATGAACATGTGAGTCGCCATCACTGGATAACTTGGTCATCGCCAGTGGGTCTGAAACTCACTGTTCGTGAAATCTCGAGTTCAACGCCCCGATCCCCTGCAGTCACAATTTAAAGCGTTCGGACGTCCGACCCGAGTCAAACGGCCGCCTTTTTCTGATACAGGCCGTCGAACCGCTCGGCCACTTGACAAAACTCGCAGACAAGAGGTCGCGAGGTTGTATGAACTTTCGCTGCCCTCTATCCACAACACAAACAGTGCTAACATCCTCCAGAAATACTATAAAGCGTGAAGTGATGTAATACTTTTAAGGACGAAACATACGAGGGCATGTGGTCAGCGAAGAAGCACGCATTCTATCTACGCTTTCCATACTAATTTTCCTCTATTTGTTCACTAATCGTTGCGAGATGCATAATGGACACATAAAATAGATGTACATAGAGCGAGATAGACTACTACGTTCGTTGATGAGCGTCAGTGACGACGCCCGAAACGAGACATGGCAACAATTTGCGGCAACGCGTAACTTGACCTCACCGTGTTGAAATTGGCTAGCGAGCTCGATATACGAGATATCCGATGGTGGAACATATGTACGATAATTGAATAATTTAAGGTATATAATTAATAATTGATAAATTGACCATAAACGAATGCATTCGACCATTGGGCGCAAATCGGAAGACGAGCCCATCTTAGCGCTAGCGAGCGAAGGGTACCAAACGGAACGCAGAATTGCAGGGCTGCCGCGATCGACCTCGGAGCACGATCGAAGATTAAGCACAAATGCAACAGCATACGCCAGCACCACGCTGGCGTCCTGCCTGCAGTCGGCGACGTTTAGTCGATTCGCGGTTGCTGGCTTGACTCCCTCTGCAGCGTACACATCAGCGTAAATCCGCTTATCTCCGATCTCTTCCATTCCTTCCGGCCACATGGGCCCGAAGACACCAAGACAAGTGATGACCTTTTCGTTCTATTGGGCCGAGGGAGGGCGCGAGAGAGAGAGAGAAAAAGCATTTCCTCGATAGTTTGCGCCTCGTTGTCGAGGCCGCTGTCGACGCAGTTAGAGCTATTGTCTTGTTGTAGGTTGCTAAACGTTGGGATTTACGACGATGTATCTATCTGCAGAATCGTAAACGTACTCACTTACTCGACGGATTACAGAATAGTAGTTTTTGTTTTTTTAGAGTAACTAGATATGATCATTATTCAAATGTTACACAAATTAAACTTATATTATATCAACAGATATAAACTAAATCGCGAAAAACATTTAATTAACCCAAATCCACTTGTACATTCGGATATTTGCCGACATCGCCCCTTTTGATATGCTGGTCAAGGCAGATCACCACTAGGAGTTTGTGAGGTAGACAGAACTTTAGATCACTACACCAATAACAGCAATAGTGATAATATGTAAAAACAATGATAATTGTCTTTGGATTGAGAGAACCCGCGTGCTGATCGAACTCCAACAGCAGGTGAGCGGAGCTGACCTGATCACGGTTATCATAGTTGTATTATATTATATTAATTATTTCTATAAAGCTCATTAATATGGGTAATAGCGTTTGGCATTTCTATATTATTCCAATATAGTGATGCTTATCTATATTCAAAATGAACCCCACTCACTAGGATTTCACGTCTCGGACGACTACAAAGTTTCGGTTCGATTTTCAACGTGATTAATTCGTGAACATCGGCCCCATGGGGAATTCTTCCTATAATTCTTACTACATGGGGCCTTGACTTATTTAGAAATACACTACGCCGCATACTATATACACAGTATACAGTACTTGGGCCTTACTCACTACAATGCTTATAAGTACGTCACTTCCATTCAAGAAATCGAGAAGTTCATCCTCATCTGCCTCTCGCGGCCGTTCCTTGCACTGAACTGCGAGTTCCGCAAGTTCCAGTCCGATACTCCACCTCCACCATCAGTTGCGCGTACGATTCTTACAATTTCAGCAGAGCTTTTCCCAGCATGAAAGTAACACAAAGAAAGATTTCGGAGATGTACGTCCCCGACACCACATAAACCTGATATGATCATCATCAGCTGACGCCCTTAGAGGAACTTTGCAGGCGGAGCCGTAACCGGCCACTGCTGATACCCGCAGCCAGATTCGAACGTGTATTCTCGTTAACTATGATTTTCATTAAGCGTCTCAAGCGATGCATTTGCAAGATACGACCGCGTAAATGACGACGAAATGAGGATATGATGATATCAAGCGTCTATGGGAATTTTGGGACAGCTCTACTCAACTCGATGTTCCCGAAAGCCGCTACTGTTTCAACTTGAAATTCGAGCAGGCTGACCTGGTCGCTGAAGATGGGTATACAGCACGGAGTGCTATTGCGCACTTCGTTTGGCATACGCAAATGCTGCCTAGACCAACGCTGCAGCGACTTGCTTTCATGTGGTGATAATTAGACAATAACAAACGCACCCGTTCGGTACGGCCGGACCGCCAGAAGTTTCGTTGGTCAGCTGAATGGATTGTTCTCTCTCTCTCTCCCCCTCTACCTATATTATTCTCGTTGACCGTGTGCCATTGAAGGTAATCTACTATTGTTGTGCAGAGTATGTATGTAGTTTGGAAACTCATCTGTTGGTCGAATTCGATCAAGAGCTTACAGCTGAAGAGAACAAGCAGCTGGAACAATGCACTGGAACGATAGCTGGTCGCGACGATTTAGATCTGGGTAAAGGGTTTGTGTAGAGGACTTTACTTTTAAACGATTAGATTATTATTAAACTGTCACCAGAAAATATTCAAGTATAGGAATATACCGTTTTTTTCCATGTTTTGCCCCTGGACGGGGTTGTTACTTGGGCCATGGTTTGGAACCGTTTTCGAATGTAACTTAGAATCGCACAACTCTGCCCATGGCAAATATAGCTAACAAAATGCAATTTCACAAAGGGCGAATATACTAAAGCCTACAACGGATACGTTAATGAAACTCCCCCCAAAGTCACATTGTTCGTACTCAATATTGTCATGTGCGACCTGTCATTGCATACCATTAGTTCAAACATGGAGATGTTCGTCCGCAATTCCCCGCATTGAATCTTCTTCGAGATGTCGTCTAATATTGCAACACGCCAGTTCAACCCTGGTGATTTTCGCTCAGATCACCAGACTTACGTTTCTGTGAAGGTTACGCCCACGTGAACCTGCTGACTTGCCATCAAGACGTCCCTCCCGGATGCCCCCAGATCCTATGGGATAGCTACACTGAGACAGAACAGCACCGTCTACTTGACAGCTTCTCCAATTGATGAGAAACAGAGCGACGTCCGTGATCCAGCCGACGACTCGATAACTTGAGCTCCCTTGTGGGGGTCTCATATATGTTATCGTCTCGTCCACTCTAATATATTAGCGAAGAACTCGATAATGCGAAATGCTTGTAAGGTTGGCGTTTAAACGCAAAACGAAATAGCACTAAAAACAAAGAGAATATAAGGTCACAATTCTATACACCGATCAGGCCGCCTCACGTTGAAATTGTACATTGTTAAAAAGCAAAGCTAAATTGCGAGGAAAGAGTGGCCGTATTCAATTTTAACGTGTCGATTTTAAAAGCTTGAATATTTTACTTGTTGGCATAATTATTTAAATACGGATTTGCCGATCCGTCTTAGGCTTCTCTCCCGCGCCAAGGGAGCGAATGTCAGCGCCAATATGAACAATAGATTTACAAGCTGTAGCCATGAAGCGAAGACTAATGTTTGAACAACGTGTGTATGCATTACGGGAAACGCGAGGATTGCAATCCCGCATAGAAATTCTATTCTAGGCGGTGACAGCGTCTCTCCATAGCTTCTTCGTTTGATACTTAACCCATCTTTACTTGGCTGTGTAGATATCAGCAACGTCACAAAAGGTTATAATACAAACAATAATTGGCCTTGATCTCGTTCGTTTATCATTCTCCGATGTCTACTCTTGTCCACGTGGCCCCACCACCGTTAGACTTCTCCAGGACAATCAAACAGGCCCACTCGAGGGGTGAAGTCAGGTCGAACCACGATACAGCATCTCCTCATCTCTCATCACAGGAAGTTTCCTCCGCCTCTGAAGCGGGGGGGGGGCTATCGAAACCCCATCCATCCCGGCGTCTGCTATCGCTGTGCGGAAATTAAATTGGAATTGACCCACCGATAATCGCCATCTCCAGGCAGCTTTTTCATTCCCTTCGCCTCTCTTCCATGCCGCTATGTTATTGGCCCGTACAATTCAGAGTGGCCGGAAGCGGCTGTAAAGTTCCTGTGCAGTCCTACACTGAGTTCTTGTCTTTTTGCTCTCCTGAGGCAGCAGCAGCAGCAGCAACAACAACAACAACAATAACAACAACAGATATCTAAAGCAGTGGGGATGCCTCTACCCTTTTTCTCTACGTTTAGCCAAGGTAGCCGATCCTGTCGGGGATTTCTTGTCTGCCCGAATCTCTCTTTGCGTGGGTCTGGCGGAAACCCAGCTGAGCCGAGAGACTATCGGATGTCGAGCGTCCTGCAAACTACTGGCTGTTGAGCTCCTGCCCACTGGTGGTCGGCCGGTAGCAGGTGGCTACCGAGCGATCGGCCGACACCTCTCGCCAATCGGGAGCTGGCTCTCCTCTTACTATTCTATTGCTGCTGTCCCTTAGTCACTATCGCTAGGCAGCGGGCGGTTATTGCCGTAGTACCGGAGACGGGCTTACGATGAGTACTGCTACCACTACTACCGCCGCTATCACTACGTATCGTTCGACTACTGCGCCCAAAACCCAAAATCCTCTCCACCCCATGGCCCATGTCGGTTCTATCACTACTTGTGAGTCGGCTAGACAGAGCTGAGCCGGCTCGATCCTACGTGATTCGGAGCAGAAGCGGGAACAAGCAGGGAGGGTCTCCCGTCGATCGTCGAGTTGGCTGTGCGAGCAACAGCCTACGAGGGCCAACGGCCAGAGCGAAATCGGAGAGCGAGCGAGCAAGCACCGAAAGTAGAAAGGAGGCCGGCTTGCAAAGCGAAGGTACGCATATGGCTCAGACGGACGAGAAGTGCCCGATAGGTGGTTGGTACGACGTTGAACGACGTTTGAGCCGAAGGGTGGGCATTGATTTGCCGCTTGGGTTGATCCGGACTGAGCAAGGCGCCTTCCGCACACTTCGGGTTTCTCCCGCTGTTTATCTGCGAGAGGATGGCCAAGACGAAGCGTTATGAGATCCATATGCGTGCGCACGTACGTAACTAGCCAGCGACCCCCCCCCCGACCTCGCCAGACCGAGGAAGATAGCGACCGAGATGATACCACAGCTAAGGACTTCTATAGGCCATCCTCTATCACCGCTATTCCTATACCATTACTACGAAGCTGAGAGGTTAAACGGACAGCTATGGGATGCAGAGGCAGGGTCAACGAATCCGCTGATTTCGCTCTCAACAGCTAGCCACCACAGAGACACCCATATACAATATACTCGTACATACGCTACACAGGAAAAAAAACTGCCAAGATTGTTTAGTGTGAAGGAAAATATTGTTCATTAGGCGGACGAAATTATAGGAGCAGTACTGGCAGTAGTAGTGGTTCTATTATATGGGGCAGGTCTCTAGCTCATTTCATAGGGCCCCCCATGTCGGAGCGAATGATCAAATAGGAACATGTGCGAACTGGACGCATTTGCATTTCTTTTACGTGTCCTATACACAAATCGATGTCCTATTTATAAAAGCAAACATTGTTTTAATTTGGATATACATTTGATCATCTGGTGCTGGCGCCGAAATCTAAACAACCCTTGCAATGGACCCGAGTTAAATGCATGCGGGTATTGCGATGGCTGGGACAGTGGATCTCATGAGAGGTTACCGAACAATGACACTGAATTTATGTTACTCACAAGAGGCGAATGTTATACAGGACGTGTGGGTAAGCCGCAAGCGATGTCGCCCTTCGCTCTCTGAATAAGAAATCATGTTATTATACGTTGGGTACAGGCAACGCACGTTAGTGTATAGGCACCGGAAAATCAATGACTTGGTCACGTGCACGGCGATCGGTGGTGGCAACGCGGAAGGTGGTCTTTAAGGCTCGCTTCAATTCGCTCAGTGTTCGGATGTAATATTGCTGTTATTGGAGGAAAAGGCTCCAATGTCCCGCATCTGCAACGCCTCAGTTCATGCCCCCCTTTGGCAACGTGAAAAAGACAAAATCCGGTACGCGGTAGCGTCGTACACTTCTTCGTTTTGCTATAATCCTCGGCTTGAACATTCGCCTCAAACATTTGACAGTGATTCATCATCACAGTTCGTCAGAGCGAGCGTTCACCTATATCTGTGAACCGCAAGGTGGCGTTTTTGCGTTCGCCACCTTCGTGAGATATCAGAGACAACGACAAGCTGAGGTAAAGAGAGACCTCAGCAAACTACATAGACACATCTAAAGGGGCAAGGCAATTTCGATTTTTCGCGACGCATATTTACTGGAGAGATGGGGCCTTCTTGCCCTAGATATTCCTTTAAGAGTATATAGAGGAGGGTGTTCTTAGATGTATTTCACGTTCAGCGGGTACAATTGTCGACTACTTTTATAACTGAAGGACAACAAACTATTGTTCCCTTGAGCAATTAATGGGTTTTCCTAAATATACCCTCACATTACGTCGGTTATGTGGACAAAGGATGCACCTGCCCTTTATATTATGGAATTTCTCCAACAGCGAAATGCTGCGCTCACTGACGCAGCTTTGCGTCGCCTAAATCGATGTTCCTAAGTTCCCGGGGAGGAATAGGGCTTTCATCGCGTCTAGCCTGAGTATCATTCAAACCTTTAGTACAGCATGCGTGACTTGCCAAGGAATGTTCAGCTCCTCTCGTAGGCAAGTACTCAAAGTGTACAGTAAAAATCAACATCTAGCCAATAGATTAGTTCATCTTACGCTAAGAATGTGACTTGCATTTTGGCTAGCACAATAGCATTTCGACGGATGCCAACTCACTACACCGGTACTCGGGTGCTCGCGAGGACACAGACCACAGCAATAATAATTTGAATTATGTTCGCATCGAACAGCCAATTATTATCTATCTTTTCGTAATCGGGTTGCACAATTGGTCAAGCCACACACCGAGCGCTTTGTCTCATGAGTTTCAATTTGATTCTAATGAAAATAGACTTTATACAGGACTAAATCAAACTAAAATATGCAGACATAAAATTCGAAATGAGATTCGCTCTCTGATCGAAACTGCTACATAAAAGCAAAGAGCTATTTTCCGTCCACGTATAGCGTGTAGCTGTGGGTCCGATTCGACAAAATAATTTGTGTGCGATTAATCATTACGACCATTTCATCCCCCTGCCATCTTACAACCGAAACTTCCGGAACTCCTCCGCATTGAGGAGCGAGACCTCTCTCCATTACGGCGCACGGGTGCGCATTGCTACGGCGGGCGCACAACTACGTCCGCCCCCGGGTCCCAGTGGCTGACCCAGGCTCTACAGTCCGGTCGCTCTCGTTCGCCCGCCATTTGCCTGCTCTATTTGCTCGATCCGCTTTCCATCGACGGCGACGGACGAACACACAATGACCCCCTTTATTCTCTTCCTATATTTTATCTCGCTCCCTCCCCCGCCTCTCTCTCTCTCTCCTCTCTCTCTATATATATATATATCAACCGTTCCCATCTTCTCGCTATCTCTCCCGCACTGTGTCCTTCATTTTATTTCTGCTTTTCCTTTTCTATTCATTTCGTGCAGCTCCACGGGCCCCAGCGCAGCCGTCCGCAAGGACTGCTGGCGCTACCGGTGCCTGGGAGGGGCTCGGACAGGCAGCTGCGAAGGACCTCGGACTCCCCGGTCCTATCGGGCAATCCGTTCTACTCTCCTTGAGCATTTCTCTCTGAATCGTCCCCATCCGCCTTCCACGTAGTCGTATGCCCTTCCCCCATGTCGCTAGCCATTCCTACCGCTGCTTTCTTCTCGCTGGCACACCCGTTTACCGAAAACCTCCCTTTACCATATTCGCCTTTACCCTCACCCTAGATATATATATATATATATATATAATAGTAGCCCGCAGCTTCTTTCTGCCCACTCTGCCAGTGGCATTGTGTCGCAGCAGTGGTCACATGGTCACGCCCGCCCACCCCCCACATACAAACACCCCAAGCGCCCTCCTCCTCCCCCAACGAGATTCACTCAGACACACGTCTCCTATTCAGCTATGGCACGCGATTGCGCCCTCTCATTCTGACCCTTCATAGCGTCCATTACCATTCGAAATGCGCGCCGCCCGCCCGCCCGTCTGTCTGTCTTCGCGTTTCCTTTCCTTTTCTTGCGCGTCTGCCTTTGCCTCTGGCTTTGCCTCTCCGTTTGCATGCATGCACGCCTGCGTGTGTAACTGGACAGTGAACGCGTATCGGCTTCGTTTCCCCTACGTCAGAGCTTCATTCTCGTTTGTCCGGTTTGCCGATTTTCCCCTCTGTGCATCTTCCTCCACTTCGTTTCCTCCTTCGGAACGAAGAGACCGCCGGTCGGCAGATTCGCTGGGCGGATACCGCTGGACCACGACCAGTAGTACCACCAAGTTCAGCCGCCTCCTGCTGTCGGCTCACGGTGTTCGCTGCTGGCAGTGGCCGACTGGCAGTGGCCCTTCCAGTGGCACCTAGGGCAGCGAGACGCACGCAGGGGCGCCTGTCACACTGTCCGTGACAGCTGGTGACAACTCCTTGCGACGCGCAAAGCATGTTCCCTCTGTGGCAGTAATTGACCTCCAACGGTGGCTCCACACCAGCCTTTGATTCCGCTACCCCGTGGCGGTTCGGCATTGGCGGGTCCGGCCACACTCCCACCTCTGGCTTCGCCTTAGTTCCCCCGTACGTCTGCGCGGTCGACCTTTCCGCTGGGATCGGCCGTTTCCACGCCGACTATTGTGCTATCTCTATCTGTTTCATGTGAGGATACGGAACGTTAGCACTGCCCTCACAATTTGGCCAGCGTAGTGGAATCGGCTTCTAGTCGGTAGAAGCGGTTGCGATAGTCGTGCGAAAAGACAGTTGCGACGATAGAGGAAAAACGCCCTGGACGAAGATGGAAAATTACCAGCCAGGCTAAACGAGGACAACCTTCAAACGAGTCGGCGACGATGTCCCCTTGCTCATAACGCTCAAGAAGCAGCGGTTTATCGCACTTTCGCTCACCGGAGCTAACCGTGCTGCAAGTCATAGAGGTACTCATTCCCCGAGGGACTGTATTTGAAATTATTTGCTGTCATCAACAATTAAATGTGGCTTTCAAATTCGTTCCAGCTCTGTTATCGTTGCCAATACCTGTAGCCTCTGCAATTACGTTCATTGACCAATATATATATAAATATATATATATTTATATATATATATATATATATATAGCGGCAGTCACTGAGAACGCTGTCAACCATAGTTTGTTGGTCGAATGAAGCTCTTTCTTCCAAGCCAGTGCTTAATAACGCATGCAAATCTGATCCGTTGCCAGCTGTGCAAATTTCCGTATTAATGGCAAGAGGGCCATGAAAGAGGAGACAATTATGACCTCCCATCGAGTTCGGTTTGAAGCAAGTGTTTTGTGCTCTATGAATATCGATCGTGATTAGCTATGACGGATTCCTTGATTAATTGGTCTGTGGCGATGCATCTGTCTGCGACGAATCCATTCAGTGGGAAGTCATCTCCAATGACACCCTCTAAGAACATCGTGGGGTCGATCGAAGCCAGAAGACGAACTTTCTGAGCTGTACATACCTATTGTCTAGAGGAAAATATATATGTGTCTATGATTCCTGAGGTAGATAAGGCAAGAGTCAGTGATACCCTTTCAGTCCGATAAGTGTATTGTAATATGAAATGAATATACTAGAAGACACCAGTACTATATACAGCTGTCAAACCTTCAAATATGATCATAACCATATATATATATATATATGTATCGTTAAAATGCAGGTGTACGGTTGAGTTGGCGGACCCTTGCTTGAGTAGTTAATTCACAATTAGTGCCTGCAAAAAACCGTAACAAACAGATCGAATGTGCTCACCAAGCCTTTATATTTCCTATTATTTTTGCTGAAAGCGTATGGCTGACAATTTTCAAGTGGAATTTTCGCCCAACCCAAGAGGCATACAATACCGTTGCACTGCCGGTGTGCCCACGGGTCTAAATTTATGGTAAAAGTCTGTTCCAATAGTAGAGCATATATACCTACGCCCCCCATGTATGTTGGTCTTGGCTGTTCGCCTCATCGAGAAGTGCCCGAGGCTTTTGAGTGATCGCACACAAGGCGGCATAGAATGCGTTATTGACATCCATCCACGCAAGGCAGGAGGTAGCCAGACTCAGCCAAGTCTCTGGGATTAGCAAGCGCTATTCATTTGCAAATCATGCAGCTATGCTGCGTAGCAGCAGCAGCAGCAGCAGCTGTCCTACCTTTGGGAATGACGGCGTACTTCGAATCTCGCAGCAGACTCTGTAAGAGGTTCAGAGCAGCCCGCAGGTTTCGACGGTGACTGGGACGTGGACCTGCCGCCTCGTTGCTGGTGATGAGCAGAGTACACTGCTGGAGCGTTGGAGTCTACACGAGTTAGTTTGATCATCGAACGGTGTCCTTTATCGTACGGCGGGTGCATTGTGCTGACCGTATGGCGAAGGAACTGGGTGTGTTTTTTTGCTCGTAAAAAAAACTTTTCTCAAATGTTGTCGTGCACAACTTTTTCATGGTCGCAAGAGTTTGCTTAGCTATTGTGTGGTTGTGTGTATGTCGGAGACCTGAGCCACGTGGGTGAGCACAGACAGGGGCCGCCCTTGCCGACCACGCATTCTACTGCCCCGTCATTGATTTCACTCGTAGAGAATTTAATAATACGAGGTAGTTGGTACGGAGAAGCAAGTTATGGAAGTGAAGTTTGTGAGGGATGACTGCAGCCATGCTTGCCGGCTACCGATGAACCTTTCCCGAGCAAACCGAACCATATCAGTGGATTCTAGTGCCGCTGACGCCGCTGCCGGATCAACGGCGCCTACGCCCGCCATTCGTCAATATGGAAGCACTCGACTACCGATCGGCGGGCGGTTGGCCCGTTATGTCGATATACGGGAAACCTCGGGAGCGTTAAGATGGTTTAGTCGCCCTGCTTCTCGAATGATTCTGCGAGTTGCAGGGCCGCCGGCGGTTTGAGAAGTGGAGTCAGCGGCGGCGGCGACGGCGACGACGACGTCGACAGTCCCGTCTGAGGACCTTAGACTACTCGAGGCTCGGGCCTGGTGTATGCCAGGCCAAGCTAGGCCCGGTTGCACGCCTGTGCAATCCGTCAACGTTGTCGTCCGCACAATGTCTCCGCTCGAGCATCCATTCAGTCATTGGCCTGCCCGCGGCTCGTCTGCTCAGTCACGGCCACGGCGACGCCCGGGCCACAACCACCGAGGGCAACGAAGAGCCTACACAGTCATGTATGTGCAGTGCTCGCTGCCACGACAACTTCTCCTACAAGTACTATGATCGCGTACGCAGTCGGAGTGCATAGGCTCACACGCAAGAGAAGACCTCCAAAGTCACTCGTCGAAGATGGCGAACTGACAGCATAATAGACAAACATAGATGGAATCGTCGTATGTGCGCTAACGATGACATAGTCACATATTTAGTTGTCAGAGGACGCCTGGTGACTGATGAGTCTGTGCGCAAGGAGAGAGCCTACATCTCGGCTATAGGAGACAGCCAACTAACTATTATATATGTGCCATGAAGACTAGCCGAGCAGCAACCGTCGATTACAGATTATCTGACGGCAGCAACACGCTTAGCGCCACGATCTATTCGCGCTTTGTGAACTTTGGATGCTTGTTCCTTGCCGCTAAAACAGATTGCTCACATTGATGATACGCACTGAGAGAGAGATAGAGAGAGAAAGAGAGAGAGAGAGAGAGAGAGAGAGAGCAGGAACGAAGACTACGTATATATCAACGTGTTGATTGATATGGGTAGAAGTTGACCCGGCGTAATATTTGTCTCGTGTTCGCGCGAGCAAGTATTGCGCGTCGTTTGCATCGTTTCGTTGATCAGAATTGATCTTAGACATCAGCTGAGATGCTTAAAGGTCAACTATGTAACTTGAATGAAAGAGGCGTTCAATGGGGACCGGTGTGATTTCTGAGCTTTCCGCCTGCTCAGTTTTTTCTCTGCATTTCTCCTCATGCACAATCGACAACTTTCAATTGAAGAGTATTAATCGACGTCATGAGCCACCGATAATTTCTCTTAGGGCTGAGCAAGACGCCGAGGTCTATAAAAATAGGAAATTTAAACGCACCTTTGTCGTACTACGTTCACATGATAGTTGGCTTCCTGGCATTGTTTCCGCGAAATACAATATGCAGTGTGCCATCCGCGAAATACAATATGCAGTGTGCCAGTCGCTGAGGTTGTATAAGCGGACGGGTGCTCGATTTAGCGACGTGGTTATCCCGTGGGTATGATCGTCCAAATAATCAGCTAAGCGTTCCAAGTATTTTAATATACACCTTAATCACTCGCTGGTCGGATACACGGGAACTAATTCATATGTGTCAATACACTCATTACACGACTCATCATCGCGTCACACCTGAGCCGTGGTAAATCGACAAAGCAAACGTGGTGACGTAGCGTTGGCCGAGTGCTGCGATGTCACGGAACATGACGGGATATGAGCGTTGAACCCACGATAAGCGGTCGTACTCGTGAGGACACGCAAACGCTATCAACGGATGAAAAGTTGTACCGTTGGTGCTATCAGGACGTTGGGCTGTGTCCTGCTAGACATCTGTAGGCGACCCTCCTTAGTAGTATGTATCCCGCAACGTGGCACAGCCGTGGCAGGGTGCATGAAACGGCAAAGTCACAAGCGATCATGAGGTCCCTGGCTCGCTTCCCAGCTAAGATTCAGTGAGGTTTTCGAATAGTTGGAATTACTCAAACGACTCTCATCTAACCTAACTACAGCCTACTGAGCAGTTACGTTTAGCCAGAGCGAATATCACAGTCTTTCATGGAGATTGGAATGTCTCTGGTGGTGTCCGTGCGTTTGCAGAAAATGTCCTCCTCTCTCTCTCTCTCAAAAAAAAAGCGAATATTACTGCACTCTCTGTACGTAATGTTTTCGAAGTGGTTCCCACCGCTCCACGGGCAAAGTCTTCAGCGTGTTGGTGCGGAGCGCGGATTCAGCCAATACACAGACGAGTGTAGAGCAGTAGTTGGATCGCCTGCGAGACGACTCTTTACTTCTGCGAAATGACTATTGAAAGGGTCGACAAAGTGCCTTTTCATTTAGATACAGATAATGTGTGCTTTTGGGTCGATCGATAAGTAATCGATATCAACTTTAAACTGCTCCAATTTCGACTAGAAGAGTAGAATATGCTTGAATATTCTGGCGGCTCATTCCCTCATCCATTTCGCGTCTGTGGGATTATTTACATGTATTACATACTGCTCGTCGCCAGTCAAATTTCAGAGAGCTCGAGACATATGTAGCGAAATACGCCACATTTGACATTGTCTGGTTTACTATTTTCGTGCTGGGAAAGTGCTGCTGACTCTGTAAGGGTCAGCATCGTATGTGCAACTGAAGGCGAAGGTGCAGTATCCGCGACATCCGTGGAAAATCATTTCAGTGCAAGGAAATGTGTTGAAAAACGTGTTGAAAAACACGAAATCACCGAAGATGACGAGATGGCCCTCGTCTCACGAATTTGCTAACTCAACGAATGGTCAAACTGCCACCAGAAATTAAGATCCATGGAACACGTCCCGCGGGGAACCTCTTCAAGGTAGAAAGAGAGGATCGAAAGGGGCTGGATGCGCGGATCGCCTCCCACGACGAGATGTTTTTTACGGGATACACATGGTGCCTGATAGATTGACGGGAGTGCTAAAGGGTAAACTACAGCCATTAAGATGTATTCGTTCTTTCAAAAGATACAGAGAAATTCAAAGTGTAGACAAAAATATCGATTCCTTATCGAACGATCTAATTGTCGGCTATGTACCCGGCTATTAATCACTAATCCACTCAGTATGTTGAAATGATTGCAGGTTAGCAGATGCTGTTGAACGCTTTTCCCGAGAATTCCGTAGTTTTAACGTATTAAAGGCATTTTGCCTTCAAGACGTTCAATGTATATACGCATACTAAATACTTGTAAGTTAATAACTCGAGTTTTCCGCATATCCGTTCGCGTCGTGAAGAAGAACATAGCTTAATCGATGCATTAGCGCATTACGGAGAACCCATGAATCGGAGTTGGTTCAGATTTGTGCCATGGCGAATTCCTCGGAAACTGTTTCGGTTGGCTCGGGCGAACGCAGTTGTTATCAATAAATTAAGCCTACAGGACAGCCTTGTTGACGTAGGCCTGTAGAACAGCCTTGTTGACGTAGGCCTGTAGAACAGCCTTGTTACCTTAAGCCTATAGAGGAACCTTAAGAAAATAATTTCGTCTCCTAACGATAGGAAACATCGAAAGTAATTGCTACTAATCCCTAAGTCAATCGGGCTCGAGCGGACACCTTGTACAGTAGCTAAATGTGTATACCTTTTCCTGGCAATCGCCGGCCGTATGACGACTGGGGGCGAGACCCTATCACATTGTCTACTATCCCTTTAAAAAATCAAATCGAATATATATATAAATATATTTATTATATTAAACATATTTCTGCCGGTGTACGCTGGCAACTAGCTGTTGCTGTAACGCAAAATGCCTTCTATGGCTGAACTATACAATATGAGCTTAAATTTGACAGTGCAGAGTCGGAATCAGTTAGACGAATCACCAGTTAAAGGAAAAGGTTTTTTGTTGGTTTATTAGAGGAACTGCAGTTTTACAACACTTAAGTTCTCCATATGTCGGCTCACGGAACTCGAACCGACGGCCTGCGGCTGTTTACAGAGAGCGACCTACAGCTAGGCTAAACAAAATCATTGTAGCCAATGAGAGAACTAGTGAATAATGCTATGGGTGAATTTTTCACTGCCGTTCACAGGGAGTGCGGCCACCGATAACGTGGACGACAAATGACTTTCTGCCGTTATTTCGAGAGGTCTGACTTCTCGACTCCGAAGTTTGGCTTTGAAGTCAATTTGAATTCAGCACAAGAAGGCCTAGTGGTGACGGCGAATCTCCGGAGACAGCCGACATCGATGCATCGATCGTCACTTGCGAAACTTGCTTAAACCTTTTGCCTTTTGGATGAGATTCCCTTGGATAATACTGAACTTTCATACGGCTGTGCTTATTGTCCTTTCATGAGGAAAAGAGTTTGCTAGCTACTCTGTCGCGTGAAGCATCTCTATGACACCGGGCCTGGCCCATATTTGTTTATTGTGAGCAACATGTGTCTTCAAGATCTCTTTAACGAACTTTACAGTCAGACTGACTTTCGTCAGCATTGTCGTCGAGTCCTCATAATGCTATGATATACACAGCTTTGACGTACCGTAACGGTATCGATCACGGCCTAATTTCACGCCGACGGATTATTTTATGAAAAATCATAGAATGTCCGGGCGAGGTGATCTTTACCAGAGACCTCGAGTTCATTTCGGCCGAGCTTCTACGATCGGGACGAATTGTGCTATTATACATTGCTAAGCTCCCTCTAAGCGGCAATACCAGAGAAACAGAAGCTTCAAAAGACTGTCGTAAACCCGGATAGTTATCCGCCCATCTCTCTATCCTTCTTGAGTCAATTCGGCGTCCACCAGGCCAGGCGCTCGACGATGACCCTGGCGGCACTGCCAGTATTATACCATTCGTGAGTTCCTTGCGAGTGTGTTCCTTGCGGCGTATGTGACCCCTCGCCAGCAAACGAGACCATAAAGATCTCGTAAATAACCTAAGCAACACAATAGCATTGGATCTCACTCAAGAGCGTAAATATGAGCGGTTGCCGTAGAGGACTACGACCACGAAGTGGCACGAGTGTACAATAAGGGATGTATCAGGCCAACAACTGGAGAGTGGAATGCTTCTGGTGGTGTCCGTACGTTTGAAGAAAATTTCCTCCTCTTAAAAGAAAAGACCAACAACTAGGAAAAAAAATGATATTTAAGGACGAACATTTGCTTTCTAGTGACGCCGCTGATTCCCGCCAAAAGACCATTTCATCATTTGAACAAATATCCGTACATATTCGTCTAAGGTGGCCCACCTGTTCCACTGGGTGTAATGTGGTTTATAGCTAGTATTGTATTTGATGATTGATTGATTGCCTCGAGATAAAATCAGTAAAGGTATACGCATTGCATATACGGCGCTGAAAGGCTGTCTCTTGCAGAACATCTCAACGCGCTGCAAACTGATAACCGATTGTGTTATATCATCTTTGATCGAATTTCCAGCTATTAAAGTCATAACATCTGTCATTATCATTATATATAATATACACACACAACGCGCGCTCGACGAGCAGCGCACTTAATCATTCGGTCATTAATTCATTCTATCGTCACTGTATTATTCTGTATAGTCATACATAGATGTACACAATCGGTAAGCTATCGGGCGACTGCAATGGTAATCAAGAAACACGTGAAAACAACAGCTGGTTTGCCTCATTTGAAGGGATGTATTGGCGCACCACCACTATCGCATTTGTTCGTGTTGTTCTGAGTTTCTTCTGCATTTCCTGTAGCATATACAGGAATTCGAATCAATTCGTTCCTTGCCATTGTACTACTAACCACACCCATCGCATGTTCTGGGATATCCTCAAATGGGCCAATGCATTGAATAACGCAGGATATTATAACTGCGCGTAGTTTGGTGGGAATAGAGCAACATAGCCATTCGGGTTTGGCGTGGCAGCGTTGAACAACTCTGCGTCACAGTTTCTAAACGCCTTCATGGCAACCTAACCTAGGTCTGCATCAACGACCTCTTATTCTACGATCAGGATGCTGTAAGTTACACGATTAGACCCTGAAACAGTGATAAATAACAATAACGAGACATAACCTTAAAGGTAGATAGCTGAGGATATACTTTAGTATGAATAGTCTTCCGTATATCAAATGCTGAGTACAGTGCAATCTGATACGACGTGCTTTGTACTTGAGTTGTGTCAAAGGTCACCACGCAACGCTGTCCAAAACTAACTCGTCTCTGGTTCACTACGGAACCATGAAGCCTTGAACGAGCCTTTCATTACGCCGAACAACTCTATTGGCCTTATTACAACTTCGCGTTGCATATCCTAATTTGAATCGTCAAGCGGCTCTCACCACATGTGCCCGACTAACTACAGGACTTCTCGTCAAGTGGATATTAAAGGAATAAGCAAAACTTGAAGGCAACATCTCTTTCAAGGAATATCCATGATAATGTTCAACGTCATGATTTCGTTGGCCATTCGCCTTCGTTTAATTTATCAGCATAACGTGCCCGCGACTGGTCGACCGCGACATCTCCTATTCGGATTACGTAGTGGAGCTACATTTGAGGAGTTTATTCGCTAAGCAGCTTTCCCGATGTTTCGTACTCGGCCCATGAAGCTCCTGATTGGCAGACCAATTGTCTGGACTGGACACCTATGACGCATGACCGCTCTGGGGGCATTTTGCATAAGTGTGATAGAACTACGTGGCCCTACATTGGCACCTTACTGGACGATCAGTGCACCGGCATTGCCGCTCGCTTTACATTCAGGCAGTGAACTGGCTTCTGCCCACTTCTGTTGTTACGGTGAACCAGTGGGTCCACTATGGCCTCTCATTTATAAAATGCGTGGGAGGTAGCCCCAGACACTCACTTCTAACCGAAACCTTGCCGAGAGCCCTCCGATTTGCATCTATCTTTGTATTCGGGAACCGAAGAGTGTTTGGCGTTCTTATGGAAAACGCCCTGATCGTATGCCATTGATTCTCTTCTCCAGAAGTAAAATCCTATTTGGGACAGCACCGTGAATTATATTTGAACACCTTCTTATCTCAGTCACGGAGTAACACGGCCAGGCTATGCAGCAAACACTGCCGAACGTTCCAAGAATATAAAATACGCTACATTAATAGAAGAATATTACTTTAAACCTGTGGCCTTCGAAACACTAGGAGGACCAGGAGTCTTCGAACTTTCTCCATTCGTTAGAAGAGAGATTATCGTCTGTTAAAGGAGTCCCTCGAAAAGGAGAATTTTTAATGCAAAGATTTTTACTAGATATTCAAAGGGGGAACGCTTTTGCCAATTTGGGCACGCTCAGAGACCTGAGGCGATAGAGCGCCCTGTGAGAGGGGTCTTAAATTGTCATGAGTATATAATACCCTTCAGAGTTATTCGTCCACGTTGACGGGCTACCACCGTGTCACCCAATTATATCAATCAATAGGCCAGCTATAAGTTGCAAGACACCAAATAACCACAAAAATATATATTGATATCATTTTGAACAATTGCAATATAAGAAATGTTTTTAAAAGCCTTTCATAAACCATTAAAGAGCGATGCTATCTGAGTCTATCGTTATTACTTTGCTGTAGCCACCCCTATAGTTACATTTTTTACACATTTTGTTACAGTCGTTTGCAAATCCGTCAATATATTCCCGTAGGTACTAGGTACTATTTCGTTAGAGTTATGTTGGTCTGTTACACATTTCACTGTTTTATCAATGACTGTTTACGCATTTAATGCATTTCCTATTGTTTCACTTATTGAAGAATATACGTTTATAAATCTTGTTGCTTTTTAATTGTTCTTTGGTAAATTTCGGTATTATGCCGATACTACTATTCCACCTAGATTCATAGACAACCCGCAAGACGTGTAGCCCTAATGAGATTGAGTAGATTTTTCAACGGCTCAGAACCCGCATGGAGACACCGCATGCAGTTTACCCCCCCAAAGAAACGCAACCGCCGACTCTCCCGAGAGATTAGTATTCCAATGTTTTTACAATGTTTGCTCTTTCGCAGTGAACTTTTACGAGCAATTCAACAACATAATTAATTAACAACTCGATCATTTATTTTATCCCGTATAAGACTGGGCTCAGATTCGTTATTTCTGTACACTTTAGCTTCGGGGCTGCTCGCGACGAAAAAATAACAACAACAACAAAAGGAGCATTAACAATGATCACTGCAAAAAAATGTACGTGTCTCTTGAATGAACGATGAATTCATTATTATGTGAATACTATGTTGTTGCAAGGCAGTACAGTGTGTACGAACAATTGCTAAGCTGTTCACTTGTCACCGGATTAGCAAGTGACATTAAAACGATAATCTCCACAAAGGTCTCCGAAGGAGGAGGATCTAAGCGTTTTAACACATTTCGAATTAAAATATGTTCCTGCTCCTATGCTCTAGAGAGCAATAACGGTAAGCAACCTCTGCATTCTCCGGCGCACATTGTGCTTGCCTGTCCGCACTGCCGTTTCAATCGACGGACAAACATTTTGACCGCTCAGGCTCACTTAATTCGTCCTTCTCTGGACGATCCTTCTTGCGCCTGCACTTGCGCCGCTCACCTCGGCTCACTTTGAATGAAGCTTCAATTGAATGAGCCCTCCTGTTCCTCTCGGATCGAAAGGAAGCCGATAGCGAAACACTCCTGTGCCGTTAGCGGCACACTGGAGTTCGTTGACGGTGTCGACCCCTTCGAAACGCGCAAGACGCCGGTGGCCTTTTACTGCTGCTGCTGATCGAAATTGAGACGTCCCTTCGCATTTTCGTTACTGTTAGCGGTGGCACTTTCTCTCAGCTCTCGCTCCCTGTCTCTCACTGTAATCAGAACTATACGATATTGACTGCAGTAGCGGGTCGCACGCCAGCATATGTTCATATATGGAGGCCGAGGAAGACGGCTATCACCTTCGGAGGATGGCGGCATCATTGAACTGACGCAGTCCGCATCAATGCCTTGCTGTTGTCGATAGCTAAGGGGCAGCAGGCTTCGCACTGTAGGGTGGCAATTCCCTGCTCGCTTCTCTGCATTCGCCTTTTCTGAAGGCGTCCTACAGCGAAGCAGAAAATGGTAGCATAAAGATCGACCGAGTGGGGCCTGTCCTGGTTCAGCACCGGAACCAGCAAGCTTTGACGTCACCATTGAAAAATGCTCCTATCCATCATAAGCCTGCCCCAGACGGTAGACGGTCTTCGGGGATCTTTATAGCTGTGTGTATGTATAATCTATCGAGCACCTATTCAATAGAAACGGTCAGCTGGTCACCAGCGTCGGCGATTTCTGCAGATCCATATATATATAACCAAAACCAAACTAAGAACTTTCGTACCATACTTTTAGGCTTGCTCAAAATATTTACACTGTTGTCTAACATACCGAGCATATCTCGTGGATTGTCAATATCTATAATTGTATGCTCATACTATATGCGTCTAGGTAGGTTATCCATCGATTACTGCGATTCGTCGATTTGCTCGAACCTATCCCAGTTCGGAACCAACTTACGCCTGTATTGATTCGATCATTAGCACCAAGTGCCCCCCCCCCGGCTAAGTACATCGTCAATAACCTCTAATTGTGCTCTCCTAGCGATCAGGACCTCCGTTGCACAACCTGCCTAGATGTCGATGCCTTAGCAACGACCCAGCAATGGGGATTGGAATGGCAACTCTTTGTCGTCGTCTGCAGCCAACGATCCCATTGGTCATATGAAGGGCACCTAAGGCAATGGATCTTCTCAGCAGTATCTGTCCTTGTAGGAGGCCCTATTATATTGGGGGTGTTGAAGTAAACCCAAGCGTACACGTTTATGAATTACACCAGTACATGCTTTTTTTTAGAAATAATATACCTCTATCTTCTAAAATGTCCTTCCGTGTTTTTACAAATATGTACTCTATTTATGATCTAAATATTTCGAATCGTTGCTTAAGGTTAGCTACCATCCAGCCACATGCAGAGGAGCTGAACGTGAAATTTTTCCATCTAATATTGGTTAAGCAGCCGTTAATTTATCGCGCTTGTAACTAGAAACATTTTAATTATATCCTGAGGCACAAAAAGGCATCCGTCGATCGATGAGTGTGCGTGCTATGAGGTGGCACTCCGCCAAACCCAATTAAGAGACCGCGTTGTTTTTTTCAAAACAAAATTCACTACTCTCTGCCATCCTGCAGGGTGTGGGTCCGAACTCGCGCGGCGCCCTATTCAATTCGTCAAGGCGTCCCGTACGCCAGGTGAGAATACCATTGTGGTACCTGCCATTGGTGGTGTGTTCCGAAGCTGACGGAACCTTCCACACAGCCAGGCCCTGGGAGAGACAGAGAGAAAGAGAAAGCCTGGTAAGAGCGAGAGTGTAAATCATTCACTGAACCCGAATCCAAGTCACGCCCGACTCGGCGAGTCGCTCAGCGGCCAGCAACACTCGAACTGATTTCACCCGAAGACCGATATTTGCACGGCGTGAATTCAAGGAGGGACTCACTAGCGGGCCTCACAACCGTTGTCCCGATGTGTTCTCACCTGCCGTCTATCCGCTTTAATTGAATTGGAGTCAAGAGAAGCTTCGAAGGGATCCCGAAGCGGTTGGAACAATCTCTTTCTCCTTCAGCTTTCGTTGGCGCATGTCTGCCAGCAGTCCAGAGCGGTCTAGTGAGACCCAACCCGACCCAATGCGGGCATCGCGACGGACAGTTCTAGTTGAAGAGGCCGATGCGCTGGCGTTCGACGACGACGACGGCGACGACGACACCATCAGGGTAACGGCGAGAATTCCCCTCCTTCTATGGAATCTCAGTCGCGTTCCCGGGGCAGGCTTACGCCAGTGCAAATGCGTTTAGCGCATTTTCGGATCGGCTTCGCTCTCAGCCGTTGTTGCTGTTGCTGTTGTTGTTGTTGTTGCTGTATGCGTGTACGGGTCCGTGTATTCGCGTCTCAGCGTTCGTTCGTTCGTTCCGATGAGATTGCTGTTCAGAGTGAGAGCGTCGAGAAGACAACAGTGGAGAGCGCAGCAGACGGCGAAGATGGGCCCTGTGTGAAATTCGAATTCTCGACGAGACAAACGAGGGCGGGCCTGTCGGTGACGTTCGCAAATGATCTTACGAGCACATCTGACACATACACGCTGAACGAATGACCGCGTGGAGCGGTAGCCGAAGTCCGAAGTTAAAAATAATCCACAAGATAAATATATATATATATATATTTTTTTTTATATGTTGTGTTAGTTTATGCTTTCATGCACTGTATGTACATGATAAGGTCTCGCCGATTTGGGTATTTACAAGCGCGCCAATTTCTTAAGGTAATTGTTTAGTCACCGTTGCTATAAATATTATATAATATTAATAATTACCAGCACTGCTCAGTATAGCTGTATAAGAGATGTAACCAAGTAGATAGTTATCAGCCGCATTGATCTATACACATACTTTAAGTTAGGTTGGATTGGGGCACGCTCCAATCAATCAATTTAGTATATTTTAGAAAGGCGAATCAATGGAGACAAGGTGTCACGTTGTTCATTATATAGAAAAGTACACCGATTTTCACAAAGGACAATTCCAAATAATTATTCTCCACATATGGAGCAAAGAACGTGACCAGGTTTAAAAATGTTACCCATTTAGGATATTTAGACATTGGTAACGGGCAAAAAATTAGTTGCAATGTAAAATTGCCTTAAACACGTGCTCCCGTGCAAGGTGGGTTTCGGTACAGAAATGCTCCATGAGTGAATATGGAGTACATCGGACCATTAGCCCGGGAACAGATCTTGAAGTTAGGCTCATTCGAATGGAAAAACCACGTACTTTAGCCAAATTGTACAGTTCTTAGGTGACGACCTAAGCCGAGATACTATGACACGTTCCGGGAGGCACCAAAAATAATTCCAACATAAAAGATATATATGCATAATACAAATAGACTTGAAATTTACAAAAAAAAACATGACTTTGAATGGGCATACTTCACATGGATCCTCGCTCCGAGTGCGAAAGAACAGAATTCCTATACTTTCCGCAGCTTAAGGAAGGAATAGGTATTTTGGGCCAATAATTTCTAGTTTACGTATTTGTCAATTCAAAATGTCCCAGATGTGTATTCTTGAGGTTCTCAAAGAGACAACTGATAAACTGGTTACTTTATCTCGAGGAGCGAGTGGCGTAAAGGATAGTGTCATATGTCATATGCCAATGGCAGCGTATGGTTAGTGTCGAAGTCGTAGAATTACAGTTCTCTGCCATATCCGCAAGTTGAGCGGAACTAAGATAATCAGCAGGCATGCTCGTATACAATATACATTTTGCCAGCACATCTACTACGGCTAACGACGAGACCCTCAGGGTACTTAACCGAGTACAGATATATTTTCACTAATGTGCTAGATTTTCACTAACGTTCAAGGTCGAACATTCAACGAGATTCCGTTCGATATTCAATTTTTAAAAGTTGGTTCGTAATAATACAGCGCACACTCTCTTGTTCCTCTCGCGAAGGAGCGATAATATCGCTGAAGGGCCTAAGCATAGAGTCATCCTCCCTCCAACACCGTCCATGTCCATAGTGCTCCACTGTGCGGACTATTCGGCTGAAGGCCAGAGAAAGCTTCCTGCCATATTCTGACAAGGCCGGTGTCGGCAAAGCGAGAATCCGACGAGCTTGGCAGGGGGCTCTTGCCTTGTCTATAGCTCTCGTTCGTGTAGCAGCAGCGCGTTCACTTTGTGTACGAAGGTGTAGGATACCCGAACCAGGCTGTCCTAGGCGCGAAATGATGGAGCATCCATTCGTGGCACTCTCTAAAGCTTTCCGTCCGTCCTTGCCGGGTTCGGTGGTAGCAGTCTCGGCCTGTTTCAGCCTACTCAGGAGGCCACCGCCTGCATTCTCCGAAGCTGACTGCCTTGCTCAGCTCGGCCGCCATTTGCGCAGGACGATATACGTAGACTAGTGGACGCGAGTAGGAGGCGACTAGGGAAGCAGTTACGGCTCGCCTCGGTGCTTGGCCGACAAACAGATTGAGATGTTTAGCCAGTCGCGTAGAGGCACGCTAGAAGTCTCACTTATCAGCGAGCGTACGTTGGTTGGATTCAGTAAACGAGAGCGTTCCCCAGTCAAGGACGAAACGAAATGAAACATGAGAGATAGAATGGACCCAACTCGTCCGAATTAACGGTTAGCAGGATGTCAGGGAAATGCGGGTCTTGTGAGGCAATCGCCGAAGGCTGTGTGTGTGTTACAAGGGTGAGGTATGTCCCAACTGTCTATGGATATATGTTTGTGAAGCTATCCAAGCTGCAACTTCGTCTTATCCTTCTTGCAACACCGTATCGATCGACTTACCGGCACAAAACGGAGCAACTTACTGGATGGAGCCCACACATAATTCCCAAACTGAAACACAGTCCTGGGAGAAAAAGCTTCATAATATATCCTGTAGGATGATGGCTAGGAGATAGCGAAATCATTAGCTTATACCTAGCTGATGCGATTCTTGTTGTTGCGCGTTGAAAAGCTGACACAATTTTCGAGAACTTATGCCAACACCCATGCAACAATATATTCTAGTGAGATCCACTGTCAAGGACTCGGTGAATCAACAATGAAGTCCCACTAGGTGTTAGGTGTTCACATTAACCTTTAGGTGTTAGCTGTTATATTCATCGACCGATTGGCTGATTGAAAATTGATGCGATTTTGGAAGAAATACATCATCTGTTCAACTTGTTGTCCTTAAATAAGCCATAGGAAACATTTAATAAAGCGACGAATGATGGACGATAGGTATTCCCAATATTTTAGCCTCTTTTAAGGGCATTTTTTTACCGCAGCCACGGGTACGTTAACACTGGCTCGCCTATCCATTAGCAAACAACACGGTGATCAGCAAACAACAACAGAAGATCAAAGGCAATCAAACTGCAGGCAAGGTAGTCATATCTCCGCCCTACTTCAGCATTTTGAAGATTCTTTTTTGTTTTATGTATAACCGATAGTTGAAGGACCCACAATGGCCGGAAGCACACATTCAGTTCGGACAACTGGTATTCATAGAATATATATATATATATATATATATATTATATAATATGTTGTCGACCGCCGGCTAAAGCATTTGTGGCTATCAGCCGTTGATGCTTAATCAAATAGGAGTTCAGCTGGCTGTTCCTGGCTTCGTAAAAATGCCTTTGATCCGTTTAGTTTCCGATGGCCCCCGAAGGGCCACCGAGACGAAAGAATAATTATGCACTTCTTTTGTCATTACACGCTGCTTTGTTTACAAGTGTCCCACACTGCGTAGCCGTTGCCTCTTACTTGCTATTGTTAATTACATTTCCTTCTAACCGACATGGCAAATAGAGAGTGGTCTCCTCGTTTATTTTTAATTCCGATGATTGTATCTCCAGAGGCCGGGCCTTTGTAACATGTGAAGTCGGATCAAGCTGCGGAAGATACGTTCGAAAGAATAATCATTGCCACATCACCGAGTATCGGATAGTGATTTGCCCGAAATATTTTGTCTCAGGAGACCTTCAAAGTGAATGGGGCCTCTCCTTGACCTTCAAAAAAGGTCGCGAGTTCGGCAGCGTAAAGTGTGCATCCTTCCGTTTGCCGTATAGCTAGATCGAGTTCGTCATTGGACACATTTGCCAACAAGCGAAACCGGGCACCTTGATTCTGCTCTTGAAGATCGCTTTCAGATTGGAAGCATTATGGCAGTCGTAATACTCTAGTGGTCGAAAAATCGGCTACGGTTCCGCAACAAAAAAACAGCCGGTATTCGAACTCTTAGTAAACCCGGGCCAGCAGGCACCTCGGGTAACTACTTGACTGTCAACTCATCATATAGTCGTGTTTCGGTTGAAGTGGTAAGGTGTGCTTTGCGGAGAGAAAAAAAGGTGGCGAAAACCCGCAGTGAATGAAATTTTCACATTTTACGCTTTCTCGAAAGCCAGTCCGTTGCTGGAATTAGTTGGTCACTGGTGGAAATGTTAGGCATATCCTCCGAAAATGAACAAACCGTGCAACATTATGCCAGCGATTTGTACGAGGAGATTCTCTTATATAACAAAAACTACAAAGAAGAGGACCCCTTCAGTTTCTGTACCCACGAACGGATCCCAGGGGTGTGTTTACCTTTTGGCTAATGCAACGCTTGGACCCTGAGTTATCCGGTGGAGAAAATTGACACCTCTCGGAGTACGGCTATTAAAGTTAGCGCTACTGTGGATACATTCGATGAAAATGGCACTTATGAATATTTACCCTTGTTGAAACAACAAGGTTGGCGTCTCTATGGAGCTGTGACCACAAACAAGCTTATATATCTACGTATATTTTACCGAGTTTTTGCATCTGAAAAATTTACTCTATTCTGTTATAGAAGGGATACAGCTGAGAGTATGCTATGGAAAAATCATTTCGGCCCATGTTGGGCGATGTCGACTAGCCTTACAAACAAGTCAGCCTGTCAGAGTATTTGTGGCTGGCGACAGTCAATTCAGACGCAATTTTGTTATCTAATTATTGGGCCGTTACCTTTAAACGACGGGCTATCGGTCAGGCAAGTCTTGACGGGTCCGGGCTTTCGAGTCTGTACTGGAGCCCGGCGCAGGCTTTTCTTGAACCGGCACCTATACCTTCGGCACGCCTCCTGCAATCCGACAGCCTCGCGTTCTGCGACATCTCCACCTTGGCCAAGTACACTTTGGCGGGTCGTAGCCTCTCGCAGCCAGGTCCTTTTCTCTCCACTTCTCTCGTCAGAGATTGACAAGCTGGCGGCCCACGGTCGGGGTCACAGCGACGGCCAATTAAACTGTAAGAAATTCTTGTTACATGATAGTACATGCCCGGACTATCTATTTTATGGCATAATGTATATTTTTTTGGGAAATACCCGGATTTTGTTCATCACCAGGCTTGCCACCAGCGATAGTCAAGGTCGGCAGGCCCACACGAAAATCTGCTCCCCAAGATCCATCTAGATACAAGCAGAAAAAGAGAGGTCTGCTATTTGTCAAGCGAGGATGACTTCGACTGTTCTCGTAGTCATGCTAAGGCGCCTTCTGGGGAAATCCAATTAGGTTCACCGATGGTGTAGAGCAGATCAATAGCTTGATATACAAGGTTTTACCCACTCTCCGGTGTGGCGGAACAATTGCGTATAATTATCCGCCTTGGCAGAAGGCATACTTATATTTAAGCACTTCCACTAAACAATTTGACGTTTGTTGTCACATTATTATAGCCGAATTATTATCTGTTTAATCTTGGCTCAAGGATGAGGTCTTCGACGGGTGGAAGGCGATTTTGCTCAGAAAGACATATAGTTTAAAGAGATATAAACCATTCGGGAGCTTACGTTGCTGGTGGATATCGACGAGAAGGTTCACCTTTTACCAAGAGTAATCCGAAAACGTTTTTAACTCAAAATTTAAACTGGTAACCGGTTTCAAACAATGGAACTCATGCATGACCTGGTGTCTAAATATAGGAAAGGTGTAAGCTAGTAAACCAGTTTGCGAGTTGGTTATATATATATATATATTTTTTTTTTTATGACGGCGAATGCTCATGCAGACCAGGCTTCACAACTAAGGTATTTGCCTATATATATATATATATATATATATATAAGGGGCCTCAAATGGATAGCTTTCTGCGCAAAAGCCCCGATGTCGATTTCGACTCGTGCTGCAATTACAGAAAGTACATGGCAATATTTGCCAAATGCGCCCCCATAGCCAGCTCCACTTGTTGCTCTAACTTGAAAGAAATTTACAAAAGAGAATATTTATTCTTGATGCAAAACAAGGCCATTTCCTCGATTTCAGCCAAAGCGAACTTTGATCCTCTTCGACGAAAACACTTCATATGCCGACCTGATTCTTAAACTCGTACATGATAACGTTATTTCCAACTTGCAAGTCATAAACATAGTATTTTACTGCTACTTTTGTGTGCTTAACTATCTTGTAATTGTCCCCTGGATGGTCTAGTGGTGAGCGTCTTAGACTACTAGACCGGAGGGACACGTGTGTGTTGGGTTCAAATCCTGTCAGACGCGGAGAATCCTTGGAGTTCTTTATCATCTTTCTTTATCTGAAGATTCTTGTCAGGTACGAGTAAGGAAGAGAATAAGCAAAGGTGGCCCCGACAGGTCCTCATAGTAATACCTAAAGGTTAAGAGCTGAGGCCTGTCAGATAGGGGAACAGCTGAGGGTCAGCTCGAAAAAAAAACTATCTTGTAATTAATTTCCATCATACTAATCGCGCTTCAAAGCAGGGTGGAAAACATATGCTTCAGCATAGCTATGGTAGATCACAAGTAAGAATGACTGGTATATATATACATATATATATACAGTGCTGTGCATAAGCTTAACGCACCCCCTATATTTCAACAAATCGTTACAAAGAATACACATTTGAGACATTTATTCTGTATCCGATTAATGTGCGTGTCAAATAACATACGCACCACAAAGAACAGCGCATATGACGGCGCACACAGCTTGCTACAATGAAATGTGTCATATTTCGGTTGTGCAGTACCGTGAGGCCCACCCTTGCTAATTATGACGTCAAAAACTCGGTTTGGCATACTATCAACAAGATTTAGCAGGATCTGGTCGCTGACACCTCCCCAGGCCTCCAACAGCGCCTCTCGTAATGCTTCCGCGGATGTATACTGTCGATTCGACTCATATATCCGTCGGACAAGAATGCCCCAGAGGCTCTCCATCGGATTGAGATAAGAAGAACATGCTGGCCACTTTAGGGTTTCAATGTCATGCCGTCCTAACCACGCACGTGTACTAGCGCTGACCTGAATTGAAGCGTTATCTTGTTAGAAAACAATTGGCAGTCTTTGAAATCTGCTACTAAATGGTAGTAGGTTGTTGGTCAACGTCTGCTGATAGTCCTTGATATTCATTCAGGATGAGATTAAAGCGAATCCAAGTTTGTAAAGCTCCCCAACCCATAAAGCACGCTCCGCCGAACATGTGCTTCGAGAAGTACCGCGACTCTCTACGTACATCATGCCAGTAACCGTTAACTCCATCTAGCCCATCCAATTTTAACTTCTTCTCGTCACTCAAGACGATTTGAAACAACATAGTACCTTTTAGATAGATGTGCACCCTTAGGATACTATTTAAAAAACGTTGCCCCAATATTCATCAATGTCCAGTCTCCGTCCCTATTGTTGCGGGCGAAGTTTAGTTGGGCAGTTATGTGGCGTTGTTGAAGACGAGGTCTTGTTTTCATTTGCGCCCGTATGATATGCGGATAACGCTTAATTGTCTTTAAAACTGTTGACCTATGAACCTGAAGGTATAACCCTTGCCCGATTGCTTCACAACTTATGCCCATATTCGAGGCCAATCGACAGATATGCATGGTAGTTCGCTGTCTGTACTTTCGTGGACGTCCTTTGGACTTACTAGTACCATACATCGACAGACTGCGTAAATAATTTTGCACTACGTGACGATTTCTGCCAATTTCTCTGGCAATTGCAGCCTGGGTCTTTCCTGCTCGGTATAAAGCAGTAATATCTGCTTTCTCTGCATCAGTAAGGCTCGAAGCGTGTCCCATGACTGCAGTACAGCTTGAATGCTCAACACAAACTGGATGAATTCAGCGAGAACACTCGATAACTGAGGGTGCGTTATCCTTTTGTACAGGCGAAAAATGACACATTTCATTGTAGCAAGCTGTGTGCGCCGTCATATGCGCTGTTCTTTGTGGTGTGTATGTTATTTTACACATACATTAATCTGATACAGAATAAATGCCTCAAATGTGTATTCTTTGTATAGATTTGTTGAAATATAGGGGTGCGTTAAGCTTATGCACAGCACTGTATATGTCCAGCCGAGCGTTGTTGACGTATACTCTATTTCGCGTTAGCTCTAAGCGTTAACATTGAATTTGAACAGCGAAGCTTAACAATGGTAACATTTTGCCTTTAATCTTCTATAGACAGACTCAGATCTTAGCTTGCTCTTCTATCCTTAGCCATCTGGATATAACTGCGGGCCAACTTATGATGATACTCTTAATATACTAGATGCCGTAGACAGAATCAGTAATGTTGATTTACTCTGTGTTTCAGTATATACCATAATTAGTGAATTAGCAGTCTCCAATGCTTCCGGCGCAACGTTTCAACAGGTTCGCGGGAATTACTCATCACAGCCTTTGGTAGATAATGTTATTATTATCCTTATTCAATTACCGAATACTCTATTGCGTGAAGCAGGCTGTTTAAACCGACTACGTTATCGTGTTGAATAAGAAAATATGTGAACATCCACTTAAGAAGTCCACATAGATGGTCATCCACTGATGTGGAATGAATTCAATTGGACTGTCACATCTGCTGCTCGTCGCAGCAATGTCACAGAAGTATGTTTTAACTTTGAAGAGAATTTGCTTATTCAAGCGTAACCACACCCCTCTTCGGGGTCACAGCGTACTGCGCTCATCTCCGGCGGTTCAACAATGGACTGGACTCATTTAGGACAATAAATATAGACATCATATGAACACCAAATATCCGCCCCAATATTCATTCTGGACGTCCCTCTGTCTCAGTCAGAAATCAAATGCCGACCACCGGGCATCGTATTCGCGTTGGTATTCCAATGGGAGAGTATTTCATTTTTGTTCGTTTTTGTCCTTCGCTCTTGTCGACGATTCCAGCCCCTGGCTCCGAAGGAAAAAATTATTTACGTCTTCCTATGCCGCGCGCGAAGAAACCGTGTAAAAGTGAACGTTCATCCTGCTTGTAAGCTAATCAGTTTTCCAGAGCGCTGCCTGAAAAACGGTGCTGCGCCTGCCACGGCACAGGACGGACAGGATGAGCGGAGACGGGAGAATATGAACGATGAAGGTCTTCGGAGACTGCCCTCTGTTGAACCTTACCCATCCATGATTGCATTTTCGTGTTCTAGCTCGGGCCGAGGGCCAAAGGACGTCGGGCCAAAGGCTAAGGCGTGCTCTCTGGGGTCGTTCGTGCTGAATCTGGCGCTCGGCCTTTCGGCTATCCACGACGAACGTCAGCCGGGCAAGTCCTCACCTTCGAGCCCTCGGCACAATCTATGAACAGGCGTATGGCCGAATCGCTTCTCTGATGGGAAGCATCCCATTGTACCCATTTCTGTGCATGACCTTCGGTAGTCGAAACCCACACGGCTTGGGGGTGCACGAACTCAATCAGCCGGCGCGAAGCGAGCGTTCGCGTTCTTGCCTTTCCATTGAACGTGTGCCGTTGTTAGCGTGCAGTGTACATTGGTCTTCCCATATATAAATATATATGCATGTACCAGCATTAACTCGCACACGGCTGGTCCTCTAGATATCGTTGTGCTGATAAACCCGTCACCATCTGCACGTGGCGTATTCGTGTCGTCATAGCGAATGAAACCGATGATGGGGTGTCCGACCAGAATTGATTAGTGAGGCGTACTCTAAGGAGATCCGCTAAGCATTCATGTTCAGAGATTCCTTGGTACCACCTTGCATTGGGTCTCCTATGTAGAGACGTCAAGACGCCCACTGACATAATCAACATCTCGTAAGCGGCAATGTGATAATGGATCAATTAAATGAGCAGTATGAATTGAATAGAAACGTTCGCGTTTAAATAGTTGATAGGGTTTGTTTCCTGGACGACACCAACGAATTTCCTCGGGTATACAGTACTATGTTTACACATTTCGTATATGTGCTTCACGAAGTCGGGCGATCATTATTATGACTCGAACGTACTGTCATATGGGTACATCATGTACACCTGACCTATTCATGTTACATGAGATATGACACATCCATACGCCTGAGTTGACAGAAACACTTGCAGATCACTATAGAGCCAAACCAGTGCCTCTGGCCGTCGTCAACGCCGGCAGTTGCACTACAGTTAAGAGCCATAGAGACATATGTAATAGACGTGGACGTGTCTGATGCCAACCAACGAGATGTATTTATTTTATTGTTGTCGCCGTAGCCACTAGATCTTGCCCCTGTGTTTGTGTTGGCGATTTTCGGCGGCACTCTCTCGGCCTGATTAGATCAAACGAACAGGAAGAAACTCAAATATAGTTTCGTTTCGTCGACCCCGAAATCACTCCCGAAGTTTTTTCAGTTGCCTTTTTGCCCAGCAATCTCTACCAATTCGTTAAGAGTGCAATAAATAATAGCATCGGTCAGGTCATTGCATGTGCTTTCCGTCACTTTGATATGCTCGCGGAATTGTTTCAGAAATCATTGACTTTTCGTCTATCTGCAAATGTCATGATCAGAATTCGATTAGCCGATCTGTGGTGCCATCTCAGAGCCCTCGAAGGAAGGCACAGAATAAGTGCTCTGTATTGAATCTGAGTCTGACAGATCCAATTCGTGTGAGCGGACTACCATTTCATTAATTGGATGGTGAGCTAATTTCGCCAAATGTGTGCACACCCATCGAAGATCCGTGCACTCATGGCTCGGACATACATTATATGTATCTATGTATGTCTGTCTGTCTGTCTATAGCTGGAATATCGCGTAAAAGCATGAGCAAAAACAAGTCTTACTATGCCATAGCTCGCTTGTCCCTTCGCAAGCGGTGTGGCATGTTGGCGGGGCAATGACTACATCGGCGGCGTCTCTGGACATCACGGGTCTGCATTACTTTCTGTAATAGGCAATAACTCAATATGCATCCTCTTCAACAGGACGGGACGGGCTGTTGAGAGAGCGACCTTGTCGTCTTCAGGCGTGCGTCCGTCAGGCGCCTCCTACTTGCCAATCTCGGTGATTGAAAATGGCGACTGTGCACTTATTTGCCCGAGCGGCGATATGGGAGGATACCGGGTGGCCATTTGGCCCAACATCACGGAACACTGTGCTGACCTATACTTCAAGGTGCGCTAGCTTTGCAAAGGGATTCACTCGGACTCGGTTAGTGTTGTAGAACAAGGAAAGGGAGCTGAACTGAGATCGGTAAGGTAACCGAGTGGCGGCTAGATTGAGCTCAGTAGACATTAGTTAAGCTTAGATAGGCCCGGTGGCGTGGTTTATTCGCGTGAGCCTTCGAATTGGAGGAGACACGTAGATGCACAGGTTCGATCCTCACACATTTGCATTTAAAGGGATTGTCCGCTTCATGAAGCAATGCCGAAAGCAGTTTCGTCGACATTAAATTTATTGGCTGTGAGTCAGCCCGAAAAATATCCCAATTTACAATCGTACAAGATGCACATTAAGATCATCACCTCCAGGTTGGTCAGTTACGGGATCTACTGTATCCAACCGGTGATTAATTCTAGCCAAAGACTGTCGATGTTGTCAACAGCGAAGCCACGTTATCCCTCTGTGCCACAGCGGACAACTGTTAAGAAAGGTAGCCGTCGGCCTGCCGGTTCCCACATGATTCGCGAAGATCAGTGCCTCAAATCCGCCATGAAATCGATGACAAGGTATTACGGTCCACTCAATGTCTCATATTGGAATGGACAAACAACCGTAGTTATCTTGGAAAGGCAGTTTCGGGGCTTGCTTCTTTTCTGTTCGAAATTATTATTTTGTGCAATTGCCAGACCATGTTGTAATGTAATTGAGCTCGGCACACACCGAGAGATAATTTCCTTGTTGTAGCCTAAATAGTAGTGTTAAATTATGTAATTAACTTGTATGTGTATATGTGTACGTATATAACGTAACTGAGGGAACACTCCAACTTCAATTTGCAGATTATTCCGTGAATAATCTAGTATATAAACGATGTTAACCATTTTTTTCTCGGCGTCCACGATTGCGTCGGTCCCTCCAGGGTGATATGATTATGACAAATAAATCTGGCCTTGATACTAAAAGAATAATAGTCTCCAATAACGTTAAATGTTGGCTGAGAGTCAGCCCGAAAAAGTTTATGTTTTTAGTCTCCAAATAAGGATTGAGATATCAAAAGATCCCAGATACCAGAAATGTATATATACGGTACAAAAGACACTTACTACCCCTTTTAATTGCCCAGTCAATCCGCCATACAACATAGCGTGTTCATTACCTTAAACCATTCGGCACCCGGTCATAACATTGGCGACGAGGTACGAATCGGGCTAAACTAAAAAAAAATAAGGACTCCTTAAAAGAAATATACTAAATATAGTATATATAGTATACTGCAGCACGTATCATAACACAGGGAGAACATGTTATCAATTGTCACGACTTTTCCGTAAATTATCGAAGAAGAAAGTGAACGTAATTGTATGCCAGCGTCGTGCAAATAGTAGCCGCAAGAGAGGATGAGGGCCATTCTTGACTGTCGAACGTTGATCAGCAAACTGAGTTCGTCGACGTCGCTAAGATGGTCCCGGCGCGCTGACATAGGCCTCGCTTCGATAAGCACTTTGGCTTCGAAGAGCCGAGTGAGCCAAGCTCATAATACGCTCCAATGCGGGTAGGCACCCTTGATGATGACGGCTGTCACCTCATTCTCGATGGAGCCCGCTGGTGAACTACTGGCCAAGGAAATATTATCATAATTGAGCGTTGTCCTTCTCGTCCTCACAACAGAGACCTTTTTGTTCAGCTGCTATAGGCGTCACCAGCACTTCCAGCGGAGGGCAGAGTCGTTCCGACTTCGTTGAAATGCGAGTCATCTTGTCTACAGATATTGGGGATCATTTCCCACACATCAGTGTCATTCAAGGCAATAATAATTCAATTAGTACTAAAAGGAAATTTTTAGCTGGGCTGGCGCCTACCCAACATTTTACCTCCACGGTAAAATGCTTTCAGCATTGTTTCATAAGACGGACCCCTTAAACGCAAATGTGCAACGGCGGGCATCGAATCCGCGTCTTACCCTACTAAAAGGCGCACAGAAACACACCATGCTAGCAGGCTCGACAATTCAATTATTACTACTAGTCAATATCGTGTACTCTTATATATATATATGCTGACAAAGGCGTGACCTAATTCCCATTACAATATACAATTTGTATCGTGCCAAGTTCGTTTAACTCCGTATCTCGCCAAATTCTCCCTCAGGCTGTGTCAGCCGTGTGACGCAACCTGACGCCCTCGTCGCCTTCATTTTCTCAGGTACTGCTGGCATTGTTTGCCTATTTGAATTTCGGCTGCGCGTTCCACTTCCTTTTCGTCGCTCGACGGGGGACCGCTAGTGGAACGGTTTATTGTTCAATTTATGTCGCTCCCGCCCCGATGCCCTTCCCCTCCTCCCCCACGCGCACACCCAGACGCCCGCAGACAACGAAGTCCACAGCCAGCATCGGCTGAGAAGTTTCGATTGAGAGCGAGATGTTGGCGGCAAGTTGGTTTCCTGGTGGAGCCGAGAGGAGCTGGAATGTTTACTGATGACATCATCGCCGGAAGTGCGACCGGAAGTCGCGCCACAGGCGTCTACGAAATCCCAAGTGGCGGCTGGGCGCGACGGCGAGAATGAAAAAGGGAGCAGGCGAACAAGAGATAAAGGGGCGAGTGCAAGACGACGACGCGACCGCCGGACCAGACCGTCGACGTGACCCGCTTGAGGGCTTAAAAGTGCACTGAGGAGGTGGCCTGCTGCTGCTGCCGCCGCCGCCGCCACTACCACTACCACTACGACCGTCATCGTCTTCGGCCTGATTCGATTTGGCCTGACTTGCCGCAAGCCAGATAGTGCCGGATAGATCGTTCATTCTTTCCTCGATGCCTCTGTCTTCTTCTCTTATTGCTATTTCTGTTCCGAGCGTGAATTCGGGGCAACGCTATCGTTCCGTGGTGATCAACGCCCCTCGGTGTGATGATCTCTGAGGAAGAAAGTTCGATCGGCGGGGTCCCGATGCCCCACCAGCCACAGTTCCCATAGTCCGTCGCGCACAGCCAGGACTGACCCGAAAAGAAGCCTAATAGGTCAAATGCAAAGGCATCTATCAGAGCATTTGAATCGGTTATATGCGACTGCTGATAATGGCGCCGCTGCGAGACGTCTGAACCAGGGCGTCGTGGCTTTAGTCACATAATCATTCGCTCGCTTCAATACTTAAGGGATCCCTTCGATTTCTCCGATCCTTCCTGACACTGCGGAGGCCGCCAGTAACGAATCGTATCTGTTGTTCAGCTGGCCAATTAATATGTTGCTTGAGTGTCTTAGCGATCAGGGTGAAAGGTGATAATGTGACGGTAGAAATGTTAACGTTAGGCGAAACCACATCTTTGAGTGGAAAGATCTGCGAGACAAGGATCCAATGACCAAGAGTACACATCGTGTGTGATGAGGTCCGCGAGTGAAAAGTAATATCATTTATTTCCGATCGTTGTCTTGAATAGAGACGGGAAAGGCAGAGGTATTCTTGTATTTTTACGACAACTACAAATCCAGTACTTTTTGCCCCCCCCCCCCGCCCCCCGAAGCATTGCCTATGCTGACAATTCAAGGAAGACTACCAACGATTCTCTTTTTTAATTACTTTATTTGGAATATTTCTTTTTTATACAATTCTAGATATTATGCAAACAAAAAGACGACTTATTATGGGATTTCCTAATGATTCGGTATAGTTCTCTTCGTTCATTTTACGAAGTAGATACATTTTCGTTGAAATTCAACAACAAAAAGAATTCCCGCTCACAGTACCCTGGCCTCGCGTCGAATACATTCGTGCTTCTAGAGGTGTGTGCCCTTCTCTCTGAAACACAAAAGCCGCTTCATCGGGCTCCAGCAAGCCGAAGAGTAACGCACTTTCAACGTTAGCCGTTTGCCGCGAACAATTAGAGCGTACACTTAACTCCTATGCATTATACCTCTACCTACTGTTAAATGGGTGTCTTTCTGCATCATATATATTATTATATATATATATATATATATATATATATATATATATATGATTGGATGTAAATGAACGAAACATAAGAAATAAGCCAAATAAAATAATGTATTCAAAATTGCAAAAAATATATACTATATATTTCGGCAAAACATGAAAACTAGGTCCCGATTCGCTTTTCGCTCGAAAAATTGTATTCGCTCATCTCGAACACCCAGTGAGAACATATGGCAACTCATATATATATATAAATATGGGGCGTATTAGGAAAAAATGTTCGAAATTTCTCGACTGAGGCGATTTTGAAGACATCAGAGTGAAGTCTTGTAGTAGGAAAAGGAGCTATCGTATTTCGCCTATCATAAAGCGCAATTAGTCAAACCTCGAAAAATATACACTATAAATATATACTTCTCTTTTTTTTTTTTTTTTTCGAGCTGACCCTTAGCTGTTCGTCTATTTGACGGGCCTCAGCTCTTAAATAAATATATACTGGTTCATTATCCGTGGATATATATATATATATATATGAATTGATTGAGACGTCTGTATATATTTATCTCCGATTGTAAGTGATACGAAATAGAGCGCTCGTGTGGTTCGACGTTGATGGCGGCAGCGTCGGTGGTAGTAGATCGTACATCCAAAGTTCTTCCAAACTCAATTCCGCCTTTTATCGAAAGAGGCAGTCGAGAAACCCACAGTCTCGATCGCTTCTCCTGGTCTGGCCATTGCGATAGAACGAGGGTGGAAATCGTTAGACGGGGCCTGCTATTTCCTTATGATATTTTGTGGAAAGTTTAAAAGCTACCCCGACAGCGACGATACGGTAAACGAACTTAGTGCACTGGCTATTACCGTAAGCCATGGTGGATCAAGTTGCAGTATTTCGAGCTACACAAAAAGCCATGAATTGGATTGGCCTGGGACGAATGCGATAGAGAGAATAGAGGGGGGGAGAGACGGCGAGACCTTCCCGTAAGAGGAACGTACCTCGGAGGCAATAAGGCCACATCGTTAAATTTATAGACATAATTAAATACAACTTAAATACATCTCTTGTTAGTTGACCTGTGTCTTACATACACACATACATATAAATAACATTTGCTGTTTATTTCCGGAACTGCAATTTTACGATGCTTATGTTCTCGATTAAAAAATAGGGTAAAAGTAAGAGTGTATTATCACCAAATTGTTCATGCAATTACGATTTCACAATTATAATAGATTATTCTGTCAACAGATATATACATTCACTCAAATTATTTACAATTCATAATATTCAGGTTATTTAATTCACACAATTATATAACATTATAACTGCAATCTTTTCTTTATCTCCTTGGCAAACTTCCTGGTAGAGGTGAGCTCCCTAACCTCCTTCGGGAGCGAGCTCCAAAGCAACGGCATCTGATAAGCCAGAGACTGGCAAGTTGTTACCCTGACGGCTGTAGGTAGTACAAACTCTGTTGCCCCCATGTATATATATATATATATATATATGTGTACAGCCTGGAGAATATGCTTTATGATTCGTATCTTTCGTAATAAATATTTTATGTCAATCATTATGAAATGACAACGTATGATTGGTTTTACAAAATTAATTTGGAGAAATCCGAACAAATGCAGAGTGCGCCTATCACATATTGACCAGTATCATGTGAATGGGCGATACACACTTTCGATCGCTCGTGGCAATCGAACCCTGGCGGTTACCTTTCGACACGTCGAACTGGGCGCCCTGCATTATCTCTCACAGAGGAGATCATCGTAAGCCAGATTATAGCTCGGAGCAGATCACGCGTCACGGATTGTATTAAATTATAATACCAAAATGAACTTGCCGGGTGTTAGCTCGGGCCAAAAGAAAAAAGGAGAAAATATCACCGATGCCAAATAGTGACGTTATTTACGCGAGTCAATTAGTGTGCTCAAGTAACGGAGCGAAGCATCGAATCGGAAGCTTTTTAAATGGACAGTTTTGTGCAGCACTTTTTTTTTTGTCGGAAAATGTACCCTAATTTTCTACTCATTTTTTCTATTTAGCCCATCCGCCCGATGTCAATCGCTGCTTCAGCTATAGTTCGCAGTGCTTTCTGCAGTGCACATGGCGGTACAGTGTTTTAGCAGTATGGAATCGTCAGGTTCTTTCCTTTTTCGTGCAGACGTTTCGAGGTAGGAGAATATATATGTTTTTTTTTGCGTTTCATCCGGTTTGTTGCAACCCCCATCGCATTCGCCCGGGCGTTTAATGGCAAGTGCACACATCGCTGGTAGATAACTCTGATTCGCGTTGGGGGATCGTGTGAATTCCCATACATGCTCGTATGTTTGTCTCGACGGAGGTCGGAATGCCGCGAAGTTTCGAGCTGCCTACGAACTCCCTCTCGCTTGCATCGCTTATTTCTGTCATAATGACACAGTGTGTCCCGCATTTTTGGTCGCCCACGCATTAATTAATCTTGTGTTTAGTTCCAACTCCGCGATCATTAACCGCGTTGCATTAATCAACATCATAAACAGCGTTGTCTAACAGCCTTGTCAGCTTATACATATATATATATATATATATATATATATATATATATGGTTTTGTTTTCAATTCCATGCACTCGAAGGCGTCAAAGCTGTGTCCAGTTTAGAAGAAAGTAAATATTTTATGTTCGGCTAGCTCAAACGAAGAAAGGCGCCGTGTTATCACCATATGAATGACAAGATGTAGAATGTCAGGCACCATTGATCTTTACTTTGTGGATCCTATACATGAGGATATAACATTTACGCTTGTGTTGTCAGAGTGTAACGAGTCCACGCAGATTATGACGAGATAAGTGAGATGAACCTGCTAGATATTCGATTCACTTCATCGATAATCTCCGCTGCGCAAATATGATACATCTATTAGTTTAGGCATAATTCCCTCTAACCACCTGAAGTAAGGAAGAGAATAAGCAAAGGTGGCCCCGACAGGCTCATAGTAATACCTAAAAGGTTAAGAGCTGAGGCCTGTCGCATAGGGGAACAGCTGAGGGTCAGCTGGAAAAAACAAAAAAAAACACCTGAAGTTGTCGCTGTCTGTTGCCATCGAAACGGCTGGTGGGCCTCGCGTCATTTATTTCATTGAATAATGGGCCAGTTTTTGAAAGGTACAATAAATACATGTCGGTCAGGAGTCGGTCAAGAGAAATCGCTAAGCTGGCCCGATTTTTAATAAATCGACCCCATTAACGAGCAGCTCGATTTGTTTCGTTCTGCACCTTGTCTTCGGGTATACTGCGTTGCGAACGCCGAAATATCAAAGTAGCCCTCCACCCAGCATGCACTAAACCGATAGCGGATGTTACCCGCAGCTGCAAAGCCGATATCCATATTATTTATATTGATTTATTTGTCTGCAGCCAACATCGACGCAGCCGATACCCTGACAGCACTGGTTGCTATCCTTGTCTATGTCTCAACGAGAATATACGGCAAAAGCAAAATGATATAGCAATATAATTTTCTTCCGTGGGTCCGTGGGCCACGATATCAAATCCGGTGGTGCAGCGGAAACCTCTCGAGGTCGATGCTTCGATGATGGGTTCGCTGTCCGTTGGCTGATTATTATGCATACGACTAGTCTGCGCGGTTGAGAGGAACGCGGTGGAGGAGACATTAGTCTACGTTGAAGATAGCGCCTTGCAACAATTTAGGTAGAAATGATCAAACCAATGTTGGCGTGTCCCACAACAATAGCATCAACTTGACGTCGAATCTATATAGCATTGCCTATATATAAAAATCCACAAAGATTGTACTTGTTTGCTCAACTCTGAACCCACGAGAATAGCGAGTGGCTGGCCGTGTTAGATTTGCTAGAGTGCAGTTTCTGGCCAAACGCGGTTGTCACTTCTCAGCATCGGTTTCCTTATAGATTTTCTTTACCTGCACGGTAGCTCAATTGTTTTTTGTTTTTGCTTTGTGAAGGGGAATAGAGCACACTGTAACGCGCTGTCACTAGCTGCGCGATCAGTCTACTGGGTCGCTGCGTTTAGAGAAGTGTGCTGCTACCCGGCCCCGACGGCTCCCGCTCAGGGGACAACCACCAGCAGCCACTGACACATGCCTCACTTCTAACTCTTGAGCTTCAATTTCCACCGGCCCGTATCTTCACGTAACAGTATTGCCACGAAGCGATGGGGGTCTTGGCGTGCCGCTGACGGATTAGCTGGCGGTGCCGGCCTTCAAGCAGTATTATCTGTGTGCTTGACCATAATTCTCGTAAGCCGGGCCTTCCCTTATCTTTCGTTTTCTCTGAGAATCATCTTCCCAAGGTTCTTTCCTTGGTCCCATTGATGTTAGTTCTCGCAAATGAATTTGTTTTGCCTTTACGTGGGCTAGCACGGCAGGTAAAAGTAAAATTGCGTTTTTTATATTTTAATTTTCAAAGTCTGCCTTACAATGAACACGTAAGCCTGGGAGGACCTTGACAGTCCTGAGCAGGTCGCTTTAGAGATTTCCGTGAACTTGTGGGCGCTTATCCGTATAGACGTGTTAGCGCGAGAAATGTCTAGAGCAAAAATAAAGACCTTACTGAGGCTACAGTGGGGGAACTGCTAATTATGTTAGATCGTACGATGCGTGCTCCTTTTTCCTTTCGTTCTTATAGCTTACTCTCAGTACAGCCGGGTAGCATTGCTTCGAGAACCTGTCATGTCGACCGTACTGGACTTATCTGGGTTATGTAACAGCGGGAAATGTCTCACCGAAACCCCGATTTCGAAGCGGCGAGCACAGATCGTGCTGCTCTTCGTGGTCCCCATCGCAATAGCACTCAGGGAGATCTGCACTAGCCACCCCGGCCACGCCGTCACGATACGCAGCCTGGTGCAACCTCAAGTCAGAGTATGCGAAGTGGTCGGTTACATATTAACCTATTGGCTATGACTGATAGCCTTTACATGGTACACATATACATATATCCACATCACTTCGGAGTTTACAGAGGCATTCCGAAGCACCTAAAAGCAAGTTCCTGGAAATTATTATTATTATCTTCATATTTACTTTTTTTTTTTAGAGGAGGAAATTTTCTTCAAACGCACGGTTACCACCAGAGACATTCCAATCTCCATGAAAGTGGGCCGATCCAGTGCAGGGTTGACGTGGATGACAAAACGCCTCTGCCTGCTAAAACCATCCTCTGCTGAGAGTGTATCTCTTCCCCAGAGTCGGCTTCACGCTTGGCATTACTTCGATCTCTGGGGAAGGTGTGTACTGGTCCGGCTAGTGTTCTATAGCCGGGTGCCTTAGTCTCCTATGACTATTGTGGCTTCCGTGTTGGGGTCCTGCACGGAATCTTCATATTTACTAAGTACCTCCAACTGTACACTTATGAGGTGCGAACGTATAAACGACAATGTGCTCAAGAGTCAAGAGGCGAGAGCTCGCAGGGGGATGATGAGAAATACTCATCTTGGGTCGGGTCTATAACTAGGAGTCTGTGCGTGTGGAACAAAAACCAATCTCACACAGCAAGAGACCAAAATTATGAAATCTCTCATGAGCCGAGTAGTCTTGTGTGCCACCGCAGACCTCTAGAACGCTCAGTAACTCCCGAGATGTCCCCGTCAACAAAAAACAATAAACAGCAATAATCCACTTACTCCTACATATATTTGAGTGCTTAGATTGTACTGTAATTAAATTGATAGTGGTTGAAAACTAGCTAGGACATCCATGGGCAATATAAATATGAAAGGGGAGAAAACTATGAAGTAGCTTGATGCATGAAAACACCGTTTTATGCTGCTAAATTATTTTTGAAAGCATGCTAATTACACATGTTTGAATTGCCTGTCAACGACAGAGTTGAGACAACTGGACTATATATATATATATATAGGTGTGCTATATTTAAACAAATCGTTACAAAGAGTACACATTTGAGGCATTTATTCTGTATTTATTTAGATTAATGTACGTGTCAAATACCATACATACCACAAAGAACAGCGCATATGACGTCGCATGCAGCCTGCTACAATAAAATGTGTCATATGTTCGTTGTGCAAAATGATAACTCAGTTATCGAGTGTTCTCGCTGAATTAATTCGCGTTTTCTTGTGCTAATCAGTACCGCGTGGCCCCGCCCTTGCTAATTATAAAGTCAAAGACTTAGTTTGGTATTTATCAACGATATTTAGCATGATCTGGTCGCTGACACCTAGCCAGGCGTCCAACAACGCCTCTTTTAGTGCTTCCACGGGGGCTCCCTCCCGCATGGGAGGCGTGGGGAAGCGGGGTAGGTATTTCCGTTTTTCCTCATAAATGAAAAAAAGTGCTTCCACGGATGTTTATTGTCGATTCGACGCATATACTCGTCGGACAAGAATGCGCCAGAGGTTCTCCATCGGGTTGAGATCAGGAGAACATGCTGGCCACGCTGGGGTTTCAATGTCATGCCGTCCTAACTACGCAAGTGTGCTAGCGCTGACGAGAATTGAAGCGTTATCTTGTTGGAAAACAATTGGCAGTCGATGAAATCTGCTCCTAAACGGTAGTAGGTTGTTGGTCAACATCTGCTGATAGTCCTCGCTATTCATTCGAGATGAGATGAAAGCGAGTGGGAGCCTGCCAAGAAAGGTGAAAGCTCCCCAAACCATAACAGACCCGCGACCGAGGTTGCGTTTTGAGAAGTTCCGCGACACTTTACGTACATCATGCCAATAACCGTTAAGTCCATGTGGCCCGTCCAAATTAAACTTCTTTTCGTCACTGAAGATGATCTGAAACAACACAGTACCTTTTAGGTAGATGTGCACCCACAAGATACTCTTTAAAAATGTTGCCCCAATGCTCACCAATTTCCAGTCTCTGGCCATATTGTTGTGGGCGAAGTTTAGTCGGGTAGTTGTTGAAGACGCGGTCTTGTTTTCAATTGCCCCCGTATGATATGTGGATAACGCTTAATTGTCCTTAATACTGTTGATCTATGAACCTGAAGGGTTAACCCTTGTCTGATTGCTTCACAACCTATGGTAGAATTCGAGGCCAATCGACAGATGCGCATGGCAGTTCGCTGGTCAATCTTTCGTGGACGTCCTTTAGACTTATTAGTACCATACGTCGACGGACTGCTTAAATAATTTTGCACTACGCGACGACTTTTGCCAATTTCTCTGGCAATAG
The DNA here is from genome assembly GCA_019614645.1 of Stratiolaelaps scimitus. NCBI lineage: Eukaryota > Metazoa > Arthropoda > Arachnida > Mesostigmata > Laelapidae > Stratiolaelaps > Stratiolaelaps scimitus. Next base: position 522,051 of record JABWDB010000035.1, on the reverse strand, counting down.
AAGCCTGGGTCTTTCCCGCTCGGTTTACAGCAGTAATAACTGCTTCCTCTGCATCAGTAAGGCTCGAAGCGTGTCCTATGACTATAGTACAGTTTGAATGCTCAACACAAACTGGATCAATTCAGCGAGAACACTCGATAACTGAAGCTGCATTATCATTTTGCACAACCGAAATAGGACACATTTTATTGTAGCAGGCTGCATACGACATCATATGCACTGTTCTTTGTGGTGTGTATGTCATTTGACACGTACATTAATCTGATACAGAATAAATCCCTCAAATGTGTATTCTTTATAACGAGTTGTTGAAATATAGGGGTGCGTTAAGTTTATGCACAACACTGTATATATATATATATATATATATAATATTTGTGCAGGGCGCTACAGCATACTATCACTACGACTGAGCAAGTAACTATAATTCACCCGCAACACTTTGTGCATTACTTCTCTTCTCCGCCACATAAATAGGCCCCTACAAATTGCAGTAATCCTTCTTGCGTAACCAGCATGGCTAGCATCTCCCGTTATGTTGACCGCCGTAAGTGTCGTAGCTTGCAGTTTCACGAATATATGACTACATTGTGTCCGCTATTCCGCGTTCACTTGCGCGACACGCCAGTTCCGCCGCTGGTGACCGTTAAACAACCGAAACACATATGTGAAATAGGTATCCTTGACGAGAAACCTTCGAAGCTACTATGATCCACCTGCCACCACGTACCGAGGACAGTCCCGCTTGGGTCGTGTCGAGTTCTCCTTCCATGCAGAATAAGAACGTGGGGAAACAGGCTCGAAGGGATAACAGGCTCTCGGGCCCCCGATGCTCGAACAGCTCAAAACGGACAAGGGCCTGATGTGGCAGCTCTGCAACAGGACACAGTACACGCTACACCTCGTTGCGTTCGTTTTTTCTGTGCGGGTATTGTGTTATTGTTGAGGCTATTGTCGTCGTTGATATTCTACCCTGGCCCAGGCCCCTGGATGGGGGCTACTCGGTCGCAGGCTTCGTTCGGTGCAAACATCGTCCGGCTGAAATGGAAGGGTCCATTCGGTTGCTGTTTACCAACGACGGGGACAACAGCACGCAAATATGCACCGGAGAGATAGAGACAGAGAGACAGAGAACGAGAGAGAGAGCTCTATACATCCACCAGCACAAGTCCGCTCTCGAATGAAAGTGAAGCTCAATCCCCCTCGGCTACGGGGCCGTTGGGGGTGGCAGTGAGAGCTGTGGCGCCAGTAGCAGCAGAATCAGACACAATGTCATAGTCACAAAGCCACCGCTATGCCCACTACTACGATAGTTGACCAGCTAGGCCCGCAAGGATCCTCCAGATCGGACGACACGTGCTCGCCGCGTAGAATTTCTCAAGTGAAAAAAGCGTAAGCAAAACTGACGAAATGTGGGGCTAGATATCGTAGCCCATTCCCACCGATCCCTAAACCTCTCACAGTCCTTCTTCTATCATCTGCGCGAGAGCCGTGAAACGAGCGTGGGCTGGCGAACTCCGTGACACTGAAGGGCCCACAGCACGGAGCGCAAGTCATCACTGTCATACTGTCATTTCTCACAGCAACATAACAGCTTCGACCCGCAAAGTGGTGGGCGCGACCGTGCCACCAGTGATGGCGGGAAGAATGAAGAATGAACCCTGTGAGAGGTGCGATAGGAATCTATGCAAGGGGCAGTTTTGTCCCGAGTGATGAGCTGGGTGTTACTCGTGCAAGGTGTGAACTTTTGCCTCCTGCATCTCAGTCAGGACGGAACGTGTAAGCAGAGGTCTGAATAATGGAGGTTTTTATAATACGAAGTTGCCCAATGGGCCTTATCCATGGGCCTGAGATAGGCATGAAGGTAGACGGAGCGGAGAAAAACGGATTTCTCAACGAGTCGCATGCGTCAATAAATGACAACGAAGATGGATGTATTTCGCTATAGTTCGATCGCGTATTTTTCATAACGATTCCTAAATAGTTAACAAAATAAATAGCAGAAAAGGGTCAGTCTCTGAAGTAAGCATGGTGTTATATTGTATAATGATTTGACGCCCAAGGTAAGCTACAACATTTCGAGATAGCTTAGTCCATTCGCCGTATGGACAGTTTTCTACACAATATAACCGCTCCCTAATAAACATGGATCAAGTAGCGGATATTATAAAAATCAGTAGAAAAGTTCATCGTTGATAGCCCACATCGCTTCCTACGCTTCTCCGTGTATCAAGATTTTATATTTCAAGAAACTCCACCTAATCAATCCTCCCCCTGCTACCTATTAGTGTCTATGAACATAGGTCGATCATCGTCGCCCTTGTCGCCGCCCTCCTTAACTCGCACTGTTCGTTACGTAGCGCTCTGCCTATTCGGGTTGTTTCTACAACTGCTGCGTCTTCACAGCCACAGCGGTGGCGACCTATGTCCCGGTGGCGGACAGCTGAATCCAGGCTGCCGCTTGCAAATGCCCTGCTCTGGCTAAGTAATAAATGAGCGCAATTTATTTGACCGTCGTCACGCGAATGCCTCGAGCATGCCGCATTCAATCCCCATTACTTGTTGTGTACAGCTGGTCGCCCTGTGCACGTTCCTCTCTCTCTATCTTACGAGAGGACGCATTTACCCAAAGATGCATGCAGTTGTGTGTGTACCGCGACAAACAAGCCACGCAGCAAGCACGCAAACTCGCGCGATGATCGTCCCGTTTCTCGGGTATCGTGGATACACCCTGAGTCAACTCATTCAGACACCACTATTGCGGTCTCGGTGCGGTTATTCAGCAGACATTCTGCAGGAATGTCCGACAAGCTGGCAAACGATATGACGATTTCAATCGCGAGATAATGACCTCGCGGATGATTGTTAATGGCCAATCTTTAACGAAAATACGTGGTTGCAGGCATATGTGGAAATCGCGAGTCAGACGTTTCGACCTCTGTTGAGCACCGCAAAGGGGCTGAGGTGCTGCATGATGTTCTTGGGCCCTGCATGCAACGTGCACGTGTATTTGCGGGACGTATCTGGTGTATTTCAGCAGCCCAACATACGTCACGGCACGACCGTGCAAATGTTTAATTAGAAATGATTACACTTGGCGCTTACGGATGTGCACTGATCGTCTTCAATAAAGTACCACCACGATGCTTCTCTGCATAATTTCACAGCATTGACGTATGCTAGTTACTTTATATATATATATATATATATATATATATATAGGTGCATTCAAGACGATCATAAAACATCACTGGATGCTAAATTTTATAATGTTAAAGTTTCAGTTCTGTTGTCAGATTTGAGGATTTGACAACCGACAGGACCCCACCCGGAATCTTGTGTCTGCATTAAGTCTGCATGCGCATTCGTTCAATAAGAGGGCGGTGAGATGTATACAAGTCCAGCCACGAGTACCACACATCCTCCTTACAGTACGGAGATGAAGCAGTTAGCTGACTCTCGCTGCTTCCCTTCGCTTTCTCCGCAGACCTTCTCTCTAGGACTCCTGTCCGAAATGACCCTGACAGCTGACATCTGTGCCGACATTTTAAGATCATACTGATCGAGATCCGTAACCGTGTATAGGAGGTTATACTGTATTTTGAACATGGACGAAAAAACGCGTTCCTTCAATGCATCTCGATTGTTTTATTTCAAATAGTCAAAAACGTGTCACAAACTCAGAAAGGGACTTGTGACGTGTATCGAGAGAGTTAGGTGCCGTAAGCGAAAGTGTCTATCGAAAATTGTTATTGCGAAATAGCGTGGCGGTGATTTTGATTCCCAAAGTGAGCCACGTTCCGGTCGGCCACTCACAACTGGTGTCGATCAGATGAAACCCACGAAACGATTGATTCAACCAAGTACTGATCACTATCGCGTCAAAGTTCGGCGAGTAATCGATCAGATCCGCGACCTTCAGATCCCCAGACATATTCAAAAGCGCCTCGGATGGTTTGTTCGGCTGTAGATATTCGGACTTCTACGAAAGATGGATACTGAAGCCCGTGGAGAGATGGCGGCGAAAACTCATTGAGCAGATGGAACATAATTAGTTATTTTTGGCCAATCGTTTGAAGCGTTTGAAATCTTCTTGCTTCCGGCTATGGAAGTATGCATCAGCAAAATACAGTACAGTATCTCGAAATTGAATTTTCAGGACGATCAGGTTAACACGAAAAACATTGAGTCGCTCAAAAATAACACATGATTCCCTATGGCATAAAAATGCCCCGCTTTACTTGCGTACATACTGGCGTTTCTACACGAATTGCGCCCCTGAACAGATTGAACACCTCCTTCTCGGGTAAAAAGTACAGTCGCAAGAAAGTGGCAGAGACTGACTCGGCAGTCTTTCCCTCACCGTGATCAGGGACCCAAGAGGCCCGTTGGAGAGCAAGCGGCAACGTGATATTTTCATTATACCGCCCTTAACAGGGATCCTGTACGTAGCTTATGTCAAGGCTGATCCGATACCATGTAGATACGAAACGTTCGTCTTCGGAAAAGCCGTTAGAGAGCCATGCTAATTAGAATCTCACGACCGAGGCAATCAAGGGCTTGTCGAGCAGAATACCCCATTGAGTTGTATCCTCCCCTTGTTGACTAGAATACACAAGGGTAATTTTGGGGTGAAATCGTCGATTGCGCGACACAGTAAAACAATTATGAAGATGCAGCAGGGGTCAGACTTTGAGAAGTTACAAACCTCGCGTAGGAACTACCCATTGATCGAGAAGTGCTCCTTAAGGATATTCGATCAGGTTTGCGGCAATCGTTGGAAGTAGTTTAACCGAAGTTCACCAGATATTGCCTTATCGCGACATACTGAGATCATGCACGCGCTTCTGGCGAATTGGCAATCAGAGCTACCATTGTTGTTATGGATTTCTACAACGCGGGATGCCGCTGGAATATGTTTTACAAAAAGTGCATCTCGCTGTAAGCAGTTGGCAGGAAATAATCTAAGAGTCGTTTTTTAAATAATACGAATAACACAAAATAATAATACCTTGGTAAATGCCTATGGTTCTAATATTTCATCCAAGTGCCAGATGCCACCAACAAGGATAGTATTGTTATACATTGCAAGTGCTATGGCGGGACAAACTAACTGTTTTGAATACGGCTCAACGACGTTTCTTCTCTTCGCTGGTAATGTCCTTCACAGAATTCATCGTGCGCCGATCACCTTTGCTAGACAGTTCAGTGACATAGCAAATGTGTGAACCAGTGCCACAGGGTTGTGTACCAGCTAGTGTGCACGTGTGTGGGTCACCTAGTTCCAGGGGTGGTGCTTACTTGGATGGAGTCGCTACCGCTTCCAGGGATCCTATTGGGAGGCGAGAGACCACAGGGCATCTGGAGGCCCGGTAGGAGAGAAGCGGCACTTACGAAGATGAATCTTGCTGGTACCCTTGGGAGTCTTTTGAACTTCGTGTGAAATAATGTACAAGCTAACAGACGAAACAACGTAGACCGATGTGCTTTAACCCCCGCTTCAGCCGCCACCGTGGCGATAGCATTGAGTCGCGAATGTCGGTAGTCCTCCTTAAGGCAGTGTGTTCCTCTTAGAAGCTCTACCACAATGCACCATTAATTAGGGCGACGCCTGCTCAGAGGAAAGTGGCCAAATGTTTACATTTGCAAGGCTCTTTGGCCTATCTGATTAAAATCGCTTGAAATGGCTTCATGTGAGCCATACCTCGTACTTTGACAACCGAATCTGACCTACCTTTTCTGTGAAAACCGTCACGAGGTCGAAGACACCATGACCATAGGTGGGCAAACAGTGTGTCCTGTCCTTGGTAACGGCATGTACGAAGCAATGCTAAAAGCAGTACCGTGGACGTCAAATCCTGGCTGAGAGTCAGCCCGAAAACCTTTTAGACCTTTTTAAGGCTGGGAGAACGGTCTCCAATTTTTTGTACTAATTGCAGCTTCTCGAATGAATTTCTCAATTTCCTGACACTTTTTTCAGCGGCGAAGTCCTGCAGAGGCAGGGGTGGCTGCAATCGAAGTGGAGGAATGGAAGGTCATCGTAATTCGCAGGTCGGCTTCTTCATCGTCCACAAGAGGGCGGGGCGGACGTCTGTGGGGCGGCCTGTGCCCTCATTTTCTTATAGGGCCGAGGACCGGGAGAGGTACCTACCGTAACTTGTAGTGGCCAATGACTATCCTCAACTCTGTAATGAAGGGGTCGGGCAGAGGCGAATCATTATTATTCTCGCAACAATACAGCTAAAAACTTGTGGTCAGAAAATGTCAGCGTCGGCCAGCGAGGCCGGCAGTGTTTCTCGGTGAGACCATACTTGCATCCCCCTAACTACGACGGACTGCGCGAATCGCGGGAGTGCGTGCAGACTTCAAACAATATGTGGCATAAAGAGAGACGAGTGTATGTTTTTCTAAAAACCCGTTCGATATAATCCGCAATGAGGGTCAGCCATTGTGCCGCATTAGACGCAGCCATGCTGCTTCGTGCTTAGCAATATTTCACGTTCATCACGAACGGATGCGGATATATGTATGACATTGTATTGGCATATGGAGAAATTAAATGCGACTGCTTCAAACGAACTACAGTGGCATATGACCGGTAATCAGGCCTCAGGGTAGAGCAGGTCGATACACTTCTTTCAGCAACTCTGCCTATTATACTTGGATGTGGCAACATATCGAAAGTGGATAGAAACATCCAGTTTTCCTATTTGTGAATTGACAACGAACAAGTCTACAAACCATCTCATAAGGGAGCCTGGCAGGCTGAACGTGGGTAGCTAACTTCACCATACCAACCAGTGACACTATACCAAAGTTTCTTGTAGACATTGCGGAACTGTAGTACTCAACAATATACTGTTGTTCAAGTCTGGAAGAGATTAAAATACACTTGGTTAACTGCCTCGATTCGTCGAATGAGTTTCACGTTGTATTGCAATTGAGATATATTGACGGAACTGCAATGGTACAATGTTTAAGTTCTTGTAAAAATTATATATATATATATTTTATTGTACGTTTCAATGCATACAATAATTAGTGACGCCGTTAGTGACATGGTGTTAGGTCCAGGCCGTCATTGTCCCAAGGGAGGTGAAGGAATTGCCTCTCTACAGAGCGAGGGAATAGCGTTGTAGAAGGAAGGACCCTGTGCACTTGTACCGGGTGACGCAGACCAGCCTGCGGCAGACCCCTTCGAGGAAATTGGCAGTGACGAGGCCGGGGTCGCCTAAGGTTTCGACGGTAAGAGGGGAAACGAGGCGAATAGTCTGGAGGCCGACTATATACACTATATATAAATATACAGCGAATATCCGCGTTCAACATTTGGAACGTGCCTCGGCATATTGTAAGGCCGAAGTCCGCTCTACAGCAATATCTTGCGCATGTTGGGTCTACAGTACACCCATAGCAACCTACCGTTGGAAATAGTGATTCCGTGCGAAAAACGACTCTTTATAATGACGCTGCGTTTTTGTCCTAACAGAATTGTCCTGAGCAAGGCATTCACTAGATGAAAGCCGGACAAATATAGTCCACAAATAGGGTAACACCCGAAGATGTGCGATAAGCTTCCTCTTCAAAAGATGCACCATTGAATAGGCGCATGCTTCATGCCTAACACAAACTATATGGTACTCGTAATACAACTATAATATTATCGTACCGAAGCGAAATACGTAATTATTGCCAGTGGGATATGTAAGTGAGCATAGCTTTTCCGACGTTATTGATATTAGCTTGATTGTTGATACAAATATGTGTGTGTGATAGTAAAACCAGCCAGCCTCAAGGAAATTGCTGCGGTCGGGCATGGACGCGAGAGTGAAGGCTAAGACCAACTGTACCGGCTATAGCCAGTAGTCAAGTGCGATGTAGACAAGCCCTTGACGTGCATCAGTGCTCAGTTTTATATCCTCTCTTCGTTTTGACGACCAAGTTCACTGGCATGCCGTTTCCTGTATTAAAGTACGCCTCATTTCGAATCTTTTTTTGGGTATGTCCAGAAATATTATTCTTGCAAAATTTTGTGAAAGGCTGTCACTACGCCTCTATTTAGGGGAGCCGAGGAGACCAAAAGAACCCGCAAGCTTTATTATGAAATAAAGAGCTTCTCATCCAAGCGGTAGGATTGTGTAACAGTATCGCTAGATACCCCGGTTCACAACCTCCTTCCCAAGAGGTGAAGCAACATGCAGTAGGGCCGATCCAAGCATAGAAATAGCTACAAATGGTCAGACGGTCTCGCAAGGGCAAAACTTGGCCTTCGTCACTAAATGTCGCCGTGTCGGGTTTGCCTCGTTGTAGGTTCGCCTGACATCCTTCACAAACACACCTGTGCTGGAAGCCTCTGGCAGATAGTTGCCAACAAAGGCAGTGATATAAGCACCGCATGCAACGCTGCTGGTGAGAAAGAATTTTCACTAGCGGAGGATTTGGTTGGGCCCTGCCGGGTCCTTCTAGATTCTACCACTGAAAGAGCGACGCGCCGTGGCCTGCATGGATCATACGTATCCCTTTTGGTGTAGTAGTTTCCATGGAACCGGCGAACAGCGACAGCACAATTTGTGGTCGCCGGTTCGATCCCCTGAAATCGTGCTTTGCTATGACGTGGTAGACATTGCCCTGTCCTAGGTGGGTGTATTGGAGAGAGACCAGGAAAGTGTAGCTTGACAGACCGCTCTCCTGGGGTTCCTTTGAAGCAATGCTATTAAATAGAAATAGTACCGAAGTCCGTCTAAGGGTCAGCGACGGAATCATCGAGTGATACCAGAATAGAGGTAGGAAGACGTACGTGTGAATTTCGGGCATAATGAAGTTTACAGCTAAGGAAAATGTAAGTTTACAGTTGGGGAGGCGTCTGTTTAACTTAAATTTCGTCTATAGTAATCGGGGTAGTAAATCCTCGGCATAGGTAGGCATTGTCGAAAGGGTAAGACGGCCATTCTGGTACGTCAAAAAAAACATTGAAAATGCACATAAGTGAGACTTGTAACAATTATATCATACCTTTGAATAAAATGTTTGTTATATATATATATATATATATATATATAACTTGTTTTGTACTATTTTATTCGTATTATCCATACGTTTTGAGCGTGCCTCAGGGAATGCGAGGCGACAGTCTAGAAAGTGTCTCCCACGTGTTATAAAAATGAATTATTAAATTCAATAAAACTCCTAATGAAACCGACCATATCATATATTATAGAGCGGTTTAGATAAACTATCCTGCCAGTATCAGTTCGAAATTTCATTCAATACATCGAAATTATTTACCAGAGTTCGGCTGGCACTGATCACAAGGGATTGTTTGAGGCAGTTACTCATAGGATAGTCCTGAGTATGGCTAACACACTCAGGGCCTAAACGCACGGCGGTCTCGGGTGAAGCTCAACATCCTGCGGCCCGGCACCATTCGTCGATTTGTCAATGCTGTACTCGAATCAAGCAGCGCTGTTTTTCAAGATTCGCCCGATGCCTTGTTAACCGCTAACGAACGGGAGTCAGTTGAACGCAGCGTCTTTATCGTTCGGGCATATGGTCCTCAGATTCCCTCAATGGATTGACGTTAGTCTTTGTTCGAAAAGCATTAGCATATCAGCGCCGCCGGCTGTGTGTGCACGCTTGCAGCGTGCACTTAGCGTCGAGGAAACCTTCCCGGGTTGCGGGACTACGACACCCCTTCCACAAAGCTGTGCACAAAACCAATCTCTCGCGTGCGTCGGGCGCCAGCTTAAGCCGCCAGTGTTCGCCTTCATCCGGATCTTCCGAGTCCCAAGGGCACAGCAACTTATCTTCTTGCCGCCGTTCGCTGCTTGGGGCTTTACATGTCGATCCCACAGCGATAGCAGAAGAAAAAAATCGGCCAGCCACAGTGGCTTCTCTGAAAAGGCGCGATAAGTCATCATAAATGGTTATTGGTTTTTAATCAGCCAAATGACTCGTGCATGATATCCATTTGCGCGGTAAACACCATTTTGTTTACCGACACTATATATATATATATATATATATATATAACTGTCAGCCTTGGTTAAATGTGGCAGGTTGAGCCATGTGCATTATGCTAGCTGACAGGGTTGGCCTATTGGTCAGGAATTGAAACACTTCTTACATTAGCCATTTCTATGCTGAACGCTGCATCCCCCTTTAAGATGCAATTGTCACATTCATGCGCACATTGAATATTCTTCTATCTTCAATTGAAAACCCAATGTTATTGTCAAGCAACCGACATTTATATCTCTATCTTGACTATGGTCCAGAGAAGCTGCCCCGAACGTCAGGGCCACAAGATTCACGAATCGAACTGACCACGGGTATATACAACTTGACGCGATCGTTTACCTCTAACTGTGCCTTTACAGCTAGCATTGTATTTATTTTATTATTGCGAGCTAAAAACATATGAACCTCGCCACGAACGGCGTTATCGGGTGAAACTTGGAGAAAAAATCGCTAAAAACATTAATGTCTATATATTCAAGGGTTCTTCTGCGGTACAATGAGGAAATGTAAATATTAATCAAATTGTATAATATTACAGTTCTGTTCAGCTACAGAAACACCTGCATAGAAAGTGTGACGAAATAAAGAACACCATGAAAAGTTCACTCTTCTGTAAGATCTGTTCACACCATTTCAGATACATAAACTTTTTCGGGCTGACTCTCAGCCACCGTTTCAGATACAGCGCTCACGATAGCGTTCGTATTGCAGCTAAAAACGATTTGGTCTACACTTTGACCAAATCAACCCAATCATCTCTTGGCAGACCTCAGGATCTCGGCATTAAGAAATCGTTTAATCTTGGCCCTGGTAATGGGTGTACGTATCCAATGTAAATTTCGTCTGTCGCAAAGTACCACGACACACCATTTGCACGTTCACAGCAGAATTTAACGGTTCCGAGTTATTATTATTATTGGTTAAAACTATCATACATTATTATCATCATACAACAATTTATGTTGAAAATTGAACACACACAGCTAATAAAGAAACAGTGGATTCTTTATTAGTAGATACAACAATGTACAAGTATCTCCTAACAAGAGCTTATTGATTTGTTGATGTTTATTTTCTTTAATGCAGGTTAGCTTCTTCCTTTTTCTCTCTTTTTCTCTCTCTTTCCCTCTCCGTCACAGTTTCATTATCATAATCATCATCATCTTCACCATCATCGTAGTTCAATTGCTTAGTCATTAGTATTATTATTATTAATTATTATTATTATTAATATTTATATTGTCGTGTTTCAGTTGTAGTTTCTTGTTGTTGTTGCTGTTGTTGTAATCTAGCGTTGTTGCTTCTGCGGTGGTGGTGGTGGTGTTTGCTGTTGTCATTTTTTTTTGTTAAACATTGGGTTGTAATTATTGATGGTGTTCCCTCCATCCAGAGTACGTTCGTACTTGAATTGGATATGAACGGGAGAGTAAGGCGGTCGCCTTTGTCCGTCAAGATAGAGCAGGGTTCGTGTAAAAGCGAAGGGTGCTTCACTACAACGATCGTATTAAATGCAACGCCGCCAACTAATATCGGAACGAAGCCATTAATAGATCATTCAAATAAACGATTATATATGTATATATATATACAACTTCCAAACTCATCGTGAGGTCAATAGAAGCAGCAGTATTAATGTATAGAGCGTGCACCATGTAATTGCATTTGTTGTTCGATGGGGGTGGCATATATAATAGGAAGTGATAATAATAATAATAATAATAATAATAATAATAGTATACCAACGCGGAAAGCGGTGGTCGCTCTGTCGAGTGGTCACAGTGGTTCTATGAAGTGTTGATCATTTTTTCGTAACATTTCTAGCCTTACAAACTCAATGGATATCGACGAGAACAGGGATCACATAGATTTGCAAGCAAGTTGGCGTGCCAACTCCTGCAGCTGGTTCGAATCAGTACTTTCATCAATGCATATTACGAGTTGAAAAAGTTTGCCTATTACATCACGCACCGTTGGATCTCTCTGTTTCTCTCTCTCTCGCTCCGGTAGGTTTATTTTCTTTGTTAACAAAACCAAGTATGGCTTTATTAAGGAATAATAGAGAAATAGAACATTTTTCGAGGGTCCTTCAGTTGGCTTGCCATGCATGTGAGCAGGGAGCGCCAGCAGTTCGCCGTCGTCTGTAGCTGAAAGCACTGAAAACTGCGAACGAAGCGAGATACACGATAATGGGAAGGAGCGTTCACATGTGGTTGTATTGCATCTGATAGCCGGTATCGACGACGGGTGTCAGCAAAAGAAAAAATCATATATATATATCTATATGTATCGTAAATTCAATCCGTTGTGGCGCAAAAGTGGCTTACGGTCTGGAATGACAACACGGACAAAACTATGGGAGCTTGGATGGAACGGGACGGGGTTGGTCCTTGGGAAAGATTCGATTTCCTATCGGAAATCGCATCGGGTACCTCGGCCACCAACTCATCTATAGGTGCCTCTGTTACGCGATGGGTCCTCGAGGCTCTCCTGTAAGTAGTATGATACATCACGCTCGCCACTCCGAAATATGCCCGAAAACGCAACGGTCGTCATCACTGGAGCCACTTGTCCAGCAGGTGGCACCACAACGGCTCTACGGCTGGCGGAAGTCGAGTCGAATCAAATAGTCGCTCCACCATGCACTTATGTCTGTAGGATAAACGCACGCTCAAACAGCTGAGGAGACTGCAAGGCAGCGCCTGAGTGCAGGCGTGGCTGTGTGTGTGGACTCTAGGTAACGTTTATGTCCACGATAGATTTATATTTATTGCCAGCTTGTAATTAATTATATAGCCGTGGGGTAAACATCTGTGGGGCCCACCCTCCTTGAACCGTTCCGTCGGCGAAATGGCATGAAATATAGTATCAGCCAATCGGCGGATCTGATCACTGTCACATCGGTGCTCAGCTCACATCGGCCGCGTTTTGCCCAACGCAGACGACCTTTCGAGACCTATGGGCGACTTTCGGAGGGACGCGCGCTAAGGACCGGAATCTAGGCCTCTTCTGATTTGGGTAGAGATCTCAGCTTGCTGGACGTGAATCCCTGGCCCGCATTGTAGGCCAGCACACACGCGCTCGATCATCGCCCAATCGTCGTGGCCATCGACACCAGCCAACAAATAAATACCGCATGTCTGCGTTCAACTGCTCAGTATATACGGCTCGGTAGACCATATACGCGCTTCGTTCGCTTATGATGAGAGGTAAAAAAGAATACATTTGAATGAACTGTGTGTATTTGCGTATCATAATAATAATAATAGTAATAATAATAATCATAATAATAACAATAGCTATATCGTCAGTAATAATACAAGTAATAATAGCTCATTACAATAGGTCAATTCATAACAATATTATTTATAATCGTTATTATTATTATTATCATCATCAAGGGAGGGGGCAAATGGTGGTATACAACGGTATATATTTTCTTCGCTTCCCACCATTTTCATCTATGTGTCTTGTTGTGTAGGTTGCTTTTCCCTGCAGTTACTCAATTCTCCTACTGACTTCACTTCTCATACCGTCTGTTGCATCTCATAAGCCTTTTACACTTGGTTTACCTTATGTTTCTGACACTGTTTCCTGTCTTTGTGTTTGTTATGTGTGGTTTTCAATAAAGCGTCATCTGTCACAAACAGGTTTCTCTCAGGGGTGTCACAATGCGCAACCTCAAATCAACGAGCGCCTCTCTCTCTCTCGCTCTCTCTCTTTCTCTGTGTATCGCGCGCGTTGCCACGTGTTTCAAATCAGTCGCGGTGCAGGACAATCAATTTGTATATCATTGTTGCCTCTCAGTGTTATAGAGCATTGCTAGGGCCACCGAGTAGTCGTAACATCCGATCTAGTTTAGGTACAGTACATATATAGATCATTAAGATCTTCTCATCTTTGGCCTCGTAAGAGTAGGTACCGCCGTTCGTTATCTCTCGATCTCTCTCTCTCTCTCCCTCTCGCGCACATTCGGGATACGGTGAGGCTCAGAAGCCTGCTTCGCAACCGTCCGCGTTTTTGAATGGTTTTCGCAGCGTGCCATAGATGTAGGGAGCACCCAGCGACGTGGTTCCTATAGACATCCGTGTTAATGATGGCGATTTACTGTACGAGATGGCACGACAGCGGTTGGACGGGGCTTCGCGAAGTCGCATGCCAAGTTACCGGGTTCAAGCCCTGGTCCACGTCACGATCAGCGACTCCCCTTAGCGGGAAACACCAGTCGAAATGAAGACGAATTCATCAAATGTCCACTGTTTCCGGTCCCTCGACCCCCCCCCCTCTCTCCTTGTGTCTATCCCCATTGGACAGCACCAGAGCTGGCTAACAGCCCGCCCGGACTGTTTCCGATTCATTATTATTACTCTAGATAAATAGAAGGGAGTCAGTCTCCCTCGTTTGTCAGCACAGCTCGCCCAGTCTAGCGTTTGGCCCCTAGCTCGGCGGCCTCTCAGAAACATGAGACACAACGTAACCACGATTGTGGGAACATAACAGCGGCTGCTGGCGCCTGTGCTGTTTTCTATGCAGGGAGAACGTGGCGTTAGCTGTAACCTGTGTTGGGTGCGGAGGGTTCAGTATGAACAGCTACATAACGAGAAATAAGAATGATCGGTCGTGACTGTTTTTATACACGTTTCGTTCAACAAACTTAGAATGGTGTTTCATCTCAGGTTGCCTACATTGTCCGTTCAACGATATTGCTGGATGTGCCTGTTCGTTATGTTGATGATGTGTGTCTCATAGGCTCGGTATATTATATTTGTGTTTGATGCGCGCATGTGTCATTTGGATGGACTGAGGTGTGGAGACATTTGTAGTAATTAGTTATTAGTTGGTTAGGCGGGAGTTGTTGAATATTATTAGTATTATTATTATTATTATTCACATTAGTAATAATAGTTAGTGGTGGTAGTTAGTTGTGAGATAGCTCTTGTACTGCTTCAGATGCCTAAGCAGGGGAGGAGGCTCTCAGACAAAGAAAACACTTTCTTCTCGTCGGTAGAACAAGAGAGAGACGCCGTCCGTAATCGCCCCCCAATCGAATCGAGCAAACGAAAATAGTTAATTAGTCAGCAGCTAGTCAATTAGAGTTGTACAATGGTCATTCATTAATTGTTCGCTAGCACATAGCTGTTGTCCGCAACACTAGCTACTGTGATAGCAGGACTGATAGTAAGGATTAGTTGTAAAATGGTACTCGAGTCTACCGGTGTTTAATAGCGGGGGGCCTGTGAACTGCAACTCCATCATGAACAGCTCAACTTCGGCACTCACTTCCGTTCAGGTCCTCTAATCGCTTCACGTATCACCAGCGTTGTTTACGTATGTCTATGTCATTATTATTATTATTATTACGTTGTTCTACCGATCGTAATTATGCTCTCTGTTGCATTTCTAATCGGCATGAGTAACCAAAAACCCCAATGAAACGGCTCACCTTGCTGCTAAATCGGGAAAGCAATGCGTCTCATTACAGCACATTAGGGGTATGGTTGCTTTGGGTGCTGTGGTTCAAGAAAAAACACATTCATATTTTCTCTCCCTCTTTCTCTCTCTGCCTTTTCTTTCCTGGGAGATATCGCGCGGCCACCCGTTGTCTCGTCTCCGCCTCATCCATATGTCGCTGTTTCAAGGTGTCCGGATTCCATTCAGTTACAAGGCGTACAGGCGATATAGTGGCAAAACGCTCATCGGAACGGGACAGGTGAGTGTAATGTAATTGTTACCTTACGATTCGAAGGTGTGTTTGTGTGTGCATGTGTGTATTGTTCAATACGAAGTACTCGGCGAAGGGACCGAGTTTATGAAGCTTGGAAAGCACCCTGAGTCGCCGCATGCACCCATTTGCCGATTGATGGTGCTTTTGAGATCGCTAGTGAAAACACAGTGCCAAATGTGCGTCCACGTGTCTAGATGAAGAACTCAAACGAGAAGGATTTAACAAGGCATACATCGTCATCAGAATAAGCAATAGTAGCAACAACTGAGAACCAATATACAAATTGTGAGTGTCGATGTCGATAGTCACCGACGATGAACAATTCATTTGATCGTAATGTTGAGTGGTGTGTGTGTGTGTGTTTCGAGTGTTTTAGGGTGGTATAGTGATTAAAGTGCGCGGATTAGGTGGATTGAGAAGGAGGGGCGAATGGCGTATATGATTATTAAATAGTTACTATCATTGCTAATTATTATTCTTCTTATTATTCTATCATTAAAATAATTACACACGCGTCATCCTATAGTTACATAGTTGTCGCTAAGTTTTTCTTTGTTATTAGTACCTGTAATAATACCACACACGCACACACACATATATATATATATATATAGTAAATTGGATAAAAATGTGCAAGTCAAAAATGTGTATGTACCACCACTTTTGCTGTGCGACATGTGTCACATCTATTTTTGTTACCTCATTTTTCTATATTTAGTTGCGTCAGACAGGCCCTTGCATGGGCTTGGATGGTTGTAATGAGACCAAGATGGCGTTCATGGTTGAACGCCAATAGTGGTACACTGGTCTCACCCGAAATGGCCTCACGAAATGCGAAGGCCCACCTAAGGTATAATCGTTAATATTGTTATATCATCGTCACTGTTATATTTTATTGTTTTTAGCACTATTATTAATCTTCGTTTCATTGTTCTACTCATGTATCATCATTATGAGGGTTACTTGCTTACCTTCATATATATATATATATATCTTGTGTCCGCTAGTGAACTACAGTCACACGTCAGTGGTAGAAAACAGCTTCATTCTCTATCCATTATTACTATCATTATTGTTATTATCATTATTATTCTAATTATTATTGTTATGATAGTATTTATTATAGATAGGTTCTGTTTCTTTATAGCCTTTCCGCTTTGTTGCAACAATGTCGTTCTCTGCAAAGTTCCTCTTCGTCATTATCATTCCCAATCGTTCCCTATCCACTTATCAGTTATCTTCAAAAGTCAGCTGCGCGCAGTGAGCTGCGCATCTTCCTCTGCTTCGATTAGTGACACCGGCATTGAGTGGCCGACCCCCTCCAAATGAGTGGTTCCCAATTCATTTGGTTGTTGTTGTTTGCTTGTCACCTTGTTGATGTGTCGCTTTTTTGAATTCGTGTCATTGCCGTTGTCTGTGTGCTCCCGTTGTTGTGTCATCAGTTGAAAGTGTCTACTTTGTACAGTGGCGGGCACGCATGCACTCATATTATGTATTGTCTAGCAACAACAGTGAATTATTGATTGACAATTACGTCGAGCCTGTTGGTCACTATGTAATCTCTATGCCGTTATTATGTCGTCTTAGTTTCTGAGTGTCAAATCTCAACACCGGCCCGCCATGTTGTCGACGCCCGCCTGCGTCGCGTCCTGCTCATCCTGTTTCCGTCCTGGTTTTGGCCAGAGGCAAACAGGGTAGTGGCCAAATTGACATCCGCTTACCCCGCTGTTTCATTCACTGTTTCGATGGAACGGGCGTTTTTGCCAATGTCAAGTGTTGGCAGCCTTTCCCTGACATGCGCGCATGCGCTTGCCCGTATGTATTGCATGTATGCATGGTAGACCAACAGAGAGTCCTGCTCAGAGAGGGTGGCTCCGCCGTCGACTCAGTGGTCTGACAGAATGAAGAGCTTGCTCTCGATCGGAGCGCGGTTCGGTAGTAGCGCCAACTGCAGCCCGATGACCCAGAGGCGAGTCGTCGATGTGCGTGTGCCCCGATTCATCGGATCGCTCCGAGATTATCTCCGACCGAACAACAAAGGTAGGTGGCGGCTGCGCCCGCATCGACGCCGGCCATTGTTGGCCATGGCTGTTGTTATTGTCGCTGAGAGCGAAGCCATCTGGTATTACCGTTGCCAATGTTTCAAGCAAGTTTCCAACTGCTACAATGGTATGCTCTAAGGCTGGCGACGATATTAGAATGCGGATGCATCTAGGCCGGGCACGCGACCCGGCGCGTCCCACGGTGACAACAAGCGACGCCGAGCAAGCAGCTCGCCGGCGTCTGGTCGGGCCGGACTGTTTCAGCTGAGACGAGCAGAATCTATCTTCCGCCTCTTGGCACTTAATCGCTTTAGCAGCGACGGCAGTTTGCGTTCATGGGGCGAGCGCGTTTTCTGCTGCAGTGCATGTGCTTACGTGCCGGGCTAGCTAGCTACTTGGTTACTTAGTTAGTTAGATAGTTAATTAATTCATTAGTTAGTTCACCAGTCTGTCTGACTGTCTGTCAGTCTGTCTGTCTGACTGTCGGTCTGGCTCATCGTCTAAGGTGCGGCTGTGTGCGCGGTGCTTGACGCTTTAGTTGCTGCGGTCTTGTGGGAACGTTTAGTTAGTGTTCGCTTGTTGTTGTATTCGTGTTGCTTTGGCTTGTCCGGATGGAAGAGGCAGTGGCCATCGATTCCTCCTCCTCGCGAGATCAAGCCGAGCTGAGTTTTCAAGTTCGTTCTCAGTTGTTGAGACAAACCGGATTGCCGGGTGGTGTCCGTCATTGTCACCACGACGTGCGGCGCGCGGTCGGTGAAGATTATTGTTTGTTCCTTCGCGTCAGGTAGGTGGTTGTCGTCGTCGTCATTGTAGGTACAACGAATATACGCACCATATTGTACAATAGCAGTTGTCATGTACGTCGTCCGTAAACAGTCATACGTGATTGCACTACAAATCTCGAATAGTATAAGATTGTAGTACGACACAAATGATTAGTGCTGAATGCTGCGGCCGGTTGTTGTGTGCAGCTGATTTGTCATGAGCTGCCTAGATCCACTCGACATTCATGGGCTTATTGGCGGGCTCGATACCGTACATCCGAACTAGCAGAGGCAGTCCGTTGGCACCCGCGTCATGTAGGTGACTGGAAGGAGATGCCGGCGGCGCCAGCTGATGCGGAGCCCCAGTGGTCCCGGCGGGACCGGTCACCACTCGATTTCCGCCCGCTGCAACCGAACGGGGGCTCGCGGTGGTGGCCGACGCGCCAGGTGAAGCAGACGACCGCTTGCGTCGACGGGGCGAGTCCAGTGATTCGGCTGAGGAGACGCTGGCTACAGGCGATCCCGGCCCTGGATATGGACTCGACCCCGCCGATCCGGACATGCGGATCGCCACTGCGCCGGCGGCGGCCGCGATTGCCGCCGCCGATGCCACTGACGCCGCAGATGTGGTCGATGATGCTGCTGCTGCTGTTGCCGCAGTGGCTGCCGTAGCGCCGGACGCTTGGTTGGGTATATACGGCCACCTTGTCGTGGCCTGTGATGGTGGCGCTGTTGTTGACAGTGTTGGCGACGGTGTCTGCGACTGTAGCGGAAGCTGGTTCTCGTCAGAAGACGCCTCGACGATAACCACTTCCGGCATCCGGTCGATCTGTAACGATATTGATCTATCATCCGGCTCGAAAGTACTACCATTTATCGAGTTTCTTGGCGAGGGTACTTTCGAGCTGGCGCAGCTCGGTATGGGCGATAAGCCCGGCGTCGGCAAACTATGCGAGGCCATCAGCCCGATGAGGGTGTTACACGAATGTGAGTGGCCGGCCGATGCATCGACGCTATCCTGCCGCTGCAGCTGGAGCGTGCACTCAGCACCGCCCTCGCGAACGCCATTCGTGCCGCGTTTCTGTCCATTGCAGCCGTTGCTGCCACCGGTCCGCAGCTCGGACTCGTGGACGCCAGGCTGTCCAGCGCCCGTCCCGCCCGCGAGTCCTCCTCCTCCTCCGTTGCCTCCAGCGGTTGCAGCTACACCAGCCGTCGACGCGGTGTCATCCGCTGTTGTGTTGTTGTTGTGGCCACGCTCGCCGTGGCGCTTCGAGGGCGCTAACGAAAGCTGCGACTGGCCCAGCGATGTGGGCGGCGCGCTCAGTGTCCTCGACGCGGACTTCTTCTCGGCGATCGCTTTACGGTGACCTTCGGCCGAAAACGCGAGCTTGAGCTTCGACCGGCTGAAGTTCCTGAGCTTCTTAGAAAAGC
Organism: Stratiolaelaps scimitus; assembly: GCA_019614645.1. Classification (NCBI taxonomy): domain Eukaryota; kingdom Metazoa; phylum Arthropoda; class Arachnida; order Mesostigmata; family Laelapidae; genus Stratiolaelaps; species Stratiolaelaps scimitus. The sequence continues at coordinate 502,075 of JABWDB010000035.1, read as the reverse complement.
GATTCCTCATCGAGAGCGCTGTCTCTGAGCGCGACGAGCTCGCGTGGTGCAGGTCGTTGTCGGACGATCCCGACGACAGGTTGTCAAGCTGGTGTGGCTCGTCCACCTGATGCGGTTGCTGGTGACGTTGGTGTTGGTGCTGGTGATGATGTTGTTGGTGCGGGTGTGAATGGTGATGCGCATGGTGATGATGGCTTCGCGAGGGTTCGTAACTGTTCTGGCTGCTAACCGAGTCCTCGGAGCGACTCCGTGAAAAGGCCGCCCGCGCGTTGCGAGTGGCCTCCACCAGATGACCCCAGCGACTGCGGCGCAGTTTGCTCTTTTTGCTTGCGAGACGAGCGAGGCGGGCCAACCGAGAGCCAGGTGGCTTCCGTGACGTGACGTTCATCTCCTCGACGTTGATCTCTGGGGGACTCGGAACAGAACTGTCGATCAGGCCGATATTGAATCCTTTCATCAGTCGGCGTTCCCGTTGACGTCCCTTCTTCCCGCCTCCTAAACCCCCTACTGAACCTGGAAAGTGTGAGATAACGGAGATCATGAAGAGCGAATAACAACAACAATGATGCATGTCCAAAGAAAACGTACACTTATATATATCAGTAATATCTTGTTATCATTATTATTATTAATGCTAAGATAAACGCTGCTATATAATTAATAATAATAATAATAATAATTAATAATAATAATAATAATAATAATAATAATAATAATAATTATAATAATAAGCGCCGCTACCGGGTCGAATCGATGCAGGTTCGCCCGCTACAAGTCCAGGCAACAAGGGCAGGCCACACACTATTCAAGTTGGACAATATAATAATAATAATAATAATAACCGCCGCTACCGGGTCGAATCGATGCAGGTTTACCGCTACAAGTCCAGCCAGCAAAGGCAGGCCACACACTATTCAAGTTGGACAGCCGCTGTGCACCAGGCTGTCTATTTCAAACGCCAGAAGAATGTAAGAAGAGCGCGATCAGGGCGCAAAGAACAGCGGTGGTGCGCCGAGAAACACCAAGAGAACCTCGGCGCGATAGCCACTGCTGGAGCTAAAGCTCCCGGTACACACCGGCGCCCCCGTGGAAACCACCGACATCATCGCTATTAGCTACGTCCGATAGCGTACGTGTCCATCTTGTGTGCATTGTATTTACCTGACGCCATCGAAGTGTTGAACCCACTGGTCTTGAGCACTTCGAGGAGCTCATACCTAAACGAGGAGATTTCCTGTTTGATTTCGTTAACGTCATCTTCGGTCACCCCTTGGTTGTCCGCACGCCGCTGTTCGCTTGTAACATATCTGCAACATCGGGTAACATCAACAGCAGGCAATGTGCCGATTAGGATGATTTTTTTTTGCTTTTGTCCAAACCGAGATCGTCGTAGCCGCTAGCGTTACAAGCGTTACCCCGCGGCGCGGAGGCCAATGAAGCGGCCGTGGCCGCAGAGATCGAGGTCACCGAAAAGTTGCCCGGCTTTCAGGTGTTGTCGTGTGCCTGTCGCTTCGAACGTGTACGGTTGTCATTCGATCGTCGCGCGGTGTGGCTAGGTAGTGTATGCAACGACTTTAGTTAATGAAAGCTTGACCACATGGTCGAGCGAGTGTTAGATATAATATTACCGTGCGGGACAATATGCGGAAGGGCGGCTAAATAGAACTCAGCGTTTGGCAACACTGTCACGTCAATGGTCGACATGGCCACAACCAGAGGTTACGACACATGGTAAATAATCAGTGAGCTCGCCAGAAGAAGACTAGAATTTGTCGAGATCAGAATCAGCAATGGGTGTCCGGCACCTAAACGCGATTGTGTTGCGCAGTGCTACGTGGTACTTGGTTACATTGTCAGTAGACGCTCTCCTGCACAAACAACGATCGACCACAACCGATATGATGGTAGCATGGAGAACTATTAAATTGTCGGGGCGTGTTTCGTTGTCGTTATGTATTGCTTACCAACATTCTCCAAAAAATCTGTAAATGAAGAAGTTAACTGGTTGCTTAGTCTGTGTGTTGTCTGCCTTAGCTACTCATCGCAACATTTAACGAAAATGGATAGTTCTACATTTTTAGAAACATTTCTACATTTTTCATGAAACACAACGGCAGTAAATTGCACTGTAAATTACTTGGATAGCACTCTCGTCCTAGGCCATCATACATCTATGGACCGAATCAAACGCTTCACGTCGTTTACTGAGCAAATCAATTTGGAAATTGATGGTGACGAATGGCCATCACGGTCTCTCGTGCGAACGCAGCGCCGGTCGCCATCCGCGACACACGATGCTTAATGACACGCTCGTGAGGGCCCTCCACTCCGCCGGTATTCCTTGCACAAGGGAGCCACAGGGCCTCGACACCTCTGACGGGCGCCGCCCTGACGGCCTCACCCTTGTCCCCTTCCATCGAGGGCAGCACCTGGTTTGGGACGGCACTGTGGTTGACACTCTAGCACCCTCTTATGTCAACCACTGTGCAACCATCCCCGGTTACGCAGTAGCGCGTGCGGAGCGGGCAAAGCTGAGGAAGTACGCCGCACTCCAAGCAACGCACCTGTTTTCCCCCCTCGCCTTTGAGACCCTGGGCGGGCACGGCCCTCTCACGGCGAACTTCCTCGAGGGGGTCTACCACAGGTTGATCCGCGCCACCGGGGACAAGCGCGCTGGCTCTTTCCTCCTGCAGCGCCTGTCCCTCGCTGTGCAGAGAGGCAATGCCATCGCCTTCCTCGGGACGTTGTCGTCCTCACCCCCTCCCACCCCCATAATCCCTAGAAATTCCGACCTATTGTAACGTTTAATATATTATAATAAATATATATTCTTTATCGACAGTTGTAATTTGGAAATCAGTTAAATTCGCGTAGCACAGGTCGGCCGAAGAGTTCGGCAAAAATTTACTGTCTGATTTACCTGCGTGATGTTTAATAATGTTTGTTTTTTTTTACTATACTTCAATAAACGCTTCATTGACAAGCGTCTGTGGAGTGGGTCATACATCACCACATGATCAGGTCTCTATTACGCAAACGTCGTATGGAATAGTGGGCGTTCCCCAATGGCGAAATGGGATTGGGTCCCACCCATTATGGCCAGCTTGTCCGGATGGGAGGTTCTCCATCCTTCGGCATCGACTGAGAAACCCATTCCGTATGCAACGGGGCAACGGCAGCACGCTGTCTTCCGAGGCTGCCTGCGTCGCGTCATTCGCGACGCAACGTTCGCCGTTCCGTGTTTCACTCATAACACAAGTTTGACATCCCCTAGCCGCGGACAGCCGGAGTCCCAGAGGGCCACACGTCCGCGTACACCGTCCCAATCGGTTCGTCGCAGCGGGGCAACTAAGGTATACCACCGTCACGGCCTGCCATTCCCATATCGTTGCCCGTGTATCGTTCCCAGGGTCCCGGTGCCCAAACAGCCGTTCGAGCCCATCACATCCCGTCGCCGTAACCCACGTTCATGAATAATGAAAGACTTCAGTCGCGCTTCGCTGCCGACGACCCCTCAACGTTGCAACAATCTCCATAGGCCTCCTGTACAGCCTCTCCCCACACCCATACACACACACACAGACAACCCCCCAACCATCCCGACTCACCAAGGCAGGCAAGTGCGGCAACTTAACATGCAACATTACGACGCTCGCGTACAGCGAACGAAGTTTCGCAATGCTGTACGCAATTTCGAGACAGCGACGCGGAGAGATGAAACATAACGAAACAAACACGCTTTACGTACAGCGAACTTTCGGCGCGTGGTGTACACCTCGGGTGGGAGTCTCTCAGGGCGGCCAGAACAAGGGAAAAAATCGTCCAGTGGAATCAACTCAAAACGATCGATATGTCGGAGTAGAAAGGTGAAGGCCGAAGATTCGAGTCCCATGAACGACCTTTGAGTAAGGGATGCACTTTTATTGTATAGTTATTGATGGTATAGGCGATTTGATTAAGAATTTACAGCGCTTGCCTTCATTATGCTGATTGAATATTGGGTACTTCTGATGAGGTTTGCTATTATAGTAAGTGTTAATAATAAACCATAATGAACGCTGCGATGATCTCGGTCGAGGTCAGGTCATCCACACGGATACAGTGAGAATATGAGAAAGATCTGCAATTATACGTGTCTATTAAGTCATCCAAACGACGGCCGTAGTCATTATCTATTTGTTCCAGAATGTTATATTCAGTTCACATGGCCGCTGAGTTCGTAAGATTGTTTTCTTCATACAAACAAAACGCCTCGGCCAATTCACAGGGGGGGGGGCATTAACACCTACGGGAACAAATCCGCCATAACCCTAAAGAACTCGCACTATCAAATCCTCTACGGAAGTTCTCCCCCGCACAAAAAAAAGCACTCAGCCAATGAAAAAAAACACAACAACAACATCAACATCAACCCCCTTTATATAATTCGCTATAAGAGACGAATAGCCGTTCACGTTTCTCAGGATCGTTCATTTAAATATCTCTCAGGTTCATTGGTTGGCTCAAAATCAAATAAATATTCCTTCGATCAATTCGTCGCAATGCTGTTCCTATAGCCTGATTCATACCGTCTCACGAGGTTCCTCATGATGCTCTGATATTTGAGGTCACGCTCGCTCGCCTGGCGAGCCTTCCGCCGTATCGTCTTAAGGTGCTCCTTCTTGGCGCTCCTTGAGTGGCCACAGAATTTTCGCCAGAACCATGAACACAGATAGCCAATGCTTTTAGGCGTCGGTATGATATTGAACGGAGGCGGCACAGTGCCCCCGTCTTCAAAATAGCTCATCCACAGCTTGCAACGTGCAAATTTCCACTCGACGTCCGCGTGTTCCTGTGAACAAGGCAGCTTCATCAGATGAACGAGCACAGCAAGATAACAACACACGAGAAAAAAATAATCACTAATAATCGACATCGATGACGTGTGATTATGTCCTTGAGAGCTGTTATGTTATTGTATGTGCTAACTGTGACGTCAATGGTTTCAATTCATGCATTCGTTCATATCTCATACACTCGCAGTTGTATGGCGAAGCTCGGTGCCGGTATCGTAGATGTGTGCGTGTGTGTGTGTGTAACTGATACAGTGGCTTCTTGAAGTAACTTGATAACCGCTAAACGTGTCAATTAGTGGCAGCGTCGTCGAATTACCGGCTACGCATCAGATAGACAGCAACAAAATAGCAAGTTGCTTTTGTGTTAGGCCGCGTACGATCTCATTAGTGTCTGCTGGCTGGCTGGCTGGCTCGAGTCGAGGAGAGACTGTATTTGCGTTTGTGTTAAAGCATTATAGATACAATGTTGCATAGCTGGCTGTAAGCGCATAGACGATTATCGGTGTTCGTTACAAAACAGTGAGCTTTTAGCATACTCATAGATATTATTGGCCACAGAGATGCAATGATTATGATTGTTATCAGTGTTAACATTTGAACTTTCGTTTAAGACGTGTGATGAACGCTTAGAGACGAAACAGTCATAATCGCTCCTCAGATTGGGTCTCGTCTGGGCTTCAAGCCGATGTCAAACGGAGATATAGTAGGAGATAGATACTCGAACACGATTGTATTGTCACCATAAAAGACCACTGATTGAATCTCCAGCTCGCGCTACCCCGCCGTAGAATACCGAGCTGCATATTATCCCGGTCCTAGGATCTTACAGAAGCTTAGAAGTCGATCGATTTCAGGCAGCCACTTATTCGTACGGACTGTTTCAACATGAGATCGAGCTCGATCCGATCGCGGCTGTAAAATGCCACTGAGTAAGGAATGCCCACGTGTCGTATCGGGAGCAGATTTAGCATACGTAATGCATGCGCTTTGTGGTCGACGAGACAATTGCACGAATTAATGCGGACGCATAAATTATTTAGTAAATTTGAATTCGCCACCTCGCTCCATGTTTCACCCGGACCCTGCGGATATGTGTCACTACTATCGAGCAAATATATAGTCTGCTGCACATAACAACGTATCTGTCACACAAGCACAGTATCACAGCTAGCTGACATAGAGTCAGATTCGACTTCGTAATGTTACTATATATATATATATACATTTTTTTTGTCCTTATGTTATTATATATTATTAGTCTACAAAGAAAGAATTAGGCTGCAATGTGCCAGTAGTACTACCACTGCGATGTTCCCTTCAAATAATGCTGATAATTCTAATAATGCCACCCTTGCCTACACTTCATATGAAGCGCGAAAAATAGATTCACGAACAGAGCAGCCTACTTTATATTGTAGTAGTCAGCATGTTCTATAGCTAGATACAATATACTAGTACTTCTAGATCGATCGACAGATAGAGAGATACGTCTACGCGCTTTTATTAAATGCTGCACAGCATCGAGTTCGTGTGTGCTCACCGTCAAGGAACAATATTAACATAATGCTGATTATAATGATAATTAGTGCATAATACTTACGGAGATCATCTGATACGAGTGGTTCATCATAGCGATAAGCAGATTGAGCAGCACAACTACGTTGATGACGCAGTAGCAACCGAACATGAGCAGACCCCAGAAGCGCGTATAGCTCTGGATGCCTACCAGTTCGAAATTGTTCAGGTCGATGAGACCGAAGCTTGCCCAGAATAGTGTCTGGGATGATTCGAAGAGGCTGGAAATCAACAACACAACGGATGATGGTAACGCGAACAACAGTAGATGATACACGAGCGTGATCGTGATGGTGTCTAGAGGGAGACTCACAATAGGCAAGGCAGAGAACCAAAGGACCCCAAGCGACGACAACGACGACGACTGGTCCTGCGAAACTAGTCGTACCCAACCCTGTAGGAACAGTCGACCTAGATGACGGCAGGCGCGTACAGTGAACTATCGAATGGATAGGCGGTGCCCGGCCCGGCGTTCGACTCGGTCAACAACATCAGGCCAAACTTGTGCTGACGCAGAACGCTTGGAAGGTCAATGTTTGGCGTATGCGGCGAAGCCCCAAACTAGCACAAGCTGACCGGAGGAGCTGAAGCGAGTGGGAAAATTGAGGGGGTCGGACCAGCCAGATGATCGCATCATCGCGGAGGAGGAACACCTCCCCGGAACGAAATAGAGCGATGGCGCTGCTGTGGGGCTTATCCACACTGACCGGTAGGAGGTATGACCAGACAGCATCAAGTAATTTGTCTCACTCCACTATGAGCCTACCATCATACAACGTGTGGGCCTACTAAACTGACCTTAACAGCAGCTGTGTGAACTGCAACCTTCATTATACCATTGATTCATTGATCCTCTCCTATCCTAGGTGTTAATTAAGATAGTGTACAGCTGTGTTGAGTGTGAATTCATGTTGGGCAATCGGCGAATAAGCTGAATGACGATAATTGTAAAATACACGAAACACTCGTGCTCGGAACACATCGGCCACGCAGGTAGATGCTTGCTATGGTGGATAAATTTGCGTGATTTTTCGAGGGAGCGTTTAAAATCGAATTACTGACATGGGCACACTGCGGCGGAGCGCGCAAGGGCGTCTTTCACCCCACTGAATACTCGTCTAACTAAATGCTATTCATGGGAAGAAAGTCGAAGGGGAGTTTGAGATTTTGAAGGATACTTTTAGTTCTTATTCTCTCTTATTCGCATTTGTTACTTCAGCTGCTTCAAGGTCAAAATTTTGAGCCTAGATGGTACACATGTCGGCTGGCTATTCACAATGATCCGTCCGTATTTTACATTTGTCTCCATTTCGTCGTCTTTCTCCGCAGTGACTTTAAGCCTAGCCGAGTTATCCACCTCGCCCCGCCGCCGAGCCCAACATTGTCCTGATGTTATGTCGCGACTGTAGACCTCTGTTACCGACCCCACTTACTTATTCCCCTTTCGTGCGAGTGTGCTCTTTATTGCACGCCCTGTCCGCCGCCTAAGCGGCTGCCACCGCTACTGAGTTTTGTGAATGGCCGGACACTGCTGTGGATGACTGAAGTTATTGCTCCTGCGCCGCCAGTCCCCCCCACCCCCGCGCCCCCCTACAACAATGGCCGTAGCTTGCTGGCTTGCCACGTGCAGATCACGGAGCAAGGCTTACTACAGAAGGTAGTGGTAGTGCAAGGACTGCGGCTACGACCGCTACGAGTACTCACTTGGAGAAGCGCCTCCAGGTGAAGCACACAGCATGCTCACTCCTCCCGCCCACGGGTTGGCTCGCGTTACCAGCCGAAAGAGTCTGGCACAGCTGACGCTCGTTGTCAGCATAGTACCTGTGGAAAGATAGAGAGAGAACAGGAGAATTGAGAAACATAAGGGCAAGCGGGTGACGAAGGCACCGAGTAAGGCCTAAGGCTTGACAGGATGGCTCAGTCGTTGGAGACGAACGAGGGGAGGAAAAGGGGCTAACTAGCATCGCTGTAACACTGCCACTACAACAACTACTACTACTGCTATAAGATCCTGGTGTTCGGTAGTGACTTGGATGTGAGCTAGGCATGGGGCAGAACGACAGGAGGTGAATGGCTCATGAATACGCAATCAAGGGAGTCGACCGATGCGTCGGCATCGGAACCGGCCCTCCTGGTGCTCCTCTTCCTTGACGAAGTCTCAATGGCACCAGACGAAAGTGGGTCGCGCCCATTCTCTCCTTGCCAGTCTATGTGGGTCGAGTGCGTACGTGTGTGTGTGTGGCTAGCAGCAGCAGCATCGAGCGCACTGCATAATATCGATGTCCGTCGGCTCCGACCTTTACCTGGAACATTCGGTTCTGCGACCGAGGGACCCCCAGCCCTAATCCTGTGGAAGGCTTCGCGCTACCTACCCGTGTGGTATTTCTACGAGAAATATGGCGTCGTATATCTGCTTCGATCCATCTAGAGCAGCGCTACCGACGGCAGCGGAGAATCGACTGTTCTATTTCTGACACGCTCGTCTGTTGTCTCTTGTCCAATTGGCAAAAACGCTACGACCCCGTGACAAAGGTCACGACGAGGATCCCTTGTCTACCGGAAACCGTCGTCGTCATTGTCGCCTAGGCTCCAATGTAATTTTCGCATTTTCCAACATTTTTCCTCTTTCTTATTTATGAGTTTCAATTCGACTGACCCTGGCGCGCGTGTCTCGACAAATGGAATGAAGCGCATGGTTCTTGTGACTATCGATATCTGTTATAAATCATCATATTAAACACACGATTTGTAAAGGCACACAGAAGAAACGCGCGGTTGTCGCTTGTTTAGCGCATCGTTGACATCGGGTTAACAAGGACTTCAGTGTCGACGAAATCCATGAGACTGTGTCAATCGAGCAGCAATGTGCCCGCTCACACTGATGATGTTAAAATCTTTCGGAAACAACAAGCATTTCAAAGTGTTTCATTTCAATCTCAATTCATAGGCACTTTCATCAATCCTTGGTCGAGTCGATAGATGTATACCAATCGATTAGCTCGTCTCTTCTCGTCAGATTAGGCGATGATCAACGTAGTTGGAAACTGTAAATCTAGATGGTTCGTATTGCTCACGTATTCACTCGACTTGTCAGGGCAATATGTTCTGTTTTCTAACGTCTCATATCATTAATCGTTGTTGTTGTTGCTGGTTGTTGTTGTTGCGGTTGGTGGTTGTTGTTGTGACTATTGCAACATGTGAATTAATTTGGTTTCGTACGCATCTCTAGGTATAGGCAATACCAACGGCTTCGTCTATGAATAGAACGTGCAAATATGCATGGAGCTCAACACGGGATAAGAATGAATAGGTCAGATGTGCAAGAAAAACTAATGAAAGTAAACGACCGTGCGTGGACTAATCCGAATATATCCGCCAGGCCTATAGACTGCAGAGGTGTTGTATTATACATCCCTTGCTTAGCAAGTCCATGAAATATCGATCACTCATCTAAGTGAAAGTTGTCTTGATATAAGCATACACAATATACATATATATATATATATATATAATATATATATATATATATATATGTATATTGTGTACTATTATTGTAATTTTCTGCTACTGTGTATATATATTCTATTTGTCAATAATTGTGTTAAACATTGACGATTATAACTGTATATTTTGCTAAACTTTGAATAGTCGACAATTGTAGTAATAGTTGTCAGTCTACTGCCACAGGTCTCTGTTACCGGGACTAATTTCGCACACCGGACTGCGATGTGCCTGGTTTTTACAATTATTTTATTTGTTCAGATTGTCCTGATTTGTGTTTTAAGTCAGATTATCCTGACCGTGTTCTAAGTCAGATTATCCTGACCGTGTTCTAAGTCAGATTATCCTGACCGTGTTCTAAGTCAGATTATCCTGACCTTGTTTTTACACACCTTTATCATATTTTTTTCCGCGAGAACTTAAGCATTGTTGAACTGCAGTTCCGAAAATAAACCTCAAATGAAATGAAAAATAAATTCAATATCTGCTAAACTGGGTGAGTTAAAGCAAATATTGTTTTTAGTATGAGTTAGAGGTATGCACCTCTTTTATTTGTACACTGGTTCCAGAGTTCTGGCAGCTAGGTATGCACCATTTCTATTATCATTTATAACTTCGTTATTTTAGACCTCGACTGCTACGATGTGCACTAGCATTGTCATCAAGCAGCCACACTCGACGCTTCCTATTGCCATGCCAATTATTCATGAGTTCCCTTCAAGAACTCGAGATATCGAGCCAAGTCCTTTTTTCTTTTGAGCCCAAAATCTCGTAGTAGCAAATTCCATTGAATCCATGGCAAGTGGTACCATAACTTTAGGCTCGAGTGTATTTGGTACTGCTACCGCCATTGCCTGTTCACCTGGTCGTAGCCACTGTTTCACTTGATCTTTTTCCGATCCCGTATACAGGTTGACCCATGTCTCGGCCACTGTAACGCTATGCTCTGACTCCTGTGCTGCTTATATATCTTCAAATTGTCTCGGGAACACTTCCTCACGCATTTTCAGTTGGCCAGGACCGAGTTAATGAGGGATCCATTCTGCATCCTCAGATTATTTTTAATAATTCGACGACATGTTTCACGAGGCACACCAATTCCAGCGGACATAGTCCTCAATAACCAAGCTCTGGTTTGCTCAAAAGCTTTTTCGATTATCCCGATCCGTTTCATCGAATCGAGATTCGGGAAGGGATCGGCGACACCAGATATTGCCTTTGCGCTTGCTGAGAATTCGTCGGTGACGTGTAAAAAAACCTGAAAATTCTGTTGTGAAGGAAGTCGCTGATCCGGTCCACTATTAGTTCCCCCACTCCAAGTGACGGGAGAGCTCGGATTAGTTTTGTGTGCGTTATCATTTCGAATACACATTTGAAGTCAAAGTAGATAGCATCGAAGCACTGGGACGAATTTATGTCTCTGGCCCAATCGACTTGCGTGTCTACCAGCTGGAGCACTGCACTATAGGCAGACCGGTAGACAAATTGGGATTCGCAAATAAGTCCTTGACGCTTGGCATTATCGTAAATTGCTGTAGATATAATGCTCTTAAGTAGCTTACATACTATTGTTGTTAATGACGTTGGGCACTTATCAAAAATACTTGAAGCCAAAAATATTTTTAAAAAAAATAAAAAAAATATATGTATATATATATTCTATCTACGGAATCAGGTTATGAAAAACATTTGGTATTACGACTTGAACTGCTACAGGTATACCTCAAATCCAAAAAACAGCTCACTCATCTAGACTAACAGAGTTATATAATATTTCTTCTAGTTATCGTGTAAATCACGAGTTATTTTTGAAAAAAATCACTCTTAACACCAACGTCTAGTACGAGTTGCGGCCTCGTGGCACATCATATTTGACGGCCCTACGGACGACGTATCAAGGGACGTCAACCTTCGGGGATAATCCGCTGTTTCCAAGCGCACCCATAACGGCACCAGGGACAGGTGAGTTCGCCTCACTGCGACGAGACGTCACCTCAGCCGATTGATTCAGCGGAACGGACGATGGATGCCGAGTCAGGAAATTGTGTCGACAATTCAGCCGGCAAGATTATCCGAGGGGGCTGCTGACCTCGCCCCAGCACCAAGACCCATATCAGCATTTTCAAGTGGTACACGCCTGTCGAGATATTCGTACACATCGGTAAAGTAATATTGCCTGCGACGAAAGATAGTTGAGTTACACGCAGAGCGTCCCTTCGTTAGCCGCCACGGTGGGACATTCTGCCGTAAGGTGTCCACTATTTCCACCGAAGGTGGCTATTAGCCACTAGACTCCCATTGAGCTGGGATTCGGGTGACATACGGTTACGATTGGAACGGTGCAAGAATGTCTACTGTGTACGGCCTTAAACAGGTATTCGTACTCTCGTATAGCTCAGAGGAATGGCCTTGCAGAATTAACAGGACAGTCGACGCAGATGTGGCCTCGGTAAAGAGGTTGAGTGCGTGCGTATTACTATTATATATATATATATATTTTGGTCGGTAACTGTCTCAACTGAGCGCGTACAGGACAATAGCTGACGAGACTATGGCGACGGGTTCGGTAGCCATATATATATATACGTTCATTAGCCTTCGTTGCCACACCTTAAATTGCATTGCACCATCCATGTCTGACGGTAAAGTTTTGGATAGCTATCACACGGTGAATGTCGGTCAATTCAAATTTCACACACTAAATAGAGGCAGCAACAAAAGCGAACTAAATTACTACGTTGTGAACATACGTTACATAACCAGGGGCTCTTTGGGGCCAAGGCAGAGGCCGGCAAGTCAATTAGATGTAGCTAACCAGCCTATTAATTAAAGGCTATGCCTAAGCCAATTTAATGAAATACCTGTCTCTAACCAAATCCAATTGAAGTCCATCTAATCTTTGCGCTCTGTCGACCTCTGACTCCCCAAGGGATGACAAGGAACGCCGATTTCGGATTTCCCAACGATGCCAAAATGGCGAGGACAGAGTTGGGAGCGCGACATAGGACATACTGAGTATGTCAGGAAGGGGCCCTTATTAATGGCGTTGTGGCAAATTGGGCATTTTCATGCAGCGAGAGATTACGTTCGCGCAGAAATTGAGATCAATGGATCGCGTATGTCCTGTTGAACTAATGCAGGAAACGGCCAACAACAACAATGAAGAAAGTCGATCCATTGGGGCAATAGATTGAACTCATGGGAAACAAAGGTGTTACAATCGCAATTTCTATTTTCTGTAAGAGATTTATGCAGATTGAACACTCTGCTTTTAGTCCAATAATACAAACCTTGGTTGCTGTATCTAGGTTACATTTATATTGGCTACGTGAGGACGTGGCTCTAATTAATTCAGATTATTACAGACAGTTTAGGGGTTGGAGCAATATAGCCGGCCTGTATTAAAAGTCGGACCCTTGCATCGAACGCACCCAAAGAGGCGGCATCGACAATTTACTGGGGGGCGATCTCAATGGAGCTTTCTCTCCAGTCGCTTTAACATCCCCTTTCTAAAAAAATCTTAGACTGATTTGGTCGCTTAAACAACTGGTCAGTTACGTTACTGGTGATGTTCTCAAACCATGCGCGTTGGGCTCAGGTGTCGTACCTCTGCTAGCTCGTTGCGGTACGAATAACGTTGTTATAGAACGACGAAACACATCCGACAGGTTGGGCTTCAATGCGTTGCGGGTTAGACATATGTCACCGTTAACTCAATGCTCATACATACTCGAAAATATCTCGGCACTGTACGATTTCCTATTAAATCCTGCTTGTTTGTATTAGAAGGAATCGACAGGGTGAATGTGCAGAACTGTAGAGGTACACACTACGTCCAAGAGAGTTTCGTCGATACACTTTGCATCACGCAGTAGAGTTAACAGTGATCGAGCACGGTGGGTATCACAACCAGAGACATCCTCTAGCCCTCGTACATGTGTATAGACAATAGCTTGTCTATTGTCTGTTCAGCTGGCTGCTACCTCTGAGCTGTTTCGCTTCGTAAAGGTCAAACGAGGTCAGGCACTCTCTCTTTGTAATATATTCAGGGTCTCCTGAGGGTTGCACCTTGGCCACAGAGACAACACGGCACTATATCTATATCTATATATTAGCACATCAGACCCCTGGGTATTCGCAGCATTCTGCAAACGGATCAATTTTACCACAGACGCAGGAATCGCCACCCGGTTCAATAACAACGCCTCTCTTGCTACAATCGTCACCCGAAAGGCGATCCCAAAGGGAGAACAGCGCGCGCGTCTGGTACAGCTTCCGACTATTGTAACTGTTTCAATAAAAATCTTAGATCTTGTGTAGACCCACTCCTGTTACGCGCGTTCATAGTAGATCTTAAGAATAAGCTATCTTCAGGCAGTGTCCACAAATCAAATGATGATTACATGAGATAATATGACACGTTGTGACACGATGAGTGCGATGGAATTATTGCAAGACTCAATTGACGCTGTCGTAAAATGGTGCGGTGAAAATGACAGGCTAATTTCCATAACCGAGTGCGCTCTTGTCTCGGCCGGCGATCACGAATTTAATGATAATCTTCATTCTAAAGGCGAAGACCCTGCGGGCTCTGGGTGCAGTCGTCAGTCCTACTCTGAACGTTGTGAGTGCAACGTACAGAGTAGGACTGTAGTTATTTTTCGTTCGGCGAAAGTAAGACAGTGTTTCTTTACTTCGATTTCAAGCAAGTGTCTCTCTCATACTTTGAAAGAGCCAACATTTTCCAGGCTGACACACAGCCAACATTTAACTCAGTCTACGGTACAACTGCTTTCGGCATTGCTTCATAAGACGGACAATCCCTTTAAATGCAAATGTGGGCAACGGTGGGGATCTACATTCGTCTCCTCCGACTGGAAGGAATGCACCCGAATGCACCACGCTCACGGGGACCCACTGCCGTAAGCAGTACCGTGGACGGGAACTTGGCTGTGAGTCAGCTCTGAGAAATCTACTAGTCGTACCGAAATATCTTTGCTGTTTTGCTATACGGCGGCCGTAGGTAAAGAAGCACACCATTATCTTGGGGGAGGTTCAGCAATGATTGTTGAGGGAAATTATTGTTACCCTATGATATTTTATTTTTTACCGCCACAATGTACGCGGATATATCGTACAAACAGAGATACTCACAAACACACACACACACACACATATATATATATATATAACATTCTATTACATATTGATCGTTACTTTCAGCCGAACAATGTGGTAGCGGTCGGACGCGCCTGCTTGTATGCTTCCCTTCGTCGTGGAGGCCGGAAATACCAGCAATCACTCCATGCATTTAATACGTTTGCTCGTTACGCTAACGTTTTGTTCGATGAAGACACCTCGCTGTGTTCTTCCCAGTGGGGAAGACACGAGGCGCGGTAGGAATAAATAATTCCGAGGTATAGTGGTCGTACAAACAGATGGTCGATGGTCGACGAAGCGCAGAGTAAAAAAATGGCGGTGTGCGGTTCGACATGCAGAGCGATGTCACGCTGACGTAGGAATTACTTCGGGCTAATCCCACCGTATTCAGGCAGTATTGAATAACGATCAGCGATGACAGCAGAAGTCCCGTGAAGTTTGCCGGTGGACGGGACGGATAAACGGGTTTCAAGGTGATTCTAGCTCGAAGCAACCGCATTCGCAAATGCTCTACACAGTGGTCCGATGGAAAATGCCTTGAGGCTAGATGATCTTTACGATGTTCCCGATGGTGGCATAGATTAGGTGGGGCGCAAATTGGATTTGTTTCCCGGTTGTGTTCGAGAGCGGTGCCTAGGTAATTTGTTCAAGGTGCACCTCCGAGAGTGCGACTTGTCTCGGGATTTACTCTAAAATGCTATTCTGCCACGAGTTCACCTTGAATGTTGAGCGCCCCGACGCGACAAATCTGCCTGGTGAAGGCTAACGCGCAGCACAAACTCAGTAGAAATGCTAACCAAGTTGTGGGTTTTCGTTCAACGACGATGTTGCTACGTAGCTGTGAACGCTAACAACTTTGAATGCCTAGAATTTCATTGAAAACAAGTGCATGTAGGAATGAATCAAGACACTACTATAATACCTTTCTCGCCAAGGACTCGGTAGCTGCGATAGAATCTCTCTCTCTCTCTCTGTTTCGAATCTCAGCATGGCACATGTCAAGTAACGGACTCTTGTACTTGCGGATTTGTCAATGAGGTGATTATCATTACAGCCAGCGCACAGTTCACAGTAGTGCACATGCTACTTGCTCTACGGCATTTCAACGGAGAAGACCTCCCCCCGACTAAGGTTGTTAGGGGTGTGTCGTCTCATAGATAATCAAAATGTAGATACCTGCAAATGTAACGGTTAATTGTAGTTGCGACGATGATGATAATGGCGATTAAAACGGATTCATTTCGAGCCTGCTCACCTGAACATGTACCTGGCGGTGTGCATAAATGCAGTGGGCGACTTACCAAAGAAGTTGGTTCATCCCGCAGGCGAAGGCAAATAGAACGAGCGTGTAGACGAAGAAGAATTTGACAATGTCGATAACCATGCGACCAAGAGAGATCTGCAGGGGCCCCAGATGAGGGTTGACAGAGAAGATATAAACCAGCCTTAGCGAACTGAAGATGTTGGCTGTCGCGAACAGACCCTCGGCGATTAGGATCGGGTCCCAGGCGTCCCAGTTTTCGCGGGGGAGGTACGCCGTGCCCGTTTTTTGCGCAATCTCCTTTTGCACCTATAATATTTCATCATTTACACACACACATACACACATGTCAAAATACATGTCACATTAATTATCTCGTTTTTGCCATGTGTGTTGACAAAAAAATCGTTCGAAGGGCCTGGCGCGACACATTAGTTGACTTTCGCATGCGGCTGAAAGGCCACCAGCCCTTCGTGTCCTATTCCTCTCGGCACTGGTCTCGGCGTGACGTTACGACGAGAAATGTCGACTGGTGAAATCTCAGGCCACGAACAACCAAGAGGCCATCCGAATCCGGAGAAGGGAACGCTAATCACTTGGCTTGTCTTCGACTTCCGTCGGGTGCAGAAGTGCGAACGTTCTACATTTACGGCACGCATTGTGACCCGCAACGACTATTCCATACAAAGCCGGTCTCGGGGCTATATATGTGTGTACATATGTATGCATGTCATATTAGCTACTCGTGTAGTTTGTTTCAATGGTACACACCTGTAGGTATGCGATGAGGCGCAATGCAACCGTGGCGACGTAAAGCGAATTGGTGATGAAGTCGATGATGTTCCACATATCGCTAACGTACCCCATTAAACCGAGGTCCCATAATTGCTTCATTTCGCTCCATATTAATCCTGAACAGCAACAGCAAGCACAACACACATGCGACGACCATTATTGCCACCTATATCGGTCGACCTAGTAGTTATACTTTCATCAATTTTTGCCTTCAATATCCAATTAATTAAGTCTTTAATAATGACACACATGGCGTGTCAACAAAACAAATCGAGGAAAAGAACATGTGTTCTTTCTTTTCATCTATTTTCCTTTTCGTCTACACCTAGCAAAAGGTAGTTTCGTCAGTGTAGCAGCTGTAGTTGGTGCTGCACGCCGCTACTCTCGCAAGGCAGCATTTTGTTAAGGAAATGTTCTCTTTTCGCTATCTTATCCATCCATACAAATGGTGTGGTCATTTTGTAAATGGCTCTTGTTTATGCCATGCGTGTTTAGGACGCGAATCAATCAATCAATCAACCACAGAACGATCAAGTTTGTTCATCTTCCGAAAGACTCGGCTGGCCATATCACAGGTGCGTACAGATGATGAGTTGTTTGCGTTCGTTGACGATGTCAACTTTTCCCCTATTGTTTCCTGTGAGCATATTGTCGCCCGCATATGAGCCGCCGCTGCTGCTGCTGTCCATAGCCGGCATGGCCACCTGCCTGATGTATCAGATGGCGCCCAGTGTTGTACTCGGTACACAGGGTATCATAGCGGCCGGTGTAATCGGCTGGTGTATGCGTACTCGTATCTATGTGCGTACCTGACACCCAGGCGAGTATGATCCACTCCACGATGGAGGGTGGCGCGCCTCGTTTAGTCGTGATGTCATCACGCATTTCTTTCTTCATCTCCTCGGTGCCAAACCATTCTATCATTACCGTCTCGATCCGCTGCGATGCCAGGATCAGCAGAACTGATTGGAACAATGGACGACACGAAAATTCATCATAATTTTATAGCATATGAAATCATATGAGTGTTATTGTGTGCCTAAAAGTGACGGCGCTGTCCTGCTGGCTAGAACTAATTAGGAAGAAATAATAATAATAATAGTACTAATAGTAACAATAATAAGCGGATAAACTACTTATATAAAGGCATTCTTATTCTCCTCATATTTATCTGAGCATATAATATACAAGACGAATAGCAAATATACGAGCAGCTCTGCGCAGCGCGTCAACCCTCCAACTTTACAAATAATCATAAGACTAATAATACTAATAATGGTTTCCGCAGAGCATAATCAGCCGACGAGTGCAGGGAGCGCAGATCAAAGGCAAGTGATAGTGAACGAAAATTGAAGACGACAGGGTCTGGACACGACAGAGTGAACCCAACTCTCAGCCATGCAGGCACTAGCTGTTATATTACAGGCAGCATAAGCCAAAGCTGGCATCAGTGGACTCCATTCATAGGAGGCTATACACGAGCGCTTAGCCCCCAGACATCATGTCCTCTCGCCGAAATAGCTGAACAAACAGATGACGTCCATCTCTGACACACAACCTTACATTGCCCGTAACCTTGCGTCAATCCTCGGTGGGACGCCGCGCTTGGACGCATACCTATCATAAATTCCTATCTTTCTCGAAATTCTATTATAGAATAAGCATGAACATTATCCACGGAAATAAACAATAGTTCTTCACGAATATATATATATAGAGAGAGAGAGAGTACAGACGAATATATATATATATATCCATGTATTTGCTAGGTGACCTTTTCGACAGAGGCTGGTGCGTCTCCCTTCCCGCCGATTGCAGAGCGTTTCTCTCTGCCCTGTAACTAATTATGGGCATGCGTCAACGGTTCATCTGTCGCCGGTTCCGACGCGTTACAACGTTTCGTAGTGGCCATCATTAGCTAGGGAGCCATCGAAGGGGCAGACGCAATTTCCGTGTTGATAATCTAGGGGGATTTTGGCAACGAATGACGGCGTCTACTAAGCCATCCTTGGTGGACCTCTCAATGCGTTACGCTGGTGGGTGTCGGAAATCCATATGCACCCGCATTGAAAAACCCTAAATCATGCTAAGCTAACCCGTCCCAACCCGCCTGTCAGTGTGCTTAATATTCTGTGAACATTAAGCATACGCAGAGTTGCTATGAGACTCACTGTTACATCTGCTATAAGATCTGTATTTTCTGTGAAGAAATACATCCATCTAAATGCATATGCGTTAATGAGGTAGTTTTGAAAAATAGGGAGTACTATGCATATGTATTATACATGATAACAGATACAGTCGATTGACAGGTATATATATATATATATAAATATACATGAGAGAAAATATAGTCAATGAATGAACTATCTACGAATAAGATGAGCAAGTGTCGTGCGTTCAAACCACGCTTCCGTTGTCGTTGAATTTTGATTGACTACTGTAAACAAACGTGTGGGACTAAATCCGAGATTGTATCCACCCTATTCGCGTGGCTAAGCAACGCAACGCTGCACTACACGTATTATGTAACTAACAGTCGTTTAATTATCCAGGATTCGGAAGCTGCCTTAGGATAGGACGTCCTTCTCCACTAGGGCGTAATTAATTGTTAGGTATCCGGTCGTGAGGAAATGTCAGAGATACACAAACTGTTCTAAGCAGTATATTATACGATGTAAGAGACTGCTGGCGTTTTTTTAACAACCGGCTGCCTCGCTCCTGCGGCGATACCATTGCAGTTAACATATGCTAGTTCATTTTCTAGCTGAATTGACTCCTGAACACCTATGATATTTTGTACACATCTAATATTGTCTCGTTGTGTAGGCCTTGTGTAGCTTTTGTCAACTGAGGCGCACCGGTGATATACTGCCATATAATGTGATTATTCCTGTATTTCCGTCTAACAGTCCCTGGCGGAGTTCCCGACGGGAGACTTGAACCGCAGGCCCCCTGGTTCATCATTAAGGGCACAAGTGAATCGATGCAGTCATCGCACTTGTCTAGAGCTGATTATCGTTAGTTGGATCAGACATAAATTAACAATAGAAAGTTGCTCTATTCCTCAAAAAAAGTGACCCGATGACCCTGTTGAGTGCCCTCTCTTCAGATCAAATGTCTGAGGTCGTGGTGTTGTAGACAACCCGGATCGTAGCAAATGGGACGAAATAATAGCTTTCAACAGAATCCACGGGACGTTCTCATTGCAGGGATATGCCTCGAAATAGTACATTGCCAGAGACATGATCAATAACCGTAGCTTTACGTATGCATAGACCGAACTATCATTCGGTCTGTACCAATAATTACGATGGGCATCGACTGCTGCAACTAACTAATAAAGTGTGTTATGAATTCAGTGATAATGAACCAATGCAGATGGTACACATATAGAGACAAATTATGGATACTCACAGAGGAACGTGATGTACGAGGCGGAATGGCAAATGAACTTGATAAATGGTTTTCGGAGCGTTCGCCCGAACTCGGAGTGTGGCGCGAGGATGTAGGCCACAGAGTATATTGGGAATAAAAGACCGATTCGTAAAATTTCCATCATTTGCAGAACTATGTTTTTCCTTCGGAATCCTGGAAGCCCTTCGTACCAGATCGAGGCTAGCAGCTGTTGTACATTCGGGTGGGCACAGAACTGAAATTTGAACCGAAAAAGAATTCATGTATATATATGTATATCTATATCTATATCTATATATATATATATATATATATATATATATATATATATATATATATATATGTGGGTGTGTGTGTCTAGACTACCGTGCCGATAGCACACATCAATAGTCCGTGTGCACACATAGCACACATCAATAGTATCTCAAAGGCACTAGTACCTTTATTCCTTTTTCAGAACTTTTTTACTTGCCGCTATGACTGATTATCTCTATCTCTCTCTCTCTCTCTCTCTCTCTCCGTCGCTATTAAGATGCCTGAACAACTGACAGAATAATTTAAGCAGAAATTCATTCGATTCATTTAAGAAGAAATTCAACCGTCCGTAAGGTCTATTGTATAAGAATTAATCCACTAGCGTTGACCGAGTGTAGGCGACGTTTCAGTGATACACTATTGAATTTAACTAAAATTAGAGGAGACTGAGGGGCACCGTTGCAAAAAACACAGATATTGAACACCAGTGCAGATTCAGTTTACTTGCTTGTCTAAGTTCGATCAAAGTTCGATATTGCAAATGAAAATCCACTACTATTTGCCAACGATCTCAATTGGCCGAGACATCTGTGACTCGTTCTAACGTTATCACATGAAGCCTATCTAGCGATGTGTGTCTATTAACGAAGGTCTTATTTTCCCATTAACGTCAAATCAAGTGTCTATGATTAATTGTTTTCACTCATTCGAGAATGGCAATGAACTAGGTATCCGCTATATGCTAGTGCATAGCCGCCTGTGACGACCAACGTCGCGTTCGATCGAGTTCTATTATAGCCACTTCAACTGATTTAGTAGCTGCAATAAGTGCGAGGAGAGGCAGGGCGATACCAGCTCTTGGCTTATATGCGTGTATGTGTGTGTGTGTGGGTGTATGTGACACGCTACAATTCCGGTAACGTGACTCACAAGGTATCGCTTTCGTGGGTCCCCAGATACTCCTAGTCAGCCACCCAGCTAAGCAGCCATGCAGCGGACGGCCGAGCGACCTATCCATTGAAACGACATGGCTTGTCGTCTTCCCCACTCAGGTAGGCTCCAGGCAAGCAGGCCTAGCTAGTGCACAGTGCTGGCAAGGGTAGAAACGCCCAGCAAGCAACAATATGTTCTAGCGGAGCGAGGCGTAGCGTTAAGGGGTTAGGGCCACTTTTATTAGTTCCCGAGGTCGAGGTGTTGCGTGGAGAACGACGGGGGTGGTGGCGGTGGTGTCGTCACCGCGGCCGCCGCCGCTCGCGGCGATCTCGGATCTCCGTCTGGGTGAGAACTGCCTCCCAAGCGACGCAGATCACCTTCCCATCTGCAGTACGGCGGTAACACCTTGCCTCCCTACTTCGTACGGGCATCTAGAGGTGAGTGTCCAACTAAATGAACAGGGTTGACCAGACTAGTCTAGCCTCCTGCACCATGGGGGAGACGTTATCAACAACCTATATAAGGGCTATTATGGCCAATCCGGTTAACGACGACCGGTAGCATTATTTATTTTTTGTCGAGACACACGAAACATTTCTCCTTCGTGTATCTAGCAGTTAATCGAACACCATTTGATCAAATAGCAAAACCGTGATGTAGGTAAGCACAGTAGAAGTCAGAAGCATTCAGTAGAGTCGCATCGTTGGCCCATAATATAAAAGTTGACAATTTGACCACATTCGATTGGCCTTACAAGCGAATCGTAGATAGCTAACCCATCTGCGAATCTCCCGTTGAAACAAGCACACCATGCTCGTATGCCTCTGGCGCAATTCACACCGCGCTTGCACTCTTATCAGCGTTGTGCTGCATTTAGCCACAACGGCAGCCAGTAGACAGAGACCCCAGCTGGCACCACGGATCCGCGAGAGCGAACTGACTCCGTGAGTGGTAAGCACACAAGGAGTCCGCGCACCCTCTCTCTGCCTGACCGTCTATGTCTCCTCCAGTATTTCCCTCATTCCCATCTCGTCGGGGATGCTCGGAGCCAGTGGGTCGCCCTCCTTCCGACGCTACGGCTGTAACGGCACTGGCCGTAGAGTAATGCCACTGCTTCACGTAATGATAATATACCGAAGCGACAGACGAGCGGAGAGGCGGGCGGGACATAAAAATCGCACGTTGGATCCGGCTGGGCGCACTCCCAGCCCCCTAGAACGCCCCGGCCACTGTTTGCCTGCTCTACCGACGGGACGAGCAGAGGGGTTTAGCGGGAGGGTCGCGTACGGGGTGCGCCGTGTTGCTTCTGCTGCTCAGGAACAACAAGCACAAGCCTTGTCGTTCACTGGTGATCACCTCGCAAACTCGGCGAAGTCTCGTTTTTTCCATTCTGCCTTCTACTCTGCTCGAAACGCTTACTAGCCCCACGTGAGCCCGAAACGACGTGGCCGAGTGTGTACGCTCGCTAACTCACAGCCGGCCAACAACATCTAGGCTTGGATCCCCAGCTGAGACTCAGTAACTGATTATAGCTCAAATTGTTTGACTTCTTCATTCCTCGCAGTTACGTGTAGACAACGTGAGTGTCATTTGTTTACGCTAACCTATCTGTAATGTCTAAGAATATTAGCGAAAGGGAATCCATACCATTACGGGCAAGGCATTTTGCGGGAGTATGGTGCCAAGAGGCTTTTGTGCATTGTAGGTAAAAGTATATTGGTTTATTAAAAGAGCTGCAGTTTTACAGTGCTTAAACTCTCTTATATGTCACACAGCGGGACTCGAACCAGCGGCCTCTGGCTTTCGATAGCCAGAGACTTAGCCGCCCAAGCCACCGCGCTGGTATCTCTGCTGTAGAGCGGACCGTTCTACGCGCGGGACGTGTAGAATACGCTGCGCTATCCTGCTGCTGCTGCTTGAATGGCCGGATACAAGGAGAGCTTTTCATTACAAATCAAGATCGGCATGAAATAGACTAGCTCATTAAACATGGACAGGTATAGTATATGCGTTAATGTTGACTACATAGTTATACGTCCGGCAAACGCTCGTATGGGCAGCAGAGATACGTCCTTTAGCGAAACCAAAAGTATGCTGATATTGTCCAGCCGCCCCGAGAGCACGATGGTACTTATAAAACAGGTATGTTCATCGGGGAGCTGGGACGCTCGCGAAGGTCGGTCAGTGGACTGAGTATGTACACAAACCTATAAGAGTAGAGCATTACCGAGAGTCAAGAACTAAGATTTCTCTTTCTTTCTCTTTCCCTAGGGTTCTCACCGTTGAAACGAAAACAATTGCACTCATTTGCGTTACTTGAGAGTGCAATCAGCTTTCAATTAGTGTTTAGTGGTACCTTTTTCTGCTTGTACTTGATGGCCATCTTGAGTCGGGACAGATGCATGCGGTCCCCGTGCTCGAATGCTGGCCCCGACGGATCGTAATTCAGCATCACCTCTAGCTCGTACGAGGTGCGCGTGTGGTCCAATAGGGCCGTCGCGAAGTCCTGGCACTTACGGCGGAGTTCCTGTGGAGTTTCAAAATTTAGTCAATCTTCGCACAGGATGCACAAACATCGAAACAATGCAATGTGCATAGATGACTCATTGGGCAATACTACTGGTCATAGAAAAGCTGATTCATTTGTACTGATGCGGTGAAATATGACAGTTCGAAGGCGCGACACTGTAAGCATACATATCTGTCTCAAATTTTGTTTCTGTTTGTCATACTTTCGCGCAACGATTCATAGAACCATGTTACGAAGCAAAAATAAGGACCTCTCAGATCGGCACCTGTGCAAGCGTTGAACCACTTTTAGTTCGAACAGAAATAACAAGAATCTGCACCCGTTAGTTGGATCTCCGTTATGTTTGGTATCCTTGTCGTTGAAAGTGTGATTCACATCTGTACAATCTCTGCTGTTTCGTTGAGGCCAGTCGATCACGTCAGCAATTAACCTGCTAATTGCCGGCAATCATCCTCGACCTAGCTCGATGGAAGTGTAGAACAATTCTAAATTACTAGACACATAAGAACGATCTGATCTGACAAAGACGTGATCAACAAAACACTGACAAGGCTAGGCCGGCAGAATTCGACATATTTATACACAGTACAAATGCAAGATTCTTCAAGTATAAATATGTTTGGTCTCTACGACAAGGTTTTGAGTCTATATATTATAAAAAAAAAAGTTATATAAATATATATATATATACTATTAGGTCTATATATTATATAAGCTATTTACTTCGTAATAGTATCTTACAAAAATAGTATCATAAAGCCTATAAAACGTTGATGTTGAGGTGCAAAATGTTGAATACTTTCTTAACTTAAACTTATACGGAGCTACAGGAGGATCTTGTCCCTTGGCATTTTCCGAGGCCACATTTATATCATTTAATTAACGAGCTCATATCTAGTAAATTAATTCAATGGTAGTAAGCGGTATAGAAGCAAATTCGCTATAGCTTATATAGTTCGATATATATATATATATATACTTTCTTTCTACAGCCAGCTATCTTTGACTCGAGAGTCTTACCCGTATATGTCTTTTTTTTTCGATAAATACATGTTGCTACCACTGGCAGTAACGACCATCCGACAGATCGAACGTGATGCCACAGAATAAATCGACATTGGCGGACTAACGTCTGAACCAATGATAAGAGAGACGTCGTCGCCCCTCGACCTCGAGCGCGTGAGAGTCGCTGATGACGACGCTGAGCGAGCGATTGCTGCCGGTCTGATGCTACAGGGAATGGAAGCTACCGTTGTGGCCTATCGAACGTTGCTGTCACATGCGGACTCCACCGCCAGGCTACTCTCCCATCAGCGTGAGAGGCTTCGTGAAGTCTTCGCCGCCATCGTCTTCGCGCCTTCAACGTCTCTTCCTCAGCTTTCTCGCTCTCTATGTTTCTCCTACTTTGCTCCGTTTTTTTTTTCTCAAATAGCGCCAGCACGGACCTGCTAGACCTCTCCTTCAGGTCTAGCTGCCATGTCTCCCGTCGATCGACATCCGGACCTCGAAGGCCGGAAGGCCGAGGGCACGTCTCCGCCTCTGGGCCCTAACACCGAATAGGGCGCCTAGGCCCGCATTGTTAGCAGTTCCGCTGGAAGCGTGCCGGAGCACTGTGGGGCCTTCTGCAGACCTCTGACTTCCTCACCCACACACACACTATCCTCGACCAGCCATCGTCGCTGCCTTCACGAATAAAAACACTCGACAGCTCCAACTTAGCTAGCCAGATAGGTAGGGCTGCTAGTGTAGAGTGTTGGCATATATGGAATCTCACGGCGTCATACATATGTAGGCTCGGCGAGAGTCGGCCAAAAACTCGATCGGCGGCGCTCAAAGCTCGGATAGTGCAAAGAGCCAGAGGCAGTACCTCCGGCTAAAGCGGTTCGTCCGGCCGGGGCGGACTGCGGAAGCGTTACAGAGATACGCGCGCAACGGAGATACATGCTATTATATATGTGTTGTAGGTATCGACAGCTTTGAGAAGAAAGCCGACGAAGACGATGGTAAATGTGTAGGAGAAGAGAACGCCTTGAAGGGAAAGAGATGGAGATGCCTTAAAGGAAAGCGATGCCCTGCATCGCTGTTCGCCTCTGTTGGATCGGCGAGTTGATAGGCAACGACAAAGCGAGCTCAAACCTCGTGCAACGAAAAACTAGAGCGAAAGGAAGCCCACAGCAAAAATACACCCAACCTCGCTAGGGTCACAGGCTGGTGGCACGTCCCCAACTGACTCAGGAGGGACATGGCGTCTAGTTCTATGTGCGGACGAAAAGGGGTCGCCCGATTCGTGTGGGCACATAAATATGAAAAAAGAAAGCCACATAGATCTCGACATGGAAAAGCTCAGTTACAAATATAACAAAGGGTCATAATAGAACAGGCTACTGCGGGACAAGTGCGCGAGGAACAGACGCCAACAGAGATGTGGGCAAGAGAGACGTTTGTTAAAATGGACCATTTTACGTCGACTAAGTCAACTCCGCAAGTTGTCAACCCTTCGTAGCCACCAGTCACAGCTATGGACGAGGCGGTCCGTTGAAACAGCCGTTAAAACAACGGCCCCACCCGCTTCGTGTAGTGAAGTTAAGCTCCCATTCCACTCTGCTTCAGACATGATGTCGCCCTAAGAGTGTTGTAGGACACAGACCTGTTTGGGCTAATTC
Source organism: Stratiolaelaps scimitus (assembly GCA_019614645.1). NCBI lineage: Eukaryota > Metazoa > Arthropoda > Arachnida > Mesostigmata > Laelapidae > Stratiolaelaps > Stratiolaelaps scimitus. The sequence goes on along the minus strand of JABWDB010000035.1, from coordinate 475,150 downwards.
GTTTTCTTTGCCTCGTGCGTGTCGACAGTATTTGCTGATGACAGTCTAGATGGTGACTCTGGCATGCGTCCCGTTTCTAGCTAGTTGTAATTAAATATAATTTGGTCCCTTGGCATTGCTCATTGTGCCGTAAGACTGTGGTAGATTGCAGTTGTGTTGCACTGATATCTTCGTGTGATATTGGGGACGTTTAGTCTTGGGCTATACTGTGGTATTCCGTGAAGGGTCCGAAGGTTCAAATCTCATTGGAAATGGTCGTGTGTTGAGTGCAGAATCTGGTTCACGGAGACGGCCCATAACAGCTGGAAGATTTCCAAGGCAATACTAAACGCTAATAGGGCTATAGAGCAAACTGTGCTGATCTAATATACAGATTGCCCAAATAAACGGCTTCTGTCCTTGATCATCCAGTGTTAACGTCCACTGCGGACGATATTAACGGACACTTAAGTGGAAATCGTGTCCATGATTTAGAGGCGTCTAAATCTAGTGGACTTCTATCATATCGACGCCCGTAGATGCGATGATCATAGTTTCGATATAACTTAATAAATTTAACTATAATTTTAGATATATAACTGCGTTCTTTATGTTACATAATGTCGTTTAAACACTGAGTGATAACGCTGGCCCGATGATGTGTGCCTACTCACCATGTACTCTGCCTTGAATTCATGTTCAAGGAAACTGAGTCGTCTCAGCTCGCCGCTGAGCTCGAACGCCGTCAGGATAGGGTCTTTGCTGGAGAGCGCTACGAGGCTGGGGGAGGACAATGCCCGGTACGAGTTTATCCGAGATCGTGAGTGCCGCAGGCTATCTTCGTACCTACAGTCGTGGATAGGCAATTAGCTTTGTCAGAACGCTTTGTGATTTTTCCCATGCGAAGCGATATGCAGTTAGCCCATCTCTAACTGATCACCACAGGCGCTGTACATGTATTTATGATTGAGCTGCTTTCGTCACATGTGCCTAAGCAACTCGTGGGAAATTCACGATGTAACGGATGCGCTTACTATTCAATGCTTGCTGAGATTAGAAAATTGTTGTAGAATTTCCGCTTGAGCATTCACTAGTTATTGCTTGTCAAAAGCTTCTACAAGCAAGAGCTGTGGAGAAATGAATGGCAGTCTCCGTCCCAGCGGAGTTTACTATTTACTATATTAATTAGTTATATTATAATTAGTTTACTATAGTATTTTTTTCCTACTGGCGAGCTCCGATCGTGGGTGCACTTGTGTTCGTAGAATCGCGTTCGACGGCTAATAACAATAAAAATAATAGATAAATACATTTATAAAATAATATCGCTAAGGTAAGTTGAATGTCTATTGATTTATTTAATGAACTGCATTTTTTCGACAATTCTTAGTATAGTAATATAATAAGAAGAAAAGTCAAATGTCATATACCTGGAGCGTACGCAGTCGGCACACCCGCAGCGCACTCCATGTGGCGCGGGGAAGGTGTAGCCCCGGTCCAGCAAAATCTTTAGGATCTCGTAGTTATCTCGGTGCGCGGCCAGTATTAGCGGGGTGATGTCAGGTGTAAACGTTGCTGTGTCCCGCTCGATGGCTTCCCAGCTCTGCAAGGGAATAATGGCATTTACACCGTGTGCTATATGCGTGCCGACAAATACACCAATCCATTGAAATGTATAACATGCAAACGACAGGGACGATCGGCCCAATAGTGATTAGAGAGAGAACGGGATGGCCGAGATAAATTTACAAATGTAACACGCCACTGTGTGATGTTAAACGTCTGCGTTGAAAATGCACCTCCCTGATGTGTGGACACGATCGATGGGGTCAGGCAACTTAATCGGATCAAGTTAATTACTGGGAGAATAGGTAGTCCAGAGACAACCTCTAGCGAGAACTACGAAATGTAACTAATGGGCGAGGAAAGGGTCTTAATTTTTTGCGCAAGTAAAAAATTGAGAAGGGCGTATGGCAAGCTGAAAAGATAGCCGAATATTGAAAGACGAAGTGAAATTGCACATAGAAAATGTCTTTGTGAATCAGAAAATGGTTGTTGACATTTTTCTATTAAAACAAAGATGAACTATACTAATTCTTACATAGGTATTACATATTACATAGCTCAGCTAAGTACCAACGCGTGCTGGAACGAACGGACTGGGCATGCATGGATACGATGTCTATGGTATATGCTATAAATATAGGCTAATCTACGCGAGATCATGGGATCATTCATTTGATCGATTTTGATTTTAAAATGAATTCACTGTACCAAACAACGTTCGACAATGCCGTCTCACAATTGATATGAATTAATAATAAAGTTTTGCTCATCGAGCATTCTCCACAGAGAGGGTATTTTCCCGAAAACATCGGGTACGTGATTCTCGGCAACGCCCCTGAAATTAACTTCATCGGTGTGTTGAACCTTCTTTCTTGGACTTTTCGGAGTTGTCCATATCAAACGGCAAAGCCCTGTTGCCGAGTCGAATGCTCCTGGGTAGCCGCATGGGTAATAGCGGATTTCGGAAGGCATAATGGTGATAACTGTCGAGTGTAATAACAAGATTCTAATAATTCCTCCATGCTTGTGAGAACGTGGTATCCCGTTGAAATCATCTAATCCTAGATGGGTGACGCCGTATATCGTGCAAAGACTGATTGACGTTTCTCACAGAGTGATAGCACAATCCATTTCTGGCTAGGAAATTTGTCAGAAGTGGTTCTCGGCGTCGAAGTCGAAGGCCCCCCACAGCTGTCATAAGCCGATCATGTGTACTCATACGTAAAGACTATACCGAGTCTCAATCGAGGGGCTTCATTTAGGCTGATGCATTGTACCTTGTTGCATATTTGAAGCCTGCAAACTCCGTCGAATAGGGCCTTCCTTTAAGCGAATTCCATCAATCTAGATGGGAGATGGACATGCAGTATCGTCTTAAGTTATCTCAATTATCCTATGCATTTCGTGGCAGCTTCGTCTCTCGATCAAGCCGAGACGGTTAGCCCCTAGAACTACTAAGAGACGATTTCAGAGGACAAGAATGCAATTAGCGTCGGAAGGCCAATGAGATAGGCCATCATGTCAGTGCGTGAGTGTTGGTAATTTTGCGCGGCTCAGATGATTAAAAAGGGCGCAGCGTAGTCAGCGACACTCTGGATGGACGTGCATATGCTAAGTAACGTTCTTGGCTACACCCACTTTCGCTTCATATTAGTCTCCTGAGCACGGAGTTCTGAATATGGATCCTCGAGTCTTATGTAGGTTTCTAGTGCGCCCGGAAACATTGCAGCAGGATCATACAAGCAAGTCTAAATAATTCGTTTTTTTTTAATCTATTATGCATTAGCCCGAACGTATAATGACACGGAATAGGACTAATTTGCTACAATGTTACCTAAACTAGAAGGACCTCTCCAAAGGTTGAGGTCATCAGGACGGTCATGATTTCTCGCAAGGATCGTATTCCAAGTGGTAAACAGAGGTATTCTATCAGGACTGAGGGAGATAGCAATAAATAATACGTTATATCCGATAATAGAGATTCCGGAAGAAAGGCCTGTTGTGTCCGTCTCTCGCGTGGAGGTGACAAACATTCGAACCGGTTGGTTAGGATCTATCATAGACCACCACCACCGCCTAGTGAACGAGAAATACTAACTGTCTTGGTAGACTCAAGTGACGACCAAAAATAGCTCTCTCTGATGAACCTCTCTCTCTCTCTCTCTCTCTCTCTGCTTTTTGTCACAGACCTCTCAAGAGGGTATTGAATTCATCGTGATCCAAGGAGATGACCGAGAGAAAAGCGACTGAGCCTCTCCGCCGAAGGGATAGCCCCGGGCCATTCGTTCGGCGTTGCCAAGCACCGCACCATGATTTGGCTCATTATCTATCGGATGCTGAGAGGAGCTCGGCTTACAAGGCAGGTTCGTCTCGTGTCACAGCGAACCGCAGAATGACCAATGGTTGAGTTCCTCCATCCGTTGATGCGTAAGGCTCTCCAGAGAGACGCGATGGCTATGCATAATTTTAGCGATCTGACGAACATAAACATCCTGCTTATATTGCATCCATATTTGAGCCGGTTATGCATAGCTGCGTTGCCGTGTATTTGGCGTTTGAAATTCGGGCAGTGCCCGAAACGTCATCCACTCACTTGGGAGGCGCCGCTCCCAAGGCCAGACGTAAAGGCCAGATAGAGGTAAATCCCTTCTGGCCTACTCATCGAGGGAACAGATCGATGCCGAATGTGGAGAATTCGTTAGTGCGCTACTCAATTGCACATCAGCCAAAGAGGTGGGAGCTACAAGGATCGCACACGCTGGCTCGATTAAGGGGAGAATTAAATGCTTGTTGTCAGTTGTAAGCCTCTCCTTGTTTGTTTCCGTAACTTCTGCTCTACGTTCTGCATCGCCTCCCCTCTTGACCTTGCCTTCCTATCCGTCGCGGGAATTCTCTTTCTAACGCGCCCCTGCGCCCAACAGCCCTGAGAACGCACTCAGAGTTGCCTATGGCATCGAGCTAGCTTTCGAAAAGTGACCTTCATGGAGACTGGCGGCATCGGGGGACACATGAGCGAAACATGTCGACGGCATCCGCCTATTTCGACGTGTGGACGGGTCCAAGCCGTCACCCCTGTGTATAACGCAAGCACTTACTGGTGTAGCAGTAGTAGCCATAGCAGTAGTACGTTGGGCTCTACGAATCGTGTAGAGGGAGAGCATGGGCGGTAGATAGCCGTGTTGGAGAAAATAGACAGGAGGCCATCGAAGGCTATCGCCCCCGAGGGTGTTGTTGCAGAGCCTCGGTAGGGGACAACAGACAACAGCAATGCTACCCCTCAGCATTAAGTCTGGTCCGGTCTGCCAAAACTGCATCACGGCGGGGGTTGAGGCTTGGGGGAGGGGGGTGAGCCAGTGACCTGGTAACAAAGACATGGCAAGTAACGGGCGCGAAAGCGGATGTTGGGCATGGCTACGGCAATATCTCCATAGTGCCACCGCCGAGTGGGCGGGTCGATCGATATTCGTATCTGTATATCGTTATGGTTGGCGTGGGGAGCATATGCGCACATAGAGATATTAATATCTGAGGAGGCTAATCAAAGTTCGACCGTTTCTATCTAACTTAGTGACCATCTGGGAAGTTTTGTCTTTTCCCTTTGCTGTAGAACACAATTGTTATGTACGTACGTCGATTTTCAAATATAACAGAGAAAGGAAGAATCATAATTTTAGAGGATGTCAAACTCTATTTAGGTAAAATCACACCGGTTCTTCAAGACTTTTACGGAAGTTTGATGCTCTCAGGGAAAACTATCGATGATCGTTGTCACGTTGTATTTCTCACTATAGCCAGCATGCTACTATCTAAATATGTACTGGGAGAAAATACAAAGAACAAATTGCACGAACGGTCGCCTTCGGAACCGTCGAACTTTGGCTAGCCCCGCATAGCGTTCTAATTTTTCGAACACCCTGTATCCTCGAGCGGACACCTGTTCTTGCAAAACGCGAAAGTCAATCGGTGTATCCTGCTACTGCAAATACGTCTTTAGTGCCACATTGATTTCGAATGCTGTTGTCAAACTATAGTATATCTGTTGCTATATGCAATAATACTTTCTCCTTCTCAACTGCCGACCACGAGCATTACCTCGTATGCTAAAACTCGTTGACCTTTCACATAACAAGTGCTTTAGATGCCAAAGTCAAACATTTGATTTTGCTAAAGCTAACGGGCAGCAGAATAAATTTGATCCCGGGTGGCTTAGCTGGGCACACCGTATAGCGCAGCGGAAATTGCGCATATGACCCGACCCTGCTGCTTAAAGCTCCATGAAATTCTCGGACGAGTCGCGTCACGAAAGGACCCTCTCGATAAAAGCTAATCGCGAATATGCGATTATAGAGAAAATCATATTTTCCTTGAGTTTCAAAAGGCTTCACATAGTTTTTGTTGGCTAACTAAATTTTCATCAAATGCTATATAGTATGAAGAAACTCCACAAACTGAACACCTCTGATGGCATACACAGTGTCATCGTTTATATCGTACGGATCGCTTATTATACTGAGATACCAGTCAGATGATATGAGTACCATGGCAAATACCTTAGTTGTGAAGCCTGGTCTGCAAGAGCATTCTCCGTCATAAAAAAAAAAAGATGATACGAGCTCATATCACACGGTAACAGCAATATCTTAGAAAAAAACGGATACGTAGATAGCGCAATAAGGAACAAGCCATCCAACCAACGTTAAAGCAATGGGCAAATGCACTTAGCTCTCTAAGCTAACGGTCCTGGCTAAAGATCGTCCGAAGTTGTGAAGTTACTTACGTGAGGTTCGCCAGCCTTCTTGGTCGCTTCTTCGTGTTCTAGTAGGACTTCAACAGCCTCCACATACTCTTCGGAGATGGCATGCAGCAGCGCGTCCTTGGTGTCCACCTGTGAAGGTCGTTCGACACGTTAGAGGGAGCAGGTGTCGATATCATAAGGATTTGTTCAGTTTGTGTTTGAAATTGATTGACAACTTACTTTTTGGTGTCACTAGGGATGGCGTTGCACACGTTTACAAGGTGTATGCTAGAACTACATGGGTATTGGACGATTCTCGCTATGCCATTTGACAACTATTGTTATTGTCCACTACATCAACGGCGTAACGACGCCATTTGATAACTGGCCAGGTCGAACGTGTCCTAGGTTGGAAGGGGCATCAGACTTCGGACCGGCTCTAACGAAGTCGAGTTTAATAACTAACTAAGATTAACGAAATCAAGTGTAATGAGATCATTAGATTGTGCAAACGATTAAGAGCGATACTCGGCAGATGGATATACTCTCTACCTTTAAAAGCGACTCTTGTTTACAAAATAATAAGAGTCGTAAGTACGCACGTTATCGTCCGAGTGTATATTGCTCATTAATCCTATAGAGAACAGTTGCATCGTCTGCATAGGCCATAGCTTTAATTCCTGGGCGTTTTCTGTTAGCGAAGGTACATTCACACGGTAGAGAGGTAGAGACCTAAAACTGATCCCCGCGGAACTCCAAAACCAACTCTTACAGGAAGCGATATTGCTCAGCCGAACGCTCATTACCTTCTCGGGTGGTTAGGAATTGAGCCAATCGGCTTTGCATTGATACATTTGAGAGGTTCAAAGAACTTGTTTAGAAACCCGCGTAAGGTACAATCAAATGCTTTGGCCACATCTGGGTAAAAACCGATAACAGTATCCTTTACAAGTCCCTGAAATAGCGACTAATGGCAGTACATGGTATCTGCGTTGGATTTTAGATAAAGCAGTGGCACCCTAGAAAATGCTTATTAGGAAAAGTATATTATTTCACTTCAGGCATCGAGCTGAGAAAGGCATGAATTCAGTCAAGTTGTTGGTTTGCTATACTGCACGTCTACCCCATACATATAAACTGTTTTTCGAGCTGACCCTCAGCTGTTCCCCTATCTGACAGGCCTTAGCTCTTAACCTTTTTTAGGTATTACTATGAGGACCTGTAGGGGCCACCTTTGCTTATTCTCTTCCTTACTCGTACCTGGCAAGAATCTTCAGATAAAGAAAGATGATAAAGAACTCCAAAGATTCTCCGCGTCTGACAGGATTTGAACCCAACACACACACGTCCCTCCGGTCTAGCAGTCCAAGACGCTCACCACTAGACCATCCAGGGGACACCCCATATATATATATATATGGAGGTATATAAAGTTTGCAACCCTTTGGATCCTTCTCCATTACGGGATTACAACCGCGAATATCCTCTGGTTTCCATTCGGGGATTGTTGATCATTTTAGTTAACTCGGTATACGGCCTAACATCAAGCATTTGCACGTTTCCCTTCGAAACACACTTACACGAGCTCGGTTCTCCAGAGTGCCCCTGCGTCATCTCCGATGCTGTTTGTATGTCATTGTCAAGATAATATAATACTTAGACCCCGCATGTCCTAACGATAGATATCGCCCTCCACTTGGTGTCCCTCATTTTGGGACCTTCTACCATTTTCTACCCTTTTCGGGGTCTCAACATCTCGCGACGTTTTTCTAACAGCTTCAGCATTAAGATGACAGAACAGGAGTTTCTGGGTAGTCGTATGGTCACGTCATATCTGAGCGTTCTACATGTGTTTCCCTCGACTGTATCCAGTGATACGGTTGTGTTTCTAAGGAATCTGTTTATGTGACATACAGCTTGAGCAACGTTATCGGAGTACTCGTTAGAGAAGTGAATTTTATCAATATAGATAGTTAGTTAGTAGTATTTGGTGATTATATAGCGCCCCAAAGCCATCTTTACCCCCATATATATATATATATATATATATATAATATAACCCTATGTGTATTCATATCCATGTTCAGTTTGCCGAACGAGTGCAACTTCCCTAAGGCATTATTCCCCCGAAAAACATCTCGCCTAATTATGATTAGCATGGCTTATTACTATTGTTATTACAACGATCATTATCATTATTGTTATTGTCGCCGTCGTCATGCTCATTTAATTACCTTGTAGTGAAGCAGCAGCTCGATCATCTCGAGGTTCTCGTTGTCGATGGCCATGAGCAATGCTGAGCGGCCCAGCGGGTCAGTGCAGTTGATGTTCAACTGTCCCGCAGGAGTCAACGACAGAATCCTGCGAACGATGATATAGAACGAAATCCGTGGCAATTGTCACTGACCCTCTATTTCCGACGTCCGCATTCGACGCCACGATAATCATTGTCCGCCTTACGAACAACGACACTAGCAACAATTGTCGCCGACATCTCAAAAAAATCGTCAACGCGAACAAACAAACGATCTTTAACAGCCCACTCTCTCGCTCGCTCGCTCTCTCCTCCCTCTTGGCCCAAGTCGCTTGCTAACGTCGCCCTGAAACGGAAATGGGCGTCCTCCGGCGCGAGGTCGAAAAATGGAACCGAGCCGGACAATGTCGTTCCAGACGTTTGTTGAGGTCAATCAGATGCTGCAACTTTTTATGGCATTTTTCATCTATGGCAGGCTAACGATGTACGGTAGATATAAACAATTGGGCGTATATTGACAACAGAAATGGCAGGACTTGCCAGTGAGACTAGCTAGCGGTGTGTTGTTGTTTTTATTGTTGTTATTATTATTACTATCACCGAAAGGTCTCTCTCTCTCTCTCTCTCTGTCTGTCTCTCTCAGAGCAATCATCCAGGAAGCTGGCCTAGTGCCTATGTTTTTGCAAGGTCGCAGCACGTCCGGGTCTGTCCAAGTGACTGCGTCATGGCAGTCCATCCGCACGGCGTTGACGCGCAAATGGATCGGCCCCCGGCCGCCAACAATGTACATGGCCTTCTCCCGGTAGCGTTTCACATCGTTCACATTCGGCGTATAGACCGACCGCCCGAAGGGAGACATCCTCCTTTTTATACATTCAAAGAAAAAGCTAGAATCCCCATAGGTTGGTAACGATAGGACGGAGCCGCTTGCTCAACGTGGACAGCAAAGGCAACGGGTCAAGTCAAGCTCGGTAAAGGATCATTCGCAGAGGATGCGACGTTGGAAGGGAGAAAGAATCGAGTTGGCGGTCATTGTTCGCGTCTGTGTGATGGCGATGTGCCGACGGCAGCTAGCAACAATAGTGCTGAGGAAGACCTGCAATGGCAGCTATCTGGCTACCTAGCGACCTCTGCGAATGGAACACCATTTACTCGTGCCACCGGCCATTGCCCCCTCCAGGACCTGCTGTCGGTTCAGAGCGTACAAAGTAGCTACTTTGCTTGAGCACCGCCGTCACCGTCAGGGTCGGCCCCGCCGTCGACAGGATGGGCAGAACGGTCCCGTGACATCGGAACTACTGCGTCCTGTCCGCGGTAAACAGGAGATGAGATGGCGTAGTGGGGCTGGCAAAGGCATCGAGCAGCCTCAACGGCGGCGGCATCAGCGGCAGCAACAGACAAAACGCCACGTTGCACGGCCATTGGACAGATCGAGCAGACCGGAATGTTGCCCCATGCTTCGGCCGCAGCCTGCCAACCTCCTGCATGACGAACGTTCCTCACGGATGGAGAAGAGCAATCATCTGGTGGCTCCGCTGTTGCCGTTGGAACGTTGCTGCAGGGAGATAAAGAGAGAGCGAGAGGGAGAGAGAAGAGGCCAGAAACTCGGACACGGATGACACACGCCAGTCGTTTGGCCATTGCGTTAAGGCAACTACTACAACTGCTACAACATCACCGTCACCACCAACGGAATGATGGCCATATGACGCGGCCGGCCTCCGCCAGAGTTCGTCCTCCCCGAAAACAGCACAGCAGGACGTTGTGTACAGGAAGCAGAAACACCAAGTCGTCGCTAGCCCGTGTTGTACTACTTTCTCTATGGACTCTAGTAATCTAATGTGCATGTGAGGTGTGCATCGAGCACATGTAATGCTATGGATGGCTGTAAGGTAAATTGCACTTGGAAAACGTTGTGGACGCTAGCCCCGATTTGTTTTAACTGGTAAAGAAGGGGTCTACCGCAGGTTAGAGGAAACGCAATATATATATATATATATATATATATATATGTTCCTGTCCAGTTTAGTAATTGATCTCGACTATACGTATAGTGTGATACTGAACATCGGTCCCATTTGACTATTGCGAATTGGCTGTATCCGCATCGAAGGGAGATGACCTATATATAATGCCTTTTGACGCATGTTATCTATGGGATTAGCGTCTTCCTCTCTCTCTCTCACCCCTTCTCCCTCTCTCGCGTTCCCTTGTCGTTATCTTCCTGTGAGAAGCACAGCATAATAAATAGCATACAATATCTCGAGCAATGAGACATTGACGGACGATGACTAATTGACCACGTCGTTTCCTGTTCAGCAATTGGCAGAGCAATGATAAGACCGCCACGCCACGGATATCGATACTCCCATGAAGATAAGCTTGTAGGCGAGATCTTAAGCAGCCAATAGGAGAAATGGTATCCCAACAAGAAGACCAAAACGAGTACATGTTTACGTATGGCCGACAGGCATCGCTGCCAGTTCGCCGGTGAGCGGGTGGACAGCGTGCGCTACCCGGTCGATATTTGCGCACGGGATTAATAGTCTCCGACAGGAGGGCGTACGACCACCAAAAAGAGCCAAGCTACCTTGCCATATTCCCTCTGGTCCTAGGCCGCTGTCCTGCTAGAGGCGGCGTCATCCCACAAAACGAATGGTAAATGCTTTCTTGGACAAGAACTCTCTATCTTCGAATTTCCCGCACGCTCTCTGTCTCTCTCTGGCCTTCGCTCGGTCTGCAGTGCTCTGTTCCGGCTCGGCGGGGACGACCTGCTATCGGAATACTGGAGCCAGAGTTCCCAGCCGACGTCCGGGACTTGTTTCTGCTTCCGAGAGGTTCGATAAGTTCACCAGCTGCTCGAGCGAGTCGGTGCTCTCCGGTATACGAGTTTCGACTGTGTAATGACCATCTGTGTTTGCCGATTCACGACGACTTCACGCGTGTGCCCTCCCACTACGTTGTGGTTTCGATGAACTCGCTATGCCCACGTCGAGGTCATGCCATTTCTGCCTATACTCGTTGTCGCCATTGATGGGGAGAGCATGCTCTCTCACTAAATCCCTCAGTTGCATTCGTAATTAGCCACAAAGCGGAATAATTTATGGATCGTAGATAACATGTACGTGTAGGACTGCATTCGTTACCTCGTAGTGCACTTGTGAGAAGGCAACCAAAATACTATTCCGTGCACTATTCGTTGGCTGGCATGAAAATGCTGCCGTGAAACAATGCTGCGGTTTGTATTGGTAATAAACAGAGGACCTAGTGTTGGAGATAAGCCTCGAAATCCTATACGCGACATCATTAAGGAGTTCAACGATTTCGAAGTGCACATAAAACACATTTTATTATTTCGAAATATTTCACTATTATATTAAGAGTGCACCGGTGAACAAAAAAATCTCATATTAATTAAGATATCGTATTCAGTGCAGAATACAAAACTACATTATATTGAGTGAAACGAGAGCAAAAAAAGGCTCCTTGAAAGAACCACAGCAGAAGTGTCGTACACTCAACATGCAGCACACATGCGGATGGTACCGCCGCCAAAAAAAAACGGAACATCCCATACTACATAGATGACGATCTCAGGGTGGCGATAAGAAGCGGCAACGAACTGCTCGAAAGACCTCCCCTGCCTCCTACCCAATGCGATGTATGTGATGAATGAGGATGTACTTAGATCAGAGTAATGTCATACGTTCAAACTTTAAAATACAAATGGTCCGGTAACGTTGCTAGGTTAAGTTCCAACTATTCGATTGACATGATTCAATGGGTTGCCTTTTATCTTCGAACAAACCAGTATAAGCTACGAACATGTTATCATAGACGCTTCTCTGTGTATGTCTACATGATATCCAAAAAAGTGTATATACATATATATATATATATAAATATGAACTCTCAGTGTAGAACGCACCTCCTAGAAGTGGCGAGATCACCTCGTTCGACGGCCAACAGGAAGCGTTTCTCCTCATGAGTGAGCATTCCTTCTGGCCGTGGTAGTGTGGCCTCCGCCGAAGCCACCGATCCCCGCAACGAATCTGTTAAACCTGAAGTAGGCGCAAGCAATTAGCCGTAGTGAACGAATATATGAAATTATCTGTAGCCATTTGGATATATTTTCATTTATATATATATATATCCTAACATAAACAGTGTATACAATAACGAATGATATCTCCTGAGTATAAGTCATCTTCTATGTCAACGGGATATGACACCGAGGATGATCATCACAGGCTATATATATATATATATATATATATATGACAAGTGTGGCCATAGATAAGCGGTCGGGGCCATCTAGCCTCTCGCTCAACCGTCATCCTGCAGCGAACGGAAGTGATCCTCCGTGTACACCTCTCGAACGAACAAAAAATAACACTTGATATCACCGTCGAAGCTATTCTTAGATTTATAGCATCTGCTGGATGTTGTTCAATCGTCTCGACGAAGTCATCGAATTCTTTTTTTTTCTCTGCCCTAAATGTATTTCCTAATAATGTGCCAACCTCACCGACTGTCGTCTACTTTCGAAAATCGAAGTCCTCCCCTTCGTCTTCGACGGCAAGAAAGCGAACTCGAATTCTCTTGATCTTCGTCGATGCTAGCCTCCATGATCAGTCAACCTACAGCGAGACCCAGTTCGAGATACAGGTAGATCAAAAACTCCCCACCACCACCGCCATCAGCAGCAGCAGCAGCTGAAGCAAAACGCCGGTGTTGGTGCGTCTCCGATGTCCATATTGAATTCGTGCGTGAATCTGTCAGCGTGTATATGTGTGCGCGTGTGTGTGTGTGTGATCTGAGTGGCTGAGGCTGGGAAGGGAGCGGGACGCCTGCAGGGGGGGGATCTTCTGTGGTTGTTTCAGCCAGTCGAAATGTTAAGCGTACTTGGATCCTGTCTGCCTGTCTCCCTGCAAGAGCATGTACTCGGTAGCTTTCCACACCGCGCGGATTCGATCCGCCCCCGCCGGCCCCCGGGATACAGACAGAACAAACAAATCGAATCACCGATTGCCGCTGATTTTTTTCTGTGCTCCCACTCCAGATGGTGCCCGAGCACCGCCGTCTACCGGGTATACAGTTCACTGTGTTTCGAGAGAAAAAGTTTTGCTGCTTTTTCAAGGGGATGTATCAGCGAGTCGAAGGACATTTCAACCGAGGCGGCCCCACTCTCTATCGTCTCTTCAATTTCTTCTTGAAGATTTCTCTGTCTCTCTCTCTCTTTCGTTGAACTCCACGTTGACGAGGCTGAAGGAACGGGGCCTATGTGTGATCATGGATGGATAATAATGATAATATTAATAATAATAATAGACAACATCAATTAAAACGGTAAGTCGAGCGGTGTGTCGCTGTAGGCAAGGTATCAAATATAACACGAAAACTATCCATAATAGAACTGTTTGGGTACAGTGTTGTTTGTCTTTTTTCGCTTTTTACCTATACGAGAAGTAATGTCTATATATATATATCTTTTTTTTTCATTTATTTGCAACTCTCTAGTATCCAGCAGTTCTGAACTGTAGAATTCCTGCCCGAAAGTGCACTATGTTCAACACGACGACAGATCTTCCTATTTTATACATATATATATATATTATATGTATAACTGGGAGAGCTTGAACTCACGGTCTGGGTAACAGAGTTTCATCCCATTCCTGAAGAAGTGATTAATTGATTATTTCGAGCTAGTTAAGCTGGTCATATCAACAAAACCATATCGGTCAAAACGGACATCATTAGCAAGGCTCATATAATGACACAGGCAGGTGGAATTGTCAGATACGTATGTTGCCTATCACCTAAACCAGGACTATTGTCGAGACACTTTACAGTCGTATCATAGATATTCGATTAAAATAAATTCTTACAATTCATTTCAGTCACCTGTGACAGGTACTGATACAATATATTATAAAAAACATTTCGAACATAATCAAGAATTAAAAGAATGAATCGCACAAAAAAAAACAGATTTTTAAAAATGATGAAATCCAAAGGACACCACGGGGATTGCCGTCTAATTCGTCTTCGGGCTACAGAAGCAGAAAGGGAATGTAAATTCGCCATACGACTCAGTAGGCACTGCAACCACAGCTACCCTTTTTGCTATTTCGACTATTACAGCCCATGCCGAAGATCGGGCTGTTCCCAACGAATGCCGACCGCAGAATGGTGACGGCTGTCGAAAACGACTGCGCCACAGTTGAAGTACAGTTAGGTTGACCAATCATCTAGAACGGAGAACACTACGCAAGCGTCTGTCGCCTTAAAGGCCGAGAACGCATTGAATGTTCAAACGATGCAAGTAAACCTTGTGTGTTTTTGCAAAATCCTGTCTTCGCTTGAGGTTCTACTGAAGGTCGATTGCATTTGGTATTCTAGTGGAACCAGTATTCCCCTGAACCTCTCCGCAGGGAATGCCATGCAGAAGGCGTTAGACTTTCCTTCTGGCCATGTTTCGTGCGTATGATTCCAGAAATGTCGATGTCACAATTGAGCTATATTCAGGATACGTGTGAAGCGACCGACAATTCACAACAGTCGCCCAAGCGTCGTAAATTTGGTGCCTGAGTGGATGCCAAAATGGCAGACAGCCTATAGGATGCCGTTCATGCATTCATGGAACATCTACCACGTTCGTTACTATGAAAATATGCTGAGAAAAAAGTGTTTATACGATAAGAAAATATATAGCAATGACATGGCTGAAGGTCTTCAAGAGAATTGATGCCGAACGAATGAGTTCGGAGGACCGTCCGAAATATCACATGTAGGATGGATCAGCGCTGATGCCGGAGGCGACCTACGGCTAATCCCCTTTCGGCCTCAGCAAAAATTAACCAACGGACCTTCGCTCAGCCTGGGTATAAACGATGCTCGTTTGTATGTTGGTCTCCATTAGGATTAGAGGCTGATTAGATTGCTGCATAGATTTTTCAGCATGGTAAGTTGACGAAACGGGCGAATGGGTCTCATCAGCTCGATTCTTGTACAAAGACACAAAATTCCCGTCGACTGCTCGAAGCTCGACTGCTTGTGAACTCGGTAGCTATTGTAACGTCCATGCATGGGCTAACTCACAACAAATAGTGATGCTTTTCCAATAATTTTCCTTGTGGAGCTGTGTTTCCAGAGAAAAAAGAGCAGGGTATCTTTTGTTTTGTATTCTACCATAGCTCATTAGATTGCGCATTCCGCGTCCTATTCACCATCGAGAGATGAGGGTTAAAGCTTGCAAAGGTAAAGGTAAAGCTATATTGGTTTATTAAAGGAGCTTGTGCGATTTCACAATGCTTAAGCTCTCTTATAACGTCACACAGCGGGACTCGAACCTGCGGCCTCTGGCTTCCGACTACCCGAGACCTGTAGGTGTATTTCCGACATCTGCTCTATTTCGTGCCTTGCCGAAGCGATCCGCTATAGTTTAACCTTTCACGAGGCTAACTCCCGGGCTCGAACGGGAGCAGCATAAAAGTGGTTTGTAACAAAACAAAAAAATGGTGAACTTCTTTCACTTGGTGAACGCGTCGCACTTCAGTCGAAATAGATGCCCGTCAAACGCTGAAAGATCGAACACATCTTCAGCGCTGAAGTGATCACTGAACGATAATTCTGTGCGAAGATGAGGTCCAATACATTACTAACAATTGGGTTCGCCCAAATTTAGACGCATCTCAAAATTACAAATTAAGTCTGCTTTCCCATACATATTTGTAATCTGTAGTGTGAATATATATATATATATAGATTATATATATATATATATACATGTAAGGAGAACCGGATACAACGCACGTCTAGCAAAATGGAAAACAAGTTAAATGGCCATTGACGTGGCTCGCCCGAGCCTCCTGGCTGTCCCAGTTAATACTACCGATCCTGGGACGTTCAGAGAGCCTGCCAGTATGGGAACATACCATGGGGCGATAAGCATTTAACGACAATCCAACGAGCTGGCACAGACTCCCCCCCTCGCTTGCAGGGTGTTATCTTCCATTCAGCGTGCACCACCACCACCACTCAACGGGCAGTCGCAAAAGCAGGAGTCGAACAGAGAACGCGAACATCCAGGCTAATCATTGGAAAGTTTTCCTCGCAACGAACCTCTGCACCAGTCTGCGGCAAAGACTGCAATCGTCGTTATTCGTAACGTCCATACGACGCTTGCAAGAGCACCAACACTTAACTCGACCTCTCGCCATAAGAAGAACGGCTGGCTGTGCAGAGCAGTGGTTAGTTTACAAAATATTCAACACGAGCAGTTATGAAACACGGAGTGTTCTCCGGAGAATACTAATTACATTAGAGATACGTCTTACGTTCCCTAGCTATACATTTCTTGATTTGTATCTCTCTTTCTCGGATGCGGAATATTCAAATGGCACCTACGGCGTTCTCGTTTTTCCATTGCAACAGGCACAACTTTCTATCAGAGTTACCCCTTGTGAACGCATATCGCTTTGTGGGCAAAATCGCGTCACCCTCAGCGGAGAGTGTGTCCTTGTTGTCAATCGGCCGGTCTCGCAGACGAGTGCATGCGATATATATATTGTATTAGAGGCCGTACTACTCTGTCTACATCTAAAACAGTACTCGTGCGAGTGCCGTAGCTTCGTTTGGGGCCGATTATCCCCGACTCCTCTATCGATTAGTGGGAGCATGCGCACTCTGTGTTGCCGCTTCTGCAAGCCGGTCAATGGTGCCAACGAACTTGTGGTTTTACACGCGGACGTTCAACGGTGCTCAATACTCGTTTACGGCATAGCAGTCTAGTTAGATAATACAGACTAATGACCCCCAAGCGGTAATCGGGGAGCGGGCACCGTCTCCCACACCCCTTGCTCTCTTTGGAAGCCACCAACAGGTTTATTCGATATATTCCCGCTCTGTTCAGCATCGCAAACAGCCAGAAACAGCAACAGCAGCAGCAGCAGCAACAACGGGCTGACTACGATATGATGGGTTGGGTCGATGAGGTCGTGACCCTATTGTGGAGAGAAACATATTGGAGTGTTGCAACACCCGCAACCTCCCTATCACGAATGGGGCGCAAATATCTACAGAGGCTTGCATCCATATCGGGAGCTCGTTCGCGGGGGTCATGGCTTGCAACGGAGAGCTGAAGTGCCACATCCGAATGCAGCATGTTAAATAGAAGGGACATTTGACTTATATGTGTTTTGGTGACAACAGGGTTTTCATCGCATCGAGTTGGTCCTTGTCGAGTCGAGGTGTGGTGATTTTCTTTAAGCTTCACCTCGCCTCATGAGGGCGGAATATCAATAATATGCCCATTCATTCAAATGGCTCGTTTATTTACCAAAAGGGGGCGGTACTATATTAGAAAATATTAGAGCGGACACAGATGCGTTTATGGGTGTGGGAATTTTTGAAGCAATATTAAGATATTACTTGTTTCTGAGTGAAGTTTACCTGCCAGTGGAAGGAATGGTGGCTATGTATAATACAAGATAGTACGTATTGTTTACCGGCTCAGTTTTGGTCGCTGCCTCACAACGCACTGCTATGCCACTGCGTAGGGTATTTAGGCGAACGTTAACGAAGTTGTCAAGCACTCCGTTTCGTTGGAGTCCCCTGAACAGCCTTATGTTAACAGCGTCATGTGATCTGGCTATAGAGATCAAGGATACAGACTCTCGTGGAGCACCACATAGTGACTCCCCGAATAATTGAATAGACTAAAGCACGGCAGATCGAACTCACTCAGCCACGTGCTGATTAAAGTTAAAGGCATGAGCAACGATTATACCAAGATTATACATTGAGCAATTGCGTTTGATGGTTTCGCTATTGTTATAGTGAGTTGAACAGGGTAGGGCACATTTCGGAGTAGATAGTACGAGATTATTTTTTGCGACAACCCGCTCCCACAACTTCGATAACCCGCAGAGTAGAAGTAGCCTGTCCTTGAGACTGTACGGACTGGCATACATAACATTAAGTTGTCAGCATGAAACCTATAGATGACCGCGTGCTAGAAACCGTATTTCAAGTCCAAAACAAAGATGCAAAACAACAGTGGTCCGACATTGGACCCGCGAGGAAGCCCGGACACAAGTCGTTGTTTGCCTCGAACGATCACGGTTGGCTCGCCTCCGGGCTGTCGACAGGCCTGGTGCGGGGGCGTGGCTCCACGCGCTGCCCTCCTCGTCCCTTGGTACTGCTCTAGACGATCGCTCCCTCCGCTTCTGTGTGGGCCTTCGCCTCGGGGCCCCTGTAGTTGCGGCCCACAGCTGCGAGCGTTGCGGGGACCCCGTCGCAACGAATGGCCATCACGGTCTTTCGTGCGAACGCAGCGCCGGTCGCCATCCGCGACACACGATGCTTAATGACACGCTCGTGAGGGCCCTCCACTCCGCCGGTATTCCTTGCACAAGGGAGCCACAGGGCCTCGACACCTCTGACGGCCGCCGCCCTGACGGCCTCACCCTTGTCCCCTTCCATCGAGGGCAGCACCTGGGACGGCACTGTGGTTGACACTCTAGCACCCTCTTATGTCAACCACTGTGCAACCATCCCCGGTTACGCAGTAGCGCGTGCGGAACGGGCAAAGCTAAGGAAGTACGCCGCTCTCCAAGCAACCCACCTGTTTTCCCCCCTTGCCTTTGAGACCTTGGGCGGGCACGGCCCTCTCACTGCGAACTTCCTCGAGGGGGTCTACCATAGGCTGATCCGCGCCACCGGGGACAAGCGCGCTGGCTCTTTCCTCCTGCAGCGGCTGTCCCTCGCCGTGCAGAGAGGCAATGCCATCGCCTTCCTCGGAACATTGTCGTCCTCACCCCCCCCCCCCCCCCATAATCCCTAGAAATCCCGCCCTACTGTATGTTTGAATAAATTGTTCAGTGCTATTACCAACACCATTAGAATCCACATCTAGCAGCTCACACTTGAATATGAGAAGGTCATACATAACTGACCGATTCAAAGGCCTTAGAAAAATCAAAGAATACACTCGACACCATTCACAGCATAAGCACACGTCTATCATGGAACGAACGACGGTACGCCAATGTATAATAATACACAGACGTGCGACCTAATCGAACCATCGCGGCATACATGAGCAACAATAGCGTAATCAGTACAATGGCACAAATGCGAATGCTCCGTTGAGCAGAACCCCCACGAATGACTAGATATGCTACGTATGTACGCTCGTGGTGGCGTTCCATGTATTCAACTCATCGCAAGGTGGGAGGAGGCTGTGAACAACAACGGGGAGTACATAATAAATATGTGAATTGGTTTAAATCGATCTGCGAATGCGTCATTTTTCCATTGTTCATGAGACCGCAGGAACTCATGGGTCAACCTAATACCACTTACCTGTCGGTGCGGCGAGATCGAAGGTGGCGGTCTTCTCTCGGCGGGGCGAGGTGATGCTGCCACGCGGGGAGAGCCCCAGCGAAGTGGAGGAGGCGCGTTGGCTGAGACCGCCGCCAACAACGCCGGTGGCTGTGACGTTCCCGGCGAGGGGAACGGGTCCCCCTGGATCGCGTGCCACCGGCTCTCGAACCTGGGGGTGATCGCTGAAGAACTTCTGCAGTGGCGTCGACGACACAAGGGATGGAGCAGCTCCCCCGGGAAAACCCTGCTGACTGGCCAACAGTCCCTGGCAGGCGGTGGCGGCGGCGCCAAACGGCGGAGGTAGTTGCGCCGAAGGGATATCGACAGGGGGCTGCGGGCGGTCATCGGACCCCCGCAGCCCCGAATCCCCCAGCAGAAGGCCGCCCTCGACGTCCTCGTCCGCCATGGCACCAGCCGACCCACCTTCACCGGGCGTCGACCAGACGAGCGGATGAGAAATAAAACGACTCTACCGCAATAAACAGCACTGGGAGCACGACTTGGCCTGGAGACAGACAATTAAAGGGGAAAATTAAAGGAAAAACAGAGAGAATGCAGGTTAGTCATGAAGGATATCTGTTGTTGTGGTTGTTTCGCAACGGTATTATTGTAGCTGCGGCCCAGAAAAGCTAAGTGAAAGAAAAGTGGCGTTTAACGACCATAATTGTTTAACCACACATCTTTAATAGTTCATTCAAGGCATTATCTCTTCGTGCTTCTCGTGGTAATACCTTGCGATTTAGATCGGAGGCCTGTCACATAGGAGGAACAGCTGAGGGTCGGCTCAAATAATGTGCTCCTTCAGGTCTACAATGTGAAACACAATGTAGGAAACATGTTCACTCCGTCGACCCGCCTCTCTACTTATCGTAATGAGTATTTATAGATTTTTACAGCTGCCTTAGCATACTTTTTGGGATTTACTAATTCGCAATAAATTTGCTATGTGAGCTATACGAGAGAAAGTGAATACTGATAATACTAAGGATAATATGTGCCGGGCCTCGTCCCGTGTGGCTAACTAGAGCAGCCCTGTTTATTCCGGCTATCGACACCCACGCTAAAGTACTGTATAATTAATATCTCGATATGAGAGCTATTGTTGAGGTTGTCCGCACCAACATATGAGGTATGTTTTTAATATTTTCTCATCTTCTACATAGTGTCAGGGCTGATCTGCACATCGTCAAAAACATCGTCAGTATCGCTGCGGTTATTCTCGAGATCGTCAGCTCATACATAACAATTTTAAACGTACATACACGCAAATGTATGTGTCTAAACGTCAAGCGTGTCGTAACTATAATACTGATACCATACAAGTCGGAGTGACGTACAACTCAGCGCTAGCAATCATTGTACAAGTGGCTAGTAGGTGACCGTTCAGAGCTTCACTTTACTATGAAAGCGAGGATGCTCGTGTTGTGATTCGCAACAGATAGCACGAAAACAACGACCACGTGCCAACCCCGAATCGCCCGGCTTGTACACTCGCGCGCGCTTCGGGTACCCGATCGTAGATGGTACACTTTCGTCGCGGGATTTTCCCTCGCGAGTTGCACGAATGCCACATTAAACCAACAGAACATTTCCGAGATATGTGTTATCACGGAGCCCACTCAAATGGCATTTGCATTTGGGGTTCGCCAAAACCATCCGGGGGGGGGGGGCATGGGGTTGAGTACGGTTTCGGACGCTACTGAAACGGTTTGTTTGTCGTTGCTCTTTCTGTTCCCTGCTGCAGACCCCTCGCGGGCAACAGAGCCGAAGCTTCTGTGTGTTTCCCCACAGACCCGGCGTGCACGACGTGTCCCCCTTTCGTGCCCATGGGGATAATAGTTGAGGGGAAAACGGGTGGGGCCTAATGGGGTAATAGTTGCTTAGGCCTTGCCACGTCGCCTCGCCTTGCGACGTAGCCACTTCCCGGAGTTGAGCTTAGTTCCACTCGCCTCAGCAGGCACACGGCCACTGCCGGCGGTTAGGGGGGCGGCAGGCTGCGAGGTTCCTGGCCGCCCGACGATGAGAACAGCACCAGATGGAAGGTGATTACCAGTAGAATCCAGACGCTCAAGGCGGCGCTACGAAGCGAGCCCCAGAGAGGAACATTCCCGCTGTTAATCCTTGCATCATTCCTTTCGTCTCGACCGCACTTGTCGGTGCGCAATCCCGGCGCAGAGATCCCGTTACGGCACCCTCCGTTGGGGTAACCGACGAAGATGCGAACAGAACTCGCCGAGTAAGCCTCGAAGGTTGTAGCCCGCTTCCGCGCCGAGGGGCGGACTGTACCACAAAGTAGCATATACAATAGACGGATACGTTCATCTCGGCAAGCCTAAATGAATGTACCGGGACACATCGCCGAAACTCCAGACACAGCTGTGGGTGGCCCAGGTGGGTGGCTCAGCGCGAACGCCCAGCCGCGATAAACGCGTCAGACAGTCACCGCGTTTCAACTCTTCGTACGATTCCAACAAATCCACCAGCATGGAGTATCTTCCGGTCTGTGGCAATCTACATCTGGTTCCCACGACACTCGTGCTGGTGAAGCAGCGTTCGGCATGGCGATTTCGTACCGACATTTCGACACAAGCAGCGGTCCTTCGCAGCCCTATCTGTTACTCTGTCTGCTTTGTATCAACTCATCGGCATTTGCCCCGGGGATTTGAGGAATACAACACGTTTATCAGGTGAGCATACAATATACTCAATTTTGCGGATGAAATTGATCGGATCCATGCGATGGTGACGGATTACCTCGACGAGTGGCGTGGGCACAGTTCGCTTACTGAAACTGACTGAAAGCACAGTTTTTTTCTAGCGAATGGTTGGTTATTTTTGATGCCCGAAAATCAGAATTCACTGGTGGTTTTAGCAAACAGGCAACTCATTCACCCTTCTCCATCTAAGGTCTGATGACCTGTAGCAGTTTTTTGTAGCTTTATTTTTAGTCATAGCCGGTACGTTCGCCAATTGATCAAGGGGGGGGGTGCTTTCAAGGTGTTTCGGTTTTAATGAATTCCCAGAGTTAGCTGACTCCATCTAATTCATTCGCGGCGATCCGTTCAATAGCATATGCAGATTTGTTCTAGGGTGTCCGCGACTGGATAATACACTAACGAGTCGCCCGTAATGAGTTGCGCTTGCACCGGTAGATGGGTCCCAGGATAGTTGGTTCATAGCGTTCTACGCAATGCGGATTTTTCCCAACTCTGAGAGTACATTGCGTCAGGCTCCCTTGGGACGATGTTTATGCTTTGAGTTGTATTGCCACGCCATATGCAGAGAGCGCAACAAGTTTAAAACGGTCACCTCATTGCCACGTTGTAGAAATGTTTGTCATTATGATCCCCCGCCAAAATGCTCCTGATATCAAGTTCCTCCCAGAGACGTTTTGAGATTAATTAACAAATGTCCTAAGGGTCAATCATAGGTCCGTATCCGACATCGAATAAAAGAACGTGTTCTCATTAAAGGGGTGCCTGGGAATAGCCACAAGATACATCCACTAGAAATATTCAAGAAATACCAAAAACAATCAATCCACAAGAAGCCCAACGCGCTCAAAAGTGCAAGTTCTAATCGAAGTGGCGGCCACACAAAGCATGTATACATAATGCTAGCATATATTATTTATACGACTAAATCTGATGAATGCATTTTGAATTATAATGCCTTACATGAAGTACATGCGAAGGTCTGTTGTGTGGCCATTTGGAAGGTTTGAACTTCACTTTAAACAAGCCATTATTATTATTGTCCTTTACTCCTCAGTTTGTTAAGTTTTCGATAAATGTATGTTGATATTTATGCATGCTCCGCTGATCTGAACAACGATTCTCGCGTGTTGACCAGACTTGACTTGACAACACAGGGTGGACGCACCACACGTTACATTGTCAGCGAATGTCCACCGCTCTATAATTAATCTGACGAATATATTTTCAATCAAGGTCAACCCTATTCGCCTACTTGGATGCTTTGACCGTACACTTTTGATGTTATGATCTAAAACACCACGCTATCTTTTCCATACAGAACTGCACGATACAGACTGCGTAGGGGAGTCAGCCCTGAGATTTTCAGCCTTGTCGTGAGCGTTTTGGATTTCCTGATAGGGAGGCTATATGGCTTGGGTTCAAATCCTTGTGCCAGAGGAGAATGAATGATCTTTGAATGGATTAATTAGATTTATTTATCTATGTATTATTCAACGTACGAGCGGTTTAAAACGTGAGGCAAGCTGGCCTTGGGTGGCGAAGGGGTCCTTAAAGTGACACCTACAGATGCCGAGGCATATCACACAGGACAACAACGGAGTTAAGTGTCAGCTCACTTAATGTTTTCGCGCAATGCCGAAAGCAGTTGTACCGCCGACGTCAAACGTTTAAGGCTATAAGTCAGCCTGGAAAATTTACTTTAGCATATTTAACAAAAAAATTACCTATATATATATATATACAAGACAACCGTGCGCGCTAAATTTTTTTCTGGGCCACTGTATTTTGCCATCAACGAAATTGTATCCGATCGTTGGTCGATCTCAGCACTTCATCATCTCGCGGCACTTACAGTATGATTTTCCAGCTGTCGCTTCGGAGACGACAATGTTGTCGAGTTTCGACTATTGTTGTTATTATTTCTCCGAATGTCTAGTGATGACTTCCTTATTGACTCCTTGTGAGAAGGTTTTTGCTGTTGCTGTTGTTGTTCCTGTAGTTTGTTGTTATTGTTGCTTTGGTTATTGGGCAGCGCGAGCGCGTTTGAGTTACTGCTGGTTGTCTTTGAGCCCGTGGCAGAATTCGTCGCCGAAGGCGCCTGGGCGTGTTGTTGTTGTTGTTGTGCGTTATCGAGATTGTTGTTGTTCTTATTGTTGTTGTTGTTGTTGCTAATTATGTTCGTCGTCGTCGGCTGCTTCTGCTGCTGTGTGGCAGTCGGATCGTTCAGGCCCGCGGGACTCTCAGTGGTTGTCCCCTGACGGCTTCGTTGGGCCTTGCTGCACTTGTCGCGACCGGCGGCAGCAGCGACAGCGGCGGCCCGTCGGAGCGCCTTGCGCAACGAGGGGAACGGGATTCGAACCCGAAACGAACTCTTGACAATGGGCTCGAACTTAAGCTCAAAGATGATGAAGCACTGCTGCGCTTGCCTGATCTCAAAGCCGATTCGCATCTCCCGGAACCTCCTCGGGAACATCATCGGTGCTGCCTGTGATAAAAGCAACGACAAAAACAAAGCAACAAATAGACAATTAGACATGGATCATATGTTCTGACGTACAGCCATTCATAGTATCGTTCATCGGTTACTCGCTGGCTATACGGTGTAGCCGATCTAGTGGAATTCTTCATTCAGAGATATTCGCTCCAACCGATTTCAGGGAGGGGACACCGCTGTGGGGTGCCTATAAATGTGAGCACATTCATATGGAGAATACCTTCAAAATGTAGTAAAAGATTAGAGTTATCTTAAGTCACTATTTTTTCTAGATATATATATATATATATATATATATTGTGTGTAATTGGAACGATTGGAACGAATAATACTACAAGTAGAAAAAATAATTCAAATATATCTATAGTGCTAAGATATTCTCAATATGATACAATGTTTCCTTTGCATATGAGACATTCTTGCGGTCCGGAGGCACGTCAGACATGGCCGCGGAAATAGCAGCGAACAGGAGGATCCCTTCAAGCAACGTCTGCTTGGCTGACTATAAGCGCGTCATCGATGCCGTTGACAACATGACTGAAAGACATACTGCCCCTTCTTTCGAACTTTGGACGATTTCTGCCTCGGGTCCCTTGCCTTGGCCTCTAACATCTGGTATTGACACAACCTTCGAGGGTTCCGCTTTCCAAACAATAAGATATTGCTTTTTCTCGGACGTGAGGGCCTTTGCCAAATCTCGCTAGGAGAAGAGGTCTCCCACGATCTTTATATTCCATTTAATTCCTATATATATTATATATATATATATATATATATATATATATATATATATATATATATATATATATATATATATATATATATATATATATATATATATATATATATATATATATATATATATATATATATATAGTCTTTATTTCGAGACGGATTTTTCATCGTTTCGCCCTTTCATTACGTCTTAAATCATTGACAGCATTGTGGCACTCAGTATGACGACACCTCGTTGTATCAAATACAATGAATGCCGTCATTGTACTAGCGAGTTAATTCATTATAAAGTTAGTTATCTAGTTAGGGCTTTTTTTTATAATCAGGGCTGATACACATTGTATCTTGTGCGTTTTTGATGCCTACAAGGTTTTTCCCTTGCCACCTGCCGAGCTCCTCTTCAAGGAACAATAAAGTAGGTGACGTTCTGGCTTACGGGACCTACAAAACTCATTTAGGCAAGCGCGCAGGATCTTTCCTTCTTCAACGCCTGTCCCTCGCTGTGCAGAGGGGCACTGCCATCGCCTTCCTCGGGACAATGTCGGCCTCGGCCCCGGTCTTCAACTAATCCCCCCCAAATAATTCCTAATTGTTGTATGTTTGAATAAATACGTATTACTAGTCTATAGGACTTTAGGCACTTGGTCTATTTATAGACATTAGACATACATATATACATGAAGTCGGAAGAGGTGGAGGTTCACAGTAGAGTGAGATGTTACTTTGGAGGTTACCTAGTAAAAAGGAGGTAGCCACAGTACGCATAGTTGAAGAGGCAACTGTTTCGGCCGTAAACCTACATTTTTCATATCACCAAAGAAAATTGCTTTTGGCCGGCTGCGAGTTACGTAGTATCTTACAGTAAGCTCATCCGACCAGCTATATAGCTGGGTGGACGAGATGCGCAGAGATGAGATGTTTGCATTTCGAGTATGCTCAGCAGTTTTATTCGACGGTAACTCTTGCGTACTACAATGATACTAAAATGGGCAAATTCACCAAAAACTAGACTTGCCAAATATTTTGTTTCATTATATATAGACAAAGAAATGTTGTTTTTCACCTGGCAGTGTACCTGATATACTCCAATCCCATGGAAATACTGTGATTTTAGTATTCATAAGACCGATGGTGGCTCTTTGGGCCTCAAAGTTCAATATTTCTGAGAACGAATCCTATAACACTTCCCTCCCCCCAGATCTGCGTCACAACAAACGTGTCCACATCAAATGCCGAGCGTAAGCGAACAAGCATGATGCGAACATCGAGTCCCTTCTCGGAGAAGTGTGCGCTAATTTAATAACTGACGACATTGAGCAAATACGCCCAAGTCAGCTGCCCTGAAGCACAGATTAACGTTCGAGCGAGTTTGCTATAACATGTAGGCTGTCCCCTGTTCGGTCCTCCATGCGATTCGATCACTGACTATGAACACTGAAATATTGACGTGTACCCAATTGTTCCATAGTCGTTTTGGCGTCAACGCAGCCAAGTATCAGAGATAGAAATCGCCCGCGCCTTACGTGGAGGCTAGATTGGTCTATAAGGGTGACAATCGCACTTGATTGAATTCCGATTGAAAACCGATGCTGTCACGCGTTAATGGCCAACGCAAGTTATTTCATAGCAAGTTATTGAATAAGGGTCAATGCAAGAGTAGCAGTTGTTGTCAGTGGAAATTGAGGCATTCAGTATAGAGGATTTGTTTAAGGAATAAAGTATATGAACCGGTCCAGTTTAATTCAACTAAATTCAAACACTCCTTTCATTAGAGCCAAGGCACGCCACTTTGCAGCAGTTTTAGCAAAAACATTATTTTATATAGGGAATTGTTACTGTATTGCATTTGTCAGCTTTTGCTTTGAGCCCTGGCAGGCCCCCGGAGTATAATTTTTTTATGTGCTTAGTGCGCACGACTTCGAGTGCATTGATGATTGAAAACTACTTCAGTTCCTTCTCAAGAACTTCGTTGCGCAAAGAATCTATCATCCATGCTCAGTTTTTGTATACTTTATGGAACATAGTAGTGTCAGCAGCATCAGGCCGATCACTTTGAGAGTGATGGAGTCCCTGGCGACCCAACACCTGTCACCGATCCTGTAAATACATCTTTTTGCACTTCTTCAATGCAAAAAGAATGAATGCGTTTCAACAAAAACGACCTCCAAACAATAGAACAATACAACAGCTTGGGAACAATTAAACAATAATAGAAATCCACGTATTTACAACGAGCGATAAGAAAGTTGTATTGCACGCATAGTTTACAGGGCGCACCACTTCAGTAATATGCGAGTCAGGGTCAAGGAGCGGACTGACTACTGTATCCAGGTCCCTCGTGGTGCGAGCCTTCGGAATGGGGTCACCATTTAAATAGTATTTGAATGTGCGGTGACAGGCTGAGAGCAAAGAACATTTCGGTACAGAGATTAACATATAATTTTCCACGCACTTCCCCCGCAACCTCATCTGTTGTCAACTACTCGAGTTTCCTCCGTGCAAGATAATCACAGGGCCCATAGGGTTTCAAGTCATCTGCGTAGAGCTTGTGAGCGATGCCCTAGGAAAGTGCATTTTGCAGATCAAGAATGAGGTCACAAAACGGCAGAGGCCCACACAAGAGCCTTGCGGTACACCAAAGGTGCACCCCGCCCAAGAACCTAGCTTTCAATTTTACCCTTACCCCGAATTGTCTATTCGTGAAGTAGTGTTTCATCCAAGCAATGCTCGTCGCATCAATGCCAAGTTTGCGCATCTTCAAATGTATTCATTTCGCCTCGTTAGGGTCGCTAACAAATCTACGAGCTTGGTTATATATATATATATATATATATCGTATACGTCCTTGGTTTCCTCATTCTGTGGACCTCTCGTTGCTGCCCTGTGAGCAATGCGACCTACATCGCAGTGGTAGCCTCAACGGTTCGACGGCAACTTCCGAAGTGAACCTATTTTTGCCGATTGAGAGCAGACATTTCGTTAACCTCAGCGAGTATCAACAGGCGTTGATGTCTTGTCGTGGTCCACGCTCCTCGTACACGAAGCGTAACAGTGGGAGTATTCTACACCACGATGCGAACCTTGTCTTCAAGCCAAAACGCTTGCCCTATAGGCAACGTTGTGAACCCAACTAGGAGCAACATGATTCGATGTCTGTATCTTCGGCCTGTCTATTCTGATATCTGATGGCGCAGGCGCATGAGGAGATTGTTGAAGTCCTCAAAGTTACTATATCGACACCAAAGCAGAGCAATCGAGCCCGTCTTCTGCGAAGGCGTCGCTTATCGTAGAACATTCTGCCATCTATCAAGAACTAGAGTCGAGTTGGTTCAACGGTCGGCCTTTTTTCTGTCGCTTGCCAGCCACCTAAGAATTTTGCTGACGCAAGTAGCTGCTCATACAGATTCGCTCAGATAGATATTATATTCAAGCATGGCGTGGTAGTTTTAGGCTCCACTTGCCCTCTGTTGGAGTCATTCATATTAAGGGTACCAAATGTCGTTTTCACCACGGGGAAGTTTGTAATGTAAGGCTTCGGTCCTCCGTACCTGCTATTTTAAATCTACTAACTTGCTTTACCACCTTAGCGTAGATTAATGCTTCAAGAATTTGCACTGGGCAAAAGCCGAGTGCTCGGCTCCCCCGAACAGAATTACAGCACACGCGAGATCGACAACAAAACGATTCTGTATAGCGTTGCAATATTGATTCGGCAATCAGACCCGGTTACGTTCTCAACGTACGAGTTACTTTTCCTTCGAAGAGCCGAAGCCCGATTTGTATATTTCTTGCTCGATTTCACTACGATATAAGAATAGATTCAATATTCTATTCGAATAGTTTTCGTTCTTTCGAGGGGGTCTTCCCTCTTGTCTCCTAGAAATACGAGTGGTAAGCGTCTTAGACTGCCAGACAGAAAGCACATGTATGTTCAGGTTCAAATCCGGCCAAAGGCAGGAAATCTTGGATTTCTTCATCATCTTTCTTCATTTGTAGATTTTTGCCAGGCCTAAAATGTTTAAAAAGGAAAGTTTAAAAGAATAGTAAAGGTGGGCCTGATAGGCCCTTGAAGTAATACCGTAAGGTGAATCCGAGGCCTGTCACATAGGGTAACAACCGTTGAGAGTCGGCTCCACAACATTTTTTAAGCGGCCGATGGATCCTCGCCCTTCTCACATTTAGGCATTTCTCGGTACTTATCGCTATGTCTTACTTTACTCTTACTTTACACTGCATTACTTCGAGAAATATAGGAAGAAAATATACTAATATTAATACTAATGTAAATAAAAACAAAAAGATTTCTTTTTTGTCGTTGCTTTTAATTTTTTTATATTCAAATAGATGATAGTGTATGTGTTGCATACACTATAATCTATTTGATATATTTCTGCACCTCCCCAGCTTGATCCCTATCAGGCCATCTGCGTGTCTTATATTGCACAAATCGTCTGACTTTTCAGCTTCGTCCATCCGGAGCTAAAAAAACAATTTTAACGAAACCGTTCGAGAAGAGACAATAGACTCTTGGAAAATAGCTTTAAGGGATGGCATGAACTTCTGAGAGCGAAGTAAGGCGAGACAACGAAGATATCCTACTCTCAGAATGACCTTCTTTAAAGCCATAAACGGTCAACCTGCCTGCTTCCGTGTCCAATTTATATTGTACATTTTATTAGTAATCACTCAGAGTTCTAAAAATAAAGGGACGTCAGTGGCTGAGAACAAAAAAAATGTGGACGATGCGCTAACGTACACCCCGAAGACGATATGAATTACGTTGTAGAATTAGAATTCATACAGTATATGGTGGGCCAGAGCATCGTCGTGGGTGAAATGCGTTTCGCACAAGCTGCAAACCGAACAGACGTGTCACTTTAGTTAGTACCCTAAGAAATTGAACGCACGGGTCACATAGATGACATGATGATTGGTAGCATGACACGATTGCTGTTGCGGACATTGTTCTCAAGACCGAACGTTCCTACATTATCTCAAGCATCCGGTCAACCGGTTATGCGGTATTCATAAATCTCGATGGGATTCCTTAGTGAAATATTAAACAAAGATTGGATTACATATGGCGATAGCCGAATGTGGCCGAATATATATATATATATATGTACATCCAGGCAATTTGAACAATTCAGTGAACTGGGCGATAAATACATATACGATATATATTTATACATATAATAAACGGGCGATGCAATTACCTAGGGAAAGCCGTGGAACGACAATAGCTGTGGGCGAGCCATTTACAGTTACCTCATGTAATTTCTCACCATCACCAGCGGACGCTAATTAGTCTGCTATCCACCAGCCGCACGCATAGAATCACACAGCAACGATAGAGTTACATTACAGAATCCGAAATCTCTCTGCCGAGAGCGAAACGTATCGACCTTTCTCGCGTTTACGGATTGGACATCGGGACAACGGGTTGACGGAGTCCATAGGAGGCAGTCCCATACTGGCTTGCTCTACTAGTCGCTAATGATACGACCTTATAACAAATCCTTTATGTGTTCCGTCTAGTAAGTCATCGTTGGTAAATACTCACGTTCAATTTTAACGAAACCTCGAGGCAGACGAATCAGGGAAATCAATCATTTCTTGTTATTTTTGAGAGGCAATTGACGCAAGTAGCTTAGTACGCCAGCAAGGTATCGACGTTCGAAGTCGTTTCACCCACTAGGGGTTGTCCTTTCGGCAAGGGAACAAGGCTTCAGTTCGCATTGGTTAACCGATGTCTTTCGTACCAGTCAGAGTATCCGATCCCCTTTGTTGCAATAGCCTGACTAGGGCATACCGTTAGTTAGAGAACGAAGACGCTCGTTGAAATACATCGTCAGACGCGAGCGACCCAGACGACGTGCCCGAAATACCGAGAAGGGCCCAGACACGACGCATAGGTCAGGATATCTCACAGAGGTACGAGGACATCGGTAAATTAACCAAGAAGCCGAAGACAAGTTGAAGACTTGGCGGACGTCCGCCTCAATCACTCTGGTGTGCTGGCCGTCGCTGCAGGGAGTGGGAATCAGCCACGATCGCGGGTCACTTATAAATAGTGTGACGCTGAGGGTGGCAGTCTGAGGTCCTGTGCCGCTCGCACGGGCATGCCGGGAATTTCAAATTTCAACATTGAACAAATGATTGCAGGAAAAAACTCAGCGGGAGAGGAGGACGCAGGAGCTGTGTTCCGCATCCAGTCTGACTTTGAAACAATTGGCTACGGTGTGTCAATCAAACTGTTTATTGTTCCAGATCGTGTGTTCCGGTTGTGGCCAGCAATTGAATGCGCGTTGCGCGAAATAGACAATGGTGGCGGTTTTTTGGATTGGACTGCGCCAAGGGCATTTTTTCAAAGGGGAAAACTCGAAGCTCAGAGGTCTGCTCGTTCTGTTCAGCGCAGATAACTTAACTCTTATAGATACATCATGGTCTAATGGAGAATCTACACAGTGGTACTTGTCCACATGTGAATGGATATCTCAGCCTTTATTATTCATTTGGAAGGGAAATCGTACATTTATCACCAATTCACATGGTGGATTTGAATGGCGCTCTCAGCGATTTACCGATTGAACGTAATGTGGAAACATTACAACGAAGCGAGTCGGCACACCAATGAGGCTTGAAACCTTTGGTTAGCTGTATATGTGCCATAACCCGCAAAGGGCGCTACTTCTTTATGGCGGATGATCGTGTTAGCAGGCCAACACCTAAAATCCTGGATTAACGAACCTATTGGTGGCTTTGAGGTAATGTAGAGCCCTCAAAGCTCAAAGCCGGTGCTCGCGGTGAGCCTTCAGGGACCTAGCCAACATGGCCAAAGCGAAAATCAGGTCGTATTTAATAATTCATGTAAGCTCGGTTAGGAATTAGTAAGCGACCTGTATATTTCGCAAAGGAGAGGTATGCAATCTCTCGGTCGGAGAATTTATAAATGAATCGATCCTTCCACGATTTTCTTAGTTCTTATCGAGCAAAGTACGACTGTGTACACTAGAACAGAACAATGCCCATGCAAACATTACGAGACTCAATGGAGGGTGATCCAAAAATATTTTTCTTTATAACATGAAAGAAATCTGTTCTCTTACAATTCGAACCTATGGATTCGCCGTTTTGAGCACAATTTTAAGAGGAAAACTTGTAAATTTAGCAGCCAGAATCAGGAGAGACAGTGTGTTATCTATTCCACTGGTGTCGTACAGTTACGTTTCGATTAGGAGCGTTCTAAAATTGCCATATTGCTATTCACGCCTCTACTCTTTTTAATTGTTTCGTGCTATGACTTAAATCTAACCAAGGGTCTCATCCCTTTTAGGAGTATGAAATTAAAGAGCAAAAACGTGCACATAACAGTTATTCATAACGTTTCGATCATCATTTTAGAAAGACATTCAAATTTATTAACTTCGCATACTCTCTCTCTCTATATATATATATATATATATATATAACAACACAATATTGCATATTTTCTG
This sequence comes from Stratiolaelaps scimitus, assembly GCA_019614645.1. NCBI lineage: Eukaryota > Metazoa > Arthropoda > Arachnida > Mesostigmata > Laelapidae > Stratiolaelaps > Stratiolaelaps scimitus. The sequence continues at coordinate 441,786 of JABWDB010000035.1, read as the reverse complement.
CACACGATTTCAAATGTCGTGCTTAGAGAACCTCGAGGTATATAGGAAGTTTGAGTCAACGGTGATTAACCTCGCTTAACTCCAACGGAGAGGGTCGTGATTAAAATTCAACTTCAACTCAGTTTGGGGATTATTGTAGAAGATGCTGACATCGACCTTTAGAGTGCGAGATCGCCGATGTCCGACGATGTGGCGAGACAACGATTGTCACCACTGCGACAAATTACGCAGGGTTTGATAAAAGTATATAGAGTTGGCCTTGCCCTACGGGCAGCGGCCAACTCTAGTCCTGCTCGCGATATATTGCTTTTGACATGTTGGAGAAATCCAAAAATTGAGATACGGGAGTTTCTGAGATGCAGTTCTATGAGTGTCGGCAGGAGCCTGCGGCTCCTGGCCGACACACGTGACTCACTTCTCGCTTTCGCAGTTGTATGAGCGGCGTCCAGGAGCCTTCGGCTCCTGGCCGGCGCGTTCTTCCACAGTTCTATGGTCGTCGTCCAGTCGCCTTCGGCTCCTGTCCGACGGCGTCCCCCGCAGTTGTATGAGTGTCGGCGGGAGCCTTCGGCTCCCTGCTGACGCCGTGACTCTCTTCTGGCTTTTGCAGTTGTATGAGCGGCGTCCAGGAGCCTTCGGCTCCTGGCCGGCGCGCTCTTCCACAGTTGTATGGACGTCGTCCAGTCGCCTTCGGCTCCTGTCCGACGGCGTCACCCGCAGTTGTATGAGTGTCGACAGGAGCCTGCGGCTCCTGGCCGACACCGGGACTCACTTCTCGCTTTCGCAGTTGTATGAGCGGCGTCCAGGAGCCTTCGGCTCCTGGCCGGCGCGTTCTTCCACAGTTCTATGGTCGTCGTTCAGTCGCCTTCGGCTCCTGTCCGACGGCGTCCCCCGCAGTTGTATGAGTGTCGGCAGGAGCCTGCGGCTCCTGGCCGACACCGGGACTCACTTCTCGCTTTCGCAGTTGTATGAGCGGCGTCCAGGAGCCTTCGGCTCCTGGCCGACGCGTCTTCCACAGTTGTATGGACGTCGTCCAGGAGCCTTCGGCTCCTGTCCGACGGCGTCACCCGCAGTTGTATGAATCCCGCTCGCGATATGTTACTTTTTACATGTTGGAGAAATCCAAAAGTTGAGATTCGGGAGTTTCTGAGACGCAGTTCTATGAGTGTCGGCAGGAGCCTGCGGCTCCTGGCCGACACACGTGACTCTCTTCTGGCTTTCGCAGTTGTATGAGCGGCGTCCAGGAGCCTTCGGCTCCTGGCCGACGCGTCTTCCACAGTTGTATGGACGTCGTCCAGGAGCCTTCGGCTCCTGTCCGACGGCGTCCCCCGCAGTTGTATGAGTCCCGCTCGCGATATGTTAGTCGTTACATATTGGAGAATTCAAAAATTGAGATTTGGGAGTTCCTGAGACGCAGTTCTATGAGTGTCGGCAGGAGCCTTCGGCTCCCTGCCGACGCCGTGACTCTCTTCTGGCTTTCGCAGTTGTATGAGCGGCGTCCAGGAGCCTTCGGCTCCTGGCCGACGCGTCTTCCACAGTTCTATGGTCGTCGTCCAGTCGCCTTCGGCTCCTGTCCGACGGCGTCACCCGCAGTTGTATGACTCCCGCTCGCGATATGTTACTTTTTACATGTTGGAGAAATTCAAAAGTTGAGATTCGGGAGTTTCTGAGACGCAGTGCTATGAGTGTCGGCAGGAGCCTGCGGCTCCTGGCCGACACACGTGACTCACTTCTCGCTTTCGCAGTTGTATGAGCGGCGTCCAGGAGCCTTCGGCTCCTGGCCGACGCGTCTTCCACAGTTGTATGGACGTCGTCCAGGAGCCTTCGGCTCCTGTCCGACGGCATTCCCCGCAGTTGTATGAGTCCCGCTCGCGATATGTTACTTTCTACATGTTGGAGAAATCCAAAAATTGAGATACGGGAGTTTCTGAGACGCAGTTCTATGAGTGTCGGCAGGAGCCTGCGGCTCCTGGCCGACACACGTGACTCACTTCTCGCTTTCGCAGTTGTATGAGTGTCGCCAGGAGCTTTCGGCTCCTGGCCGACGCGTCTTCCACAGTTGTCAACGCCGTGACTCAATATGGCGGACACACGGACAGACAGACAATAGGGTGTTTTTGAGCATCTAAACGCATAATCGACATTATCTCGGAAACGGTCAACTTTAGGTATAGGAACACCTATTGTTGATTTGTTCAGCTTGGCCAGACGCATCAGCTAATAACATAGTACGGGCTCTCAATGCTCTGTGTAAGGAATAAATCGAACATTAAACTTAATAAAATGGAATTTTCAAATTAAAAGAAAACCTGAGCGAAATCGATATATAGAAAAATACGTACACATGCCCCTTCTCAAATGCAACAACTCTCAAATTGACATTGTTAAGAGAAAGTCAAAGGAAAGTATCAGAAAATGACGAAAACAGTGCAATTTTTTGTGATAGGTTTTTGTTATTTGCAATTAAAAAAATATTAACGCACACTTGACTCATTTAAAATTATTCAGAACATGGCCCTCCCGATGAGCTTTGACCTCAAAGCAAAACGAAACAAAATAAACATAAGCAAAATACTCAAATAAAATGAAAAGTGTCGAAAAAAAGACCCCCTCGGGGTTTTCCGGCCTCCAAAATGGTCAACTCGAAAACGGTCAACTTTAGGTATAGGAACACCTATTGCAAAAATGTTCAGCTCGTCGAAACATGTCGATTAAGCGCAAGAAACCGACCCCTTACATAGAGCACCATGTTGAGGTTTTTGGGTTTTAATTAAAAAAGTATCCACTTTAGGTATATATATACCTATTGCAAAAGTGTTCAGCTCGTCGAGACGCATCAGAAACACGCGAGAAAAGTACCCCTTACATAGATCACCATGTTAAACACCTTTTAGAAAAAGGCAAAAAAATGGTCGAAAATGCCAATTTCACCTGATGACAATATTTACAAAGTTGTTCAGGACATCAAAACAAATCGATACATGCAAAAAAAACCACCCCCTACATAGACCTCATGTTAAAAAATCCCCCCCCATTTTGACCCCCACCCCCCCAGCGACCCCCCACCCCCCTAAAAACATAGCCCTCGTCAATAGCTACACAATGATACCAAACATGACCATATTGAAAAAAGTTAAACCCCAAAAAAGTTCCGCCGAAACGATTTGCACCTCATTGTCAGACAGACAGACACCGTTGCTCTAATAAATACTATAGACTAGAGTTGGCCTTGCCCTACGGGCAGCGGCCAACTCTAGTCCCGCTCGCGATATATTATCATTACATGTTGGAGAAATCGAAAAATTGAGATACGGGAGTTTCTGAGACGCAGTTCTATGAGTGTCGGCAGGAGCCTTCGGCTCCTGGCCGACACACGTGACTCTTTTCAGGCTTTCGCAGTTCTATGGTCGTCGGCCAGGAGCCTTCGGCTCCTGGCCGACGGCGTCACCCGCAGTTGTATGAATCCCGCTCGCGATATATTATCATTACATGTTGGAGAAATGGAAAAATTGAGATACGGGAGTTTCTGAGACGCAGTTCTATGAGTGTCGGCAGGAGCCTGCGGCTCCTGGCCGACACACGTGACTCTCTTCTGGCTTTCGCAGTTGTATGAGCGGCGTCCAGGAGCCTTCGGCTCCTGGCCGACGCGTCTTCCACAGTTGTATGGACGTCGTCCAGGAGCCTTCGGCTCCTGTCCGACGGCGTCCCCCGCAGTTGTATGAGTCCCGCTCGCGATATGTTAGTCGTTACATATTGGAGAATTCAAAAATTGAGATTTGGGAGTTCCTGAGACGCAGTTCTATGAGTGTCGGCAGGAGCCTGCGGCTCCTGGCCGACACCGGGACTCACTTCTCGCTTTCGCAGTGGTATGAGCGGCGTCCAGGAGCCTTCGGCTCCTGGCCGGCGCGTTCTTCCACAGTTCTATGGTCGTCGTCCAGTCGCCTTCGGCTCCTGTCCGACGGCGTACCCCGCAGTTGTATGAGCGTCGGCGGGAGCCTTCGGCTCCCTGCTGACGCCGTGACTCTCTTCTGGTTTTCGCAGTTGTATGAGCGGCGTCCAGGAGCCTTCGGCTCCTGGCCGGCGCGTTCTTCCACAGTTCTATGGACGTCGTCCAGTCGCCTTCGGCTCCTGTCCGACGGCGTTCCCCGCAGTTGTATGACTCCCGCTCGCGATATGTTAGTCGTTACATGTTGGAGAAATCCAAAAATTGAGATTCGGGAGTTTCTGAGACGCAGTTCTATAGTGTCGGCAGGAGCCTGCGGCTCCTGGCCGACACACGTGACTCACTTCTCGCTTTCGCAGTTGTATGAGCGGCGTCCAGGAGCCTTCGGCTCCTGGCCGACGCGTCTTCCACAGTTCTATGGTCGTCGGATAGGAGCCTTCGGCTCCTGTTCGACGGCGTCCCTCGCAGTTGTATGAGTCCCGCTCGCGATATGTTAGTTGTTACATGTTGGAGAAATGGAAAAATTGAGATACGGGAGTTTCTGAGATGCAGTTCTATGAGTGTCGGCAGGAGCCTGCGGCTCCTGGCCGACACACGTGACTCACTTCTCGCTTTCGCAGTTGTATGAGCGGCGTCCAGGAGTCTTCGGCTCCTGGCCGGCGCGTTCTTCCACAGTTCTATGGTCGTCGTCCAGTCGCCTTCGGCTCCTGTCCGACGGCGTACCCCGCAGTTGTATGAGCGTCGGCGGGAGCCTTCGGCTCCCTGCCGACGCCGTGACTCTCTTCTGGCTTTCGCAGTTGTATGAGCGGCGTCCAGGAGCCTTCGGCTCCTGGCCGACGCGTCTTCCACAGTTCTATGGACGTCGTCCAGTCGCCTTCGGCTCCTGTCCGACGGCGTACCCCGCAGTTGTATGAGTGTCGGCAGGAGCCTGCGGCTCCTGGCCGACACCGGGACTCACTTCTCGCTTTTGCAGTTGTATGAGCGGCGTCCAGGAGCCTTCGGCTCCTGGCCGGCGCGTTCTTCCACAGTTCTATGGTCGTCGTCCAGTCGCCTTCGGCTCCTGTCCGACGGCGTCCTCCGCAGTTGTATGAGTGTCGCCAGGAGCTTTCGGCTCCTGGCCGACGCGTCTTCCACAGTTGTCAACGCCGTGACTCAATATGGCGGACACACGGACAGACAGACAATAGGGTGTTTTTGAGCATCTAAACGCATAATCGACATTATCTCGGAAACGGTCAACTTTAGGTATAGGAACACCTATTGTTGATTTGTTCAGCTTGGCCAGACGCATCAGCTAATAACATAGTACGGGCTCTCAATGCTCTGTGTAAGGAATAAATCGAACATTAAACTTAATAAAATGGAATTTTCAAATTAAAAGAAAACCTGAGCGAAATCGATATATAGAAAAATACGTACACATGCCCCTTCTCAAATGCAACAACTCTCAAATTGACATTGTTAAGAGAAAGTCAAAGGAAAGTATCAGAAAATGACGAAAACAGTGCAATTTTTTGTGATAGGTTTTTGTTATTTGCAATTAAAAAAATATTAACGCACACTTGACTCATTTAAAATTATTCAGAACATGGCCCTCCCGATGAGCTTTGACCTCAAAGCAAAACGAAACAAAATAAACATAAGCAAAATACTCAAATAAAATGAAAAGTGTCGAAAAAAAGACCCCCTCGGGGTTTTCCGGCCTCCAAAATGGTCAACTCGAAAACGGTCAACTTTAGGTATAGGAACACCTATTGCAAAAATGTTCAGCTCGTCGAAACATGTCGATTAAGCGCAAGAAACCGACCCCTTACATAGAGCACCATGTTGAGGTTTTTGGGTTTTAATTAAAAAAGTATCCACTTTAGGTATATATATACCTATTGCAAAAGTGTTCAGCTCGTCGAGACGCATCAGAAACACGCGAGAAAAGTACCCCTTACATAGATCACCATGTTAAACACCTTTTAGAAAAAGGCAAAAAAATGGTCGAAAATGCCAATTTCACCTGATGACAATATTTACAAAGTTGTTCAGGACATCAAAACAAATCGATACATGCAAAAAAAACCACCCCCTACATAGACCTCATGTTAAAAAATCCCCCCCCATTTTGACCCCCACCCCCTAATTAACCCCCCACCCCCCTAAAAAGATAGCCCTCGTCAATAGCTACACAATGATACCAAACATGACCATATTGAAAAAAGTTAAACCCCAAAAAAGTTCCGCCGAAACGATTTGCACCTCATTGTCAGACAGACAGACACCGTTGCTCTAATAAATACTATAGACTAGAGTTGGCCTTGCCCTACGGGCAGCGGCCAACTCTAGTCCCGCTCGCGATATATTACTTTTGACATGTTGGAGAAATGGAAAAATTGAGATACGGGAGTTTCTGAGACGCAGTTCTATGAGTGTCGGCAGGAGCCTGCGGCTCCTGGCCGACACACGTGACTCTTTTCAGGCTTTCGCAGTTCTATGGTCGTCGGCCAGGAGCCTTCGGCTCCTGTCCGACGCGTCTTCCACAGTTTTATGGTCGTCGGCCAGGAGCCTTCGGCTCCTGTCCGACGGCGTTCCCCGCACTTGAATGAGCGTCGGCCAGGAGCCTTCGGCTCCTGGCCGACACACGTGAGTCTCTTCAGGCTTTCGCAGTTGTATGAGCGGCGTCCAGGAGCCTTCGGCTCCTGGCCGACGCATCTTCCACAGTTGTATGGACGTCGTCCAGGAGCCTTCGGCTCCTGTCCGACGGCGTCAGCCGCAGTTGTATGAATCCCGCTCGCGATATATTACTTTTGACATGTTGGAGAAATGGAAAAATTGAGATACGGGAGTTTCTGAGACGCAGTTCTATGAGTGTCGGCAGGAGCCTGCGGCTCCTGGCCGACACACGTGACTCTTTTCAGGCTTTCGCAGTTCTATGGTCGTCGGCCAGGAGCCTTCGGCTCCTGTCCGACGCGTCTTCCACAGTTTTATGGTCGTCGGCCAGGAGCCTTCGGCTCCTGTCCGACGGCGTTCCCCGCACTTGAATGAGCGTCGGCCAGGAGCCTTCGGCTCCTGGCCGACACACGTGAGTCTCTTCAGGCTTTCGCAGTTGTATGAGCGGCGTCCAGGAGCCTTCGGCTCCTGGCCGACGCATCTTCCACAGTTGTATGGACGTCGTCCAGGAGCCTTCGGCTCCTGTCCGACGGCGTCAGCCGCAGTTGTATGAATCCCGCTCGCGATATGTTACTTTTTACATGTTGGAGAAATCCAAAAATTGAGATTCGGGAGTTTCTGAAACGCAGTTCTATGAGTGTCGGCAGGAGCCTGCGGCTCCTGGCCGACACCGGGACTCACTTCAGGCTTTCGCAGTTGTATGAGCGGCGTCCAGGAGCCTTCGGCTCCTGGCCGGCGCGCTCTTCCACAGTTCTATGGACGTCGTCCAGTCGCCTTCGGCTCCTGTCCGACGGCGTCCCCCGCAGTTCTATGAGTGTCGGCAGGAGCCTGCGGCTCCTGGCCGACACACGTGACTCACTTCTCGCTTTCGCAGTTGTATGAGCGGCGTCCAGGAGCCTTCGGCTCCTGGCCGACGCGTCTTCCACAGTTGTATGGACGTCGTCCAGGAGCCTTCGGCTCCTGTCCGACGGCGTCAGCCGCAGTTGTATGAATCCCGCTCGCGATATGTTACTTTTTACATGTTGGAGAAATCCAAAAATTGAGATTCGGGAGTTTCTGAAACGCAGTTCTATGAGTGTCGGCAGGAGCCTGCGGCTCCTGGCCGACACCGGGACTCACTTCAGGCTTTCGCAGTTGTATGAGCGGCGTCCAGGAGCCTTCGGCTCCTGGCCGGCGCGCTCTTCCACAGTTCTATGGACGTCGTCCAGTCGCCTTCGGCTCCTGTCCGACGGCGTCCCCCGCAGTTCTATGAGTGTCGGCAGGAGCCTGCGGCTCCTGGCCGACACACGTGACTCACTTCTCGCTTTCGCAGTTGTATGAGCGGCGTCCAGGAGCCTTCGGCTCCTGGCCGACGCGTCTTCCACAGTTGTATGGACGTCGTCCAGGAGCCTTCGGCTCCTGTCCGACGGCGTACCCCGCAGTTGTATGAGCGTCGGCGGGAGCCTTCGGCTCCCTGCCGACGCCGTGACTCTCTTCTGGCTTTCGCAGTTGTATGAGCGGCGTCCAGGAGCTTTCGGCTCCTGGTCGGCGCGTCTTCCACAATTCTATGGTGTCCTCCGCAGTTGTATGAGCGTGCAAACACCGTGACTCAATATGGCGGACACACGGACAGACAGACACTACAGTGTTTTTGACCATCTAAACGCATAATCGACATTATCTCGAAAACGGTCAACTTTAGGTATAGGAACACCTATTGTTGATTTGTTCAGCTTAGTCAGACGCATCAGCTAATGATATAATACGGACTCTCAATGCTCTGTATAAGGACTAAATCGAACATTAAGCTTAATAAAATTAATTTGTCAAATTAAAAGAAAACCTGAGCGAAATTGATATATAAAAAAACACGTACACATGCCCCTCCTCAAATGTAACAACTCCCCAATTGACATTGTTAAGAGAAAGTCAAAGGAAAGTATCAGAAAACGACGAAAACAGTGCAATTTTTTGTGATAGGTTTTTGTTTTTCGCAATTAAAAAAATATTAACAACTGTTTGACGTAATTTAAAATATGACAAAGATGGCGCTCCCGATGAGCTTTGACCTCAAATAAAAACCAATCATTTCCAACAATGGGAAAGTAGTCAAATAAAATAAAAAGTGTCGAAAAATTGACCCCCTCGGGGTTTTTCGGCCTCCAAAATGGTCAACTCGAAAACGGTCAACTTTAGGTATAGGAACACCTATTGCAAAAGTGTTCAGCTCGTCGAAATATGACGATTAAGCGCAAGAAATCGACCCCTTACATAGAGCACCATGTTGAGGTTTTTTGCTTTAACTCAAAAAGTATCCACTTTAGGTATATGTATACCTATTGCAAAAGTGTTCAGCTCGTCGAGGCGCATCAGAAACACGCGAGAAAAGTACCCCTTACATAGATCACCATGTTAAACACCTTTTAGAAAAAGGCAAAAAAATGGTCGAAAATGCCAATTTCACCTGATGACAATATTTACAAAGTTGTTCGCCTCATCGAGACGCATCGATACATGCAGAGAAAAGCACCCCTTACATAGACCTCATGTTAAAAAATCCCCCCCCATTTTGACCCCCACCCCCCCAGCGACCCCCCACCCCCCTAAAAACATAGCCCTCGTCAATAGCTACACAATGATACCAAACATGCCCATATTGAAAAAAGTTAAACCCCAAAAGTCACCCGCCGAAACGAAACGGAAGTCATTGTCGGACAGACAGACACCACGAGCGTTAATAAAGTCTATAGACTAGAGTTGGCCTTGCCCTACGGGCAGCGGCCAACTCTAGTCCCGCTCGCGATATATTATCATTACATGTTGGAGAAATCGAAAAATTGAGATACGGGAGTTTCTGAGACGCAGTTCTATGAGTGTCGGCAGGAGCCTTCGGCTCCTGGCCGACACACGTGACTCTTTTCAGGCTTTCGCAGTTCTATGGTCGTCGGCCAGGAGCCTTCGGCTCCTGGCCGACGGCGTCACCCGCAGTTGTATGAATCCCGCTCGCGATATATTATCATTACATGTTGGAGAAATGGAAAAATTGAGATACGGGAGTTTCTGAGACGCAGTTCTATGAGTGTCGGCAGGAGCCTGCGGCTCCTGGCCGACACACGTGACTCTCTTCTGGCTTTCGCAGTTGTATGAGCGGCGTCCAGGAGCCTTCGGCTCCTGGCCGACGCGTCTTCCACAGTTGTATGGACGTCGTCCAGGAGCCTTCGGCTCCTGTCCGACGGCGTCCCCCGCAGTTGTATGAGTCCCGCTCGCGATATGTTAGTCGTTACATATTGGAGAATTCAAAAATTGAGATTTGGGAGTTCCTGAGACGCAGTTCTATGAGTGTCGGCAGGAGCCTGCGGCTCCTGGCCGACACCGGGACTCACTTCTCGCTTTCGCAGTGGTATGAGCGGCGTCCAGGAGCCTTCGGCTCCTGGCCGGCGCGTTCTTCCACAGTTCTATGGTCGTCGTCCAGTCGCCTTCGGCTCCTGTCCGACGGCGTACCCCGCAGTTGTATGAGCGTCGGCGGGAGCCTTCGGCTCCCTGCTGACGCCGTGACTCTCTTCTGGTTTTCGCAGTTGTATGAGCGGCGTCCAGGAGCCTTCGGCTCCTGGCCGGCGCGTTCTTCCACAGTTCTATGGACGTCGTCCAGTCGCCTTCGGCTCCTGTCCGACGGCGTTCCCCGCAGTTGTATGACTCCCGCTCGCGATATGTTAGTCGTTACATGTTGGAGAAATCCAAAAATTGAGATTCGGGAGTTTCTGAGACGCAGTTCTATAGTGTCGGCAGGAGCCTGCGGCTCCTGGCCGACACACGTGACTCACTTCTCGCTTTCGCAGTTGTATGAGCGGCGTCCAGGAGCCTTCGGCTCCTGGCCGACGCGTCTTCCACAGTTCTATGGTCGTCGGATAGGAGCCTTCGGCTCCTGTTCGACGGCGTCCCTCGCAGTTGTATGAGTCCCGCTCGCGATATGTTAGTTGTTACATGTTGGAGAAATGGAAAAATTGAGATACGGGAGTTTCTGAGATGCAGTTCTATGAGTGTCGGCAGGAGCCTGCGGCTCCTGGCCGACACACGTGACTCACTTCTCGCTTTCGCAGTTGTATGAGCGGCGTCCAGGAGTCTTCGGCTCCTGGCCGGCGCGTTCTTCCACAGTTCTATGGTCGTCGTCCAGTCGCCTTCGGCTCCTGTCCGACGGCGTACCCCGCAGTTGTATGAGCGTCGGCGGGAGCCTTCGGCTCCCTGCCGACGCCGTGACTCTCTTCTGGCTTTCGCAGTTGTATGAGCGGCGTCCAGGAGCCTTCGGCTCCTGGCCGACGCGTCTTCCACAGTTCTATGGACGTCGTCCAGTCGCCTTCGGCTCCTGTCCGACGGCGTACCCCGCAGTTGTATGAGTGTCGGCAGGAGCCTGCGGCTCCTGGCCGACACCGGGACTCACTTCTCGCTTTTGCAGTTGTATGAGCGGCGTCCAGGAGCCTTCGGCTCCTGGCCGGCGCGTTCTTCCACAGTTCTATGGTCGTCGTCCAGTCGCCTTCGGCTCCTGTCCGACGGCGTCCTCCGCAGTTGTATGAGTGTCGCCAGGAGCTTTCGGCTCCTGGCCGACGCGTCTTCCACAGTTGTCAACGCCGTGACTCAATATGGCGGACACACGGACAGACAGACAATAGGGTGTTTTTGAGCATCTAAACGCATAATCGACATTATCTCGGAAACGGTCAACTTTAGGTATAGGAACACCTATTGTTGATTTGTTCAGCTTGGCCAGACGCATCAGCTAATAACATAGTACGGGCTCTCAATGCTCTGTGTAAGGAATAAATCGAACATTAAACTTAATAAAATGGAATTTTCAAATTAAAAGAAAACCTGAGCGAAATCGATATATAGAAAAATACGTACACATGCCCCTTCTCAAATGCAACAACTCTCAAATTGACATTGTTAAGAGAAAGTCAAAGGAAAGTATCAGAAAATGACGAAAACAGTGCAATTTTTTGTGATAGGTTTTTGTTATTTGCAATTAAAAAAATATTAACGCACACTTGACTCATTTAAAATTATTCAGAACATGGCCCTCCCGATGAGCTTTGACCTCAAAGCAAAACGAAACAAAATAAACATAAGCAAAATACTCAAATAAAATGAAAAGTGTCGAAAAAAAGACCCCCTCGGGGTTTTCCGGCCTCCAAAATGGTCAACTCGAAAACGGTCAACTTTAGGTATAGGAACACCTATTGCAAAAATGTTCAGCTCGTCGAAACATGTCGATTAAGCGCAAGAAACCGACCCCTTACATAGAGCACCATGTTGAGGTTTTTGGGTTTTAATTAAAAAAGTATCCACTTTAGGTATATATATACCTATTGCAAAAGTGTTCAGCTCGTCGAGACGCATCAGAAACACGCGAGAAAAGTACCCCTTATATAGATCACCATGTTAAACACCTTTTAGAAAAAGGCAAAAAAATGGTCGAAAATGCCAATTTCACCTGATGACAATATTTACAAAGTTGTTCAGGACATCAAAACAAATCGATACATGCAAAAAAAACCACCCCCTACATAGACCTCATGTTAAAAAATCCCCCCCCATTTTGACCCCCACCCCCCCAGCGACCCCCCACCCCCCTAAAAACATAGCCCTCATCAATAGCTACACAATGATACCAAACATGACCATATTGAAAAAAGTTAAACCCCAAAAAAGTTCCGCCGAAACGATTTGCACCTCATTGTCAGACAGACAGACACCGTTGCTCTAATAAATACTATAGATAACTATATATGTATTGCACTTGAACGGTTTCTCGTCAATAGAAACATCCCATTCGTACTTTTTTTTTCTACGAGCAGCCGCGCTGCGTTGGATGTCGGGAGCGAAGATGAACCTCGGAGTGGAACACGTTTGTGTCGACCTGACGGTATGACTACCTTGGCTGTGTAGCTGGCGGATTTCCTGTCCGCAAATCAGTCCAATCCACACCCACTGACAAGGTAGTTTCTATATCTGGCCAGTGAAAGGGTTTCGATAACTGTATCGTTAGTTCCATGTTGGATCTGCATAATTTTCCTTGAGACGGAAAATTACGCATAGTGAAGAAATGTGGGGTTTTTCGTCATCGGCAACATTAGCACCCAGTGGACAGTTGGAAATGAGCTGTGTCCCTAACACGAGTCCCTGCATTGACAATGACATCGAGAATAATGCCAAATCGAATCTCGTGCTGTTTTGTCCTTACGTTACATTTGCCTCTATAGTATTTAGTGTAAGGACAAATGTACAGGCACATGCCCGCATCGATTCGCACGTGTCCCGCAGGGTTGGGTAGGGGGACTCGATCCATCTGAATTATCGACAACGAGTTGTTCAAATGCATCTGCCTCTGGCATCGCCTTGAGAACCTTTTGAGTACGCCCCTTAAGCTTAACATCTTTACAGTATATTGGTTGCCTTCGAAAAACAAACCGAAAAGATGAATATAAGAAGATGACAATAATAATAATATTAATAATAATAATCCTTTATATAACCGAGCCGTCACCTGGGAACATAGTAATTCAAAAGACGAAACCGACACTTCTCGTGTATACCGTGGGATAGCTAGTGGATTGTCAGCCCCAGCCACACATGAGAGGTTATGTTCGAATATTAACATCGTGTACCGGGACGAGGAGCAGTACGAACGACTGTCCTATGAATGGTAAATTAAACAATGTTGCAGTTTACGCCCCAAAGGACATGTTGATCTTTTGCGTAAAGGAAATCTGTTTTATCCACCATCGTGTAACATGATACAGTATTTCTCTTTCGTAGTACGACCACGTCTCGAGGGGCTCTCCGCGGGAGGGCGCTGGGGCTAAAATATCATACTACTCGGAAGACACTTTCACGCCTTCGGATACCAGTGACTAGGCGAAACATGTTGTCGTGTTGTGGCGGGCTGCAATCACATTCAGTCATCGCAGGTCGTTCCTGTGAGGGCATACTCTTAAACAGAAATTTATCCCTCTCAAGAATCGGCTTATGGGATGTTTGCACAGCTTTTCCGCCCTCTTCTTCATCGCTCTGGCATGGAACACGTCTGGGAGCTCAAGTGGTTGGGTGGTTGGCGGCTGCATCGGTGGTTGGTGGCTGGTTCGGCGGTTGGGCGATTGGAATCTGAATCTTCCCTTCGGAGCCCGAGGCGATAGCAGCCGAAGGTCGCCAGTTCCCCGACTCCTGGCCACCGCCGTTGAGTCGCCACTGATGTCAGCGGCAGAGCGTGGCCTCGACCCCAAAGGACCCAAGTGGCCACTTGTATAGTGCTTGCTCCGAGGCTGAAGCCCTTCGCGTCCGGTCACAGCTCGTTGCACTAGCGAATCGCTTTCTTGATGAACTTTCTTTCATTGCCTTGCCACCCACTGCCGGCCTCCCTTGATCACGAACACAGCCAAGACCGCCAAACTCGGGGTCGAGACGTGGAAATCTATTCGTGGGCATCGATCGCTCTCGCGCGACCCGACGAAGTCAGGTCGTTTAGCCGAAACACTGTTTGGATTTTAAAGCAGGCTATTTCAGGAATAATGTTGACTGCGTCTTGGTCTGCACACGATGTTTATGTAAATGTGTTTGCCAACGGATGCTGTGCAGCTGCAATAGCTGTTGTAGCAGATGCATCGACAGTATCTCACATCCGAGCCGCGCAGGCTAAAGTTATCCAGGCTTCGTTCGATTCGATGCGAATCACCTGTGTTCTTGTACTTGCAATAAAACTATAAGTGCGTATATATGCCCCATCTGAAGGGGAGACTATGCAATACATCACGAATTATGCTAGCGATATTGTTCATATTTATTGGCCAACCATCCCGTTTTCTCTAGCTTGCGATAAATCAGATCCCATTTCGTCTGTGGGGTCAGGTGTGGATTCCGGACCTCTCAAATATCATGTACGCGATATCATGTCTTCGATAACGAGGCGGGAAATATAGACAGCTCTTAAAGTATATTCATATATTGTAAACGAAATATCCTTGAATGGCGAATTTGAGTTCCAGAAATCAACGATCATGTTGAAAGTCGCTTCCGAGAATCGCACAACGCTTGGTGCACAACGAACAGTTCCAACATGTAACCAATAACATGGTATAACCAAGGTATTTCGTTTCAAGTGTAAAAGATAATACTTCCGTGCTGAAACAGAGCGCAATACGAGATACACAAGGGCATTTCCAGGTCTGCGTCGACATATCGTTCTGGTTGCGGTTTGTAATTTATCCCATAAATTAATGCTTATGCTGGTAGCAGCCACCACTCATTGGTGTCATGCGCTTGGTTTCACACACAATCTTGAAATTGGCGATTGAGAAAGAACAGACCCAGTTCGCGATACCTATCCAAAGGAAGCTGTGAGGCTTTAATGGAGGCTGCCCGTTCCATCAATCTCCCTGCCAACTTCCTCCCCGATAACAATGCCTCATGACTGGTATCCCCACATAATTCATAATAATCATCGTCTATACAAATAATTTTCACATAGCTCACGAAACGACTCATATGGAGCGTTACATAACGAGATCTCAATGGAAATGACACGACATTAACTTAACAACGTATTCAGATGTTCCTGTCAAACCTGCAGCATGCCACCGTTTTAGGGTTGGGCAGCTCTGAGTAATCAGCCGTTTAGCCTTATTGCCCCTGGACCCGTACGCGATCCCGTACATCTCTTCGTCCACTAGATCCCTTCAATGAGGACATATCGCCTTCGGACACTTCTAATACTCTACTCGCATATAGTCCCTCCCTCCCACTTCTCTGAAAACAGCCACTCCGTTTTTCTCTCTCGGATCCTCTCGGCGTCCGTCTCTATTTAGTTCATCTGATCCCCCTCCCCACGTCTGATTTCTTATCGCGCATCGCGTTTCGCTATTATACCAATCTTTCCCGCCTTTCTTTCCACAGCAATGGCTCAGCAGCGCCAGCAGGGGGAAGCACAAGCAGAAAAGTCAATCCGTCTGCCAAGTTGCCCTTTGCCTGTCTCCCCGTGGGCGCGCTATTCGCTCCGCCACTGGCCCCAGCTAGAGCTCTCGCTCGTCTTCCGTGTCGCTCTCCTGTGGAGAAGAAAAAAAATTCTCATTACCATGTGCGAGCGGGCAAGCTTGTGCTCGACGCGTTATGTGACCGTGTGCCTGCCTCCGGCTGAGCTGGCCTCACTGACTGACTGACTGGCTGGGCGGCTTGGCTTGGCTCGACTTGGTCTCGCCTGGAAACGACAGACGATCCGGCCTATAGCGACTCCGGCGTGAGGGTGGAGCTCCTCTCTGCTCGTCTGCCTGGCTGTCCCCAACGTCGTTCGTCGGAGTTGGTGAAGACGACGGTTTTTCCTCCCCTCTAGTGAGGCCTCACGAACGCACTCATCCACCCAAATACCCAACAACCCACCCAGCCAGCCGCTAGCGCACGGCACACTGACTTTCTTCTATATACGTATTTCTCCCGTTCGCGCTTCGTCTCTCGTCCTTCCGCTTCTGCTCGGCCGTTCGCTCTCATATTTTGCTTCCATATTTCTCTCTTTCTCAGCGCTGCACAGAGCGCCAACCGTCTCCGCTGGCTCCCGTCTCACTATTCCCCGGACAGTCACTGCGTTCTTCCATGGCTTCGACCACGGCGGCGGCGACGGCGACGGGGCGTCTTCCCGTGCTTCTACTTTACGCTCTATCTCTCTCTCTTGCATTCTCCCCTCTCTCTTTATCTTTCGTTCGTTCGTCCGACCGACCGACCGCTCCCACCGCGATCACCAGGGAATGTCCCTGGGAGACCCACCGTCCGGACTGGGCCAGGACAGGACACTCCGGTCCATGGCCGCCGTCAGCTAACTGTACACCGCTAACTGCGATACGTCTGTGTGGAATGATAGAGCAGGGGCACGGAAGTCGAGGCCACCCCTCAATTTTCCACGTCTTCCGTTCCTCTCTCTCTCTCTCTCTCTCTCTGTCTCTCTCTATTTCCTTCCTCTCAGGCACACTCCCGCTTCTGGCAGCACTCGTTCCGGGACTCTATTCGTGTCTCCACTCGGCGTCATCATTCGGCGTCATAACTCTCCCGGGGTGTTAGTACCCAGTGTACCGTGACGAGCAACTACTACCAGCTAGACCAAGGAGCGCTTTCTAGCTTCGGGAACGGTCCGGTAGGGCGAATTGCAGCGGCCCTCCGCATTGGTCGGACACGGCTCGGAAGGACTTTGCAGGAGGACCTGCTGCCTAACCAGCAAATGGAATCTCCATGTTGTCGCCATTCAGATAGTTCTTCATTGTCTCTCGTAGTGTAGTGGTGACGGCGCGAAAGTGAATTGTCGACGAACGGAATAGTCGTCATGTTGTCAAGTAGGAACACAATCATAATCACTTTGGGACTCGTGCTGACCCTGCCTCGTGCTGCCCGGCCTGCTGCCCTGAGGTGACACCGCGGACACGGTGGAAATGAGAGCAGAACAAGCCACTACAATGACAGTAACAGTCGCCGGAGGCCGAAAACGAAGGAGACAGTCGACAATGACCTCGAGCCACTTCAGCCCTAGACGACTACTTCTAGGCCTGAGATAGATAGCAACAAAGCGACTACGCGGGACCCAACCAACCGGCGGTAGTCCTCAGTTCCCCAGCCCTTTAGCGGCACGATGGTGCGCGTCACCGTTCTCCGTGTCGCCTTGTGTATTAAATACGGTACAGCGGTACAGTTCCAGCTGAGCGATTAAATATAATGCTCACCACAAAATGAGTTCGAGAGAAAGTGTTTCAACATCGCTTATGTATTGTAGTTTTAGTGATTTGTGTATTCTCAACAAGTATGAATCCTGTCCAAGTATGAGATATGTACGTTGCAAGACAAGGAGCAGACTTTTTGACTCTCTTTCTTGTAGACCCACATCGTAGACCGACCGAGCTCTACCGACTGGGCTGGAAGGTAGGTGACCAGTGGACTGCAGAGAACTGCTCTCATTCAGAGATTTGTGGGTGCTATATATGCAGCCGGCCGGTAAGATGTACTCGTTGTGGACTTCACCAGCGGCTATCACCACCTCCTGCGATCGCCACCTCCATCCACATTATGGTGCGAAGTGTCTGCAAGCCATTTCCTAACAGCTGGATGATGACAGCGGCATAAAGCAGGCCGACGTTTCGGAGGCATAGTATAGTGGACATGCAGGCTAGGCTCCTGCCGGACAACCCCGGCCATTGTTGTCCTTCCCGAGTGGCCCCCACCGGTGTGCCTGTGTGTGTGTCGAAGGGGCCTGCTGTCCTGTCTTGCCCTATGCCGTGCTTTGTTCCAATCTTCTCTTCCTCCTTTCCTCGCTCCCAGTCTCTTCACTAGTGGGCCCCCCGTAACACCGGTTGTGGTGCACGCCATTTCTCCATATCGTTCTGACCAGCCTGGTAGCCATTACATATCTTTCTAGCTAATAAGCTTCCGTCTAACTGGTCCGCGCCTTCTCTTCTGTCAGCAGTCTGTCTACGTCGGGGAGCGTGGGTATAGCAGCCATTCCTCTCTTACGAGCCCAGCAAAAACACATATGTATATATACACACCGCCCTCACACAACTCGTCGGCAGGCTTGGCAGATCGGTTGGCTGGCGGTGTACCTCGTGTCAACGCGGCCTGCCTTGCGGCTGAAGGGGCGCCACTTCTATAACTTAGATTCTTTCAATCGTACACATACATACGCATAGTTTCAAGCACTCACGTACGTGTACGCTGTGTATGCATCAGCCAAAGAAACAAACACACGTTCCACACGAATCGTCGATCGAGCAAGCGGCAGAGCCACCAAACATATTCTAGGTTCGTGCGTGGGGACCCTTCCAGGCTCAGTTCCGCCCGTCGAAAAGCTCGCCGCAAGCGGCGGGAACGATCTGATGCGTTCCCTCGTTCGATGGCGCATGAACACGGAAACCTGTGAAATATCGGAGTGTGTCATGGTATTCTCTCCCGTAGAAGCTAGCAGGTGTATATAGGTGGGGACGGTCGGCTGAAATGTCATTGAAGTGATATTGTTCTCCTGTGTTCGTTCGATATATCATGCTCGCACTACAGCACACGAAGTGGAAGGAAGCTAGCTCGCTAATTGCCCTGCTAATCGAATCGCTTTCTGGATATTGCTTTAACAAGGACTAATGACGGAGAGAGAGCGAGAAGAGAGATGGTGGCTATCAGCTGTGATCGCGACTTAGGCGTCACACGTTCATTACGTTTACGGGGGCGCTGGCTGACACGCGGTGCAACGTTGCTACCTTGAGAAGAATCAAGGCTATGTCTTGCCTGACGTTATTTCGAGCTCCAGCTTTTGTTGCGTAGATAATACCTAGCGTTATTTGGCTCTATTGTGCACCGACGACCTTTTGTATTGAATTTACGAGAAGACCCGTTAGTCCGCCAAATTAACTATTAAGTATTTACCGAAAATCATGTAAATGTATATTCATGAAAGGTCAGAGATACATCACCGCAGGTCCATAAATCATCAATCGAATCCATAAGACAACAAACCAATGATGAATATATACTTTGAAGAGAAAACATTGCCAGTGAAAAAGAAAACATTGCTAAAACATTGCCAGCAAAAAAGTTCCTTGCGGGGAGGGTTTAAAATGTGATTATAATTACAATTATACATTTCAGATTATCCTGGTCACGATATGTCTCAGACTATCCTGACCACGTTGTAAGTCAGATTATCCTGACCTTGTTTTATAAACACCTTTTATTCAAATCGTTTTTTTTTGCGAGAACTCAAGCATTGTGAAACTGCAGTTCCGAAAATAAACCACTAATGAAATGAAATTAAATGAACTCCAGCGACCCTTTTATATCAGCGTATCGCTCGTTCGCTCGAGTTTCGCAAACAAACTGCTCAACCAAAGCAAAAAACAACAGCAGCCGCTGCAGCATCACGAAGTTATTTGAAACAATGGCGCGTATTATTTCGTGTTTTGTGTAATGTGTACTATTTAGCGTATGGGACGCCTTACCGGGCGTTTAGTATTGTCGTGTCACATGCTGGTACATTCATGAGAACAACGACTATATCGGAAGAGAGAACAGGGACGAGTTTTTCGTTTCGAACGGATCTAATCTCTACAAGCTGACTCTCCCGGTGGCATTGCGTTGAGTGGTTTGATTAGATCTCAGGATATCTTGAGATCGCTTTCAATTTCGTTTACCCGCATATATACGCAAGGAAAACCGCCTCACGAAGAGGGGACGTTGTAGATGGCTACAGCGGCAAATAGCGCTGATAATCCCCTTTGGAAACGTTTTTTTTATATTAGAATGAACTAATTAGCCTAACGACCCTCATTTGATATTTTGACTTAAATCGCTTGCAAGCATTACATTGTAGTTCTAGTGTAGTTTGATTAGCTGTCTCATGTAAATATAAATGTATGTGTATTTTCTACAAATATCGTTAACTAATTTCCGCGGATCTTTCTTTCCTCTAATATCAGCACAGTTTTGTTCAAAGGCCAACATGGAGTCATAATACAGTAGTTCAGGTACTAGAGAAACAGATAAGAACGTGTATTGTGGTTGTGTTCTTTTCAATCGTGTCATTCCAGTGTGTTTCTCAGATGTTTGCCCACCTTCCCGCATTGTCAGTTTGGCCGCTGGAGGACGCCGCTCTCATCGTTCACGTTCCCAGCTCTTTCAGCATGCATCAGCAGGGTCTCCCTCGGACATATTGAATCGGGTGGTATCGAGCCGGAAACAGTAGAAGTGGTCGGAGTAGGCATCATGTGCGCCGCCCTCCATTGTGTCTATTGTCAAGGGTTTGATATTGAATGCGGCACCGCTTTCAACGCCAAGTATATTCTGCATAGTCATGTCGGTGGGCGCTCGTTGAGAAGTCTCACAAAACGGTGTCCCGGACTGCATCTCGCTTGGTACATTGCGGTTCCTTGCGCTATTCTTGAGCCTGATTTCCCAGTCGAGGCGAGCTCGTCTCGCGTGACAACGGAAATCCCGTGTTGGGCTGATCTGCAAGAAGCATCAAGGGCTGTACAATGAAATAGATAAACAACGCGGCTGAGAGATCGTTTCGTCGTCGGGCCCCGCGACACAAAATGTCCATTCGAAATAAAACATATTCGTGAGAGTCGACTTCACTAACGACTACGCCTGTATGTTTATTTCGTATTCAGTGCGAATCCGCAGATCTCATTGTTAGTAGCAAAAACTACCACCCCCGGTAAGAATAATAATCATATTCATGATAATAATAATAATATTCCAGGCGCTTTTTTGTCGTGTTGATAAAATAAAAACACTAAGTGGCCACCTTGGCTGATGTTGCATCCACTTCAAACAGCTTCGTTCCTTCAAGAGGCCAACGTCGAGGCAGGTGACCTTACCCTTTCTGCTGGAGTTGATCAAGGACTTTTGCAGCTCGGCAAAGTGGCCAGGGCGACGGCCACTAGGCCATTATTGAGTTTTGCAATACCAGTGCCACGTTGCGTAACATCATTTGCATAGTGTTTGTGAGTGAGAAACGCAAGACACTAACGTTCAAAATCACTAACTGACGCCGTTCGTTATCGTATCACGCTTCGATTCTACAGCTGTGCTGAATTGCGTGAATCTCCTGGTACGGGCCGTATAAGGCGAATTATAGTGATTTGTTTCGACATTGGCGTACAGCCCCTTTCGATATAGGGGATGTTTTTCTTATTTAGCTAGAAGCTGAATTTGCTGGCACGCCCATGATACAAGGGGGGTTTCAGCTAATAACTGACAGCCCCTTGTCGAGCCCCCGGCGGTGGCGTCATGCATTCGCGTGCACCTTTGCCGGCCTTCCAATCGGACGCGACGCGCGCAGGTGCACACACAAGTTCAATCTCCACCGTTGCACACTTGCACATTTATAGTCGTTGTCCGCCGTACGAAGCAATGCAAATAGCAATTCCGTGGAGAGAGCCAAATGTTGAATGACAGTCAGCCTCTGTTTTTTTTGCCTTCATTAATTCTTGGTGAACGGGTTGCCGGTTTATCATTCAATCAATCACCTATGGCTTCTTGGATTACAAGCGTTTCAGTATCGTTTGCTGCAGCGATCTCATTTTACGCTGTCGCATTCAATTGGTCCTCGACAACCCCTCATCATCAAGTGATACCTCTTAAAGCTCGGGCGGTAGGACAGTCTTCAATGCAATGTCTGCAAGGGCAAGACGTAAATAACACAAACATTGACGTTCGTGGCCCCAATCGGTGTCGCGCAGATTTTATTGTTTTGGCTCTTTTGATGAAAAACGCTTGATTCTATGCTATAAATCGATTTAACGCCCAGGCGAGGATTAACAATAGCGTTCCCATACGCCGTCTTGCACGGGTCGTCTTGAATTTATGCTTGGTCCAAACGAAAACGAGAGGTGTGGCGTCCGATTTTCATCGCAGGCTTGTTCATAATTGTTAAATAAATAAAAATAAATATATCTAACTATTTAAATAAAGTATCTGTCCAGCTGCAACGTTCGGCTTGTCAAGAATGGATGTTTCTACGTCCGGGTTGTCTAATATATTATAGATTTCATTGAACTGCTTAGAGAAGTGCGCTCGCCATCATTGACCTTCCCTTCAACATTTACTTACAACGATATAAACGCCAACTGAATTACATCGCGGAAAGGGGACCGCTTCAATTCTTCAGGTGTGTGCAATGTCCTGCGAAGTTTGCAGCATGATTCAATAGGTCTCACCATTTAGAAGCTGTCGTACTGAACGGTTATCAATCGAGTCCGCAAACGGCTACCTGCGGAACAATCGCACCGTGGAACACGATGGGCATTATAACGAGTGTTGTTGAAAGCTGTTTACGAAAACAATTGGCCTTCTACGAGGTAGGCCATGGGCCAAATTGCAGCCAGTTCGCCGCGGTTCTCCGGCGCACAACGCTATGGGGTTACCAGTCCCACTGATGAGTCGGTTCGACCTACGTGAAGCCATGTGAGCAAGCTGGCTTGGTTCGGCTCGAACGAGCAGCGATTGTCTCGACCAGAAGCGTCGAGAATCGCATCGAGAATTTTGCGCGAGAATCGCACGGACGATCTAGTCACAGAGAGATCGAGTTAAACAGCGAACAGCGGAGCCAGCGGCGAAGTCAATTTTCCATATCAAATATATTCACAACCTTATGGGTACTTTTCAACTAATGATTGATAAGTCGCCTGTGACGGGTGGTGACAACGACAGAGCAGAATTCCCTCCGTTGGCAGACCACCTAATCGTTTTTCCATCTCGACAGGAGTTCACACATGGGGACAACTGTTCTTTCATGATGCATATCTCTTGAGGAAGTGATCGTTTATGAAAAAGAAGAACAAGACATTTGTGTGCAGATTTCGGCATTTAGCAATAAATAACGGCAATAAACAAGTCGCCTCCTCATGGTTCCGTTGAAAAGGCGGTTCCTTATTCTAAACTCCGCCCCGGCATTTAGCCTTCAACACGAATATTGAAACACGCTGTAAGTTAACGCAAAGTTGGGTGACACGTACTCATATGAGCGTATTTATATGTACCTCACGATTATAGATAGGGATATATCCATAATGGAGCGGGTTTGCATGGCTGGAGATACTGTATCATAAAACTACAAGAGCAAACAAGGTATAAAATTAAACACTGTAGTGGGTACACAGCGGCGAGCGAGAACCCTCTTGATGCCGCAAGTATCTGCCAATGAGTCTATTGCATGTCACCCATTACATTAGGGACACTCACCGAGCTTGGCTAATCGCCTGTCGAGACCAGACAAGTGGTGTGGTCAGCTTGCCAAAAGCTTGGCAAGTGGTCAGTAAGTGCACAAAATGAACTTGTGATTGCTCGCAAATCGAGAGAGAGAGGGTAGTTATATTTACCTAGACGCTTTAACCAGCGAAGTGATGGGAAAAGACAATTTTTCATAGTTGTATTTATTATATAGTTGAATTCATGTATTCGTTCTGCTGGCTCAACGCTCTTCGAGTCCTTCAGCGAACGAGTGCCAAGAGAACGCGGAAAACAAAGATCGTTCGCGATTCGTTTCAACGCACCTACAGACATACGTACACAGCAATGCGTACTGTTGATTCATGCTTTTAATGGGATATTCGCCAGCCCATGGAGCTCCCGGCCGTCAGCGGAACACACGAGATCGCAAGATCGTCGAATTGCAATTGACGCTCAGCGGAATAAACAATGAAGGCGGCCGATGCCGTCGCCGCCGCGGCCGCCACCACGGAGCACGCACACTGCTGTCATTCGCTTTGCGCCTTCGGCAGTGCCGACGCGATCACTTGAGATGACAACACCGCCACCGCCTATCCCCCACCGGGCGCTGTCGGCACCCAACAGTTGCACACTGCCGCAGTGGGCTCAGGACAAGCTTGAGCTAGGGCCGCGATGAAAGCTTTACCCAATGCTGTAGCAACAGAAGCAGTGGCGATAGTTACAGAAGCGGTTGTAGCAGACGGTTGCAGCAGTGGCAACTTCAACAGTGACAGGAGGCCGATAAATCGATAAAGAAAAATCGCTATGCGTTCTTCCCGATCACCAGCCAGCCAGCGAGCGAGCGAGCAACCATCAGACAGGTGCCAGCTCGCCGGAACGGCATGCCAAGCCGCGAGGCACAGTGCAGAAGTGGCGGGCAATTCGAATATCACACGTCAGACACGCAAACGAGGAAATGAACGAACGGACGAGGAGACGAGAGCGAGCAGCAATATTGCCTCGTGCTGGGTGTATCTTTGTCTCTTTGGACATACGCCCCCGCCCCCCGCCGCCCGCGCGACAAACGCACTACGGGATACGGCAGACACTGGCCGAAAGGACAGTCGGCGTCCGGACGCGGAGCCTGCTACGCCAGAGGAGAGGCCGAACTGCTGTCGAACAGTGGGAGAGTTGGAGGGGGAAAACGGGGTGGCGGGCTTCAACATGTCATCTTGGCTGAAGTGGCCTTCCATGGCTGGTGTACGGTAGCGTCCCAGTACGAGAAGAACAACAACAACATGTCCAGAGTTATTCGTTTTCTCTGCCTGCCTGCCTCTCTCTCTCCCGTGTTGGTGTTTTTCGTACGCGAGCGGTGACTCGACTAACGGCGAACGCAATGCGCTCGCTGTAAAGAAAGCCTGAGACCTTCAACGGGGAGCTTACCAAGGAAGTGAAATGATGATGCTTGCCTAATGGCACGTCCAAGAATACGCTGCCTAGATCTCACTGTCGATGGTTTGGCGCTTATTGGTGTCAAGGCCTGTCTCCGCCTGCCTCTTTACAATGATCTGAATTGCATTGTGCTGCAAGAGTGTAATAGACATTTATTATATATTCGACAGGGAGCGCAGGAACAAGCTAATGTAGCCTAGCAACAGTGGCGAGGCGGCTCGGCTATTCATCCTGGTTAGTGTGAACAGTCTTCAAGTAGATCTCTCTCTATCCGAACTGTGTACAATGATTTTGGTGATTCATGCAGACCCTGCGCACACGGTCCATGAAGGTCAATCGGCAGCTACTCCGATGGTCATCCTAATTATTCCTCCTACGCATAATGTATTCGATTGGTTCCCGTCCGAGTCATCGACAGGCGCATATGTACACGCTCACACAGTGAATATCGATGCTGAGAACTTTCACCGCTCAATAAAACAAAGCAGAAAGTTTTGCTTAGACACACGATGGGAGCAACAGTAAGAAAAGCCAATATAGCTCGCAATGAGCTGTCCGTCTACGAATCAGCTGTTATGCGAGACGTTTATTGAAAGCATCGAAAAAAAGCCCTAAAAATTCAGAAAAACGAGCCTTCTTCTTCTTCTTCTTGTTTGGGATTTCGCAATGGAGCTAGCATGCACTATTTTGAGAGGAATTATCAGCGTGGGATTCGAGAGATAACTCTTTTCCTTGGCTAGCAGAGTAAAGTTGGAGCAGGTGAATCATGCGACAAAAGAATCATTACATGTATTACAACTCATTCTCTTCTGGGAATCGCTTTCGTTCAACGCGTCCGCTTTAAGTGTCACACCCGAAATACAATACTGGGCTGGCATTGTGCAAAGTTTCGCACATGCACAATCACGAGTGTCTTTCTTAATGGCGGGCGATTTAGCGTCGGCAAATGACATAATATTCTTTTCTATTATTCTGTGGTCCTAATTTTCCGAGGGGTTGTTCTTTGGTCGGCTTCTCGTGAGACCACACAGGCCCAAGATAAGGCAGAGACAAGCCTCCATAATCGGGGCGCACACTTGGCGTAAGCCTCATGAGTCCTCATTGCGCTACGATGATATTCATTTGAGGAGAATGTAGGCACACTCAGTAATATACCACTCAAGTAAGTGACGACTTTAGTCTGAGATACCCAGTATAAATTCTCGCTCCTTCGAAGAGAAGTAGATATTGGCCCAGTCACCATGCACGAAATGGTGTATGGTGTGTGTCGATCTGTTACAATGTACCTCCATCCCATGTTTATTGTTGTTCGAAGAGGGGCTCAACGTTGGCTGCTCCCTGAAGAAAATTCAGAGGAGCACCTGCTTTGCCCAAATTGAATACGCCCGGCGAAGTTCCAAAACAAATACTCTGGCGCGTGGCAAGCCCGAGGTCATTGTTAATCAACTATTTACCAGCGCATAACACTGCAGGGTGCATGGCTAGGCACAAGTGGTGAGAAACGAGAGGTATATATTTGCCTTCCTTTTACATTTAATTCCATTCATAAATCAAAAAACCTTTACCCAACCTTTAATCCTTTTTTTTGGAAAGGGCGAGCTGTATCTGACAATAACAAACACTTTTATAGGCCTTTTTTTATTCTAAAACGATTCAGCTCGGTTTGGTATTCGAAAGGCTGCAAAGCTATCACGCCTCTTCTCGCTAAGTACCACCATGGTACTATGAGACAATTGTGAAGTACAACCGACAACTTCACAAATGTGCTAAATATCATTTACACGTGTGAATCTGCCTGCGAAATTGTAATTCCTGCCCTCATGTGTATTTGTAATGAACAAAACGCGTTCATCTCTTGTCGGAATAACTTGTCCGCTTCCCTCTCCATAGTGTCATATCTTGGAAATGAGCCGTAACGCCTGGACCCCGAGACCTGAATTTCGTATACATTTTTTACCGTTCCGTGCACTTCCGCCTCCGCCTCCTGCCCCCTTCTCGAGCGCCCCCTAACGTGTGCTCTGTCCAACGAGTTCGAACGCAGTAAATGATCGCGCTTACCCACTCTCAGGATTCCCTATCTCGAGCGCCGTCAATGCTGTGTCACACCTTTTCCTCTCTGTTCATTCGAAGCACTTTGTGGCCACTCTGCGAGAGAGACACTAGATCGAGCTTATCGTACGAGGCAGCACCGTCGCTGGTGTTCATTAAATACACACTGCTGCCTGTCGTTTGCGCAGCTGCAGATGTCGTAGCCGCAGCTGTAGCGCTAATAGTGACTGAAGTACGCACAACTGGGTACACGTTTGCCACGATATGGGCTGCCATAATAATAAAATATTAAGCAAGTAGCGCAAAAATGAGGAAGTCTGCTCGAGATCATATCGAGAGTGGTCGTGCTAATAGCGAATAGCATGTCAAGCGGATCTGGGGCACCGTTAGTCAGTCAGTCACTGTCATTACCATCATCCCGGCCGCAGTCGTGGTCATCGCGTTTGGACGGACATGGTCGGGCACCTCAGGGGTCTCGAGGACCAGCAGGCAAGGTAGCCTCCGTTGCCTGGCGAGCTTTAGCCGTCGTCTTTCTTCGTTTCCGCTCTCTAGCTAGTCGTAGCTGGGTCCTACGCCAGTTTTCGTCCACCGCTGTGGCACCTTCGCAGCCGCCGCCGCCGCCGCCGCTTCGTAAATGTGTAAATTAAACACGGTAGAACCCATTAAGCGGTGGCAGTGGAACACGGCCCCTGGCAGACCTCTCCCGGATCCGGGGTCGACGGATCCACGACTCGTCCACCGTCACTCGTCTCTGACTCTCCCTTCATTTCGGTTCGCAGGCGCCGGTGACGGTGTCGGTGGTTCCCACGAAGACGATAGCACGCTAGCGCCTGTCGGTGCGAGCAGGTGCCGAATAGGAGGCGTGCAAGCTGCTGGACAAGCGAGCGGGCGGGACGTTCTGATGGTAGCTATGCACTCTTGTGTGCTACACACATACAGGTGTACATGCAAAGAGAAGACCCTCACCAGCGTCCAGCGCTGTTCGGTTCAGACAAAGGCAAGAAGAATTTCTAGAAGAGCGCTGGGGGATGCCGCGTTAACGCAAATATCAAATAGGACCACATTGTTCTACGTACAAACACGTGCATTATTTATAGGACACACATACAACTCGGATTAGGAGCTAGAAGGCGATATACGCACCCATGTTCGTTAGACACACAGGAAATATACGCTAAAGCATTAGAGTTTGTTGAAAATACCCTCGACTAACGAATGGCACACAAGTGTACGAGGCGATAACCGTCCCGAATACTTTACTCCCATACGACTCAGCGCAGGCAGAAAGACCAACAGCCGAAGAGAGAGAGAGAGAGAGAGGCGCACACACAAATAGAAAGAGCGGTAGACATGGATCGAGCAGCTGAAGAGCTCAGAGAATCGACCAACGGGAACGAGTGCTCGAGGGAACAAAATTTGGCGCTCAGAAGTGGGGTCGGTGGCTGTCCCTGCTGCTCGATCTTCGTCCGCCTTCATTCTGCTGTTCCTGTGCCAGATAGATACATAGGTGTCTGGATGTAGCATTAGTTATATGATAGTATCAGCGATGCTATAAGTGTATAGCAAGATGGTGGGGTCGACAGGGGTGAATAAAAATCGTTAGAGATAGATATGCTGCTGGCGAAGTGACGGGATTCCAGTGGTCTGACTGTGGTGGCGGTGGTGGCCGTGGTGGCGGCAGCGGCGGCTGGAGAACAGTTCGAAAAATTGCTGAGGAGCAGGAGGAAGCAAGCCGAGCCGACGTCGTGTGGTGAGTGGGCGACCATATGTGAGTGTGGACATAGGGCAACTTCTTTATGTGGCACGAATGAACGGCCGGGTGGGCCTACTACTCACTGCCGGCTTGGCTGGGGGCGGTCCCCGAGTCGACACGACGAAAGGACAAGGAACAAAAACGCGTTGAAATCATTAGGGTTGGTGGTAGCGGCGATGGCGGTGCTGCTGCTGCTGCTGGTCCTGCTGATAACAGTAGTGGTAGTCGTTCAGTCGACGAGGAGAGGATAGAAGAGAAGTGCGGAATGGTAGCGTTGATGGGTGATTCTCTTTTAGACTTTTAATTTACATTTAGATCTCACCGTAATGGAGGTTAGACGCACAGGAGATCAAGATGGATGAGCATTCTAGACAGATGAACGTTGTCGGTCGAGTGAGTCGAACGGAAGGTCGCCTGGTCGAAGGGATGTCCCCGTCCTCTGGGTGGACCCCCTGGGTGGATCGGTGTAAGTAAACTCGAGAGACATTTGTCCATCGGTCGTCAGTCGGCCTGTTCATCGCGTCGGTCTGCAGAAGGGAACAGCTCTTACATAGACTGGAGTCTGGTTATTGTAGACGGGCCCACTCGGTTTTCCTGTATCTACAGCTTGTCCTGCATCGCGAAATGTAGTGGATGGTGACGTTTTTGGAAAAGCTAGTCACTTATCGTTACGCATTGTGGCACAATTGTAAGGTATCGATCTCGATCTTGCACGGATGTATCAGCGTTGGCCTGAGATCCTTCGCATACGCGAGGTTTAGGAGTGGGATACGAAGGGGAACGATGTTCATTTTTAATGTCTCCACACTGGCGGGATTTCGCGAACTTTGAAAGTTACTTGCCATGTTTAGCCGTTCCGTTTGGTTAAATAACTATAATTATGTATGCTTCACTTTGCTCATAGAATAGGGTGTTCGGGAGCCTTGTCGTTTCGTACAGCCTTTAATATACAGCCTATGTTCTCGATGTCCTTATTTCCCAATCAATAAATCAACTTCACTGGCAGTCGCTCTATCCTTCCAACTCGTTATACCCTTCTCTAGATGATGAAACATCCATATGCGGGAACAATGTTACCTCAAGCTGCAAGACAGAGTGAATCCCGATAAATGGCTTGAGCGTGTGCGAAAGAAAAAATCTTTTAGGAAATGATCAGAAACTGAAAATAGATCCAATAGATCCATCAAATCGAACTTCGGGTTCCACCATTCATGCAATACCGGCAGGTACAACCTTCCTTTTTGAACAGGTATTGCTAGATCAGCTATCGACCTCCGGGATGGAGCCCCCGTGTGCGTGTCGAAAAATATCTACGTCATCGTCAATGTGTGATCTTGGAGGTATCATCCTTGAGGCAGCCCCGAGTCTTCTTTTCACATTATTGCGGCATCCATATGAGTTTTGAACAATATATTATATAGAAGCATATCGAAATTGAATGTACCATGGTACCGTGCATAGCGTCATACATGTTTCGAATACTTCTCAACTGGCACCATCTCATAGCTTGAGCACCTTCGAATTTTCAGAGAACATTGCACACTTCTAAGTGCCTTTGGGTCACACAAATGGTGAACGGTCAGCATGTTGCATTCGCAGACATAACGCGAACTTGTAGTTGAAGCCTATTTTTAGACCCTTGAATGAATTTCTCTAGAAAAAAAGTAAATTTTTCGGGCTGGCTCACAGGGCAACATTTAACGTCCACCGCACACCTGCCGTCGGCATTACTTTGTAAGACGGACCACTTTGAATGCAAAGGTAGAACTATGCGAATCCAACCCATGCCTGCTTCGATTGCAAGGCGCACGCGAATGCACCACGCCACCGGGCGTATGAAGCTCCCTTCGTTTAACCAATGTGCCTGTTTCGCATTGTATTATAGTTTCATCTCAGGAAGGCTAAAGGGTGATTCGTACAGGAAGGTAGTTTCGTTTCGACACTGTTCGTAGCGTGACCTTTGGATTTCGACCTGTCTGCTGTGAAGGGTCCCTTTAGGGGCCACTCGGATCTGCTCTGTACACGATTCAGATGGATGTACGAGTCTTACTCTTAAGCTGGCAGGATACGGATAACAATGCGAATGTAGATTTCAACCCGTTACCCAGTGGCCCCCAGAGGTGCCAACGTTGTGCTGATACATATAAATGGACACAGTATCGTCAGAGGGTGGAAGGAGGTTGCATTGGGAAACTCGATGGAGAAGGAAATGTCGATAATGGTTGTGGATGAACAGGGAGGGGACCTGGCGGGCTTTTTGGGGGATGATATTGAAAATTATAAGTCGGTCCGAGATAAATAACTCGATGGAAATGGAGGAATGATCCATTAGATGCTGCTAGCAAAATACAACTTGGTCTTTTGGCAGTATAAGTGTGCTTTGAAATAGGAAAAAGCTTTAACCCCATTTTAAAGGCAAACCCATCTCACACATTTAGTGGTATTGGGTCACCCACCGATAGCGTGCCATCACCGACGACTCGATACTGCCACTGAAGAAATTCGCTTGGAGGAACCAATATGAGAATTGCTTCTACTGAAACTATGTGGCACCTAACCCATTAACGTATCTCTACGTGTGTTCACCTCCTTTGGAGTCTCTAGTGTTCCTATTATCGCCAAACCGGAAACCCACCTGGTGGATTGAGGCTAGAACCTCACCTTGTGCGTATCTGCTTCCGATTCGATACGATTTCGATACTCAACTTCTCACAGTTATAATTATAGTCGAATATATACCACTAGTAAAACTGTTTTTCGAGCTGGCCCTCAGCTGTTCCCCTATCTGACAGGCCTCAGCTCTTAACCTTTTAGGTACTACTATGAGGACCTGTCGGGGTCACCTTTGCTTATTCTCTGCCTTCTCGTACACTCGTACTCATATATGCCACTAGTAAGAGTCGTGTAACTGCAACTATATTCGCCACTCATGATTTGGACCGGTTCCCTGAAGCACCATTGACAACTCGCTGCGTGCTGGTTAAATGAGTAAACCAGTGATCAAACCCTGTTCAGGGGGATCGCCGTACTCCGCGGCCCGATGATGCACCTTCACCTATTTCTCTGTCCAAACAAGTTGGATGAAAAAAATATCGTCAAACTTGACCCATTTCTCCGCCAGCATAGATGGCAAAAGGCATAAGGCGAATGCAAATGAATACACAATTATAAGTGTGTTCGTATTTAGCGTTCACCATGCTTCAGCCTAGAGACAACAGTTAGGCATTGGTGTTGAAATAGATTGGCTATTTCTTAGGGAGGGAAATCTGGATTATGGCAAAAGTGACAGCATCGTCGATTCAAGGGAAGATGACCAACCAGTGAACGAAAGAAATAAGCGCCAATGCACCCGTATCGAGCCAAATTTAACCGGGCTAAGCGGAGAGTATGAAATTTGAATGATTATACGAGTCGAGTGCGGAACGCCGCCCCAAACCTAATAGGTCCTGATAATGTGCTATATTTTCTATGTTATATATATATATATATATGATAGCAGGAAGAGTTGACACACAACAATCTTCTGGAGGAGGCATGCCAGCCACCTACAATGTCAATGTTTCCATTGCCACAATTGTGAAGGCGCCGAATTGTAATCTCGTGACAATTTCTCTTGACGACATCACGCGAGAAACAGCCACGACTTATCGCCCATCGTATACTAGAGCCATCTTCATTTATTAATATTAATATATACACAGTGAATAATACAAGCACAAGCGTAATCATGTATTTTTGCATTGTTAGTATTGATATATCCGACATTCGCATTTTTTATGACACGTTAACTTTTAACTCGTTTCCACATATACTCCGACATGGTGCACCGCAAAAATGCCGATATCCTCCTCGATGAAACCGATATCGCCGTTCGCTGTATTGCCATGAGAGAGAGAGCAATACGCGCAGTCCTTCGACCAGAGACAGAGGGAAAGGTGAGGGAGATGTTTTGCATGACGCCAGCGAGGGCAATCCGAACGAGCGGCCCCGGAGGCGGGGCAACCCTTGTCCGATATGGGGAACATTCCCACGGAATCCGCATGACTATTGAACAGCCAAATGGATGTAGAACAGGCTTACGCAAGCGGCATCAGTCGCGCTGGCGTCCGAATATATATATATATATATATCTGTATATAACCCAGACATTATTCGATGGACTGAACGTTGTGGGACGATAACACAATTGAGTGTGGTCGGTTGTAGTCAACGATAAATTTTCATTGAGTCGGTATGGATGAGTGGTGGTTGTGAGTGAGCTCTCCCTCTCGTTTGTTAGTTCGACGCCGTTTCTGCGAACCGAACTGGGCTTCGAATTGCTCAGGACGGTTGTAGCGGCAGCGGCTTCGCGACGGCGAAGTCCGAGAGCGAGGTCCGCACAAGTGTCTCCTGTCGATCTCTATGCATGTACGTATGTGAGTGTGCGAGCAAATAGCTCCAAGAAGGAAATTAAAAAATGAAATTGAATTTTAAGTCACCCACCGAAGCGTCCGGCTCTCGGTCAGCGTTCCTCGCGAATGACCACTCATAACACATACATTCATAGAACTATTCCTTTCAGAATAAAGTTGGAAGCCAGCGCCGCCGCCCCTTTAAGAATGAGCATTGGAGAGAGAAAGTGCGTGGGTATTGTTGTATTGTAAAATTCCTTGTTTCGACGAAGTTGTTCATTCTGAGTCTTCGGTGAAGACCATCGAACAGGATTGCTTTCCGTTTAGAAAGCCCTTCACGGTCATACTTCACTTCTTCTTCTATTTTTTTTTATTGATTTAAAGCGCATTATGAAGACCTCGTAAGTATTGGTGTCCGAATCAACGATTTTCGTTCGGCGAAAGCGACGTAGTCCACCGCGAGCATTATTAAGGACACGGCATATAAAAACGTTTGGGCGCTGTGAGAACAAAATCGTTAGGAAATTCAGTCAGACAAATCGCATCATTGAAAGAAGCGTGGAAATGGTGAAATTTTTTATTTGGCTTGTCTTCACATTGCTTGCCGAACATTGCTAGGGCTGAGGCCCCCGGGATGCCCAATTTTTCGTGGCGTTTCGCAGTGTTATGAAGCTGTGACACACTTGCGGAACCCTTGACATAAAATAAGTACTACATCAACCGCCTTTATCTACGTGTTATAGCTTGTGCTTGGCAGGAACGATTGGGTGACGAATATGGTCAAATGAACATTTCAGTACGTCAATGACATGTTGTACAGACACAACATCGGTATTGATTTCCTCACCATGACAAGAGCGCGATACGCATTCAAGGTCATTGTTCGAACTCATGTCACGTAACCTAACTGTTCCAAGTAGAAATGTTCCACGTAATATCCTAATAACATTTAGCAAATCACTGATCACGTCCGCGTCTGCACAAACACATAAATCATGATTGAGCGTTCGCATAGAACAAAAAAATAGAACAAAACGCGTTTAGTTCGCCCCGTTCGCGCTGCCTAAGGTGGTGGCGCGCTTTCGGGGGCAGGAGATATGGAAATGTAAAAAAATTGAAAGTCGCCCCCAGCTAACTCAAATGTGAGGTCACATTTGAGTTAGCTGGGGCACTATGTTGAACTGTGGTTGAACTGTGTCCTTGCTTCTCGGTTTCGCCGTCACAAGGGAGCGATTCCCGGGTGAAATATTGCTGTTCGGTATTATCTCGTTGTCGCCCCATGTGAAATCCGGCCAGAGACTCTGTTGCGGCTTTAGCTT
Organism: Stratiolaelaps scimitus; assembly: GCA_019614645.1. NCBI lineage: Eukaryota > Metazoa > Arthropoda > Arachnida > Mesostigmata > Laelapidae > Stratiolaelaps > Stratiolaelaps scimitus. Next base: position 407,529 of record JABWDB010000035.1, on the reverse strand, counting down.
GACATATTGGCAGGTGTTTTGTCTTTGTCTTGGCTCTCGGTCCGCTGTTTGGCAACAAGTCTCGACCGCGTACAACATTAGCTCACTGTAAATCTAGGCACGTTCCCTTTGCCGGTTGAACGAATTCAGATGCAACTGATAGGTCACGAACATAGCTTGCCGTCAGCTGCCCCTGCTTATATGTATGGCTATGAGTAGACCAGTAGTGACAATGCATGTTTCTCTCAAGATGCCCTGTTAATGGCTACACAATGTAACCCGCACCTTGGCACCCGCTTTCCACCGTTGCTCCCTTTTAATGTGTTGAAACGTATTCAATGCACTTGCCAGACCTTTAATTCTTCAGTTTATGGCCAAGTTTGTATCGCGGCGTTGAGCGCAAGCGTTTGCTCACCGATGTCCTGAGCAAGTCCATCGTGCTTCGTGCTCGTCCAGGGACACCAATACAGAACCAAGCATCGCACCGCCTAACCTAGAATCGACCGATTTCAGGTTCTAACTCGTGGCAGTTGTTGCTTCTAGTGTTGCTGGGTCGTTACTTTCCCGAGCTCGAGGTGCACGTCGCTTGCACAACCGAAATAAAAATTCGAGTTTGGCTGGGTATTCTGACCCTGAGCAAGATCTCCCTATTATCTAGGTTTGTTCGCTTTCTCTCTTCGCACTTTCGTCTGTCGGAAAAAAAAGAGCTTGATCTCACCATCGTTGATGGCGGCTTCCCACAGTAATGGTAGCAGTTGTTTCAAAGTTATCTCATCGTGGGTGGATCGGCTCTTGTCTCGTTGTGGGAGCGATCGTTCGCCTTGCTCGAGGTGGCTGGCGCAAGGGCCCGCCCGCATCAGTTACAGTTGAAATTGGTTTTTCTGATAGATACGCGTGCCAATGCTGAGGCCGCGGATAAAAATGCTCTGGACTAAATCAGACGGGAACGTACGTCCCTCGCCGACGGCCTGAAGACCTTGTATGTATTCCGAGATAGCAGATGCTGAAAAACTCTTCAAGCACAAGAGCCACTCGGCTAGGTATCGCTATCAATAGACATTTCGATCACTTCTCCTGCCCCGAGGTGGATTTAGAATTCCTTCGAGCGGCCACAAAGGAATCTATGTTCTCTCGTGAATCCAAGGCTTGATTTCAATCAGTAATAGATGTCCTATAAATTAGTATTAGAGTATTATATGTAATAGAATGTTATATATATATATATGTAGGTCTTCCAATTCTGTTGCAGTCGATTACGCATTGCGAACCTACTCCCTCTGACTAGCCGTGTCGAAAAGAAACTATCTCGATACCATTGCATTGCTATTCTGGACAAGGCTATTGAAAATTTACCATATTGCGAGTGATTCAAGATGATCAATAGTTACTCCTCTCATCGTCTCCCACGGGATCATTCTCAGTTAACGCTTACCTGAAAGACCACACATAATCACGTTAGTAATTGCGCCTTTCGATGTATCATTGTTACCATCGATTCGTGGCACCCCTGGTCGTCAACAAAGTCATTGCATTGATGGGCCTCGCAGGTTACATGCACGTCGGTGCCAAACCCTGATACTGAACGAACCGTTAACAAACACGATTCGGAGAGAGGCGAACTAACTCAATAATTTCAGCCCGAGCTCAGCGATATTAGCCAAATTCGGATTGGCCTAAACACGAGACGACGATGCAATTTCGAATCTACAATACAAGTGGCACCCCACAACTGAATGGGTCCGGCTTAATGGAGCAGATACACATCTGCTGACAGTTGTAGCTATCGCGCGGCTAGTTCGACTTGCGCGGGTTGGAGAGACGGCGAGAGAACGCGCTCAACGTGGCCACTGTTCGTTGATTCGGCACCGAGGCGGGCAGCATGTAATGAGATGACCACCGTGTTAATCACTTTTCCTCGTATAATACCAATTGATTGTACGATATAAGGAAGATACTAATTGGCGTCCACGCTCACCGCACGTGTTGAGCTATTTACCTTCCAGGGTATAAATATTTAATATTTATGTGGAGAATGACCTAGTTTAATATCGTGTGTATTCAATAAATCAATGTAGTACCAATATAGAGGGCGGGTGAAATAGTTCGCACTGAAAAATTGAGCACAAATGAATGTTCCTATACTAGGCTAGATAATCTCTCAGACAGTTGTCTGAAAAGGCCAATTATCAGCGGCCTATGCAAAGTAATGAATTATACGAAGGTACTATTATATGTGAAATGCGATCTTTACTCATCAACTGTCCCAACGTGACCGAAGTATTGATCTCCGACAAGTACACATATGTAAGAGTACGCACGTATTGCGTATGGGGAATTGTACATTCAGTTTGTAGAAATGGACGTGTACGATAATGAACGTAATGTAGGTGTAGAAACGCGCACACAACACACAGACGGTCGAGGGTTGTATCAGGGGAAGACAAATGGCATCACCGACCAGTCTCGTCAGTGAAAATGGAGATGAAGGTGGCATGCCGACTACTCGAGGAGTGTATTCAATCAGTGCAATAATAAAACCCGCTTGTGTCATCAATCGCGCTCGTACGCGAGAATGCCTATGTTTTCGCTCCGTTGCCTCGCCCTAGGCCATCTCGCCATTTCTCACACACATATATATGCAGGACAAACATATGAGTTCCTGCAGAAAATAGGCCAACACAAAATGGACATCTAAATTCTATAGCCACATCGACAAGGGCTATAATGACGCTGTTCCTATTCTCCTTCGCGTTTGCTATTGATGGAGATGGCAACGCCGCGGAGCTCAGCTAAATGCTGTGAAAGTTGTTTAAATCGGTTTTTATGGGTTTGGTTAGACTTATTTTCGACCCATAAAATCGATACAGCCAACACACATCTTCGTAGCTTTCGACGCAACTGCGTTTGTGTTTATACTGCTGCAAAATAGCCCAAAGAAAGTCCGGGGATCGCTGGTTTGCAGATGACCAGCACGGTATCAGCACGACTTGGAGCCTAGCTGTCGTAGTCCACTATTCACGACTGCTTTCAACAATTTTTTTTTTTATATATAGAGGAGTAACTGTAAAACGCTTTATGCACCAGCTTCACATTTGAGGTATTGGCCCGCCCGAAGCTGCGGAAGGAACCCTCACCCACCAAACATCATCAGTCATCTATCCTCCTTCTTCTTCGAACCGTCCCAGAACAGGTTTTCGCATCACTTCGGGAGCTCTTTCAACAACCTCCATTTGGTCCGCTACCTTCCCGTTGATCATTGCTTCGATCGATGTTCGATCAGTAAAATTTGACAATAAAAGTGCGCCTATATGATGCAGGAAAGGAGAGATGTAAATAATCGTGTCTTCATAAATCGTGAAGGGGTCTAGCTGGTGCACCCCGGCTAGACCCCTGTGTCAGCTTCCATCTTCATCGCTACCGTTATTACCATCGTTTTTATTCACTCGATACGTGTCCTTTCCTTGGCGTCCCATAGTCGTCGTTGGCTTTCTTCGTAGGCTATCCGCCTGCTACACGATCCGCCGCTGGCGTTGGTTGGTGGCTTCTGTCTGCCTTCGTATTTGTGAGCAGCAGTTGCAGTGGGAATCGGGACAATTGCCCGATCCACGTCGATAGTCCTTTCTTGTGCTTGCCCGTTGCTCACTCTCACCCTCTCGTTGGCCCCGTGTCGGTTATGGGCGTTTGATCGGGTCTATGTTCATATCAGTAACGCCAGTAGTACTTGCTGGAGAAACAGCAAACAAGGCATCGAATGGATTCTGCCTTTACCCCCCGTCTCCCGACTGCTTTGCTTTGCTGCCTCTTCTGTTGTTGTTATTGTTATCATTGATGCTGCTGCGTCTACAACTACTGCTGGCTCTGCTCCTGCAGAATAATTAGCATCGTCATCCGGTCGAACGGCAACCGCCTTCCGGCCCGGCTACTGGCGGAGAAGAGAAGGACAGTGAAAGAGGAGAAGGCCAAGTCCACCAGCGGGCGCAGAAGGCCACGAATGCTTTAGGCATTGGTGAAACAGCGTCACCGGATTACATAAACGAGCTGGACTCCAGCTTCTTAGGTCAGCCTCGTTCGGCTCCTTGCCTCGCCATGCAGTCGAATCGAGAGAGAGAGAGAGAGAGTCCGTTCGGAGACATCCGCTCTACCCGTCACCTTCCCCGGCCAAGTTCGCCTCAGCCTCGAGTAACGGGGCTTCCCGAGGATCAGAGGCCAAGAGGAGCCGCCATCGAACCCCGCTCGCTAATTGGCTATTTAGCAAGCGGGAAGGGGAGGATTTTTCCCATCGCTTTCTTCCATTTGCTCGCTCGTTTTTCGTCTATGTACACGGAGCCGCCAAACCCTGTCCCTCTCCGTATCGAGCGTTCGGTAGGTCGAGACGGAGCGTCAAATGAGATTTGTCGCTTGCTCCCCAGCCTTTGGCTGCTGTGTGTACCCCATCTGTCCACGTGGCATACGTGACCCTCTACCGTTCTGCTCCTGTCAGGCAGCTGACTCCTCAGTACCCTTGATACCCTGAAGCCAGCCCGCCCGCCCTGACAGTGCCTCCTAGCTGCTTGGCCTTTTTTCTCCCGAATAGACAAATACAGTTCTCACATCGCCGGGACCAAGTAGACTATCAACATTTGGATGAAGGCTATAAGAATGGCGGCGGCGACGAAGGTCGAAGGCAGTCAACACAGTCCACTAACTAGCACCAGCATAGATGTGTCTCTAGACACCAGATGGCAGGCGAGCACAAAATGAGAGCAGGGTTGAAGTGCGTTTAGCGGGGTCGCAGAGCACAGCAACGTTGCAAAGGCATTTTTCATCAGGTGACACTTGGCAACGAACCGTTGTGACGGGTTAATAAGGACGGTTCATTCATATGGGGGACCAGACGGTGGCGACCCGCCAACGCGGCGCGGACATACAGTACAGGTGAGCTCGCTGGTGACCCCGTGGGTGCTGGTATTGTTTACTAAGTCTACTCTGTACGTACAGCTCTACGTACAGAGGTATAGAAATAGAAGGATGGAATAGGCGCGGGCAACACCTAGCAGGGAACAACTCTGAATGCCGCTAAGCAGGTAGGCCAGTTAGTGACCTAGAGTAGGCAACGTCCATAATGGGACGGATACACGGAAGCACGCATGGAGAATGCCGAGACATGTGCGCTACCACTAACGATCACTGCGTTTGTCATCTGCGAGCGCTTTCGCCGAATGCTTAACCTGAAAATGAGTAGCCACGGTGCTGTGTACGGTCCATCGTATCATCTCTCACCAACGCGAGCCATCTCACTGCTCCAGGGTGGATGCGATATCGAAATAGATCGGGCCCGAATTGCACCACCCCGATTTGCACGCGATAGTCGTCGATGAACATGACCATCTTCAGGAGAGAGCGGCGAGGGGGTGAGAGACAAAGAGTAGAAAAGATTGTACGCACTCTGATGTGATCACCGTATGGACTGAAGGCCGAGAAACACGCCTCGAGCACAGTATCCCGCGATGGATACGAAGTGAACGAAACGCTAACGAAAACGCCTCTGTCCGAAGCAATTAAGGCTGTGTACGTGAGTGACATACCAATTCGAATGTTGGCCTGACCGACCGGCCGACGTTGATCTAGACAGGCCATCACATACCACCAGCCATCGGGCCGCGTTGGCCACTGTATCCTGATGGTTTCCACTGATGTCGCCCGGGAACAGGCCGGCGGGGATGGAGGTCTGGGCCTGAAACCTACTGCGTGGACTCAACTCGGTTGGTTTGATCGGGAACGCGAATAACGGCTTGGATAGGTGGGGGCAAGGGCAATGAGATGGTCACAGACTGATGAGACGCCGGAATTACCAAGGGGCGGAAACTCAGCTCAACCAAAGAGATATCCACTCGGACAGGACTGACACGACTAGAGAGAATCCCTTCGATAAAGAATCCTTTGGCGCTCACCAATTAGCTAACCTGACGTATATATACATATATATATATATATATATATATATATATGTGTGTGTGTGTGGTCGACTGTACATGTTCCTTCATGACACCCTTCTTTCAAGTTTGCTGGCCGTCTCCACCGTAGTACTTATATTATCGTTCGCTTTCCTACTTGTTCATACGGGTTTCCCATTGAACCTCTCAACAACGGCATACATATCGAAATGCATACACACGTAGGCGCTGCCCGCTGAATCGACAGCGACAAGGGGAACAACGCTTTAAACAAAGCCACTGTTGCTGTGTGCCTTGTGACGTGAGGCTCAAGCTGTCGAGATCGTCTCAACCGGAGCTGTTGCTGTAAACAACATCGCAATGATTGTGACTACGTCCGGAGCTCTCCATGCCGATGCCTAGCTATGTACGTAAGCGCGGATATGTTCGTGAGCAGACCGTGTATACCGTCTTATCGCCACCACAAGAGAGAGAGAGACAGAGAGAGAGACTTGGCCTTGTGTGGCAAATTCTGCTAAGCGGCGAGAACGGCTTAGCAATCCACATCAGCAGCAGAGACGTGGCCGTGACATCATGAGCAGCCACAGCAGACCCCTGTATCGAGACCCCTCGGCGCCGTTTGTACGCCCGGCAGTTAGTCGAGACGCGACTGAGGAAGGCACGATCCGCATAAGACGTTTGGCACACACGATTGCCTATCCGTGTGAACACGGATACAAACTCGACAATGGCCACAACAGGCATGGCACTCCCGTACGATTTGCCCGTCAACTCGTTCGTTTATAGGAGTAGAGCAACCTTTGCCGTGTCGGAAGGTTTTTGCTTCCATTTTCAAGGAAGGATTCTGATTCTCTATATATCTATACATCTATCTCTATACATCATCTATACATCTATATATATATATTTATATATCTGCCGTCGAGCTTACGAATTGTATAGCAGTGATGGCAGCGAGGTAACACTTTATGCCAACAGCTTACGAATTTCATTTGGTGCACAGAGGCATAAGCTAAACTGAACTGGAAAAGGAGTGAATCCGATGTGTGCTCGTTTATCAGTTTCAGTTCAATATCTCACCGGGCTTTGGTCGAATGAAAAAAATATAGCATTCGCCTATATCACATAGAACCAACCGACTTCCACGTCTGGGGACTCTTACCAATTTCCGTCCATCTGATCCCACTCGCTCCCAAAGGAGAATGGAACAGATTGTGACATATTCATTCTTATAGCCATTCTATAGTGGTCCGCTCGAGTAGTTCGCGTCGTGTCACAGATCGCAGGATAGATTGCCTTTTAGCTAATAAACAAGATACCAAAGCTAAAGGAGTTCATGTTTCTAACAGAAACGGGTGCCCCCTACTCGAACGCAAAACGCCAAACACTTGTGACATTTCACCGAGGACTTCCAGTGTCGGTCGACAATTATTATACAGGCCCTCGCACGCGTGCGCTCACCATGTTGGGTCGACCGTGGCACGATTTACCGTCGTTGTACGATGCTGTTGTTTTTTGAGCTGCCCTTCAGCTGTTCCCATATCTGACAGACCTCAGCTCTTAACCTTTTCGGTGAGCGTCTTGGACTGCTAGACCGGAGGGACGTGTGTGTTGGGTTCAAATCCTGTCAGACGCTTTGGAGAATCTTTGGAGTTCTTTATCATCTTTCTTTATCTGAAAGTCGTTGTAATGCTACGCGTTATTTTTGCTGTAATCTTCGATTTTTAATAAATACAACACCTTGGAAGGCTGTGTCTCTGGCTGTAAAAAGCCAGAGGCCGCAGGTTCGAATCCCGTTGCATGACATATAAGAGAACTTAAGCATTCTGTGCAGTTCCTTTAATAAATCAATCAATAAAGCCTTACCTAAGCCTTACCCGATCGTCAAGGACACTTACTTGTTTTTTTTCAGCTTCAGGCGACATGGAGACAAGCATCTGATAGCCACCTCGGTACTGTTCAAATCCATTTATTGGATAATAAGGAGTCCACCTGTATTCCGTAGCTTGCGATCACTAGCGCACAAAATCGATTCTCTCAGCAAAATATTGACGACACAGAAATGCTCGATTTGAATCGATTACAATATACTCGTCAGGATCGCGTCAAGGTAAGCTTCGTCACAAGAGCTACATCAGCCACAAATTACAAGGGTGATGTTACGAAGGTAATTCAATTGTAATTTCATTGACATAAAAAATCGAAAAATCGAGCTCTGTCTTGCGTTTGTGCGGAAAGTAAATATAGTGGACAGTCAGTGTATACAGGTAGTCGTGAGGTCGTTCTATCCACCTGAAGAAACATACGCTTGGACGAATTTTACAGCTGAAAGATTTCTCGATGGTTGCCTTGTTTCGTTAAATAGAATATTTCCTTACCCGGGACGATCCTCATCGAAGTCAATCTAACTAATTAAGTGCTATACCTCTGTAAAAGGTAGCCGGAACATTTTTCGTCTTCCTCCAATCCGCACACCCCTCTGTGACTTCCGCAAGCCACAGCGGGCTCAGCTAAGATCATTGATCAGCAATAGAAATTCGACGTCAATTATATATGTCGGTAACATTTCATCATCATTGGTCCCCCGCAAAGACGATCGTTCATACGTCGTACGCACATCGGGTACACCTTCGCTGTTTAACTATCGATCAACAAACTAGCCAATATAAATACAGTTGTGATCCATTATTGAATATGGCTCCGCACTCCCTCTATCGATGCATTGATCTCTCTCTCTCTCTCTCGCTCGCTCGTGCTTGAAATCTAGCCCACAGCGAAACGAATCGGCACTCGACCACTCGTGTACGTACACCTAAACGGTTCGTACACTGAATCGCCTGTACATTCATCCGCGTGACAGATGGACCCTCTATCGGAAAGTGGTTGCTGGACCTCCCGCATCCCCCCCCCAGCGACACAACGCATACACGGTACAAGGGAGATAATTATTTTCTCATTTGCTGGCTGCCTATGCGTGTACTGTGCATGCGTATGTGAGTGTGGTGTTTGTGCAAATATTATCCTAAAGTAAATGGCCGTATCTAGCCGCCGCATTTTGGCCGCAGAACACTGGCCGACAAAGCACTTCAGAGGATCATTAGTCCACGGAGTTCTGTCGACGCCTGTTCGACCCTGCACCAGCTCCTCGAGTTCGCCGTTCAAAACCACGAGGCATTAAGGTCGCCATCATACCCCTCAACGTACCACATCCCTAAGGTGAGGGGCGGATTTCGGCCGTGTGAAAATGGAAGGGATTTGCTGAGACATTTCTCCTCCAGTCGCCTCCGACGCTGCCTCTCAAGCCATACACAACACGAGAGCTACAGCTGGCCGGCATAGACGGCTGTGGGCGAACGACCAGCCGGCCAGCTTGTCGGTCAACTTAGATAAATGATTCTCCTGAACAGCCGCTGTCGGCGCTACTGGTGCCGTTGACGTTCCTTTCCACTGCACACTCTATCTCTCTCTTTCTCCCTCGCGCACAGTGGCTCCCACTGCCTGACGTGAACCGTAGTACCGATGACGGAACCGCTGGACGACGCCGCACCGTGTTATTTTACTGTCTGACATCTGGACGCGGGCAGGCGTTGGTAAGTCCCTCCACAATTCTATTTCATTTGCCTCTCGAACCGAACGGCGAAACGAACAAATGCTAGAGAAGTAGAAGCGGACACGCAAACGGCAGAGCGACTACGTGCTGTCAATATGCGTGCACATGCACGTATGCACGGTGTATGCAAATAATGAATAATAAATGCGTTCTCCAATACGGACCTCTATCTGTCCACAGGCGGCGGCGTAAGGACAACCTTCGGCACGAAGCTGTTGGGCCTCGCGTATGCAACAAACAAATCTATAGTATAACCGTGAAATGGCGTAAAAACTAGCCATTAGGTTTGAACCGAGCACCTAAAAATTGGAGGAGTGCCGGCTGGGTTAATCCCATACCGGAATGATTAATCACCGCGGGATCGAGTAGGCTGCAGTGAGAGAGATTGCAGCAAGATCGTTTGGATCAACGTAATGAAACATGTCTTATGATGTCTCCAAAATCATATTTCCCAGAAACTCGAAGAACTAATCTTGAGCTGAATATTCATCATGAGAAATAGTGTAGTCTGCTGACGTCTTGTGTCCATCTTGCATCACTTCTAACATATGTGTATCTTGGGAAATGCAAACTTATTTCAAAACATCGGCGTTTCTCTGTGGTCCATTGGACACACCGATGTGAGCAGGGTTAAAAATTCTAAAATTAATGCTGATATATTAAACGTACTAGCCTAGGGATCCTGCATCACCGAACAGCGTGATCGTGGAACCATGATTAAGCTAAATTTACGGTAGCTGCATACGTCCACTAGCCAAATGGCCGGAAGAAATAAAATCGCGGACACTATTACAAACATTTTCTTGTGAGATCTCGATTTGACATAGTACATGCTTAAAATTAACACACACACACACACCGATCTATGAGACAAACAAAGAAATCTAGCATCTCGCTCAGCCGCCCCAAAAGCGTCCCAATTTTATGTCGTTCTCAGGCGTTTACAAATAGAGATGTTCCCCATGAGCTTTGATGAGAAGAAATTAACAAAGGGAGAAGATGAAACAATTAAATTAAATCTAAAAAAATCGTTCTTTATAATAATCATTCATGTTGAATAGGTATGTACCATGTCTAAATTTGCACATGAGCATAATCTGCATAAGTCACTATTTCTAGTGTCCATAGTCTCGCAGCCACATAAAACTATTCTATGTTAATCGATTTTTAGTGTTAACGTTCCTTTTCAGCCCCACGAAAAAAATTGCCCTTAAATAATTGCAGTCATTAGTGCCACTGGTCACTGAGTACCCTGTTGTGAGACGATAATCGAATGAACGGTCCTTCTTGAGGACAATGGGACCAAAAGAAACACGTCTAATCTCGACTGCGAGAATGCAGAGGCGACACTAATAATATTGTAGCTCATAGGCTGGAAAGATCCACCGGAACAGCCCCTGTCAACATCTGGAGCACCGTCTTGCACTTGCTTATCTGACGACAAGGTTCGCTGGCCACTTTTTTGAGTCAATTTTACTCAAATCTGATCGAAAGAGGCCATCATTCGTAGCATGGGCTTAGAGGTTTATGTTCATATCCACGCCATTGTTCGATTGCCTAGCGGACCACCGTGGCAGTTGACTTTCACAAGTCCAGCTAATCTTATCGTTGTTATCAGCCGCAGACAATCAGAGCTGAATGTTCAGAGCTCGTTTCGTTCGTCCTACTTGTCGATCCTCACCCAATGATTCCCCTATCGATTTCGAGGGCCCCTGTACGCAACCGGTACGTCCGTGGTCACCAATGCGTTATCTGGCCAGCACATCGTTTGTGAGAGCCAGGATCAAGAGTAATCCCCTGAGAGCTCTGTGTTCTTTTTATTCAATATGAAATCTTCAACCTAAGCCACTCCTCGGACAGTTGTGTCCTTGTCAAAATACGCAAGTGTTGTCTTCGAAGATCGACAAAATTCTGGGTTCATTGAAAATATTATCCTCTCTCTCTCTCCCTCTCTCTCTCTCGCGCTTTCTCTCTCTCTGGACACACAAACACACAAATATGATTTTTTTTCAAAACAGTTGTCTGTATCCTTCACTGGAACAAACTGTAATACCCTGGCTTCTGCATAAGGCCATAATGGTGAGGCGAGAGATCTCAATTGGCTTTTTGCTGATTCACTTCGTAAACGATTGGGGGCTTTTTTCTTTTTTTTTTTAGAGGAGGAAATTTTCTTCAAAGGGGGGCTTAGGAAGCTCAAAGTGTTAGGTAGTGATTTACTGTCAAGCGTATCTAATGGACCTCGATTTCTTTTTCTGGGAGATACTAAATATTATAGATAGAGATCTCTATTCCTACTTCGAATTTTATTTTATGGGAAGCACTGCAAGGCCGCATTCGTCTCGTAGGTTTCATGGTATATCATTCAATATAGAGTGTTCAGTAAGAGATGTCCTTCAGCGGGCTTAAGCCCCTTTTTTTTCGTAGCCAGATGCTGCGAAACTGGACTTGAAGTATTAGTTTTCCTGGCGCGTTTTTTCTCTCTCTCTCTCTCTCTCTCGAGCATCGATCCGACTCTCAGGCTGTTCAGAAATTGTGCAATTTTCGAGATTTTCTGTTACCAACGGTTCTTTGATAGAGGAGCGATCCTCCAAACTATGATCTCCTTCTTCTGAAGGAGCTCCTACTTCGAAGACCTGGTGACTCTTGGTGATTTTTGTGGCAACCACCCGCTGTGTTGCAGCGCTTCGACAAATTGGTAATTAGTGTCAGATTGTCGCTATGCTTTGCCCTTCCAAACGTTGCCACCTCTCGTTGACACCCGAGTTCTTCTGCTATTCTACTTTGTGGTAAAATGGTTACTTCGCTAAAATGCGAATGTGGCACGTTTAACTCAGTTGGTATCTTATCGCGGTGTGGGCACTTTACGATAAAACAAGTCTACCTACCCCGATACCTGACATCATTTCAGAAATAAGAATACATACTGAATGGTCTCTCACAGCTCAAACATCAAGATCATATAATATAATATGTGAGAATTGACTGACAATGTGATAATTTAATTCATATTTATGCAATTCTGCCTTCTGTAGATATTTTAACAATCATGGAGTAAATATTGAGAAAATATCTTCGCGTGAATATTTACTATATACGTAAATTCACGAACTATATTCAAACTTCGTTCGGACAAAACAATTATATTATATATATATATATATTCTATAATGAGAATATCATCTTGCTTTATATTGTACAACGAGAAATCTGCTCATTACGATTTAACTATACTTAAATCATAATAATAATAATATTATTATTATTATTAGAATTATGTCTATAGCCACTAGCCGCGCTGAATTATTGAAAAAAATATCAATATTCACCCGGTCCAAATCGTCACAAATATACAACAATTTATGTTTGTACTAAACGTCAGTCCTTGTTACAAATGCACACATGTGCTTCTTTATCATCTTGTCTGTGCCTATTCTCTTGCAGGCGAAGCTGTGTCGTTTGCTATTCGTTTTGTTATCCGTATAAAGTCGCTTTGTTCCGTTTGCCAGCCATGGGATGTCCTCGTTTACTGCTTTGTTTCAGGTCGATTAGGCACTAGCCGAAGCATAGTGCCGATGCTGGACCTCGATTAGCATCATAAGAAACCCATAGGAATCGACAACACGACGATCGGCGGCAACGAGATATCAACGTGACTCCATTCGTACAATGGCCAAAATCAGCTGTAAAGCAGAAGACGGTACAGTGACGTACATCATGCACAATCTATGGTAGATGGAAGTTCCTTGAAGTTTTATTGTGATACTGTTTACTTCAATGCTAGAGCAGGCGTGCCCTAACGCCCAACTATGCTTGAGACGTCCAGTGGCATCCTGTCCAATAGGATAATTGTGGGTTAGCTATCAGTAGACATATTAACAATCACTTAGTCGATATCGGCTACTCGGCTATTACCGAACATCTCGTTCTGATGGTTATAATGGTGTTTCGTTAACTGCGAAATCCGAACGCGTTTTTTGGGCTTTGTGCTGTTCCTCCTAAGACGTTCCCCCAGACATAGTACAGCATGCCTTCAGCAGTATTTATAGGCTTGGGGTCCAGTTGATTGATCGTCCGAGTTTCTTTCAGCAGATATTGCGTCACTGGACATTCGCAAACCGCTCGAAACCTTGGGGCTATTCATGTTGTAGCCTCAGGCACCACGATTGGGCCGCTCTGCTGGGCTCGCTAGTGCCGTGTGTTGCTTCTATTCAGAGAGCTTTAATGTAAACCGATCATATAGGAAGGCCGAGATCGGGTCCGACGCCGATGTGATGGCGTCGATGTGTGTATGCACTCGTAAGTGCGAGTACGGGGGGGGGATAAATTTAGCACTTGGATAGGTTATACATCGGCTCGATCAAGGTGTCACGCCTGTCGTTGGACCTTCAATTGTACTTTGGTGAGTATCGTCCAGATTTGCCCGATACCCCGGGCGTAATTGTAGCTGCTCAATGGCGGTGTCGGCAGCCGACAACCCGCGCGACCCCGCCATCGGATCACCAACAGGGAGTTCCTGGGCGGGTTGTGTTCTTTTCACATACTCTTGTATTCTCAGCAATGGCGGATTGCTACCGGACACTGATCATGACCACTGATACGAGAGCACTATTTTTCACCTGACTCACCTCCTGCGTCGACAGAAGATGGATAATATAGATAGGTCCATTGACGGGAATTGTGATCATTTGAGGCCGATAACAATAGTACTAGAGGTGGATGAACAACCGAATATGATATGAGAGCAAGGGTAGCTTGTTCTACTTACGGACGGCTTATATTGACGCATCCGATACTTGTAAGATACTCGGTGGCGGGGTTGCCAATCGGTGGCAATGGTGTACAGAGGAACAACAAGGTGGCGTCCTACAGCGAAGTTGTATATATTCGATGGCTTGGCCTTATTTTATATAATGCATGTGTATACAAATCGACCCAAGCTAGATGAGCCCATGCAGCTTGCTTTACCTCCTCGAAACGTGTTACCTACGGTACTAGGCATTTCAAAGTGTAGAGTATTTTAAATTAGAGCTTTCAACGACAGACTGCATTGCTATGTATAATAATGACAAGCTCACATTCACTGACATGTATTCCCTCAGAGATTTGCATCCGCTTGTTATCAATCGCTCTCTCTCTCTCTCTCTCCCTTCTTGTATTTGTCTCCGGCGCACGGTGAGATGATTTCAACTCGGATTAACCGGCCAGCTCCTTAACACGAATCGCCGCAAGTTGCCACTGTCAAGATGATGACGAGATTGCCACAATCATGTAAACGGCTACGAGTCTTCGTTTGGACGGAAACATAGAAGCTACGTGCTGAAGAGCGAGTGGCTCACACGAGCTCGGCCACCGCAAAGACGTCTGCCGGCCGCTCGAAGCTCCAGCCGCGCTCGTGTTGCAAGGGACCAGCGGAAACGGTACCGCCGCCGCCCGCAACCGAGGGCCTTTGCACAGCAGACGAGGCGAGATCGTGTCTCAGATGAGAACGCTCGTTAAACTGCCTCGTTCATATGGCTCGATTTGTTGTTCTGTCTGTATATTCTGTATAGTACCACCCTTGTGTAATATAGACGTCTACGGCAAGGTGGAGCGTGTTACCGAGCACGCAATATAATCTTTCTCTATCTATCTCGCCGTCTCTCTCTCTCGAGAGAGAGATCGTGGGCTTTTAGCGTGGCATATATACTTGCCTTATTGGTGAGCGTTGTGCCCACTCGGGAAAGTGGTTGATCTAGCGACTTCCATTCGTTTTTTATTTCTAGTAACAGCAGCAGTGCAGCAGTGGTATTAGTTATAAACACACCGAAGCGGAATAGAGGCCCCGAAGGAGAAGGCTATATTATACTTAACGAGCGGCGTTATGCCGGCGTTGATATTTTCCTAGATTTATGCCGCTAATTAATGTTAACGAATCGAGTAATAATCGAGATTTATTTTTGCTCTTCGGATATTACTGCTAATTTGTTGCTTTTCAGGATTGTTGTCAATTTGACGTTGTTTTTATACATCTGCTACTTTTTGCCGCTATTTAGTAGTTGTATTTCTAGTATCGGAAAATTAGAAGAAAAAAAACACATTTCCAATAGAGCTACTATTATAGAATTTGACGAATTATCGTATATTGGCATACAGACTCAAAGAGGTTTGCAGCGAGTTCCCTCCCCAAGCTTCAGGGAGATGGATGAGCAGACCATATCATTGCACGCATTGCATTCAACATTAAGAAAACAGTCTGCAGGCATTTTCACCGGGACGAGATCTTGAAAACGGTTCGTTCGCTGTTCGCCGCCATATATATATATATATATACTGTGTACGCTATGTACTGCCTCGTCAATTGAGCTCAAGGCTCACATACGGCAAGCGACTGCTTGACCAAACCTTGAAGGGATCATTACGACGGGCCCTGGAGGGCATTCGCGATAGGGACTCCGCATCACAGTGAGAATCGACGCAGCGAAGTACGCCCTTCGAAGC
This sequence comes from Stratiolaelaps scimitus, assembly GCA_019614645.1. Classification (NCBI taxonomy): domain Eukaryota; kingdom Metazoa; phylum Arthropoda; class Arachnida; order Mesostigmata; family Laelapidae; genus Stratiolaelaps; species Stratiolaelaps scimitus. The sequence goes on along the minus strand of JABWDB010000035.1, from coordinate 391,530 downwards.
ACATAGGCGGCGAAGGTATGCCTCTGCCGAGGTTTCGTCAGACTATAAACTCCCACAGCGGGGACCCCTCGTCGATAACCCGACGCTACCAGTCGTTCTACTTAGAAGGGAGTCTTTCGACTTACGAGAGAAACGTAGAGAGGTCTAAGTGAACATTAGTTAAGTTCGAGTGCGCTTTGCGGTAACTGTGAGTTGGCAATCGAACGCCGAGGCGATGCTGGTTGAAGGGATGCTTCGTATCGCCTCAGAAGTCCGCGATACTCTATAATAGTTGCTCAGTAGCAAGTTGGCACTCTGGCTTTGACAGTGGATAGACAGGGAAGACGACGCAATGATGAACACCCTGTGTTATAACTCTGATATATTATCGTACTTACAATGTTATACGTAATTTATGTGAACTGAAGAACGACGATTGGCTCGGTGGCGTAGTCACTGGATGCGTGCAATGGGCAACTGCTGACATTCACAGGTTCGAGCCATTGTTATGGGTCGTTTTGTAAAAAAAGAATATATTATATAATAACTTCCGCGACTTGTGTGCGTCGCAAGCTTTACCTTCTACGCACATATCCCAAGCACCATTCATAATATCCACGGAGTGTTCGGGAAGTTACGCTGCTTCTAAAGAGTTTCGAAACCCGCCATAGAAGCACGAGGTTAGAGGCTATGACAACGTGAGCAACGTAACCCTATGGGAATTTCGCTGTTTTACTGGTGGCTGCCGCAAAATGTATTATGCGACGCAGGACTGCGTGCTTTTCCGAGCACCCTGTACATTCGTGTATGTAAGGGTCAGCTCGAAAAACAGTTTTGTTTCATAATGATATGAAACTGTATAGTCACATCAAATCCTGCACAAAATCGCACAGTGGCAAATCCTAGATTTGCTCCAATGTCCATACACAGAAATTATCCCATACATTATATCCATATATTTATACAATCGAACAGTATTACGAGGGTTATGTCTGACAAATCATAGCTTGAACAATTCGCTCTTTCAATCTCTCTCTCTGTCCCTCTCGCCGTCTCCCTGTTTAGTGGGTGGACCATCTGCTGGGCTATTTTTCTCTGCTGTCCGTCGGCGTATGTTTGCATTTGTACATCGTGTATATCTACTATACACGTTCGGCTCCCGTATTTGTTAGGGTCACTATGTTATCGCACGCGCACCCCGAGAGGGCATGTATATCCGAGCGGGTACACGTTCAGCAATTATCACCCTATATTTATCTTATAGTCGGGTACGAGGAGTGACGATAACAGAGGGATGGCAGGAGACGTCTTAGCCAATCAGTAGACGGGCCCGGCAAGCACTGGCACAAGTGGCCTCTGCAGTGTAGAAATACATCACATATAACAATAACAGCTGTAGTAAAAGCAGCAGTAACAACAACTACGTCAGGAGCGACAAAGGTATCAAGACCGCTGTGATCATCATCATCGCGCAGCAACGGCGGATAGTAATGGATAGCACTCGATGCGGAGGGACGCCGACTCGGTCCACAGCCGAGGCTGAAAGAGCCCACGCCTCCGGGCCCGGCCGCAACTCGTCCGAAGACCTGACCCGATGACCGAGGTGTGTCCCGGTCAGGCCGGTGGAAATGGATGAGCTGCTGAGAGCGGCTCTACGAGAGGCAGCCAACGAGCCAACGAACGAACGAACCAACGGATGGCAAAGCGATGGAACGCAGAGAAACAGTGCAACGGAGATCGGAAGGTCATCACATACAGAGGTATTATACATAGGGTCCAGGCCGGCCTAGCGAGGCCAAGCGGCCTAGCCAGATAGACATGCAGGCTTGCTGAGCCATTCGAGAGAGCATTATCATGCGCGAAACGCGGGCGTCATTGAAGTCATTGTTACCGTCACGGCGGCGGAGCTGGCGGCGGCGACGGCGGCCGCTATAGCCATGATTGCGGTGTGCAATACAAAAACACTTCTATTTTATGTCTCTCAATCTTTGTCTCTCTCAATCTCTATCTCTCTCTGCTCTGATTCTCTGCTAAGTGCAGGATGGGGCAGAGACGTTCGTCCGACGAGTGAGCAGGTCTCGTCTGTTTTGTGTTCAGCGTTCGGACAAAGCCTGCGGCAATGGCCGGCAGCGGCGGGTGGCCAAGCAACGAACGAACGTTAGCCACGAAACGAGTCGACGATGAGGACGCAAATTGTGCCCGATTATTCGAGAGCGAGCGGTGATCCGACCAGCCGAGCAGCCGTTCGACCGCCTGATCGTCGATGGCTACAAGAGATGCGCGAGCGGCCTCTTGCGCGCGGCGTCCGAGAGCAAAAAGAAACTTCGGGGATAGATCGAGTCCGCCGAAATGCTGCTGCTGCTGCTGCTAACAGATATGCTTGCCTAATCAGACGGGTCAGCCCAAATAGACACTCAAACGAATGAGAGATGGAGAGAGAGAGCGAGAGAGCGAGAGAGATATCTGCTGACGACGGACGCGTGCCGAGGCAGACAGATGAATGTGTGTAGATATCTGAACAGGCCGATCGTTGCTCGCCGGCGCGCCCATTCTTCCTGTGGCTAGCGGAGACCGGTGCGCTGTTTACTGCCCACAATATCTTGCCTCCCACAGAGTTGGTGGCCGCCAGCAGCAGAAGCGGCAGCGACAACAACAACAACAACGACAGCAGCGGCGATATTAAAGGTGGCCGCGGCTGCTATTCTAATCGTCGACGTTTATGACTAGATCTATTTATCTATCTATACGCATCAACCCCTATACGGGCAGCGCCACAACGACCACTGCTGCAAGTAGCAGCAATATATATATATATATATGCTAGGCCAACATTTCTCTCTCTTTCTGTCTTGTGATATAGTCATTATAGTTCATCTTACGGGTAGAACTACAAAGATTGAGTTGAAAATATATCTATACAATACACTAGGCGTATCTGCACCGCTGGCGTGGAATTGGGGAACGGCTGAAAAGTGATGTGCTGCAACTGACCACTAAAAAAAAACCTTCATTATTACACACTGCAAAACAGGTAGAGAGAGCGAGAGACAGAGCTATAGTTAGAGTCGATGAAGTGCTATCCCTAAACATATTATCTCGATAATGTATATATATATACACATATATATATATATATATATATATATATATATATATATATATATATATATATATATATATATATATATATATATACACACAGTATGTTGGCTTCGATAAGAAGTGATTGGTCAACTCCTCGAAGCTGCTCATTTGAGACATACGATCAGCAAAAAGAACATATTTGGCAGTATTTCCTTCAGGCTGACTCACGCAAAACTACAATTCATCAATGAACTGAACTAGCTCTATACGAACTAAGGTAAGATAGGTCGTATGGCACTACTAAGCAAGAACAACTATTTACTATGATATAATGTATAACGATGGCTGCATGGGCCGTCCATTGACTGACCTGGCTTAATAGCTTAACTACGCATCTACATAAGACTCTCATTAGACATCCGTTCGCAATCATCCGCCAGCGACGACTGATGAAGTCTGGTGCCCCTTTTTTTGTTCAATTAGCTAGACTCACTGAGACGATTAAGAGCGCCGTTTCGAAGGGGGGCTCCTTCAAGCATGTCGCACATTGTCTCGACCTTATTAAGGCATTGCTGGAAAAATGGCAGGTAGCACGCAGCGGCCTAATATTATTGCCTTTAATACTCATGTGGTTGCAGATTAGATAACGATAACGTTATTCATGTTGTCATTTGTCAAAGTAGTAACCGTTTCCAACTAAATAAATAGAACTATACTATATTTCTTTTGTGTATATATAAGCTACTCGAATTTATTAAACACACACCGCACCCCCGCGCTCCCGGGGGCTTCTGAACGGCAATATTCTTCCTATTTTCGTTAGCATGCCGAACTTTGTTGCCGAACGCTTCCTGACACAAATCGATGTTTGTGTAATATACGCCACCAACTGCACCCGTCGCCTCCCAAGCATGGAAGCAAGCATGATCACAAAGGGTTAAATCGGAAGATTATGCAGGTTGAATCCATCGATGAATCTTGGTGACCCCCATCCAGTTCGTTAGCTGCAGACGTATGCTGAGGATTTGTGCTGTCATCGAAAAATCAGTGCATGCTCTCAATTCGCGTCCAATTTTCCCGCGAGTCTTTTCAAGAATTCAAGAGATCTCGGGTTGCACTGATGTTCGCTTTTGCGCGATGTGAAAACTCAAACTTACAAATGCCGTCATAACGTCATAGCAAATCATCACTCTTACACGAAATCTATTCGGTATTACCACTGGGGGTTGGTCGTTCGAAGTCGTTATCTAGCCTGCTCTCTCTCTCTCCCTCTCAGGTGACTGGCATAAACTCACCCGAGAGTCGTTGATTAAAACGGTGCGTGTCGGTCGCGTTTAGGTAGAATATAGAATATGCCACATATGTCTCTATCTGCGTCCGAGTCAATTCTTGGAGACCGATTTTGCATTTGTCTTGATGACTTTCCTTGTTTTCGCTATAATTTCGTTAACGTGAGCTGCACGTAATTCCGGAATAGGCCGATAAAGTCGGTATAGTTCAACCTCTAGTTTGCTCAAAGGCCTACGGTAATTGTCGCAAATCGTTCGCTTGTGAGATGTCCTGAGGTGACGTCACCCCCAAGTCTCTGGCTGTCGAAAGCCAGAGGCCGCAGGTTCGAGCTCCGCTGCGTGATGACATATAAGAGAGCTTAAGCATTGTGAAATTGCAGCTCCTTTAATAAACCAATAAACCTTTACCTTTACCTTTACCCCCCCTCTATGGTCTCTAACGCTCAGGAGACGCCAACGCCAACACCTAGCTTTCGGGATTCTGTCGAATTGCTGTCGGGCAAAAACTGAGAATTGTTCGGTCAAACTCGATTCTAGAGGAGCTCGCCTGCTCAGCGGAGAAAGCTGCTACCCAAGACTAATACTTTAGTAACTTCAAGAATATGGTCCGGTCCGTTGTCGCAACTGAGCACAACGACCTGATGCTAATGACCCCTCCCGAAGTTGGCGAATGCATTCCAGCTACTGAAGGAATTGCCGTCTCAGCGCCGAAACCCTATCGGACATCCTATAAGTGCGCTGTACACTTATAATACGCAGTTTGTACATGCTCGTACAGATTGCGGCTTGGACTTCCATTGCTATGCTTTACATTGAATACTGCCATATACATTTCGATCAGCAGGAAACAGCGAGCTCACTCATGTTCGCCCATATATGATTCAATCCATATCTCTGTAAAATAGTAAGCAACCACTGAGTACCACTAGTAGCCACTGACGAGTTGTATCCACCAAATTCCATTCTTAGTTCGGATTTAATCCATGCTGTAGACAAGAGATAATCAAGCATTGCTATTCATCAACAATTAAGCACTCCGTTTCCTAACTGCTGATTTTTATTCTTGAGGAATCACTTCCGAGTGCCAGCCTCGGATAAGGAGACTCCTCTAAAAGGAAAAAGCGGCTAGTATTGATCTTTTAAATGCTGTGATCCACAATGGACAGAGCAGCTTTCAAGGCAACGCGTTGCTTGTATAACAATAATACCATTATTCATCATAGTATGATTGCAATGAAGAAATTGTTCACAATAGAGTTAGTGTCCATGTTTATGATTTTCGTTCAACACCAACCTATTGTTATGGATAGTTGCCACATAATCCAGCATCTGAATGGTGTTGCCTAGTAAATAGATACCGTAGTTTCGCCTGCAGCTCTATCATTCCCTCCTTCATATTATGGGCAGCTGATTATACCAACGATTCGCTTAATTATTCCTGTGCCCGAGAGATTCATAAGCAAGTTGTTGGATAGCGAGACCAGACACTCAACCAGCAGATCTTCAGAGAGAGAGACGACCAACAACCCCTTCTCACCACCCGCTTGGGAGAAGCTTGTTTCTGGTTTTTCGAACACCCACTCGATGGGTGGCTTATGCATGAATGCACGTTTGCGTGTCGACGGCGGCGCCTCCTTCGAGCGCTGGCCGCTCGCTGTTTCAGCTAGCAGCGATTCGGCATGATGCTACCGCCACCATGACGACAGCGGGGATACGGGCCGGCTGTTGGATCATACAATAACGGCCGGGCGAACAGAAGCTCGAAAAAAAACCCCAGCAGAGACAGAAGCGAGTGGGAGACGATTCACGCACAAACGACTTTCGTTCACCAAAATCGGTTAAGGCTGATCGTGGTATGTTCGTGTATGTGTATCTACGTTCGCCAAGGCTTGCAGAGATGCCGACCGATTCATCACCGTCCTTATCATCATCATCAGCCGCATAGCCGGTTTCTGCTATTATGCTCGCATCCGCTTTGTCTTTGTTCTCGGTCGTTGGGCGCGGCCGCTTCGGGCAGGCAGGACAAGGCAAGGCATCAGGAAAGAATACACATACAAATTATCCTTTCTGCACCTTCCAATCTTCTGCCTCCTGAACTGTGGTTGAGCTGGAGCGCGAACAAAAGGAGGAAATACCTTTGCCAATAATAACGATTGCCACGGGTAGCAGTGCGCTAAGCAACGGCAGCATCGGCACAAGCAGCGAGCGGGCGTTCAACAGTGAGGCTCGAGTATTTCCGACGAGACGAATAGATCCTACAGCGAACACAAAGGCGCCCCACATTGAACGCCTTGGCTGGAGCGACTCTCGATCGAAGTAGGAGGTGGATGACGTCCTCATAAGAAGCAGCATGGTTTATTTGCAGAGGGTGGCCATACTAGACAATAGTTGATTAATGATGTAAAGGCGCACGGCGTGAACTTGCAAAACAAACACTCCAGGGAAAATACTTGATAGGCTTGAAAGTTGTTGTTGTTGTTGTTGCTTTCTGTGTTCATAAGGCGCGTATCTCTATACCGGTGTACTACCAGCATACGTCGAGAGGAAGGTGGTGATCATCAGATTTCAGCTTAGATTTTCATGAGGTAAGTTGTTACGTCGAGCTTTCTGTAATCGTTAGTGATCTAGTTAGTTCACTCTGTTCCGTATGTCCTTACGGTCATTTTGGAGCATCGCCGCTTCATGAAACACGATGCGCGCAGGTGTGTATATGGGCACAGAGACGAGGGGATGTTCGCTAATTCAGCTGGGTGTCCACCGTATCGAAGGCGTTTTTTGTTCCCGTACCCGCGGTCTCTCGGACGTCTCACGAGATTCTTTTTCTCACGATCAGCTTCGCTCGTGTCCGTCCATTTCCCCTCACTCGCACCCGGTAGTGTCGACTGAGTATCGCGGAAGGCGTAACATGGCTTCGTACCATACCGGGCTCGTTCGTGCCCCTGCCAGATTCGGCACGTTGTGATGGTCCACGGCTTACAGCTGCGTCGTAAAACTCCAGCCAGGGAGCCCAGCGCGGGGTAGCGTTCTGCGACGCTCGATCCATCGACTGACGGCAGCCGCAGTCGCGGCAGTGGCTGCAGTGGTAAAGGCGTGGTAAAGGTCTAGCCCTGGCGAGAATCGCCGTAGGGGGACGGCAGAGGCGCAGAGAAATTGGGTATTGGGAATACTAGGGAGCACTCGGGGGGCTCTGTGTAGGTATAGTACGTCGCTGCTATTGCTCCCGCCGACGTCGTGGATAGGGGCGCGACGTCGGCCGTAGAAAGCACCAGAGATACGTCACTCGCAGCGCGAGTCGACGATAGCGAAAATGACGAAGTATGGGATATGCCGGTAAACAGTGCGAGGTTTCAAGGCAAAACTGGGCAGGGCGGGGCGGGCATACGAAGAGGAAAACGAGCTGGAAGCGCGAGTATGAGAGAAAGATAGGTATAGCAACCATAGGAGGCGTATCCGACTGGGTCTGCTCTGGAAGCCACTCAGGATTGTACACCCAGGACTGCAAGGACCGAACGGAAATGGAGCCGACTCTTGCAGAAGACGTTCCACAATTTTGCCCCGCTCGCGTCGGGCGCGACGAGGTGCCGCCACCCCAAGGCTTCGTTAGGGGCACGAAGCTCCGAGGACCGAACGCTCCCTAACGTCTAACGGAAGCGTTAGCCCCGCCCAGCAAAGTGTGAATGTAAGTGCGATGTTTTCTCTATGGCGTCATAAAATAGCGGCGAAGAACAGCGCGAAGAAACACCGTTCCTTGGTGGTGTTTTTTGGACGTTCAGCATTTGCCCACTGCGGAAATGCTGTGCCACTGTGAGAGGCGGAGAGCAAGGAGGCGTGAAGGGAGATCTGCGGGGGCAGAGTGAGTCGGGGCGATCCTAAGGGCACAGGGAGCCTGTCTTTTGGGTGCTGAGACGACAAAGTAACGTGCAGAAGATCAACGACAACGACGACATTGGCACGTACCTAGCTACCGACTATTGGCCGCCAGTGGCAATACGACCATTGGCAATGACGTCAAGGTTTTGCTATATTAAGGCGCTGGCTGGCACATTTTTATTTAGCTAGAGGAGATGGGAGGCTTTCGACGTCGTCTATAAATGAAACTACCGTCCACTGGGGAGCACGCGTGTTTCATGTGCTGGAACTATTTCAAAGCTAATCATAGTGATAATAATAATTACTATTGTGATCGCAATAATAATAATAATGTGTAGATTGATTGCATACACGTGCATGCTTTCATCATTGGCGCAAATGGGGAATGCTGTACTGACGTTTGCATACTGAAATCGAAGTGACAGAGGAGGTTCCGGCCCGAATCGCTATGAATTGAAAGGAATTCTCTACGATTCTCTACGAGCTTGTACCGTGCGAGAGGAGAATTTATGGTTTGTGGAACTCTGTCGAAGCGTGATCTGTTGAATAAGGGATGACGGCGCTTGTATATGTTCGGGGGAATTCCAGACTTGACGGGTCATCTAATAACTATGTAAATATAATGCAAAAATGCAGCACTGCCTAGCAAACGCTACCACAGTGAGATGATGATGATGATACGTCTTCAATGAGTGCAACTTACTTTTGGGACACCGTCACCTCCAATCGAGTAATGCCTGTCCGTGTACTTTTCAATGCGTTTGTTTGCCTGCATGAAATGTGTTCATCATTTTCGTTATGGAAACGGGCACACATATTGCATTCGGTTCGCTTTTACTAAGGGCCCAGAGCATACCTTGCGTTGTCTGCATCAAAAGAGTAAGTATATATACCTACATACATACAACAACCACTAGCATTTGCGATTTAGCAAAATTATAATGAAAGCAGAGCTCAGTACGTATTTTACAATGCAAGACCATAACTGCAAACTCGCCTTCCCTTTCTATCGACCTGTAACACAAGAACCGTAGTTCAGGTTTCAGTTCAAGCTCGGTTATTCGAGATACGGTGTTGACCTCTACTCCTCAATAGCGTTGATGGGGTCGTACAAATTATATTTATGCATCGTTCGATTGCTAGCTTGGCTATGTTGGTCCTCTCGTTTAAGACCTGGCACAGGGTTCGGTCTCTACGAAGACGCAGACTAAACCTATGTATTCAAGGCTCGGCGTGATCGTCGAATAAGGCTGGTGTCACGCCAGTGACAAATATAGATACATTGGTTACTAATCGTCCTATTCATCTGCGTATCTATGTGTTCGTATGTGCTATACACAGGAACTGCCCGCTGCGAAAGAGACGATCAGATACAGCAATAACATCTGGTCTAGTCTGCGACTTACTTCGTTCGACTGGTATTTGTATTCCCTGAGGAACGCTAATGGAAAGTAATGTTAACATAATACAAACTGAAAGGTTCGACGAGCAGCCCTAACCACAATATGAGGATCTAACTCTGATGGTGTGGTTTTAACCGGAAATGCTCTTTTCCCTATTCGCATGTTCTGGTAGCAGCATATCTGCTAGCATCTTGCTTCGTCGTAACTAGGGTCAGCCAGGTGCATACAATAATGAGTATACCACGCACAACGATATTCGTAAAGAAAGCTTGAATAAATAACTGGCACTGATCAAACGATTATAACCCTCTAAAATAGAGAAGCTCGCAGGATTTTGCGCTAGAAATAGTTACAACACGAATACAAATACACACTCATTACCGTCCAAGGGACATATTATTTTTGAAAGGGATGGGATTGTGCCATGCTAACATGCATGACAACACCGTGTCATCCCCGTTCTGGAACTCTTGACGATGTTCAGCTGCATCGCCCTTCAAGGGGGGCATTGAAATCACATAACCCACCATGAGAGGCTATGTTGCTAATTAATTATGACATTGTTATCAAAGCAATGAACGTACCACTTCCCATGGGAAAAAAAGTTATATTTCCGCTCAGTGTGAAGGATTTCCATAGCACTTGTGGTTATACAACTACAACGGCTATTATTGCGAATGACAAGAAACATTCATCTATTACTTGTATTTTAAATAGCTCTTCGACCTTCAAACGTCAACAGTCTCAAGAAGCTGCTGTTCACTTATAGGTCAACTTCTCGATCTCTGATTCCCCAGGGTCGCGATATCTGCCGTTGATCCTGCGTATAAACTCATCAAAAACGTTCCCTAACAACGAAGCAGCGGAAGAGCGTATTACGTATCGAATGCGCTTCCCCCAATCCCTCGCTAATGTCAAAGGAGTCAGGGTCTCAGAGATGACGGTTGAAGCCCGCAGATCAACTCCGAACCTTGGTTTAGCCAACAGGGAGCGTCACCACTCAGAGCTCAGAAGAGATCATGATGGTTGGTTGAGACAACTGCGCACTCCGGTGCTAAGATTTACATTTTATCATGCACACACACACACACACCACTTTGTAACTGCATCGATTGACGTCTGCAATAGCTTCTCCTGCTCATCACAATCATTACTTTAGATGGACTATAGGCTGTCACACCTGCACGGATGGTAACACATCTTTGATATCCATTATGCATAGGTCGTACTTCACGTGATTATTTCTCGAGTTGATCGAATGTGTCCGTCTGCCGGATTCAAACACCTCCGTTCAGAAATATGAACATGAGAAGGACGCCTACACAGGTATAGTTGTGGGGCTCTTGACGGACTCCTTCCCCATTGAACTCGTTTTCCAAACAAAATTGAATAACATATTTATTTAATATTATTGTGTATCTTTGACATATCTACAGTAATTAGTGACACAGGTAGAGACACTCATTTTCCTATTTACACTCACCCTGAAGTGACAGTCAGACACTGAATCATTTGAACCAATGTCATCACCAGAGCTAGCAGAAATGAAAACACCCGATGAGGAATCTTTGGAGTTTTCGGGAAACGATCGAGCAGGCACAAGCTAATTGACTGTCCACACAGCAATCTCATCGACACCACCAGATTGAAAAATTCGGAAAAAGTCGTTTTACCTAGGAAAAGGTGCAGAAGAGTCCTCCAAAACGAGTTTAGCGTGCGGGTTTTGGTGTATCTGTGAAAGGGCCCGCTCTCCACCAAATGGGTCAGCTCACCAATGTTTTCGTCAACTCGCTGGTACTTTAACCGCATTCAATGGCAAGAAGATTGAGGAAAACGAGATGGCGAATCTATTGCTTACAGCGTTCGTACTCATATGATATATATATTACTCACATCGCAGCACGTGGCGGTAAAAGAGGGCCTGGATATTGTGTTAATAACAAATTAGTCTCAATGGCCTCATAATCCTCTCTCCGGAAGCTGTAACCTGACGTATTGTCCTCGAAGCGAGCCCAACATAGATCAAGCATTATGGCTTCGGGGTCCGATTCGAAAGCAGGATCAATTAGACGAGGAGAGTCTGATGATAGCTCTGCCAAAAGTTAAAACAAGGTCAATGAGTGCGGAGCTGTTATAAGTTGTTACTGGACATTGGTTAATCTTGGCACATTCGACGAGTTTCACGTCTGCCAATGTCCGTCAAGCTTTTACAGTCGTCAAAGCGTTTCAAATATTCGATCTCCAATAGGTCTCGGACCACAGAGAGATTTAGTTCACCTCCGGCTCGTAAGTTCGATTGGCCTTAGCTGCCAGCGAGCCAGCCACAAAAGCCATCGAATGAGTGTGCTATTATGTGGGTGTCGTTGCTCTCTGTGGGGATGACGAGCTACTCAGACGAGTGGGCCTCCCCGCTCAGTATCGTTATTAGGGGAGAACATTTTGTTGCTTGGGCAACACCACACACAGAAACACCCGACTAAATATTGATCCCTAGAGACCAATTTGAGTATAAAATAAGGCAATGAGAGAGAACGCGAGAAAAAAATGACCGAAATCGAGTGAGACAGCAGTGGGATTTATAAGAAAAATGCCTCTGTGTCTTTCTTGATATATATATATATATATATCATTCTCTGTTGATATATGTATACGTTACGGGCTGTTATTAAACACCACTACTTTAGGTGTTAGGATGCAGGCCAGATAAAAGCGAACTTAGATACAGTTTACGGAGACGTGGCCCATCGTGAAACGATGGACCATTGAATAAGTGAATTCGATAGTCTCCCAGACGAACCATGTTCAGGAGATCTAAAAACGGCAACTGAATGAAGATCATGCGCTAAACATGCGCCGACGTAGTGCTCCAGGATTATCGGCTTAATGCTGCTGAGATAGCGGAGTCGATTAGATAAGCATTCGCAAGGGTTCAGTTAGTTCCATCCTATGCCGCGATCTCAGTATGATAAATGTGAGCAGCAAGTGCCGGGTGCCGCACAGCGTCACTGTGGACCACAAAAACAGAGTTGAGTGATACTTTTCGACTCGTAAGCGTTGACCAAAGTTGGGTTCACCACCAGCACCACCACCACTACACACCCCAAAACAAACAAGCCCCACTCGTGAGTGGACAGTATTGAATGAAAGGCCTCTGACAAGGTCTGCCGCCGACTGAAATACCGTCCGGAAGTGTTTTGCCCACTTTGTTTCGGGATACAAGAGGAATTACTCTAATCGACTACTTTGCGACTAGTAGATAGATGACAAGATAACATTATGCAGGACCTTTTTACGGCCTGGCATACAGAAGAAGCAGGTGCTCTTTCATCAAGATTTGTACCTGCTCACAAAGACACATTTCGCGATGGCCAAACTGTTACAGCTGGGCTTCGAAATTTCCGAAACCGATTTTCCAGATCTAGCCTCTAGCGAGCGGGTAGTACCTCGTGGAAAATCTCAAATCGCACATCAGAGGGCAGCGCTACAATATAAATGATAGAGTAAGGGCCGCCCGTAGAGGAGTATTTTAGTTCTGTGGAAACAATGTTTTATTCGAACGGGAAAAAATACTTAAATATAGCTGAATTAGGTGCATGGAGTTTTAGGGATAACATGTTGAATAAATGCATCAATAGTTTTGCCTGAAATAATTAATTTCCTTTCTATGCAGAGAAGTCATTGACCCGCCTACCATATATATATATATATATATATATATATATATAGATATAGTGATAGAGAGAGTGACTGCAATCAAAATAATTCGCTTTGGTAGAACTCAAGCAGCAGATCCGAACAATCTCAATCAATTGGAAAACAAGCAGGATTTACGTTCGAAAAAAAAACACCGACCCTTTACACTAAACCACAGCATTGACCCTTGAATATTGTTGGTGCCACGCTGTGGTGTCGTCATTCTACAGCCGGAAAAGATGAGGTACAGATGATCGGATGTCTTCCGCCGCGATAAGTTCAACGCACAGGTCACCGGTAGCCACCAACAGGCACAGCAGCAGCAGCAACAACAATAACAACAATAATAACTTTGTCGCTCCTTACACACTTAGCCTGCAAGGGTAAAGGGTACACCTGACCAGCGTGCACCCGACGATCTGGACCCCGATGATCTCTTTCTGTTCAGTTCCTGACGAGAAAACCTCTTCCGCCATGAGGCGTTTCGGCTCATGCCAGCCACGGCCTCGTCATGACTCTCCAGCTCTCATCTCGGCTTTAAGTAAAGATCTCATCGCGTTGTATTCAAACGAATAAAGATTCTTCTACAATGTACCAAGATGTATGACATTGTAGAAACTCCACCATACATTGTGGACACCACGCAATTCGTTCGTATGTACCGAATCGAACTGAGTGCATTCTGTTTTTGTGCGCGATTTTGTGTTTGTTCGCAGCTACTTCGAAACGGTGATTCCCATACGTAGAATTCAGCACGTAGCAGCAGCAGCAGCTGCAGCAGCAAAAGAATCGAGTTTCATGCGGGTGCCGTATGAAAGGCGACCAGATGTCGTTAGCGGTTCGCGTTCGTCCTGCATACGACAACGGCGGCGAAATTTGTGTACGCGTTCCCTGACGTTCAAATTATTTCCTCGTGATATGAACACGGGGTTTTCTAAGCGAATGTCCCCCGCCATCATGGCGTAATATACGTACATCTTCGAACGTGCCGAGACCGGCATATTTCTTAGAGAATTGGCAAATTTCAGCCAGTTCGATCGGGCCACAGTGACATTATAATGTGACGTCTTAAACTGAAATACGATAAGCAGTAGTATTTGCTGCTTGCTCAGCGTTATCAATATACTATGCAGCTTTAGCCAAAACAGAAGCAGAGGTGACGTTGTCCTTCAGATACGGTATCCCGTATATTCCCGGTATTGAGCTAAATTGCTGGCATAAGAGTTTCCTCTAATTCCAATTTGGTGATGGTTGCTGCGGCTGAACCAGCAACAGTAAGAGAAAAAGACAAATTAAATAGAAAAAAAACTGCGTCAAGATAACGCTGCACGCTGTTGCTGCTGCTGCTGCTGCCGCCGGCGAGCGAGCTTCGGGGATGTGCATACAATATGCTTATGCATATCCTGGCTCCGATGTATATTTCCCGATTGGCTCGCTAAGACAGACAATGCAGCGAGTATATGCTCTCACGAGGAGTCGGCTCTCTTAATTACGATACGATTTCTAAGCAACCGTGATCCTCCGTAGAGAATGTGGCCCCGTTCTTCAATCGACCAACGACTCTTCGTGGCTTCCCTGAAGATCCCGTCCTCCCGCTCGCCCGGCTCCGATGAATATTCATGTCACGATCAGGCGTGGCCGCTGGTCAAGGTTAAAACAACTATATCCTTCCCAGATCCTCCGTCCCCCCGGCGTTCCCCACACTAACCGGATCTCCTTATCATCAGCTTATTCTTGCTTGCGATTAAAGCACCACTTGGCAATATGGATTAGTTCCTTGATGAACGTGTAGCTAATAGTAGCGGCAAAATACAGTTTCATTGCGAACGTGGCTCCACGGCCAGCTAACAGAATGCTAATCCCGAGCGGTGCGCCCCTTAAACAGAGCAGGGAACACTGGCGTTTGTCACCACATTGAGTGAGCGTAATTGGGCAACGGTTGAAATTAACACAAACACGGACACACATGTACACACAGACGCGTCCGGGCTGGTTCGATCTCATACGTGGTAAGGCGTTGTTTACAAGACCCTCGAAGACGCGTGGTCTACAAGCATTTGACATCAATGAACAAATTTACCCGAGGTATTCTATATCCCGGTGTTTTGACATTCGTCCGTCCCGCTGGATATTAATACAACTGTTGTTCTATTTTATTCAATAAAATCGGATGCAGCACACATTCATTTTAAACGAAAACAGCTCAAGACGATTTTTCAGACCAGTGGTTCCAATGAGAGGTAATACTGAGCTTCAGGTTTTTTTTCGAGCCGTAGATAGCTTAGTTACATCAACATCTAGTGCATAAGATAGGGTTCATGTTAAGCTTAACATACAGACGCACCAGGCGAAACATTGCTGAATGCTCTACGCCGGCTAGCTCTTGCTCAACCGATGGCATCTGTCAGTGTGACGATATTTAGCTTGGTGGGAGTCTGTCAAATCCACAACTTGCAAAACTCGTCGATGGTTGAATCCCGTTACACGGCGTAGGCTGCTCTTCTAATCGTTTCCCGAGGGACCAGAAGTTTTCCTCAAAGTACACGAATTGATTTTCTGCCATATGTCAAGCAGGGGGTGGCTTCGATAACGACTGCATTATTTAGCATACAGCAGTGAGCTGGTAACATCGGGCCCAAGTAGGCTCAAGTTCTGAAATAAATACCACAAATCCTTCAAATGTCGTTCGTTCAAGATTGCTGTGAGCACCACCCAGGTAGGATATCTTCACTATGTGGTGATTCAAGGGGGCGACGAGACCAGCATGAGGGCTTCCGAACGATCCGAAAATTTCAACTCGATCCTTGGCTGAGTCGTCTTTACCTCGCAATGGGTAACACCGTCGAAAATCTTTCGATAAACGGGAATATCGGTTGTGTTATTAATAATCTCAACGGCTTTTGGATTCGGTATGCAAACGTATCTGTGGGCGCGCAGTCACCAGCACTGGACAACATTCAAATTCGTACATACCGTAAATGGCAGCGACGTATACGTGATTGCCGCTCCAGTAACTTCACTGAATTACGGTGGTATCTAATTTGTATCCAGAAATGAGCCACCTGTTGTTAGGCACCCATCATTGGTTTGAAATCAGGATATTCAATCCCTCTGAAGTACCGGGGGGATTGAATATCCTGCTACTATCCACTATGCAGAGAGTGCCACTATAACGAGGAGGCTTTGAAGACCTATTTATGATACAATTCAGTGTCCTCTAACCCATCAAGGCCTGCAAGACGTCGGGGTGAGAACGCGACAATTACTCATTAAGTATATACTTCCTTTGAATCTAGCCCTTGTGTCATGCGCATGATGCGGATTTCAGGGGTAAATTTCTCGGCCACTACGAGAAAACGCCCGAAGTGGTGAGGAGCGATACGGACAGGACGCTATCATGTGTGTGCTTGTCAAGCCATCTATAAACGTAAGTCTGCTTAATACGGAGAAAAAGCCAGTCCGCTGCTTTCAAAGCCACGCAGATGATCGTTGTACCCTACGCAGCGATGCAAATCACTATAGAATATCTGTAACGACAATAATAATAATAATAATAATTACATATTAATATAGATAATTATCATTGACATTGTATAAGAAAAATGCCGTCATCCCCAAGTCAGATCATCGTTCGAAGTGAATACCTATTCCCCTTAAGGCTATCATTATTATTACTATCATCCTGGAGCTTCCTTTTGGCCGCTGGCTGATCCACTAGTGCCATTTGTGTAGTCTCAACTCCTGTGGCTGAAAGGTGGTACGTGTGTGGCGAGTCCCTCATGGGACCCGAGGTCTTACACCCACTTCCCTGGACGCCTTTTATATTTCTCGCCTTCCCACCGCTGGATATAGGGACCCTCAGACGAGTAAGCGCGCTAGCCAGCGACTCTGCGAGGGTCGGTGGCTGCATTAGCGTCAAGCGCCTCTTGACGTCCTCTCTTGATGCGGGGTGTGGAACCCAGCCACCCGGTGGTTGCTGGATTCGGTGGTTCTTTTTGGCTCCATCTTCCATCCAGCTACTTTCAATGGTTTGCAGACGGCGGAATGGCGTATACACCGCGCGCACCACGAACTTTCGGCTGGCTGTGCCAGCCTGCTCCTGCTGACCGCGGAGACATCGGCTGTGGGTGCTGAGGAGCCCCAAAGTGAAAACACGAAAGCCAGCTTCTTTCTGTGTATGAGTAACAGCTAGAGCACTGTAGCTTTGGCTCGTCCTACAAAAGGACGCGGCGGGACGGGGCCGGGGTAGGACCGAACGGTTAGGTCTGGTCCAAAGTGAAAAGAGGAACACCCGAAGCAGAGCGTTTCTGGCCAGCAGACTGTTTCTTCTTCTTCTACTTGTGCAACGACCTCAGCAGCGCGACGTAAAGCTGCGGTACCGGCAAAAGCATAGCACTCTCATGTCTAGTTCAGTTTTCACCTTCAGCAGCCGTAAACCCTTCTTGTTCACTCTTGGCCCGTGGCGGGCGTTCCGTTTGTCCTCTGTTCCCGTTCGGCCTCATCGTCGCCAACAAAGCGGCCGCACGCCAGCTCGCCTCGTGAGCGGTGTTTGTGCGATGAGAGTCCAGGAACGGAGAGGGAATAAACCTGTACTGCACCAGTACAAACGACAGGATGGGCTCGCTTGCAAACCGAAAAGTAAGGGAAATTGCCACCGGGCTTGTACCATGTTCTGTCGCACAGCGTCTCCCGTTGGGTCCATACGTCGGTGGGCCCTCAAGGTACCTCAGTGTATGCGAGGCAGGGCCGTGTCGCGGCGGTAACAACGACAGTGGGATAGCACCTCCGGCATCGTTTCCACACCAAGCAACCAAACCCGAACGGTCCTGTGTCTCCGCCATTGCTGCACCCTACATGTTCTCCCAGCTACTGTCCCCTGCTAGGGCAGAACGACGTGGACATGGAAGGAGAGTGAATTCATTACGAATCAGCTCATCAGGCGGCCCCGCCACCACCCGAGATGCGGCAAGGGTCTTCATCGAGTTTCCAGGCGATCGGTGTTCCGCCGCACCCAGTGCTATCCCCTCTTCAGATTCCCACCTTCCGAACGCTCCAGCTCGACCTCACCGACCCGTAATCCCCCCCGCTAACCTTGCACCGGTGCAGCAGCTGCTGACGACCACCATGTTTGTTTGTTTGTCTGCGTTGGCTGCTGCTGCTGTTTTTGTTGCTGCTGCGGCCGCCGCCGCCGCCGCCTCATCGAAGAAACGGACCAACCTCAGATGGCTCGGAACAGCAAACAGTCCCATACAGCAGATCCTCGCTCCTTATCGATGCCAGTCGTGGATGGCCTGCACTGTCTACCATGTCCAGCTGGCATACGCCCCCGCCATCGCTACCATTTGATGAAAACGAAAGCGCTCGCCGTATTTCTATGAAATGACAAGCGTTCTACATCGGCTTACCGAACGCGGTCGATGAGATTCGATTGAATAGGGATCGCTCGAATTGATCATTTGGGAGGATAACCACAAGATGTTCTCATTTGCGTTGCAATGCCCGAGGTTTGTGTCACGGCCGTTGCTTGACCGCTTACCGGCTAGTGATGATACGGGTAATATTAAGCTTATTATTATTATTATTATTATTATTATTATTATTATTATAATTAGTATTATTATTTACATTTATTATTACTTTAATCTATTATTATTTAGCATAAAATAAATCATATTTAACCTTTCGTTTTGGACCATTTAAAAAAAGCAGGTACAACATATATGGGGACAGAGCTGTTCTAAACGAAAGCATATGTAATGAACTAATCAGACTATTGCGACCATAGAGATATAGACAATTGGTAGACGCCACCCACTTCGTTGAGTGCGATATATTATGTTATTGACCTTATTGATTCTCTATTGGACAATTAGCATCAACTCATCTGCATTGTATCTCGCCGGAAGTCAGCGAACATTCGACACATGACGGACAAGCTGGGTTTATTATTAATATTATTACTATTATAAACATACACATATTTATGATATGTTAACCTGGTATTCACTCCAATTTTCGTGTTGTCTCGTTCCCGTATGTTACCGTAAATTAGCTGACCAGCTTCAGCTAAAACAAACTACGCAATGAATATAGCCAATGTCTTGTTCTTCTTCTAGGGCCCGTCAGCAGCGCGCGGTTCATGCTTGCGTCCATGTATCTGACTGAGATCACCTCACCTTTCTGCGATTGCCTCCACTAACTAACCTGCTCCACATGCTCTTATCTGCTGATCCCGCCAACGCTGCAGTCCGATGTCTGTTACCAACATCATTCGCGATGGGCGTTTCAACGGCATAAGTGGCGGCGGTGAAGTAGCCCACGGCTCCGGTGTACATCAACAAAATCATTTGTGAGAACACAAACGACGATGCGCTGAGCGGCACAAGGGAGACTCCTCACACCGAGACCGAATAGTGCCACCGCTATGATGCTAGCTAATAGTAGTAGTACTACTATAGTGCTACATATGTACGTAGTTAGCTACAATAGTTACTGCTAATATTACTTCAGCTACACGACTACTACAAGTGGAGATGGTCAGGCATGCAGGAACAACATGTCTTAATATGCATAGCCTTCATTATCTGCTGTGCGCTCGCATTTTCGAGGGTAGGAGGCGCCGGTTGGGTGGGTGGTAAGAAACGCACGGTCACATGCAGGGCCCGGCTTGGCTGACACTGCGCCGCGAGACGTTAGCTTTGGAGGCCGCGACGTCGGCGGTAACAGCGGCAGCCGCAGCGGCCTGAGGCTGCTTTACCGGGCTGCTTGTGTTCCGTTCGAGGGCCGGAACGGCCAGTTCAGACGAGAACCTAACGAATGGGTACGTGCGCCCAGTTCATCATAAGCCTGTTCATTCATCTGACTGCGAGACGCGCGCTGGCAAATGATTTCTGTAGGTGCTGCCTGCAGACTACGGCGCGTAGCGAGAACGCGGGCAACGCCAATAAGAAACACGGATGATGTACGCATATGGTTTAACCCTAACAGACATTCAGCGCCTAGAGCGTAGCCGAGCGGCGGCACTCCCATCTATTCACATGTGATAGAATAGTATCCTGAAAGGTGCTCATATATTACCAAGTATACTACAAAGTAGGTAAAAGCGAAAGCCAGTCATACAAATGCGACGGCGAATAGTGTATAACGACGCTGGCTTGTGAAACATTGAATAAAATGCAGCGGATTTAGTAGATTTTTCCCTTGCCGACGCTGATTTCGACTCAGTTCACTGTAGTAGTTAGTTGAACGTGAACTCGCATCTCGACGACGAAGTGAACTAAGAAATTCTCCTAAAAGAAATTCTCACCTGATCAGAGGTGTTTGAGAAGCACTGCTGGACGTTGAGGCTTATATGTTTAGTAGCCATTTCATAATGTTGTGCCATATATATATATATATATATGCAGTTCAATAAAAATTCTCTCCGTTTAACGTGCACATTTCAAGAAAGTAAAAAAGTGCAGATTTACGCGCGGAACACGCCCGAACGATGCCGAGAGGTATTATATGTTCGCGTATGCGTGTATTCCTGGCCGGATGAGAGCGTTTCTATTGAAACGCTGCAATGCTTATCAATCACATGGGAGGGATGGGCAAACGAGAATAAAGAAATGGCCAGTTCCGCCAGCCTGTGCAAAGTAGCCTGAAAACAGGCCAAAAAAAGGAAAATCTATCGACCACACGCTCGTTGTCGCCCATGGAAGGACAGCACTATGAGCCGTCGGCCCCCTGTTACTGGCTGGCGTGCCGGCCATTGGGCCGGTCAGTGCTAACAAACCTTTGCGATATAGGTGGGAGCCCTTTTTCGCAGCGCTCCGCACAAAGACAGATCTGGCACCAGTGGTGGCGAACAGCGGCGCTCGGGTTCTGTGGCGTCGATGGCGGCAATGAGCGGTGGGCAACGCGAGGGACCGACCGGGGCCGGCCAACGGCCGCTCGCTAACAATGGTAGCCGCTGGCCAAGGGAGAAAGAGCACCCAGACCTGACGCCATCTCATTATCGAATCAACGAACGAACAGAGCGAGAGAGAGAGAGAGCGAGAGAGAGAGGTATAGATAGTTCGGGCTCTGTATGGACGTGCTGGCAGACAGAGCGTACTGCACCGCGATCAGCAGCCGACGGCAGTCGACAGAGGCAAATAGGCGAACGGACGAATGAAGGGACGAACGGCTGGACAGGCCATACTATCGTATTATATGTACGCAGCCAGCTGCTGTCGTACCCCTCGTTCTGCTCCTTGTGCACCTTCTTCTTCTGGGGCGGACAACGCAGTGGAGCATAGACGATAGAGCGATTGTGGAGCAGACGTCGCCGGGCGGGGTACAGCAGCTGTGCGGCGGGCCGGCCGCGTCGCTCGATCGCTGAGCAGGTACGACCCGTGCTGACACTATCCATATATTCTGACTGTCTCCCTTTTGACGTAGGCAACTCGAGCAAGAGACTAGACAGGACATGCTGCCACTCTACCCACTGTCGCCTGCCGGGAATATCCCTTGTGTGCGTCACTCCTGCTGCCGTTAATGTCAGCAGCAGCAGCACTACCGCCTTTTGGGTGCAAAGGGTGCTAAGCTGTCGCAGACGCTGCAGCACCGCCAGCGGCGGCAGCGGCGACCACCTCGATTGTCGCTGTTGCCTCTGCCAGTTTTCGCCTTTCGGCTTGGCTTCGCGTTCGTCCGTCGTCGTCGGCAGGAACACTTTCGTCGTCCGGCGAACTTGACGCAGATAAAGCAGCCGCCGCCGCCGCATCTATCTCCCTACACCCAGCTCGCGTCCCGCTAGCGTTGGATGGTGGGTTGTTGCCAATCAGATAGCTGTCTCTCTCTCTCTCTCACTATCTATCTATACCTCTGTGAATACGTATCCTTTGCTCGGCGGCGATATCTTGTATCGAAGTAATTAATGGCCGGCAATTTCCGAGCCGTGAGGCAGGGGGCGAACCCAGACCATGGGTAAAGCGAGTGGGTTTGTTAGTGGGGCCCAACACACCGTTCGCAGTCACTCACTATCGGCTGGGTGACGCATATGCATCAGGCACTCCCGAAATCCTCTATAAAAGAGCAAAAAAAAACAAGGTATGAGGCTGTGAGCGAGGCGTGGCGTGGCTTACAAGATACACCTGGATTTTTTTGACCGTTAACTCGTAGACGCCGAATGCGATAGCGTGGCTGTTAAGTCCATCTGCTGATGAGCTCGTGAGCACGTATGTCTATGCAGAATGCGAACGATCAGCGAGCTCCTCTACAAACCAGCTTCGGAAACTGGAGAAGAGCGCCGTTGAGCACAAACCGTTTGTTTGTACGTGTTCTGGGTGTACGCTATGTGCATGATGTGAAGTGAGGGAAACCAGGCAAAGCCTCGTTAATACGACATATGCCTTTGAAACGAAGCTGTACTTGTAATTAGCCATAATGCAATTACGCTCTTGGAGTTGGTATTCTTCAGCGATGCGCTACCCTCACATATTTACGCGTTTTACGAAACGGACTCTCGGCCGGATAGAGGAAAGAATACCGATAACACATGCCCCATTGCTCAACTATAAACACGATCAGGGGAGAAGGACCACGGCGTCGTCAGCGAGGCTTCATATTATACCGTTAGCCGCTGGACTCTGCTATTAATTTGATTCGCTGTGTGCTCTATATGTGAATGCCTCAGTAGATAGACGGCGCCTGCTGTGTTTGTTCACGTGTCCACGTGATGCGTTATCATAAGAGTCAACGGACTGTTGGTCCTAGGTGCAGCCATACATTGAACGGCAACTGTGACTGTCCCGTTAGCGCGAATTGGGAGGTTTCTCGTATGAGCAACTATTTGAATATTTGAATTCCCGTATTGCATAGCGTATATCGCTTGTATGTTGTATTTATTAGTTTTTATGTTAGTGCGTTATTCGTTGTGTTATATTTCGTTAACTACATATAACTAAGGTTAAGAGCTGAGGCCTGTCGCATAGGGGAACAGCTGAGGGTCAGCTGGAAAAACAAAAAAAAACAAAAAAAATATATATATTTCCTAATCTGCCAGCTGGTCATCCAACAGCGTTTGTAGAGCCATGAACACGCTATCATCGCACGGCTAGAGCTACGTTTACTTGTCCGTTTACAAGGAGCTCAGCATATGTAGTGGTTCTTTTTAGTCTCTGGCACCTATCTCTAGTCAACACAACTTTTCTGCTCTTGACGAGTCTCATCGGCAGGCCCCACGCGAAGCCTGAACATACAGGGTTGCTCCACTGGCAGCAGCACCAGCAGCAATTCCCGCTCAAGCATAGACTGACGTACTCATCCATACGCACAGCCCATCACGTACGCTCGGCCGAGCAGCCACTCTATTCATCCGCCCTTTTGCTCAAGTATATTTGCTTGCATATGTCGCGTGCTGAACCCACTTTATCCTCAAAGCCGATGTATCGGTGTTTACTTAACGTAACTGAAAGTGACAATCCTTCCAGTGGCATCCACACCTCGATGTCCGAGGTGACCCGAAAGTCGGATTCCGCCTGTACCGATAGTACAGTCCGCGCGATCTTTATTCACACAGTATTATCGGCCAGAGATTGCTAAATCTATATCTTGAAATCTTGTACTCCTCTTATTACTTAGTTATCGACATCGTCGGTTCCCGACGAAATATCGACGGAGTCAACCAGCTCGGATACGAAGAGGCCCGTCTAGGCAGGGCGTTCCCTCTGCACGCTGCACCTGTGGCTGTATCTGCAAACGCCGTCCCCTCCCGTACCACTGCGTAGAGCCAGCGAAGGGCAAACAAACCCCTACATGGACCCACACATTGTCCGCCAGAAGGCGCAAGGATCGCAGGTCACATATAGATTGAAATGATCTTTCTCTCTCGGCGAAAATGGCATCATCAGCTGACCACGCCGTCGAGCTTCAGAAGTTGTCGAATATCTGTCCTGTCGTGCTGCTCGTCGGGTCATCACCCCTGTCCCCACGCCGACGACGTCAGAGAAAGGGTTCACCTCTCTGAAGCTTCGCTAGGGCCAACGGCAAAGAATGGTGTTCCGACAAAGGTCGACTTGGAAACGTATTGAGGGAGATCATTCCCAAGCGGCCCTTGGCTTGCCCCTACGCTCGCTGCTGTTTGTCGCCGGCTCCGCCTGAAGACTTTGAACCTCCTCTCGCCGGTGGTGGATAGTTCGCCGTTGAAGAAAACGTTGGATGGGCCCGCCACCGACCACCGGTTCGGGGCCAGAGTCCACGAAGAGTTCACTGTTGGGGCAGGGCAACGGATTAAGTGGGATCGGTTCGCGGCAGCAGATCCGACGGTGCCGGGCTTAGCGGGAACTCAATAAGGAAGCAGTACAGAGCAGCGCCGCGCCTTGTGCTCTCTCTCTCGTCCTCGTCGTCCTCGGTGCCGGTGGCGCGGTGGTGGTGGTGGTGGTGGGCCAAAGGGCCGGAGCACAGTGCGGCTGCCGGAGTCGCTGCAGCAGCTGCCGCCGCTAGAACAAATATCTTCTACAAGGCTCTTTCCTCTCTCTCCCTCTCTCTCTCTCTCTCACCCCCCAAAGCCTGGCTTGACACAATCGACGACGAGCTGGCTTTCTGAGCTGACCAAGCATCTGGGGCTGCTGCTGCTGCTGCTGCAAGCGAGAACTAGCTATCCAGGCGAAGTCGCCGTAATGCCGACACTGGCCGTCGCGTCGCGACGCACCGACAGTAAGCTTGTCTCCCATCCCGCGTCTGCCAAATTTATAGCCTTAGAGGATGACTGTCCGTGTGTGAGTATCTGTATCAGTCAGTGTGTGGATGTGTTCGTTTGTATGGAGCAGGAAACGGTGAGTCCGACCGACCTTCTCTGCTCCGCTTGTGGGGATAAGGACTGTCAGACGAATTAATTGCGCCGGATGAGAGACAAACTAACCAAGTAGTCAATCTGCCAAGCCCCGACACTGTGTTGCGACACGAGAATGGACACTACTTGATTGAACCACGATTCACAACCCGAACCACCAGCCAACCAATCGGCCAGCGGGACCTGAGGGGCTAAGTCAATATATGATACTGCTGTTATCGCAATCTCTCCTGCTGTTGTTATTGTTGTGGCGGGGGCAAAAACTAGGTAAATACGAGCGTAAGCGCGTTAGGAAACGGGCTAAACAGATGAGATCAAATGGTTGGGGTCACCAAAATCGCCAGTCGCCTGTGGACCCTGCCCAGTTCATTGGGAGAGAAAGGGAGATCACGGAAGTGTCAAGGTGCCTGATTGCCCTTGCAGAAACAAGTGCAGAACACAGTAGCATTGAATCAAGCAACAACACCTAGCTAATTATCGTTACCCATCATGTTAGTCGACATATGCGACTGAGGGCGGGTGATTATTTTTCGTCTGTTCACGGCTGTGCCCATCTCCGAAAGCAATCGAAATCGGGAGCTCCCCTTTGAATTGTTCCAGAGGGAAGGAGGACTCCTGTTTCTATTCGCCACCAAATCGTCATTTTCATGTTGCCTCTCATGTGACTCTTGCTGCATTGTTCGCTATGTCCTGCTGGCTGCAATTGGCTTCAGATTCCAGCTTTCGTTTCTGCATTGGCGGAGGCTCCCGAAGCTATGCTGTGGAGACACCGACGGGAACAGTGTCACGGAGCAGGACAAGTAGCAAAAAAAACCTACGGAAGCGTCTCCAATATCTTCGCACGAAATCTGCCAACAGACTTGGCTGGGACACATCGTTGCCTTGAGATGCCATTTGAGCGCAATGGAGAAAATATCCTTAGCAGAAGTTACGAAACAAAAAAAAGTGCTACACTCGATGCGACTGAAGACTGGACGCAAGAACGGTTCATATTTCCTACTGGCGCTTGATCTAGACCTCGCACGCCAGTGAGTTTTCGTATGCTAGCCAAGCTACGCTTTTCACTTGGTCTACTACGTTGGTTTCGAAGCCATATTTCACTTAGATATAGGTACTAAAACAGATAGACAATGGCGGTTTTGCAAAAGCTAAACATCCTTTAATCATATATCCAGCTAATCCTCTCGGAGACCTTAGATTTAGACTGCTACCACGTTTTAGTCAGCTTGTCTTCATCCCATTTACTATCATGCAATAGAAACGGAGCGGCTGGCGGGAGGCTCGATTGTACTCGAAATTGTTCCTATACTTCCAACTCCGGCATCCCATGTCTATTCTATGTCGCCATTCAACGAGCTTCAGCGTAGCCTGGCACAATAGCAACGCTGCATCTCGCCACCCCCAGCCCGCATCGCCGTCCCCGCAGTGTTCATCGACGTCGTACATAGCTACATACATATCTGCTCTACCGTCCCATAGCGCTCAGTTATCCTACTCGTTCATCGTAGAGGTGATGTAGCCATGTGAAAATCCGTCGCGTCCATCAATACTCACCCAGTGTAGCTGGCTGAGATGCGGAGTTCACATTGAATATCAAATTAATCCGTTAGGTACAAGGTGGCCTGCTTCCAGCTGCTCTGTAGTACTAATTGTACTAGGAGTAATCGTTGTAAGGGGGAATCTATCCGGGGCACCACTCACTTCCCTGATGAGCAACCACTAACCCTATCTCTATTTTTTCTCTTTCTCTCTCTTTCTCGTACACCGTAGACACACTCTGCTTGCTTGTTGTTAATCGTCGATGCCGTTGACGTTGTATCTTCTATGATCATTCAGCCATATAGCGGTAGCCATATCGTTATCGGTCTGCCATTGATCGTTGAGGCTTCACTGTTGATCCGGATGTTGGGAACAGTAACGCTGATTGAGGCTGATGTCTCATACCATGTTGTGTGATCAACACACACACACCAGGTAATGGTCTCTCGCTCTCTCTCTCTCTCTCTCTCGCTCTATATATATATATATGTATATGTTAATTTATCTCTATATCTCAATCTCTGCGTGTGCTTCTCAATGCTTCACAGAGATCATTTGTTTCACTGGTACTTGAGCTGCCTTGTGCTCAGGCTGTCGTTGTATTCGAGGCTGGCGTAGCCGGAGCTATTCCTGTGGCTGTCGTTGTTGTTGTTGTTGTAGTAGTCGTAGATGTTGTTGTTGTTATTGTTGTCGATATTCTTGTAGTAGATGTTGTTGTTGTTGATGTTGTTGTCATCGAGGAAAAACAAAATCACACAAATGCAGATCTTTTCTTTCTTCATGTTAGATAGGGTCGATAGCCGTGGTAGTAGTGGTAGCATCTACCACAACTGTTTCACACAATGTGCTTAATCAATAACAAGGGCTATAGCATTGTGTCACCAACAAGAGAAGAACAGCTATAATTTACAGTTGTTGTTGTTGTTGTTGTTATTTTCAGTTGTAGCTGTTGCCGATATTTTCATATGGTTGTCTGCTGACGATGTTAATCCATACATTATTTCCAGCTGTAGTAAAGATGCTATTGTTGCTGTTGTTGTTGTTGTTGATGACGTCTCGCTATGACGTTTCGACGTGGACTGAAACGCTATAGGTGACCCGTATAGCTGCTAACGTTATTGTTCGTGGTACTGATCGTTTCATGATGAAAATCTTTCAAAAAGGTTTTTATTATTGGTGTATTACTGATATCGTATCATTAATAACGCTACTGGCGGTAGTAATAATCGTCGGTAGCCGTATTGAGCACCGGTCATTCACCTTTTCTTTTCTTTCTCTCTCCTCTCTCTTTCCTTCTTGCTTTTATTTTCTTTCTAACTATCTCTATCTCTATGTATGCGTATATATGCAAATGAATGACCTTGGGATTTTCTGGAGAACGCTGCCCTGAAACTCTACAGGCAGCTGTTCCCCGTTGGCTATTCTTTGTGAGCGTTTAGGGCAGGGCGCTATTTTTTCTCTCTTCCTCCTAAGTCGTTCACTAACGTGACGCTGTTGTACGACACTAGATTCTGCTGACGTTCCGCGTTTCTAGCTTTCGCACGCACTAATAGCTAGTAGTAATCTTTTTTTTCCCCGCACTGGAGCAGGTGCGCTATCAATGCTCCAGAACGCAATGTCGAAGAAAATGCTACCTTGGCTTCTCGCCTGTTCCTTCTACGCTTGCTGGCTCACAGCCTTGGCAGGTCTCTATTGAAGCGGTGCGCAGTGGGCGCTCGTAATGTTTTCGCCGGCTGTTGTCGTCGCCTCTTGCACGGTGGCGGCGGCGGTGGCGGCGGCTGCAGATTCTGCTGCTTTTGCTCCTAATGCTAATAATGATAATAACGCGAATGCGATTCTACTGAAGCAGGATCGACCTATGGCTTGCGGACCTCTCGTCTCATTTCGGACTTCCTCTCATCACCATTATCATGATATCGGCGTCCGCGTTGTCACTCATCCTCGGATAGGGTGGGGGGGGGGGGTGTTTGTTCCGCGCGGTTCGTTCCTTTGCTATTATCTCTATGAATAGTTGAATCGTGGCGCGAGGCGTCTGGGGAACTTCTGGCGTTGCGAAACAAGGCGAACACAGCGATTGCGTACGCGGCACTCCTCGCGAGCGGTGGTTTAGCACAAGGGATGGACGCACACAAGCAACGTAGCAAATGATAGGGTGACGATGGCGCGGTACACTAGCGAAGGGAATCACAGACGGAATACGATGGGTGGGCCTTCCTCCTTTAAAACTGAAGCACTCCTCGTCGTTCACATGATGTCGCGTCACAGGCGCGACAACGCCTTGTTCAAAGGCTCGACGATTGCAAACTCGATCGTTGACTTGAGGCTCTCTCTAACGCCCGTGTCGAACGCCCTGATCACAGAGGAGGCGGACTACAGGATACTACTGCCATGATTGATTCAGGCCAATCCAGTGGAGGGGGACTCGAGCGTCACCTCATCATCGGTTCTCCACTACGAGTAGGTTCTACTGCTGCGAGCAAACGTCGCGGATGGACGAAGCCCGCTCTGCTCGATGTTGTCTTGTTGGTTCGATCTGCGATTCACTGATCTACGCTCTGGTGACACCCGACAGGGCCTACCAGTTTCTACCTGTCTACATTAGCGCGTTAGTTTGCCGGCACACAGCTGATAATGAGATGCTCCCTATGGGCTTATACGGGCTCTGCTGCTGCTGCCGCTGGTAGTTTTGGCGGGTCGACGGCAGTGACCCCCGTTTGTCTCGGCTTGTCGCGGTGTCGATCGACAGAAACGAGGGCCTACGAACGAAATGATAGCACACGCTCGCCTGTGCCAAAACGGATCCGCGGAGGAGACGATACACGGTACCACTAGCTGCCTGTTTCCTTCAGCTTTTCTTTTGGCTGCTGCTGCTGCTGCCCCGGCTTCGCCTTCGTACTCGCCACCGATGGGGCCGCCTCGGCGACTATTTGTTTGCTGTTGTTGTTGTTGTGGTCGTTACAGTTGTTGTTGTTGCGTTTGTCGTGTCGTTGGTGGAGATGGTCCCGCGATGCTTTAAGTACTGTTGCCTGGCTAGGCCGCCTGCTTGCCTACCTGCCAATTGTTGTAGCAACAAGGGAACGTCGTTATCTCATCTCTCCGTGGTTGAAGGTTGTCAGATGGAGATATGACTGTTGTTTTAGGCAGCTAGCCATTATGAAGGCCTATGTCGCATTTCGTTCAAAGTCGTGCCTCGTTCGCCCGTTGTACTTAGTGGAATATTGTTGTTGTTGTTGTTACTGTCGTTTGGTATTCCTGCCGCCCATCGTGCCAGTGGTGTTAGTGGCGCCGTGCGATCCTGCCATAGTCTACCAGAGACTAGTTCTTCTGCAGGACCAGCGGAGGACGCGGCGGTGGTCTCCGCTCCTCGGCACGCGACGGGCGCACTTCGGCGAGCTAGTGGCAAGCAGCTTGACAAACGGTAGATGGTTAAAAGCAACCTTGTAGCACAAATCTTCGAGTAGTACGCCCCGCGAAGTTTCTTGGTGCGCGCACTCGCCGTCGTCGTCGACGTCAGGTCATCGGCGTCTTTGCCTTGTCCTGTATCGTTCCTTGTTTCGTTGTCTCGGGCCAATTCGGGGAAACAACCGTCTCCGGCCTCCGGCCTCCGGATCCTGGGTCTGGGCCTTGACGCCCCGTCCGCACTGGTCGGCCTTCTACTCTGAGCCAGGCGAACCGGCTTAGCCCGCGCCCGCCACGAGGACGGCCGCCATGAGCGCCCTCTAGAGGATGCGGATAACACTAGCGAGCAGCCACAATGACTGCCACCATAGAAAGGGAAGCCTCGGCCAGGGAGAACCTGGCTGCCATCCGTCCGACGTTCCGAGGATCGACGGTCGCTGGCCCCGGCCCAGGCGGGTTCAGCCTGCGGGCGGGCAACGGCACGGCGGAACGAGACCCAGCCCGACGTCGACTCAGTACTTCTGGGCAATCAGGACCTCGGGAGCAGGCAAGGGCCGTCGCGCATGTTTTTACGTGATATATTGACAGCCATGAAAAGACTGAGGCGACGGCAGCAGAGCGAGGCTCGAACAGGGGCCGGACGAAGGAACGATCAGACAAAGATCAGAGAGCGCGAGAGAAACGGCGAGATAAAGAACCGGAGCCGTTGTTGCTTCAGGATACGAGCGACAACCAGAATCCTTACCGCCTATGCTAGTGGTAGTATCTTCTCGTCTGAAAGTGATGCCAACGGAGTGAGGGGCACGCTACGTCAAGTGACGTAGCGAGCAGCGAGCAACTCGGAGCGTGGCGCAGAGTAGCGAACAACGAGGGTAGGTGTGATCGTGAGATGAGACAGTCGAAGATGGGACGACCCTAGAACAGCCGGAAGTTCTCGTCGTCGTCGTTGTCCAAGTTATTAGAATCGAGGGACACGGGTTGATTGGACTTGGTCGATGCGGGTGCGGTGAGTACGGCTCGATAGAAATAGGAATCGGATTGCATCCGTTTTGCATTTTGTCGTTTTTAGCATCCGCTTCATCAGGAACAGGATGCGCCTCGGATGGGATTCCTTACTGCTAAGGAAGCAGCTTCGGTCCCCTCGAGGGACCATAGATCCATTTATTAAAATGGATAAATCAACAAAGGCCATCGGCATACACACACACACGCACACAGGTCTACGATATCAAGCGCAGTGCGCACTCACGGGCGCAACTAGCTAGCAGCGTTCCTAAGCGCTCGGAGATGGTGTCAAATTAAGTAAATTAGGTTCCGGATGTCAATAAACTGATTTACGACGATTCGCGACGGGTAGTGAAATCTCAGCAGGCGGTGAGTAGCGGCTACTTGACGCTGGCGTCAGCTCCACATTGTTTGTAATGGTAGCCAGTGTCATTTAATTAGTCCACCTCTCAGCTAGTTAGGTAGCCACTCGAAGGCGTAAATATAAGATATAGATAATAATTATAGCAGATGGTTAGTGTCTGCTTCAGAAGAGCGTCGAACGGCGTGCAGCATCTTGATGCCGTTCATCAGGCCCGTGAGACCCACACGAGTGATCGTATCACACCGACGGACGCGTTAATGAAAGCTAACATTTACTCCAGGGGCTCCCAGGAGCACCGTTGTAAAACGCATTAAATATTGCGGCACACGGTCGAACGCTGTCTGCTGGGGGGGGGGGATTACGGCATGCGAACTCTTGTGGCAGCGCGCATACGAATTATGTTTCATGTGGCCAGCTCGGTGTTGCATATGCTCGTAAACGCCACCGACCAGCCACCCCCCGAATGTGACCTTGCAGCCTTCCCTGAAGAAATTACTGAGGCTTGAGTCGTGGATGATATCGATGGTGATGTTTTTCTTGAAAACGACTACTGGTATTTTGTCAATGGTGATTTTGTTTTTATTTTTCCTAGCGTCTCGATGTCCATTCGACTAGTCTCAATCGAAGTCCATTGTCGCCCTATGGTGGGTATGGTGCTTTGTTCTTCAAATGTGGCAAAGTAACAAGCATACGATACGAGCTACAATGGTAATTTGCAAGATGCCAATCATTCTAATGAGCAAGTAGCCCATGTCAAGTTACGCGATAGCTTGTAACAGATAACAGATCACAGTATTGACAAGTACAGGCTCACTTCGTTCGTGGATAGCTTCACTATGACAGAGTATATATTGGCGGAATCCGTGGACAGGGTGTCTAATAACTATTATAGATATCTACTATTTGTCATGCATATTTCTGTTTATTTTAAATTATTAGTTGTTGCTCCTGATAAGAACAGTTCGAGGTCGTTTTCAGTCATCTTCATTTCGAACGCCTAATAAACTCAAGATACGCGGGCGTTTCACGCAGTCCGAACTTCCTTTTAATTTTTTCAATGATGACAAAGTCGACGTTCCGCAATGAAATACACGAGGTGATTGTATGCAAACCTAATTACGCGTTTTAAAGATGTAGTCTTCACTCGGTCTAGTACCGCTAGACCAAAAGCTGTAAATCGCTCCCATAGTAAATAGCTGGATACCGCAAGATGGAATTAGGACTTAAGTGTCATATCAGATAGTCCGACGACGGCCTCCTGTGAGGGTATTCGGCAAACGAACACTTATTGAGCAGAGGGTTGCGACAATGTGTCAGAAGTCACACTTCGCCAACGTACAACGGGTGAACAGCTATTATTCCTATTTATCATATATCGATCATTACTACTATCGATTTACTATCTAAACACTGTAAAAAAATGCAGTTCCTTTAATTAACCTTTATCCTTACTATAATATCTTGTTATTTCGTTTGATATACGACATTTAGCTTTTGACAGACCTGCCCGGCAAAGTGAAATTAGACCTGATGTCTCAGGCTCAACGGCTATTAAAACTGTACACGCCCAGATTCCTCTTTAATTATCTGAATAAAACTATAAATATGTCTCTCTTCTCATATCCTTCATGTCACATCTGGCAGTGGGATTTCGCGGTTCCCGTCTATACCATATTCCTTTTTTTTTATTTAGTTTCTATGAGCTTTCAATATGAGTATTTTTGTGAGGTTTTATTAGATTTCATTTTTTTTCAAAGGTATATGTCACTTTTTAGCTGTTTGCTTTGTTCTATTGATTCCTAGCTACCTACACCCAACACTTACCTATGAGATTCTATCACACACATAATCAAATGTAAGAGGCGATGCCACTACACGAATAATTAGGCAGTAATTTTCCTTATTCGCTATTGCTTGTGCTAGACCCCAATAGTAAAATCTGAAATTTTAACACCCTAGTAAAAAAGTAGGCCAGAAGAATCGCTCGCGGTATTTCTCCGGAGAAAATTCCGGCGTATGGTTCACGATGCGCTCCAACGGTATGGAATTAACAATTGCATGCCTCCGGTAAAGAGTCGGTAGCGTTATCGAGGGTGTAATTGTACTGGATATTGATGTATAAACGCATTCCTGTAATGCCATAAAAGGCTCGTTGAAAAATGAACGCAGTGAGGAGGAGCTCGCTTTGCACAAATCTAGCAAGGCGGACGGTATGACATATTGAGTATTTGTCTTATGGCAAAAAAATGAGACGGTTTAATGAGATTGGCATTCTGTCATGACAAATCGCAATACGTTTATAATAACAGAACAAGCAACGGGACTTGTATGGTCCTGCACTCTCAAGGAGACGCATATACAGCAGGGGTCACAGCCAGCGGGCCTTGTTCCAACAGGGCAAATATAACCACTCATGATTGTTATTGCGAAGACAGCCAAGCGGTTCATACGTGTTTACACGCCCGCCTGCGTGCTGGCGGGCGGTCCCCCTATGGCTCTGGCGACAGTAGTGGGTGACCGAGCAGGCCAATCACATGAGTGTGATCACTGTATTTCGTCTGAACCCTTTTCGGTCCTGACCAGCACGTGCGGAGTCTGATGCAACTGAAAACTGTACTCCCAACGAACTTCATCGCGGGCGTTGCACTTTTCGTAAAATGCCCCGGGTTGATTCTGAAATCATTTGTTATGATGGGTTCTATTCTAAACCTGTGAAATTGAACGATATCGGACGATCCGTCACAGACATATAGGAGGTTATCAGCAGTAATTATCGCTGTTTCCTGTTGCGAACGACTGTTTACTGCGCACAACTCATCGGGATGAAGGACAGATGAATTTCAAATGTATCAATAATGAATATTGCTTGGAATATAGCTTCGCCCCTTCGAAGAGGGCTTCAAAACATGACCGAACAGATTTTTGCCCGTAAACCAAAGCAGTTTTGAAGAAAAGGCAACTATACACTGTTTAAGTGATGGACGAAGGTCGTAGACAATGATGACGAATGTGTAACAATAAACAAATCGTCAAAAGTGAGGAGAAACTACGTCCTTCTCGAAAAAATAATAACCGTCAAGACTTATGCACCAACCCTTGTAACCTTTTAGCGATAGATTCAGTCGAACCGAACTGATAGTCATAGTGTCGCTCTTATTAACAACAGTTAGGTGGAGGTGAAAGATATACGAAGGAATACCTCAAGCTTATTTCATCTATGCCACCAGCATCTCTCACATGACATTCACAAGGTGAGAATAGTGTCGCGAACGTAAGTTGTACTTCACAGAAGACCAGCTACTATTTGTCGTTACGAAATGGAGCTACGCATCTGAATCGGCACAGATTTGTAAGGTACGGCACACCAGAATGAGACCCGCGATATGCGCTTAAACCTACCAGAACCCTGGGGGGAGGTGGCACCGCCGAGCACTTGGCGCCCTAACGAATCCCGAATAAAGATGTAGGTCGAAGGTCTTGGGGAATCATCAGGATAGACGGTCTCAAAGTCACCCCCAGTTCATGGCACAGAGATTGCACTTCACCAGAATCGACTTGGCAAATCTGTGTCAGAAATCTATTTTTACGAAAGGTTATACGAATTTCGAATGATAAACGGCTTTTTTAAGTCTGTTATTTTTTTCTATATGTTTTGGTTCGTCTTCAATCAATGTAATCACAAGATGTTCATATAGATAAATAGTAAATACTAACTTGTTTTGTAGAGCAAAATAAATCTTATCAAAAAGGCGTAAAAAGTGCATTGAGTTCAATAGTTCCTAATAACCAAAAATTGCTGGTAATATTGCAGATTTGCCACCATGGCAATACACTGCTGCCGCAATTGCCAAGTGCCAAACAATTTCGCGGCTTGGTCGTAAATGGTTGATTTCCAGGCTCACTGCAAGGTGACCATTGTAGTCAGCGTCTTCGCAAGAGCTTCAACTCTCACGTTGTTTATTGACGATGGCACAAGCCAACCGTGTTACTTACGATGTGTGAGGGCACCAGTAATAATGATGCTGATTGTCGGGAAAGTTGTCGCTTGTTGGCGCCAGAGCAAGCTGATAGTACACAACGATACACACATCTCTGCTTTGTGTCCAAGACGGATGTATACGGAGCTTTAGAGGGCACCAGTGTACACACTCGTACCGAGGCTTCTCTCAGTCATAACGAGAGTCCCTTACTCAACTTTATCCCGGTGGGGAATGGAACATGAGAAGTGGCGCTGCACTGGAAGCTAATAGAAAGAAAAGCGATCTCCGTCTGAGAAAGCGGAGCCGGCCATAGGGATCGATTACAGCAGAACGAACGGGGCCAGTAAGAGGACGCGAGGCCACAAGCTTGAGCGGGACACAGCTAACCGCATATAGAGATGCTGCTCTATGAAAGCATTGGGATATCTGTGGGAGGGTGTCCTCGCCTATCGCAGGAGCTCCGAGTGGCCTTGTGGTATGTACCGTGTTATATGTGACACATACAAGCGGCGCCAAACTCGGACAGCAGACACAAAGATGGAGGCTAACGCGACCTGTCAGTGGGCCGTCGATATGCTGATGGTAGAATGGAGCATGGGTGGAGGATAGCTACCGGAGCCGTGGGGGCTGGATCGTATGTGGACTATCGCTTGACGACCACCGACAACCGCATCATGACCGAGGTAAAGAGGTGCCTGAGGAAACCTTCGAATGAGTTCGGCACGCGTATTGAAGCCATATTGGGTAACAGTACAAGGCTTGCTCGTTCGTTTGTCGTACTCGGCGTCGCGGTGTTTGCTGACATGACGCCCACCACGATTGGACAAATAGCGAGTGGTGACGAAATCGATACGATTTCACACACGACACCGACCCACTCCCGCTTCGATAGCTTGCGTTGCGACTGACCTTGCAAGGTCATGGTTATACGCCCTCTTATGGCATCGTAAAGTTAGGTAATATAGTAAATACACCTGATGTATAGTGGATTGTCCGGCGCTGGGACTTGGATGGGCCTAGTTCTCGGCCAAGGATCGCTCGTTCAGGCCTCGCAACGAGACATGGGTGCCTACAAGCGTTGTGTGAAATAAACCAACTTTATCAAGAGTTGTCCCATTATCTGGATTGTGCTAATATTGTAGTAAGTGTAGGATGCTGCGAAAATAACTCAACAATACAGAGATTACACAAAAACAGCAAACAATAAAGCTAACACCAGGAGTTTTGGTGGGATGGCTGTGATCTCCCTGGTGGATTTGCTGAGCAGTTCTTTTAAATATGCCATATTTCATAGAAATAGTCTCATGTGTGTCTCTCTCTCTTTCTCTCTCTCTCTTCTCAAGACGTCGACCCGACGTCTCTGGTGCCGGTACGGCAAGAAGTCGAATTGACTCATTATTCAAGGTAGGATTAAATTAGCAAACACACATAAACGAATATTAGCAATTTGGGCCACCACACATCCATCGGCTCCGACCAATTTTTGTAATAGGTCGACATCAGTTTCCACCATTCGGACAGGTATACTATTAATAAATATTTATTTCAAATTGATAGCTAGGTTTTTGAATAGCGTCCGAATCAAACTCCGATCAAACACTTTCGGAGTCATTTGACAGAACGTCCCCAGAGCCTCATTTTTATACCTACACTCATTTAGCTAGGGATTCAAATAGCGTAGCCAGGTGTCTTCTTCTTCCCCCCCCCCTCCCCCCCGTGCTCGTACCCTTAAATCTCAATCCCTATTTACAACTTTTTTCTCCTTGGAAACAAGTCTTCACTATTAAAAGAGCCGTATCTAGTTTTCCAGAACTCAAATAGTCGGTCTCGAACAGGTTGAGAGAGTACATGCCGGCCTAATAGCTTTTCTGCTAAATTTAGCCAACGCTTGAAGGAGCCTGGTGCAAGAGAGTGACGTCTGTGTGGCCATTACCTGGGCGCGGAGCGGGGCCTCTGGCCAAAAGACTGATGGCAAGATCCTTCGGGTTTCCTTCGGATCCATTCGAATCAGGGCGGATCCGGATCTGTTCGAATCACTAACAGCACACGGTGAAACTGACAGTTTGCCCTCTTGATCAGTCAGCTGCTGTTCGGAGTCGACCAATTGGCTACAATTTGATAATAAGCAGATTCCGCTCTGCGTACAT
Source organism: Stratiolaelaps scimitus (assembly GCA_019614645.1). NCBI lineage: Eukaryota > Metazoa > Arthropoda > Arachnida > Mesostigmata > Laelapidae > Stratiolaelaps > Stratiolaelaps scimitus. Next base: position 353,963 of record JABWDB010000035.1, on the reverse strand, counting down.
TCACAACAACACGCTCGCCTGGCCATCTATCTCATTGTCTCAGATCACGTATCGTGATCAGAGATCATGCGTTTTTGGCACCGACACATCAGGAAGGTTCCTCTGAACGTTGCAAATGTCACGACAGAACGGCAGTTTGAAGGGCATGCCCCGGCTACGGCACAAACACCATAAGCTGACGTTTCGATCCGACAACCGACGACCAGAAGCAGAACTCTCATCATACGGGTTTAAGAGTTACCGTTGTAACAATATTATACTCACCAATTTACTATACACAATGCGACCTCCAATATAATCTAGCCTACTAAGAAGGTTTCCAACCAATTCCTCACCGCAGATGGATAAATAGATGGATATATAGATAATGTCTACTGAAGTACGAAATGGATTCAATAACATTAAGGGATAGTTGTAGTAAACGCTGCATCTTTCTCCACCCAGAGGTCGCCGCGTAGAGAATACAAATGAAGAGCTATGAGGGGCGTCTTTTTTTTTAAAATTAAAATCGTAAATTGGATTCAAAAAAAGACAACTGCTTTCTCTTCCGTTTGCTTTGGATACGTTCTGAACACATGCGTGAATCGAAATGCCCAAAGGGTAGCCTGAGTCAAGCGACGATGTTCAGCCATCCCAGACTTGCCTGTATATCGCGTAAAGAGCTTGCCCAGTGTCTGTATACTTGGTCAGGTGGGGCAGCATAACTGGTTTAGAGTCTCCGCTTTGAAAAGCTGAACACTGTAAAAAGTTCTCCGCGACTTCGGAACTAGACGTCAGCCAAGAATCGTAACAATATTGACTTGACACAATTACTGGAGTGGTGCCGGCTTATCAATAGGCATTGAGAACTTTTTTGTACCATTTATTGAAATATCGTTTTACCGCCCTAGAGCTATTCGAAATCTTGCGCAGTAGTGAAAAAATGATGATCGATGCCGACTGGCGGCGAGAGAACGACACAAAGTCAGAATTAGCGGATTAATAATAATAATGCCATGAACTATCGTGTTACGTTGTATATAAATTTCATGTAATAATTGCGACGCCCCATAAAGCGTGGCAATCAACGAACATTGTGTGATAAAATTGACTGTGCTATGCCATTATCGATATTGTACCACTCGGTCACTGAGTTGTCGACTGCATGAATGTGCCGGGTGGTATCGCGAATTTGAGAGAACAAGAGAGAATAAAACCGAAATGACACAACACACTCGTCCGTGTGACAAGAAGCATCGCAGTGTCGTACCTCTATATGTTGTGGTTTCATAAGCTTCTCTATCTCGGTGCAGTGCCCCTTCGTGTCGTGCACAAACTTAATATCCATACGATTACAATTATCCTCGTTTGCTCCGCCCCGGACGCGGATCCTTTCGTTTGGACTAAATCGCATTTTTTTTTTGTCAGTCCCCCATTTTTTACAGGCCTCGTCAAGATGAATGAAGTCTTATACCGTCAACGAGTCCGCAGGTCGCTTCCTTGAGATAGCAGATACTCAACGTTCGGAGCGAGATAACGGTGCTGGTATAGGTCGATTCGAGAAAAATTTATTCCTGCTAAAAATGATTACACAGTCATGCCTTTGCTGTTTGTGCAGGCGGATTTCCACAAAGGACTCTTTAAATTGTGTAAATCGACCTCGAATCGACCCGCAGCCGAGGGCTGCCGTCATCTAATGGCATAATGCGATAAGTGTACATATTAGTAAATAATGAACATGTGAATAAGCAGGTGTGCACGCGAAAAAAACCTCTATTTAGTGTAGGCTTAGTAGAAAATGCACTATTAATTGGCAACCGACAACTTTTTTTCTGTGTGTACATCAACTTTGAGTCGCAGCATGTACACATCACATGCGAGGCAAAAGGCTGGAGCGATAACCGAGCTCATCTCTTTCCCCGGGGGACGATACGAAGCCATGTCACGCATTTGTCTCAACCCTCGAGGCGGCCTGTTTATGAGAGTGCGGTTTATCGGTGAGCCCCATCAGGTGAACAGGATGCCGCATGTCCCTTAGGACCAGTCTCTTTCATTAGGTTGGCCTCGTGGGGTCATTATCAGTAATGCAGCGGCGGCGTTTGTACCCGGGACATCGATCCAAACAAGAACGCGATCACCACAAAAATATATTGAACACCATGCATCTTAGACATTCAAGATAACCCACCATCCACCATCACAGACTCCACGCCTTCACTTCTCATGTGGAGGTTCCGCGTTGTTTGACCAAGTAGCAATTATCCCTCATGTCGGTGCGATATGAGCCTTAGTCGCTGAGGCGGCCTGCGCGGTAATGGCAGATTAATGTATTCGAATCAGCTGGAGGGAGATGCGTCGGGTTTACGTATGCTCCAAATGCGGCTTTTCTCTCGAGCCAATAGAAGTATAATATGTAGCATTGGCTTGCTTTTTTTTTTGCTATTCGCTATCCGCTAACCCCATGTGGCAACCATCCTATCGGAAGCCTACGGGATGATCAGGCCAGAAAATAGGGCGAGTGTCTGCTCTTTGCTATTTGTGTGATACAATGTTAGGCCTTGCCACCACGCTGCCTACGTGTCGTACGTCGTGATAGCTTCATTCCACCCTGCTCTTACCCTATCACGTATGCATGTGGTAGTATGTTTGTATACGAATCTTTCCGCTTGCTCCGGCCCGAGAGACGCAATTTTAAGAGGAACTTTAGGTATGACAAGCTCCGTTCAAGATATTATAAGTTATGCATATTTTACTGTCTTACATAACCTATGTTGTCATTCTAGTGTAGAAAAACGTATGACTCGCCCTTATGCAAGGTCCGCTTAGGAACCCATCTAGAAGCACACTGTCATTCGCTATATTCCATTGTAACACAAGCGCCCTGGCATTGCCAATCACAGCACCACCTCCCCTATCGTAAACGGATGTTTTAAACAATTCTTTGAGTGCTTCTTGTTGCGTGATTTCAAAAAGATGTATAATTTCCAGATCGATGGTCATCCTTCCGTAAGAGTCGCTTTCCATGCCACGGAGAAGCCATATAGTGGCCGGTCCTTCAATATCTCCGCTTGAGCCCTCCATACCTTCACTCTCACCAGTTAGCCGCATTACGCCGCTTAAATTCGACGATTATTAAAGGTTAATGAAAAGTTCATTTTCAAAGATGCATATAGAACTTGGACAAAAGTTTCTCTACGCTCCTCCTCGTCTCTTCGTATCATATTCTAGCACGTGAACCCCTGCTACACAGGCGACATGCATGCGATATGGATGATGACCCCGCCCATTTGTCTTGCCCACTCGAAGCCAAACAAACGAAGCAACAGCAGAAGCTACAGACACGATACCCGTGGCGAAACCCGAGGACTGCCCTTCTCAAACGCGGCCGAGCAACATCGCAAACGTCTTTGATAGCGCGCGCGCGCGTGTCGAGTCCGCCTGATATCGCGGCCGTCCGCTATGCCTCCGCTGAATGCCGTGGCCTGGCGAGCCACGAGCGGCGTATGCCTTATAGCGATAGTAGCCACGCACGAGAGTGCCGCCTGTACACGTTGGCCCGTATGGGTGGGCGCCTCTTTGAGACATGAGTGTATCCGAGGGTGGCGCACACAACGTGTGCGTGTGTGTGTGTGCGTCCGTTGATACGATACCCAATAGATAGATGGTTTTATGACAGATGAGCTCGCATATTTCCAGCCTCTACCAGCCCGCTACTGAGTCATTTTTTTGCTGGTTCCAGTTGATAGGCTCACGCGCAGCCGAGCCGGCCGAGACAGTCGTCCTGCTGCGGCTGGTTGCAAGAGGAGAGGACGAACGATGACGATTGCCGTGCGGTGGATATTCTCGGCAGGGCGCGATCGGAAGCGACCACCACGACGAGTCGTACCACCAGCAACAGCAGCAGCCTCAGGCCGTCCAGCTGGTGAAACGTGTAGATAGAAGGTATATAGAAAAGGGATGCTGAATCACGGTGTCTCACTTGCCCTGACGGGAAAGGTGTATCGAGCTGAATGGCAGGAAAATCAATGACAGTGAAACCGGCGATGACGAAACCGCCGATTGATGACGGCGACCTGCGGCCTTAGGCTGGATCGCGTTTCGGTCTTGATAACAGGTTGAGCAAAGGGCGATTGAGTACTTGCTCAACTGGGGTAGCTATTATAAGTGGAAGCAGAGGAAAGTGGCCGGTGAGAGACAGAGAGGGAGAGATGTATAAGGTTTATGCATTGTCATTGCGTGACGAGGGTCATATATTAAGTAAATACACTAAATATATTCGATGACACAACAGTATGTACAGCGTGTTTGCTAAGTTCCGCAACACCCTGTACATGCATATATATATATATATATATATATATATATGCGCCGGCTCTGTGAAGTTCAGTTGTAAGACTGCACTTGGGAGTGCTCTGCAATTTGAATGAGGTCAGCCCTTCGTCAGATTTTAGTAGATATTGAAACAATCATTTTTGAAAGGCGATAATGTTTCATTGCGAGAATCTGATAGAAATTCTCAGTTGACTCGGCAGACCCGCATCTTGAATCGTAACTCAAGAGCATGATCGTTGCGTGGAAAATGTTTCGTGTCGTACTTACCAGCTATACGCAACTGCGCCATCAATATATTATGTATATTATAGATATTCTTCAATGATCAAGCAATATCATACGGCACTCCCGTACGAACACGCTCTTTTCTGTCATTGACGATCAGTCATGTTGATTTGTTGTGACCTATAATTGTTAGAATACAGACATGAAAGAGAAATAAACTAGTGCCAGTGAATTTCAACCAATTCGATCATCAGTTTTTTTTTACCGCAGGTAACACGATGCATTTTTCTTCTCCTGTGACAACTGCTTCCATATTTACAAGAGCTCCCACGGACCACTTGCGCAAATTGTCGCTACACTTTTGCTGTAGTATAATATATATATATATATATATATATATATATATATATATATATATATATATATACATACATATATATATAAAGCAAGTACTTCCATTCTGAATTTGCACATTTGCATTTTCAAGGGGTCCATCTTATAAAGCAATGCCGAAAGCAGTACCGTGGACGTTAAATGTTGGCTGTGAGTGGTCAGCCCGGAAAAATGTTAAGTACTTCCATTCTATTTCCTATGTTTAGCGATAACAATGTGGGCAAGGAACTGCTATAGTGTGGACTCGTGTAAGCGGGTGGTCTATTGTACGCGTTGACCGAAAACAAAAAGTCGAGCCTCGCTGAACGATTCGCATTGATCGCTTTCCACTGCTTCGACGTCGGTCCGGTTATATTCCGACCGCCACAAGAGCAGCCGTTTCTGGTCGACCGGCCGGATGGGTGGGGGGCGGTCGCCAGGCTGTGATGACCAACTGGAACCAACTTGAGGTGGCTTGCTCTGGCCCGGACTCGCTACACTGCAAGGCGAATCGAACGATCGTCTGGCCAGGCGAGCTCACTACGGTAAATGGCTCCCGACACACTGTTGAAACTTTCCACTCTTTGGTCCTCCTCCACCCGGCGCCTCACCGAGCATGGTCACAAAAGCGGGCAGCACCCACGACTCCGCCTAAAAATGCTACAAGACTAAGTGAGCCTCGCTCAACCTCACCGGTGTGCTGCCATCGATAACGCGGGCTGATAGCGGATTGCCGGTGGACGTCTTGGACGGGCACACCACGAGCAGGTGAGACATTTCGACGGGGACAGCTTTTCAATAACTTGTATTTATTTCACGGAAAATACCCACTGCGTGTGGCGTAACACATGCTTAAGGTTGAGTGAAAATGTGTCAGGCAAAAATTTGATGTGATTAGGCTGCGTGAAGTTCCCTGCGTGATGTTGGTGGTTATATAATTATATTTCTTTGCGAAGACTGATACACCCCACGTGCAATATATACGTGCGCAATAAATTCAATTTATTCAAACGTACAGTAGTAGGAATTATTTCTAGGGATTATGTGATTAATTACTAATAAGACTGTTTTTCGAGCTGTTCCCTTATCTGACAGGCCTCAGCTCTTAACCTTTGGGTTTTACTATGAGGACCTGCCGTGTCAATAATAATAATAATTAATTAACGTGCCCATATTACAATTATACCCGCTGAACGTGAAATACATCGCTATCAAGTGCAAGCTGCTCCAATTTCGATTCGAAAAGCAGAATACGCTCGACACTTGGCGCGCTTATAGCCCTATCTGCTCCGCGTCTGTGGGTTTACATGTTATTACTTCGAATTTCAGAGCGTTCAAAACTTAGAGACGAAAATGCGTGTATACCCGATGTAGATATCCTCACTATATTCGCAGTAGAAAAGTGCAGCTGGAAAAGGGCGCCTCAGAAAACTTAAGCGTGAAAATGACAGGGAACGCCGGTGGAGGCGTAAGTAAGTAACCTGTTATTGCCCATGTTACTTTGGCGACCCGCCGTACTGTTACCGTGATCTTGGCTGGGAGATTCTACCGCATCCGGCGTATAGCTCAGACATTTCCCCGTGAAGTTATCACCTATTCAGATCCATGGAGCTCGGCCTGCGAGTGGAGCCTTTCAGGACAAGAACAGAGGTCCCAAGTTGACCCTTTGGGTAGATCGCCTCCCGATGAGAGGTGAGATGTTTCTCCATCTCTAGATCCACATCCGCTGCCTGATCGATGGGCGAGAGTCATAGACATCAGAACAACACTGTTCTGATTAAGATCCGTTCATTCTTTCAAAAGGCGCAGAGCAATTCAGAACGACAGAGCAAAATACGAATCACTTCGTTTCCAGCCTAACGTATATCTCGCGCAATATAATTGCTACGGAAATTGAGCAGCTTATTATTAGTGGGTGTTCAATAGAACCTGATTGTGTGATCCGCGTAAGGAAGAGAATAAGCAAAGGTGGCGGGTCCCGACAGGTCCTCATAGTAAAACCTAAAAGGTTAAGAGCTGAGGCCGGTCAGATAGGGGAACAGCTGAGGGCCAGCTCGAAAAAACAGTGATTGTGTGATCCGAACCCGATTGAAATGTACATCGCCTGAGCGATGTACAGGACTTAAAAAGGCTCGGCCACAAGAATATTAGGTCAACGCGATTATTGAGTAGTGTCTGAAATTTCTAGCAGCCATTTGAGGTGGTCAAATCTCAGTTTTCTTAGCTGCGGGCGTCCGGGATGAAGTTCAGCACCTTATATATATTTTTGAGGAACATGTCTAACTATAACACTTCACATGACACGTATGCCGTAACACATTTACGCTGATAGGACAATTCGCGAGTGTGGATAAATTTCACTGGAAGCAATTATATCGTCATACCAGTGGGGTCTCGAGCCTGCGGTCTCTGGCTTTTTGCATGAAGCGACCGTAGGAGCCGCCGCCGTCCCCAAGACTCCGAGTCGACATTAATTAGTCACATAGATGCCTAATAGATTTAAAAGTTCTACGTATATTCTTAGCGATCAGTTCTCCTATTGTTTTGAGAGACGCTTAGGAATGACATAAGTCACGTTTTTTGTAGTGAGAGACCATTTCGGCGGTGCACGATGTGTTGTATTTCAGCTGTCGAAGAATTGATTGAAAGCAAAAAACTACCGAATGTCCAAAGAAGTATAATACATATATATATATATATATATATATATATAGGATTCGGCCACCCTCTGAAAGACAGACTATAATGGGTGCACGTCGATTTTTTTCCTATGTTAATATTAATATCCCGCTTCCGATTCGTTTTAGGCGTAGTGCAACCATGTCCTCATGGTTCAACTGGTTTTCCAATGCTGTAGTGTCCGGCGTCGCATATTCCCATCACCCACGGGTGACGGGTGGCCGAGTATTATCAATGCCGCAATCTGATGAGACGACGAACGTATCTAAGCGGCCGAGCGGTGGCCCGACTACGGGACATTGCAGCGCCACCCCGCATTGCCACAAGCCCTCACCGTCATCAGCGCTGTATCAGGGCGACTTTCACACACATTGCGCACGTGATACCACTTCTTCGTTCTGCATGACCACCATCGACGATCACATCACCATTGACCCCGTGGCTTCGCCGATCACAGGCGACGCGACGGCCGAGGCCGCAGTGAACTCGCGAGGCGTCGTCAACGATAAGAAGGCCAGCGTCCCATCGGTGGCCTACGTTCCGTCAACGCCTGCCAGGATCTCCGGCTCGGGCGCGCCAAACAGCTGTAGTGGCGCCGGCGAAACGAGCGATCTGAACGGCTCGGTCATGGTGTGTGACACCAACGGTAGTAGCCATAGCCGATGCAGCAGCAGCAGCAACAGCGGCAGTAGCGGCAGCAATAGTTGCAGTGATGGTCGCGCATGTGTTCCCCCGCCCTCGCGCCTCCGCGCGGACCTCTCACAGAGCAGTGTCGTCTGCTCGGCGAATTCATCTGATGATCGGAGTCTTCCTCGGATCACCGGCGGTAGCCCATCGAAACGGCAATTACCAGCCCGACCGGAAAAGATGGTAAGCTCAACTAAGAGATGAACGATCCTTGAACACGATCACTGCAGCGCGACATCCGGTGAACAACGCACTCCCGCTCGGAACTTCTTCAAAGCTTCAGGGCCGACGTTGTTGGCTGAGCCGACAGTGCTTGTCGTTGACTGAATGGAGAACGTCTCATTTGTGCTGTCGGCAAGGCGTATATGTATATTTATATATGTATATATATATATATATATATGATATATATATAATATATATATGCAATTAATTTCTACCAGATCTACGTGGTGCGATTATAGCAAATGCCTGGTCATCCGTGTCGTTGCGGCAGTAACGCCGATACTGGATGAACGCTCAATCACAGCTTAGTAAGAACGCTAAAAGCGTCTGCGAGCACAGTGACTCATACGGGGGGGGGTTTGAGCTTCTGAACAGGTGATTGTTTATTATGACGATCACGACTTAGGCAATGACCGGCACGAATGATACTGATTATGACCTGTTGGTGATTATAGTTAGATACCGCTTCGTTAGATACCGACTGGTAGATGGTAGAAGTACTCTATACGACGAGTTGGAAAGAGACCTGTTCGACTTTGGGGAGTTGTTGGACGAATCTTGAAGGCCGACACATATCGGCGTGTAAATTTAGCGAAAGTTGCGTTTTGTCGATTTGAGACGGTTGGTAACTAGACAAGCGCAACTGCCTAAACATATTTGTTGACACTGAAATGTGTACTGTTAACGCTGTTGAGCCAATTAGATATCACCGTGAGTATGGAAATGATGATGTCATGTGTGAGAAGGGGACGTGTTGAGGCCAGGATAGAATAGAACGGATTATCCAAATCAGCATGATTATTATCGCCACAGTTATTTCACAGTTCTAATGACAAATCACTGTGACATACACTCATACACTGCTTCCTTGCCAGATGCACACGGCAGACTCCGTTTGTATCATAATGATACGAAGCCCTGCCGCTGGTAGTCATGTTACCCAGCATACGTGTGAATAGTGTGTGCTCTACACGTCTCACGTGTGTTTCGTCCTTTGTGCACTTTACATGCACGTACATACTGTGTCTACTATATACTGTGTCGGTTACAGCTTACACATGTAACACTAATTAGACAGGATTCGTTACCATTCGTCGTCTGACAGGGTTCGCAGGCAGCGTTTGATATCCTAACCCAAGGATAGGAAGTGATTACTCTTATTGGCATTGCTAAGGCTTCGATCGACTGAGAGACGTCTCGAGGGTGGACCCTCTTTTGACGCTGGGACGTCAATCGTTAAACGACTCAAGTGCTTCTACTCAGCAAGCTTGCTTCGAATTAACATTAGTTGAAAATCTTGAACTTTAGAATGCCAGTTACATTTGCGATATGGCAGAGAGAATGCCTTCCCATGACGTAGAGAAGATTGAAAACCGGACTGAAGGTTACTTATATTTCCAAGGACAAAGATGTGGATACGTAATCCGTTATTAGTTTTCACACGAGACCCTTGGCTTCCTTCCTTGTCGTATAGTTATCTCGACAATATCGCACTCTTCTGTTAGCCAAACTGAGAGCAATTGCAGTAGCTATGCTTGACATAGATCATTAATGATGATCATATCCCGAATGCATGCATCCACCCACCTAGTCCCACAATAACAGGCATATACACACACACAGGCACCCCTAGCTACAATTGTAGATTCCATGCAGACATGATCCTCCTAAATAACTGTCTGGTGAACCCACAATACACTAATGCTTTAGATCAATAGTCCTGTCTAATAATGACTATAGACTATGATCGTAAGTGGAGCACTTTAATGAGCTCTTACCGCAATGACTACTGGAGCGATCGAAGCGGGCCAACATTGCACGCTGGTCGTTACCACATTCATTTGATCTATAGACGGGCGGGGGGGGGGTCCTGGATTGCCGTGCTTGGTGTAACATTTACAGTTCATCCATACTTTGATCAGAGAGCGTAACGCGCTACGAAGAAACTACTGATAAATCTATCCGGTTAAAGATGATTTCATCATTCGTTTATTCGACTTTGTTTGTAGCAGGTTAACGTGGGAGGGCGAGAGTAGCGCAGACACTAGGTGAGCTATCACGGCTAATTTGTGTTCATTGAAACAATGCATTTGTCGTTGACGTACAAGGGCTAGGGCGCTATTAGTTGCCTATGGGCGGATCGTTCGTCCGCATAACGAATCAAAAGTTCGACGAGCTGAACTGTCGATGCGAATCGATTGCTCGGCCAAAATGCTCCAAATCCGATGGTGGTCAGACCAGCCGAAAGTTTCATTATGAGGCTCATTCTTCTGGAGGCATTCTTCCGAACGACGAAAACAACAGCTTGCGGCAAAAGGGGAGAACTCTGGCCGATCGCTTGCAGGTACATATAAGCACGCTCTCATTTAGTCTAGTGGCCGAATAGGTTGTCCCATGGTGATACGAGGCTGGACCGCACTGCGGACGTGGCAGGTGATTTTTGCTATACCTCCGTACAATTTCCGATTTCTCACTAATTGTGGGTCGCTGCCGGCGATCGACGTCACCCGTTCACGCCGTTCGTGTCATACGCACGCCACTGCGGTAAGTTGAACTTGAGCCGCAGAGCGTTTAAGTTCGGTTTGCTAAGCTGGCTGTGGCCCGTTTCGTTTGTCCACCATTTATCGAAAAAATCGTCACCCGTTAGCGATGATCGCCGTAGTGACGAGAACACGTCGAAGGTAACCTGTCGCCAATTTCAGATATCTGTGATCACATGTTGTTCCTCCTTCGAAGCTGTTACCAAGGACACGCAGGCCGGCCACACCAGAACAACTGGATGGTGACCTCAGGCGGGTCCGCCCGCATCGACTTCTATTAGCAGTCTACTTAACGTAAACCCGTATGACACATGACTCAATGTCAAGTGCAAATCGACTGTCATGCTCGCTTTGGCAAATTGCCATCCGGTGCGTTTTAGCTGCCACCTAAGTAGCTAGAAGTTGTTAGATCACAGTCCGAACACTGAGCAGGCGTGACAGAACTTAGCATTCGCCCATAGTGGCTCGAGTGAACACGCGGGGGCGGGAGATCTCTTAGACAACAACTGTGTCTCATCGAACATGGAACGACGACGATTATTCGTGTTGCATTAAATGAATCAGGATATATCAACAATGTCAAGAAAACACTATTCGCAGCTTGCTATTCTCAGGTCAAAATGCAAATCGAGGATTTCCGATAGTTCACCGCAAGGTAAACAGCCTATGAGTTTGTTTCCTACGGATGCAACTGTTTAGTTACACATGTAGGACTTCCCTGGATACGAATGCAAGTATACGGTGCATTAGAGGATTGTCATCATTTCCACAAATCGTATGCGACCACGCCGAAATCGCACTATTTATTCACTTACGAAACGATAACGCTAATAACCACCGTTTGACCAGTTAAGTGGTAATTAGCGTATGTCGTAACAGCTAGTCGGCTGGGAATGGTTAGCCGAGTTCCGAGTATTACCTAATCTCGATTGCCATATCATTGCCATATAGTCGCCGTATTAGGATCGCGTCGAACCGCTCGATTATATATGTATAAATAAGTTCATTCGAGCTGACTGGTAAAGCTCTCAGCTGGTTTTTTTCCCAGATAGGCTCCTTTGTTGGCCTGTCGACGACTGTCGGTTTAGGACGCCCACGGAGAAGAGAGAGAGAGTCACTCACAGCAATCTCTATCCATCTGTTATTATATCTATCGGCCTCTCTGCCTTTCTGCATATATATATATATATATATATTGATCTCTTGAACATGAAAGTCGATCGTAAATCGCCCAACAAGTTCATCGCCTATGACAACTCGTTCATCGCGGGATTACTACCATCACTGGAACAAAAACAACAACAACAACAACAACACAATTTTATTTCCCAGATTACCGTCACATATTATACGTACAGGAGTACACATTCCCTTCATACATTGCACAGGACTTGTCAGCGTTGTCATCGAGGCATTCAGCTACTCGACGCGTTCGCCTAGTGGCTAAGATGAAAGGATATATTTTGTAGCCGGTGATTGGGTCTAGTCGATGCCGGTGTCGAGTACCGCCGACGCCTCCACAGTCGCAGCCGCAGCTGCGTCAATCTCAAGAAGCTCTACGATCTGATTAACAATAGACGATGATATTACGTATAGCGTTTAGCCGCATTCATCCAGTTGGTCACTCACGATCAGCTCGCCCTGCCGCGTTGTGACGTCTCGCCTGGTGACGATGAGGTCTGCAGTGACGCGTTACCATCATCAGGTGCAGTTCTGCGCTGGCCTATAGTCCTCGTCGAGAGCAGCTCCGACGGGATGGCGACCAACGCCAGCGAGTGACGTACGGATTGTAGCCTCGCCCCGATTGGCAACTCTGCATGCGTCTGCCTAAATGCTGGTGGTGAATGAATGGGGCAGTGAAGCCGGGGGGTAGGGGGGTAGGGGTATCCGTCGAAGAATAGGATAAGACCACCATACGCAGTGAGCAATGCATTTGACGGACGTCTCCGAATATACACGTATTATGGGAAAGATGCCCTTCGATCGATGACGACGACGACGACAAAGTCGACGAACAACCGCTGGCAAAGAAGGGCAACAACAGGCGTTAAGATGACGACAACGACTACCTTGACGTGGGCCCTACTGTAGGCTCGATCCAAGGCTGGGACGCGTTCAGCCTATCCCCATCCTCCTGAGAGTAGGCGCCTCCGTCGTCGGCAGAGAGAGGAGAGAGAGAGAGCGTTGGGTAGCGGATCGCGCGACCGCGCCAAAAATCGTGTCTTACGAGATATATCTGTATTTTGACCTCTCCTCCCCGAACTCAGCGACGCATCGCTCCCACTCACCCGCTCTCGCTAGTTCTGTAACTTGCTGTCGATTTCTGCTTCCTCTGAGGATTTCGGATCGGGGAGCTAACTGTTGGCGTCGCCGAGGCGACCTTTAAGATCGACGTAGTTAGATCGAGCAAGGTAGGCGGCGTTCGTTGGCTGCTTAGCTCAGTGTGGCGATAACACAGGACGCGTTTGGTGGTTGACGCGTTTCGACACCCATTGGCATACTGCCTGTTGTTGTAGCTACTCCTGTGCTGTTGATTGGTGCTGTTCAAATTGCCAGGGGCAATTTATCGGCCGGAAGGCAAAGCTCGCAGAGTGGCTGGACAACGGTGAATTTTTGTGGCGGCCTACGGTGATGGTTACTTTGTTGAGAAACATTTACATTTGTGCTCCGAACGCTGCATCGAAAGGAAGACTGTGTCTAAGAAAAGTGTCCTGTTACCTGTCTATGTGCACATATTATATGTATATATCTATCAATGTTCACAATTGAGCCATGAGGCCCGGCTCGAGCGGAACTCACAACAACGCGCACATGTAGCCAACTACCCATCGAACAAAACCCGTATTCTCCAGACAAGGAAAAGGTGCCCCACCAGGAAACGGCTGTTGCGTGATTGTGTGCCAAACGTGCGAAGAACCCAGCAAAAACCAGAAGAAAAAAAACACGACTACCCGGGCAAACAAATCCAGCCGTCAGTTAAAGGACAGTACGCTGGCGTTCATCCGTTGCTCCGGTATCGTTCGTTGTTCGAATCCACGGGACTCGACAGCGCCAGCAACAGCCGCATCCGTAGCGATGCCGAGTGCAGATAGTAATCACCTGTCGTGGATACCTCGTCCGCTTCGTAATGTGGTTCTGAAAGTTGCGCGTATCGGCCCTGGACATGTATGTGTGTCAACACCATGGTTGATTGATCAACTTTTTGTGCATTTTAATCTGTTAGCCTAATGGGCAGTCACTTGACTAATCTAATGAAACCAGAAGTTTGTACTGTGTGCGTGTGTGTATCTGTGTGTTTTCTTCGTTCGAAACAACGGTGCAAAAATATTCAGAGCGCCAACAACAATCTTCAGACTCTAATAGCCAATATTTATGTTGCACCCCTGTACGTGAACACGTCCACTTATGTGCCCAATTAATTTTTATGGTCAAAAGAAAAAAAAACGTGTCACACGTATTAAAACTAGTATTGCGTATTGTTATTAGTATCACTGAACTCGAAAAGTCAATATTTTTGGAGTGTATTCTTAGTTAAAAAATTGTACTTACTGGATTACGAGAACTGGGAGCTTCTCCGTTCAAATGCTTTTTCCTTTCCAACTGTATAGTGACTGGCCCTCTAATTTGGTCATTGATAACCAAACCAGCCAAGGTAACCACTGTGCTCCTGGCTGTTGAACCCATCTCCGACAAATTTCATGTCGCAGCCTCACCAACAATGATGGTGGACGTTGTTCTATTCTATATTAGATTGTTAGTCGAATTCGATGCTCGATACTTCCAACGTACATGCTCGTGCTATGACAGGCACACATTCGTCGACGTTTAGGCCACCCAGAGATCTTCTCCCTTCGAACGCAAACTCGAACGGTAGTGAAATATAGTTTGAACACTAAGCGTTGCTTAGCAAAGCGTGGATAACACAAAGGCAGAGAGAGAGAGCTGTATTGCGGAAGCTGCTTCGGCGACTGCCGCTGCTCGCAGTCCCATGCCGGCATATGCTTATGCCAGGTGGCTCTCGAACGGTGTCGTGAGTAGGGATCCCCGCTGTTGTCTCCCTTCGATCGTATACCCACGTATAATTGCCTGGCTGTTTAAACAAAGTGACAGAACAACTGTCTACTCGATACGGTATCGTACGTCTACAGATGTTCCTTGCCTGTTGTTGCTTGCATGAGTCCGCACAAAGTAGACGCTGGTAAATGTTCAAGTGTGGGTTCGACAAGCCATACATCGTCACAAGATCGTCCAGATAGTTGTACGGTCACGCTGGTACCCTGTCATACAGGATACACTTTCGTTATTTCAAATCCACCACCCTGTTTTCGTGTTCGGCTTGAAATCTGTGTGCGCTGTGCGCGTCGCCACTGCTCAACTCCCGTAAATGTCGTCGTATAGCTCAATTGTATTGGGGCGTAACTTGCCAGTTGTTGAAGTATCATTAACTTCTACGGCTAACTACAGCTAACGTGTGCTCACATCTCAGTCGCTTTGCAAACGACGGCTGTAGCATCTATATCTTGGTATAACATTATCTATTGTACTGTATCCTGTGAATGTTCGCCCATGGCTGATCTTACGCTGGCCTGGATTACTCGTTATGTTTACGTGTTCGTTCGCCTTTTGTAGAACTGGCCCACAGAATATTTTGGCTTCGCCGTTGCCGACAACAGCCAGAAATGATCGGGCCCAAAATCTGTGTGTCAAAGCTACAGAGGGGAGAATCCATCGACCCAAGATGAATTAGTAATAACTGTCTCAGCGCTCAAGACTTTGTGTTTGTGACAAAACAAGTTGGAAGTGCTTAATGACACGCTCGTAAGGCCCTCCACTCCGCCGGTGTCCCTTGCACAAGGGAGCCACAGGGCATCGACACCTCTGACGGGCGCCGCCCTGACGGCCTCACCATTATCCCCTTCCATCGAGGCCAGCACCTTGTTTGGGACGGCACGGTGGTTGACACTCTAGCACCTTCTTATGTCAACCACTGTGCAACCATCCCCAGTTCCGCGGTAGCGCGTGCGGAGCGGGCCAAGCTAAGGAAGTACGCCGCACTCCAAGCAACCCACCTTTTTCCCCCTTGCTTTTGAGACCTTGCGCGGGCACGGCCCTCTCACTGCGAACTTCCTCGAAGGGGTCTACTATAGGTTGATCCGCGCTACCGGGGACAAGCGCGCAGGTTCTTTCCTTCTGCAGCGCCTGTCCCTCGCTGTGCAGAGGGGCAATGCCATCGCCTTCCTCGGGACATTGTCGACCTCACCCCCCCCATAACCCCTAGAAATAATTCCTAACTACTGTATGTTTGAATAAATTTCTTATCTAGCTGGAAGTTGCTGTCTGCGGCAAATTAAAATCAATTCAATTAAAGAAATAAATGTTATTTAGTTATGCCCCGAATGTATAATAATTTATATTGTGGCCACCACTCGCATCGTGCTGTTTTTAACTCTACATATGTTATATATATATATATATATATAACGTATGAAGTCGAATTAATTAGTCAGCACGTGGCGGAAGGAATTACACAGAGCTGGTGCATCCCTTTGGGAACTGTTGGATGTCACCCGAATTAACCGATTTCGAACCCTTTAGCAAACCCGAGTGGCTATTTCGTTTCATATAAGTGTGCTTGCTTTAATATCGGAATTGATTAAGGTTCACGCGATCGCATGACAATGGACCGTACTAATATAGTCAGCGGTTGATCCGACCTCCGCACGATTGACTTCTCCCGAAAGTGACATTTCGCCAGCATTGAAAGCTCTATCCAACGCATTGTCATTTTTACGAGATGACAATGAATACTGCGCAAACTATCTAAGCGCTAGAATGCTTTTAAACATTCACAGGCACGAAAGGTTGCCACCCAACTATGTACTATGTAACTAAATGAACAGCTAAAAGATCAATGTTATCAGTATGACTCAAAACCTGTCAACATCTCGGCAGGCGAAACATTCGCAGTGGCGTTAGCGTGCTGAGGCACACATTCGAGGGATATTAAATAAATATTTCGTCAGCACTTATATTAATATATATATATATATATATTATTGCTAGTGCGTCAAGCCAAGTCGGCTCGCATTGCCTCCGGAAGGCGGGCGATCGGACCCCGCCCTCGGTTCAATTATGCACAAACGCATCGTAGCCGAGAAAAACAACACCGTTCTTACGGTCATTGGCGAGTCAGGACATAACAAGTGTCCCGCGTCTCGTTACTGCTAAATAAATTAGTCGAGTAGACAAGCTAGTGACTAGTGACCATGTTCAAGATAAACAGGCCATCTGAATTCGACCTCGGCCACAGCCGAGTCTATCCTACTGCGACACCGTTCTCGGACGACCCCGTTCGCTCGTCGCGACGAGGCGAAGAAGTTGCACATTGCAAATGATCACACGCTGCAGGCCCGTCCATGGATTCAGGTGCGGTTGTCCTGTGAAAGGTTGACATCATGACGATACATAGTGCAGCGGCGTCCAACAGTGGCCTGTAGACAATATGAACAGTGTCTCGTGAGGGTAGAGGCTAGAAATGTGACTGTTTTATGCTGTTGCATTTGCTGCCGACGTATTTCCACTGCTAGTTCGCCTTGGCCGGCCATTAACGGGCGAGTCAGCCTGATTAATAACAAATCATCACCAGCCTCCCCCGTTTTTGTTTTTTGTAGCAACTGCAATTTAGTGAATGAAGTGTTTGTATGCTAGCACTTACGTGCCGTGTAAACATCACTGATATCTCTGGTCAACTGTATAATGGAGATAACACCGCAGCAGATAAATGCATTGTCTCTGTCCGAACTGCTGAATAGTTTTTTTTTTCTATGCGCGCCCTTGTGTTTAATGAGACGGCCTTCAGCGACTCACAAACGAAAGTCAATTTCGTCACGTCAACATGGCGGACCTAGGCCGAGAAGCTAAGGACGAGGCCTACCGCTGAAAATTTACCGAGTTATTCAACCGCATCCGGCTGCTACGCTGCAATCGGCCACTGGCCCGTCAGGTTTCTATTGAATAAGTATTCAGTGAACGGATAACAATATGCCATAGGCAAAAAACAATAGAGAAACTCACAGCTGAGACTAGGGACCCCACTGTTAGTGCAGAGCCTTTTGATTAGCTACTTATTTTATATAAGGGTATATAAAACCAGAACAAAGATTGTTATCCCAGTGTTCACAAATTAGACAGCCTGAACTTGTCACAGCTTTAGCGGCATACAATTATCGTTCTCGGGACGAGAGTCTCTCGAGTGCGCATTGTCTGATATTGGCAAAATGAATTACACTACATTTGATTATTTTTCCACAGATGTTATAAATCAGAAAAACGCCCCGCGTTACCCTTCCTAATTGCCCTTGTGGCGTTTACTAGGCTTGGCCTGCAAGTCTCCTGCTGAGCTACTCGTTCCATCTGTCAATCTATCTGTCAATTGATTTGGTGACGCTGAAAGCATCTGTGTTCGCATCCCTCAGCCGAGTGGGGCTCAGCGTCGAAATGACTTACCGTGCTATTTCCACTGCTTTCGTATCGACGACTATCACTATAGTATCGCTATGGGGGGGGCGAAGCGCACTTAAAATCGATGACCTGCCTCTAGGTCGACGGCGATATACTTCGATTAATTAGGCTGCGGAGGGAAAGTTTAGTTGGGCTGGTTGATCGAGCGGTTTAGACCGCCACCGCCCCGGCCATTTTCAGAGTTTGTCAACCTCCACCCGCGGTCGGGCCGCGCTCTCATCATTTGTCGACAGTTTTCGCTGCGCGTTCACTAAATGAGAACAACGGCCTTCGCTAGATCCCAGGCATACCGCCGATCACGGTAGAGCTCCCAAGGGTCCACTGATCACCTTTCAAGCGGTGGCGGCGGCGGCGGCGACGGAGGCAGCGGCGCCCCATGGAGTGTACTCGGGAAAAGCGGCGAAACTTTCTACCGCAGAGCCGCAAAACTTCTTCCCTCTTCGTAGGGCTTCGGTGCAGGGGCATCGACATCATTTGTGCAATATATTGTACACACACACACACACTTTGTGTTGTTTTTTGACGCTGTCAATACATTGACAACCGTATTGGTGCGAAGCATCGTTAGTTGATCTCGCAGTCAATCTGTCAGCTAGACAACCAGCCGGTGTCTCTCTGACGGTGGATAACGTTCGCCGTGTATTGGTCTGTATTTTATTCAGTGTTATTAATACCCCTTTGTGGCTAACCACCGGTGGGGAAACCGGTGTTCGTCTGAAAATCAGCGATGCAACATATCGCGAAAATGAGCCCATTGGATTTATTCCACTTGGACTCGAACTTTGTGTCCCCTCTTCCGGGAGAGGTTTATCCTTTGACTTACTGCATGATTTTCCGTCTGTGACATTAATTAAGTAGGTTTCTATGTGGCATCTCTGAGCTGTTCCATCCATGTTCAACCCTCATGTGATATCTCAACTAATAAGCGGGGTCTGGCAAAAGATATTTGTCCACATGGCGAACGAAGAATCACACCTATAATAATAATATTATTATTATTATTATTATTATTAAACTATGATGTCATAGGGTGCGGCGCTGAGCGAACGACCGTCACGAGAGCGATGCTGAGCAGAAAGCCTCTCAGAAAAACAACACCATATGGTGTAGTATTTGTTGTGCGTTTATCGAAAGCGTCGTGAGCCGTCAGCGGTGACGTAAGCAATAGCCCAGCTATACGGACGACACTCCCGTAGCGGAGTTTCTCAACCAAGCCACGATTTTTGCTCTCGCACACGTGCGGCGCTCGAACAGCGGCCGTTTGGCTTCGTTGGCCGTTCGTTCGCGTAATCACCCACGTAGCCGCCGCATCGTCGTGAAAGGTCCCGGTGTTTTTCTGTATTACGTAAGCTATTGTCATCAAAGCGTAATATCGAAGAAGAAACCTCTTTTCGAAAATTCGACCACGGCTGCCGAGTGCCAAAAATTTACGCCCCTCAACTATACTCACGATCGTGTATCATGTGCGCTGCCCGTCTTGTCGTAGCCTAGCTGCAGCTAGAAACCAAAACTCACGAGTCGCAGAGAGTTCGGGACCTTTGGCCTCGGAAGACTGTCACCATCATTTCATGACGATCTATAGTGCTATTAATATTAGCAATTTGAAAATTTGCTTGTATGACATTATACGGAATTGACATTAAACAGTGGATAGTCGACAATTCGTAATAGTACAATAATGTGAAACTCATAAAATTGGCTGCAAACTCGAAAATGTGCTGGCCGTTCAACGTTTCTGATAGGATAGTCGAAACTTCTTCAAGCTGTTTCCCTCTATCTGACAGGTCTCGGCACTTGACCTTTAGGTGACGCTCTGAGATCCTGTAGGGGCCACCTTTGCTTATTATTCTCTACCTTACTCGTACCTGGCAAGAATCCTCAGATAAAGAAAGATGATAAAGAGCTCCAAAGATTGTCCGCGTCTGACAGGATTTGAACCCAACCCACTCGTCCCTCCGATTCTGATAAGGTGGTCGAAGGCTGATTAGGTGTTCTGTTTCGAGGGGACAAGCAAAGGTGGCGGGTCCCGACAGGTCCTCAAAGTAATACCTAAAAGGTTAAGAGCTGAGGCCTGTCAGATAGGCGATCAGCTGAGGGTCAGCTCGCGAAAACAGCCAGTTGCTCTGTTTCGGCAGCGCCGCGGTATCTAGAGGTACAGCCTGGATAAATTGACCGGCAGTGGGATATGTCGCATATTCAAATCCCGTCGTGTTTGGCCCCAAGGTGATGTGGGTTTTTCCTGCTGACATTTCGCATAGTACCTGCCATACGAATGGGTATCGAGAAATGTCCGATGGAGGAAGGCCTAGGAGAGGCCAATCGCAAAAAACGTTTCATCCTATTTGGCAGGCATGATACGCGAAATTAGCTCGAGAGTGCAAGGTCGGCTTATTCGACCAAAATCGTCTGCTGATTAAAAACTACGAATATTGATTTCGAACCCGCATTTGGTCTCTATTGTGCGCCTCTACACGTGCGATGTAATCGACTCGACAATAATCCTTAGCGAAGTTGTCACGTGGATTTTGTCCTACAGTCAATCATTAGCAAGAGGCTAACTTGTGTTGTGCTATTATGAGGCAGGATAGTAGTCATCTTAATACAGTGTTGGAAAATAGAAGAAACCACGTAAAGATCTAATGATAGAAGTAGGATTTCGAGGTCTGATACAGCGCCAGGAAAAATGCCCGTGACGAAATTTCTCGCAGGAAAAATGCCGTTAGCAATATCAAGCTTCGTGCCGACACGGACTCGAGTGAGGCTGCAGGGAACGAGATCGCAGGCCACTAATCGAGTATGAGCATTTTTGAGCCACATTCAATTCACGTGCCGAGCTTAAATGTCTCAATTTGTAGGTTTTGAGATATCACACATTAAGGTGGTCTTCATAGTTCGATGTGGAGACTGTGAAGAAAGAGTGCAATGATGCTTGGCAAGTGGTGATATTCCCAAAAGCCGTATCATGATAGCGTCACTCGCTTATACATATCAATACGTAGTGAGTGTAGCTTTCAATTAGATCGTACTTAAAGGATCAAGTGATTACATTACACAAGCTGAACTTGAATGTTGTATATATATATATATATATACTGATTCTCTGTATGCTGGAGGTGCCGCAAAGTGACACGCCTGGCCAGCTGCTAGTATGTGGTATAACAACGCATACGTTTAGGCGCATCCAATCAATGGGTAACATTGATTGGATGTGAGCGCGGTGGCGACAGAAAGAAAACTCGATAATAGCCTGATCAAATGGCAGGTCAGCTTAGTCGAGTGAGTTTGTGGTTTTGGATTACCAGTTAAATTTGAGCTTCATTGAAATGACTTCATGGGATTACAGGTTCACCTTGTTGCCCTGTGACGAACCATATTATTATTATTATTATTATTTTCTCTGTGATTGGATGTTCTGTCTTCTTTCGACGACAGAAATGCATCTGGGCAATTCGCCCATTTTGATACCCGTTCCTAAGTTATTCTTAATAGGATTTAATTTGGGGGAGACGTTGTTGCCTCCCCGAAACGGCACTTTTCAATTTTCCGAAGTATATATATATATATTCCTCTGCTGTAATATGATCACTAATACGACAGGTAGATATATGCAATGTAGCGAGCTCCGGCGACGACTATGCTAATGTTCAGTGGTTGCCCTGTTCCTCGGCGATGATTGTTATGTTAGAATGAAGTCAACTCCGACCGGCTGGAATCAGTGTTTGTTGTACATCGGCATTCTGTTCGCGCCCCAACGTACTTCCCTGCTGGAGATCCGTACCTTAACAGTAGAAACTATGCGCGCGGAGCCGGGTACCTCACCACGAAGGGCATCGCCGCCTGCGGGCCAATTGGTACGTATTCTCTCTCTATCTCTCTCTCTCTCTTCTTTCGTTTTAATTCTTTTTAACCATTCGTTTCAGTGACAAAAGGCCAATGCATGGACTACAGATAGCTTAACAATAGATGGTGAAATATTGCATTTCAAACAAGCTTGTTGCCCTGTATATCATGCAACTGTTCTATACGGGACACATTGCTGTGCTGCGCCGACTGATCCCCAATTTAAGATCGTCAATGTTCTACCGTCATCCCGATGGTTGTGCCTCTATTCAGTATAATATACGAAAACAAAAAATGCCTCTGCACTGGCTGCAAGAAGAGACCAATCGAGGTTGCAGCTTATTTCTTTCATGTACGCCCGTTAACTCTTGTTTTTCTCCTCGTTAGCGAACGTTTGGTCTTCGTGGTACCCTGAGCATATACATGGACTGGACCACACGGCTGTGTTTGTTCGCTCATCAGAGTCACCTCGATGTCACGAAACAGCTCAGGCTCTAATGTCTTCGCTGTTCAATACTTCGGAGACGATTTGCCCGGTTCCTGTGTACGGGCCACCACCAGGGTTTGACCACTACGTCTCGCTGGAAGGATACAACAAGGACATCAACGCCGAGCTGAAGAATCACTACCAGGTAATATCATAGATCACAGCCAAATCTGTTCTCCGTTCATGGACGGCGTAATTGAATTCAGAAACTTTGCTGATAGTAACTGGCCAGTAATGCTATAGCTCGCAATATAGTGCAAGTGCATTCATGTATATTATATAATATTTCTACTTATATATAAATATAATATATATATATATATATATATATATATGTATATATATATGTATATATATATATGTATATATATATGTATATATATATATATATATATATATATATATATATAATCACTAAGCACTACAACGAAATTGTTTTTAAAGTGTTCATATTCGATTAGAGCTCAACGATCGTCTTGACATCCGTTTCTGACTTAATAAGGGTGGAAACATATCACAACACTATATATATATATATATATATGTTTCCACCCTTATTAAGTCAGAAACTGATGTCAAGACGATCGTTGTGCTCTAATCGAATATGAACACTTAAAAAACAATTTCCTTGTGGTGCTTAGTGATTAAATGCTATCATATACAATGAGTTGTTGTCGAGTTGGCACTCATTCGTTGCTAAGGGCTGTACCCACCACCACTGTCCTGACTACTTCCTATAATATTACTTTGGGACAGGGAACCTTCATAACGATTCTATCGAGATGCCACCTGGATAATATTTAGCTCTAGCAGCACCCGAATGCTTCGCTAGGAGGCAAACAGCAAACGAATATTGGGTATCCGCGCGATGATGTTACGCATCGCACGGCCGTAGATGTCAATGATACATGCATTCATCATGCCTTCCAGATAGATTTTTGTTCAGCGAAACTTGCCCATACACCTCGTTATCGTTTGAGTTAAATAACAGCGAAGTCGACACCCCCGCCCCCCCCCCATCCCGATTTCTCACAACGGCTATAGGCGTTATCACTACTTCGTTATGCTCGAATGGCATCGAAATCCAAAAAGGTCACACAAACGAAATGAGGCGATATGTTGCTGTTCCCTTTAATGTATTAACCCCACAAGAACTTGTCGGTATGGCTTGGTTATATTATCGACCAAGTTTCGCCATTTTGGGCCATTCATTTACGTTGGATGGACCTTAGGGTCACTCACCTCATGGCACGAACGTGTGCTATTATCATAAAACTGATTCATTGCGCTCAGGCCCACTCGCTCAGGCGAATAACCCATGAATGAAACAGCAAGGAGTATATTATACGACTAAGTGGCGTAAGAGTTCTGTGGGCGACACCGAGCGCCGGGTGTAGGAGAGGAACGACTAGTTCATTAATATGCGTCTTAATTATTCTCTCCTCCCGCCCGCCTCGCAGCTTCGCGAACCGTTAAAGCCCAGCTTTTTCAACTAAGTTCCTAAAAGCGCAGAAACACTTCTGATCATCTTTTTTTTTCATCAGCACAAACTGTTCTGCCAATGCGGAAAAGACTAAACACTATGATTTTAATATTCAGTATTTTGGTTTATCTATTTTTTCCATGGTACGTTTTCATTTACTTGTACTGGGGGGAGGGACGTATCTCATTGTAATAGCTTATGGATAAAACCAGTAATATTAATAACCAAGAAATAGTCTTATATATATATATATATACACCAGACCTTTTTACAAGCTTACTGGTTCACAACGAAGTGTGTTATGAAAAGGTGTGCTATGTCCGTTTTAATGAAACTTTGTATGCAGGTTCTGAAAGCGAAGAAAGGCCTAAAGTTGGAAATATACTACACTTAATGGCAAATGCGACTCGGTCAACTCGCACTATTTTCATTACGGTTACATTGTAACGGCAAATGCATTTTTTCTTTGTCGCGGGATGGCTAGATCCGTCAGTTCATTGCCATTATTATCCACCCTTGTTTTGTGGCACCCTTGCTTTGTTCCTCACCGACACAACCGTTTAGTAGCAGGCTACTTATTAAATTCCTCTTTACGCGAGTATTGAATAAATGGATAATCTTATGTATTTATTTCTCATAGGATCCTGTATCACAGCCAAATACGCTGGATGCTTCGACATTCGGCGATATACTAGAGGCTGTAAAAGACGTTATGACCGTTCCGGCACCGGTTGAGTATGAGGCTTTTACTTTCCTCGATGGTGAGTGCTGATTTGTGTCCGAAACGGACCAGTTTTTTTTTGTTACTCTGGTCTTCATCTCCAACCACTTAAACGAATGACTCAAAATTGTCTAACCTCTCTTCAACTATATGACAGAGTCATGAAAATCCAAATCGCTGCATCTTGATCGGCTCGAATTTGTTCGGAGTAAGTCGTAATTGCATGTAATTGTGAGTGGAGTCAGTGCTGTACTTCATCCTGTTATAGTCCATCGCAGTCTTGTTCATTCGTTATGCTGTGCGGGCCTCATGTCGGTACGGGACGACCAACAAATCTGAAAAGCATTGATCGCATAGACCATTGCTGAGCCGACAACGAAATTAGACATAGAAGGTCTGTTGCCTGTTCTGTTTCCCCTGATCAGGTATGGTGTCGAACCTGTACGAAGGGCATCCGCTCCCAGACTTCTGGACGCGGAATAAGTGCATCCTAACAGAGGTCTACGAGAAATGCTATGCCCTTGTCATTGAGCAGTACAGGCCGTACTATGGAGGACATCTGCTGAGAGGAATGGCGTACCGTATGAAACAGGTCTTCAACAGTGAGTACTACGGCAGCACACAAATTAGCTAACGAAAACTTGTTATAATATATATATATATATATATATATATATACAGAAAACATGCGTATTCCACGTGTTTCTCTTATTAGATTGCACGTGTTCATTAAGATTTTACTCCGGTGTGCCTTTTCAGAGGAGCTCTCAAGTGGAGCACGATGGTGTGCCTACTCGTTTCACGACTTCTCGCTGACAGCAATTTATCACGCGCTTGAAGCAGAGGTCGATCTTCCTAAGCCCCACTTCCTCGCTGCGATCTTTTTTGAGCTTCGAACAGCTAATGACGGTCAGTGAAGTAGATACGGAACGTATTAAAGACATGAGGCTTATAGCATGGGATGACTACTTTAGCCTTGTATTTTTCTGTAAGTCACACAACTGTCCAACATTGTGGGCAGACCGGTACAACGAACTCTAACAAATCATAATAACGTAAACACATATACACACACAGTCATACCCCCATAGTACAGTCACACACAATACGAGTGCACTGCCTACCCTGCGATTTTGCCTCTCAACGGTCGAATTTGCAACGAACTGGTACTCGACGTAGGTTAATTAGTTTATTTATTTCCCAGAAAAAACCAATGCCAACCAATAGTCAGCGCTCGTCGCATAGTGAAATCGATTGTACACAATAGGCAAGTTTATAAGGTAACAACCGTCTCACAGCTCAACTTCGCCCGTCTGTTTGTGTTTCGTCTGTCTTCGACCTGCTACCACAGGAAGCCAGTGGATCGAGCTCTACCACAGCGATGGACTGTGCTTAGACGGCAGCTACAGCCCCAGGGAGCCACTGCGTATGCGCTGGAACGGCGGATCTCATCGTGTTGCGTTTACGAAAATGTTCGACAAAATGTATAACAACGTGTACATCGACGATCTGTTCGGGACGAAGGGCAAGAAACGCAACCACGAGGATAACAGGATATTTTAATCATAGAGAGACAACGATTACATCACTCCACTGATCTGTCCCCGCCGGCGGATCTCACCTACGACTGCCGACGTGACACACGCGTCCAACAAGCGAGCAAACCACAAAAAACCGTCGTTGTTATGTAAAATGAATATTACCATTATTATGATGATGATTATTATTACACGTCGTGTTGTTGTCTAGCATAGTAACTAACCATTCTGTAACACGAAGGATATGCTTTCAAATTGATAGATACGTTGTGTGACGTTACGAAAGCCTTACGATGTCGCTCGCTCATATATATATATAGTATATATATATATATATATATATAGAGAGAGAGAAAAAGAGAGATCTATTTACCCATCAGTATAAAACAATCATTCTATTTATTATCTATGTGGTGATAATGATTGCGCATCTAATCATACGATTACAGTTGCAATATCATTATCAGTTTCTATAATCACACTATGTGAGCCCATTATATGACTCAATTAATTACTATCTTACTCCACTTCTAGTTTAGATGTAGCGTCTTTCAAGGATGCTCCATATAGTTATTAAAATTCAATATATATATATATGTAGAGAGAGAGAGAGGAAGGGGGAGAGAGGGACAAAGGTGTATTCTTTGAAGTTGTTGGAGTCGACAGCCGACATCTCGATCGTCGTTGTATCGAGTTAGAAGACAAAAAAAGCAGCACCCACACAACAATCGAACCGGCCTAGATTGTTCACTGTGAACTGAGTTAGTGTCATGGTCGCGTATACCTTATATAGTGTCTTAGTTAGTAAGTTGGTTAGTCAGTTAGCTAGCTAGCGGGCTGATTGGCGGTCGCTTAAGGTTCGATTCGATCCGCTCCGCCACCTGCACCTGCCAGTTTCGGATGTGAAACACCCCTGAGAGAACCAGAGAACACAAGAACTATATATTTACAACTGTTGGTTCTATTGATAATCGAATGATAGCGAATGGACACGTTTATACGAGCGCGCACAACTGTGAAGAAAAAAACGAAATATCGAATCAACATAGTGAATGAAGAATTAATCAGGATCAGTGAACAGGAGAATTATTCCTAATAGAAATTCGTCAAATAATTAAAAATAAGACTAGAGGGTGTATGTGTTTGAAATTGGAGTATAAAAAGGCGTATATATATATATAAAACGATTGTCGATTTGATAGTGGATGTTATCGGCGTTTTCATTTTTGTCACAGGTGTTTTTCAAACGCACATAAAGTAAAATACGATATGCTCTATGTCACGCCTCTACAGTTTATAAATTTTGAAAAAGGACACATTTGCGGATTTCCATATATCGAAAATGAATGTTATCTCTATTCATATGCACATATGGAGACTAAGTCCATCGGCATCGTCACTTGGGAACGGGTACATGTTTATATTAATCGAATTGAAAGTAGCGGATATCAACAGTGTTTTTTTTTAATTTTACATTTGTTGATTGAAACAGATTCAGATGAAGTACGACGTGTACCTTCACATTTCTCGATCTGTTGTGTGGCCATAAGTCATCATGTTTTGAGCAATTTCAGCAACTTACAGACAGTCATTTCACATGAAAGCTGTGAAATGGTGATCCATATGTATTAAGATGTGTATTTTTAATGTGCTTTTTTTTTGGATCTATTCGACGGCGGATGTTAGTAAGAAATTGTCTGATTTCGTAATGACAATCATACAGTTCATAGCATGAGATTGTTGACAACCGTTTCAATCCATACTGAATACCAACCAGCTAGAAAGAAGGCCAAGATTTTAAGTACAAAGGTGACATCCACAGTTGAGGAACTATTTAGACTATTCTAGACTAACTAAAAGTAAATCGCTAAAATTTCGTAGAGCCTCCGTGCAGCTCAATTACTTCTATAGTGCAACTCGTCGTTAGACACATTCACCTTGAGTTGTAATAATGAAGGGCTGTCGATAATTTTATGCTACGGACTGTATATATGTCGTTGTATGACGTAAGTTTTTATAACAATACTTTGCACTTTTAGTAAATTGTGTTGAATTCAAGTCGCAAAAACGTGACGTTACTATGCATTACAGTGATGAAGAGCGACTGGGAGGGACCAGAGGGAATATACTCACTCAAATGGTGGCTCGAGCAAAGTGAATGAACTTCCCATTAGGGGCTAACAATTATCAAGGCCAAAGTTATTTGCAGGATCGAGTACCAACGGACTCGGTTTTAAGTCCACAGAATACATGCGCACTAACGCCTCCTTGTTATACCCACATGCAGATTTATCAATATAGTTCACATATTCAAACTAGGACTTATACTATTTGTAAATTATCCTCAAGTGATACTCAAGGTGACACGTGATGCCACGGGTGAGCATCGACAACATTTAGTGTTCGGCTGAGACGAATCGTATCATTTAGATATATATACCACTAATGAGGTTTATTAAAATACTTCTACAGAGGTATGCTCTCATTTCATGTGATTGCGTGTCTTAAAATATATAGTAATTAGCGAAGCAGTCAAGCATAGGGTGTCAGGCCGAGGGCGTCGTATTTTCGAGGGAGCCGATGGCATTGCCTCTCTGCACGGCGACGGAAAGACGCTGCAGAAGGAAGGACCCTGCGCGCTTGTCCCCGCTAGCGCGGATCATGCTATACATATATATTTAGGATGAACCCTATGGGAATTGTACAAATTTAATGAAATAATTCTCAGAGGATAGAAGTCGCAGCGACTTTTTTATCATTAAGAACTTTTAACAGTACCATTGCAATATTAGTAATAAATAAAGAAAGTTCTTTTTCTGGTTGTGTTTTATTAAAGCGTGATCATATATATGTAACATTCCTCATTGATGTTTAGGTAATTGCACTCTCCATCCATAACGTCGTTATCTAGCTAAAAGGTGGTTCGGATTTTGCTACGAAGATAAATAACTCTTTTGTGTTCAAATAAATATCTCATCTGGCTGATATCGTGGACCAAAAGGACAATTGGTCCAAGCCACATCAGAAGCCTCCCTAAATCTATATATACATGTTTACACCATAGCATCGTCGAGAATATATCTCTTGCTGGCTTGATTAGACAGTTTCTTCATGTAGGAGTTGTTCACGAGTTTTTCATGTAGTTTGCCAAATGGTACACGATGTGATCCACCGTTCCAGGCCATGCGCATTGGCTCTCGTTGACTGTAGCTAAAGTCTGACTTAAGCCCGGAGCTGTACCAAACATCAACCCAGGGGCTTCCTAAAAAAGGCAACACAAAACGGATCATCTTAATATAGAAGTAATGAACATGTACCATAGATGATAACTGCTAAACTTTGTGGTAAGGTTGACTGCTATAGCATTAGGTAAGCATTCGACACAATATACAAGGATACTAAGGAAAAAAAACGATACATTGGATATGGTAGAAATTTAGTAACCAACTTGAAAAAAAACTCACCGTCATTCGCTCGCCGGAGCTCGAAGAAGATCGCTCCAAGGAAATCAGGTTTGCGTTGGGTCACCTCTCCCTCGAGGGCCTGCATTACTGACGACACTGTGTAGTCATGGTATGAATAATCGCACCATCGAGCACCAGTCTTTAGCTCATCTGAAATTGATGTACGGATTGTTATGCATATCATTGTATTATGCTATAACACACACCTAACTGAGTAAATTACAGTAGTCAAATATAAGAAACCCAATATAAAATTGCAATCAAATATAAGAAACCCATTCGATTATCATTAGTATCATACTCACTGTTGAAGACCTTCTGCATTCGTTCTCCCATTCCTTTGAGTACGTGACC
Organism: Stratiolaelaps scimitus; assembly: GCA_019614645.1. NCBI lineage: Eukaryota > Metazoa > Arthropoda > Arachnida > Mesostigmata > Laelapidae > Stratiolaelaps > Stratiolaelaps scimitus. The sequence goes on along the minus strand of JABWDB010000035.1, from coordinate 323,516 downwards.
GCCAAAGAATGGACTATAATTCTCGATGACATGCCAGTAACACTTGTGGAAAATGGACCTCATAGCGACTTCATGCTCTCTCCAGAAGTTGGGCACGGGGAAGCCTTCGTAGATGTTCGATATGATGCCTGTAAGGTGGCAAGTAATTTGGTCAAAATGAGAAGACATGAAAATCATTCGGGATCAGTGACATTAATGTTTTAGCAGATCAACGATTTAAACCAGTTGTTGGTATATATCGGTTGACGAGAACACTGTCAGGGGTTGCTCTCATTATCTTAACAATAATTGATGTAGAAGTACAATACATACCATCAAGATAAGTGAACGCATCGAATTCACCGGCTGTCGGGTGACCAAAGGCCCTCTTTGCATACTCGAGCAGATCTCCAAATGTCGTAGAGGGAATTGAGTTTGGATGTATAATGGTATCCTGAAAAGGGGATACAATGCATAATGAATAAATGCTAATCCACGAGCTCACAATATGTAGTTGGTGATTTCCATTCATCACTATGAATTCTCTATGAGATACACCGATGCACGTGTGAATATCGACATTCAAAGTGGCCGCAATAAGTGCCGGGTATGTGGTAGATCTCGAAAAATAAGAAAAAACATAAAACTTATACATATATATATATAATATTATATATACCTGATAATGTTTTCTTATTTCGGCGTCAATGCTCTTGTCGTATCCTTCAAGTGAGACGTACTTGTCCGAGCCAGGAGGTGGACCATAGACCGGCACGGGACAATAGCCATTTCCCGTTGTACTGAACAGCGAAGACAGAAGCGACTGGGCAGTTTCATGGCAACGAGGTGACTCCGACGAGCGCACAAAAACAGATGAATGATCGCTCCCATTGATGTGGTTCGGATACCACGACGACCAGATTTGCGCTACATAATTAATAGCACATCACAATTACAGCAACTGTTAGAATTAAATTACATCCGAGTAACGGATCGATGTTGCAATTGAAGTATGTGTATAGCGCACAGCAGAGTGAGACAGGTACCCATTGATTTGACAGTTTGACAAACCACTCAACAGGCGACGCTGCCTGTTGAGAGATCATTTCATGAATCATTTCGAGAATAACGATTGAATCCGATTACAGCAGTTTCACTGGTAGCGAAAATCGACATTGTGTGTAACGCACCAACTTTGAAGCAGGCGTCAATGCCTTTCCTGGTGAGGTAACCTTCACCGCGTGGATAGAAGTTGGAGTGAAGTTCTGGATGTGACGGTGGATAATAAACAGGCGCCCGCAGCGAGTGACGGTGAACCACGAACACCGATTCGAGACGATCTGCATTGTACTCTCCCTGAACGATTCGAAAGATAGAGAATATTCATAGGCAGTTGAGTTTCGTTATTCTGTCAACTTCAGGGTAACGCGTATAGCGTCAACCTGATCTGAGTTCGCATCTGATTGCGAACTCGGAGCGTCTAAAATGTTGAGTTATTTTCAAGAGATACCTCAAAATGGTGTCCTAATTAGACAACGTGACAACTGCATTATTCATATTAGTATTATAATTCTAATTATAGCTAATTTGGTTCTGTATTTACCATGGCTGTTTCGTAACGAAGGTGGCTTGTTCCTTTTTCTTCAAAATTGGTTCAAGGTTAACCTTGCTGTTGTTCTACTTCCAATTCAAGTCGAACTGTGCCTAGCGAAGTTTCGAGTTGCGCTTTTATGCGCGATGGCACTCTGTACGCTCCACCGCTAGGTGGAGCTACGTCGCCATCGCCGCAGCATCAATCGCTATGATCACTATCAAGGACCACGCCCGGTGGAAAAAGGCCAGCCAAAAGTCGGTGGCTCCGCCCAGCCACCGAACGGCCACCGACCCTTTTTCCACTCGTCGGCACACGATCGAACGGCTCTCCATCCAACGGTACGGAGAGCACCGCCCGCATCAGGGAGGTGCCTGACGCACGACGCGAGCGCCATCTGGCGCTATCGACGGAGAGTTTTCACAATCGCTGGGGAGATTTTTGTCGTTTGCCGAATTAACCGTTGTGCCGAATTCACCGAATCCGTGACCGCCGCAATGAGGCTGATGTGGTCGCAAGGGGTGGCGCCTTCGTCGTTAAACGAGCGAGATGACTAATGACCATTGATGACTATAAACAGCTGAACGGTGGCCATTGGAAGGAGCTTCCGATAGCTGATTTCACGAACATCGTTGTCGTTGTTCGTATCTGAAGGTGTGGCGTGGAATTGTTGCTGTATGAAGGGCTGCCTGTTTGGAGCAATTAGCAAATTACTTTGTAGTGATGCAATCATTTGGGAATAGAATGGGAACCGGTTCGCTCGATTCGTCATCTCCACACCCTTGAGGGGTGATAATCACGGCCTCTGGTCTGATAACCCGACTGAACTGTCGTATGTAGATTTGAAGACGCATAATCATAATGAGTATCCTATTGGAATATGATAGCCACTTGCGGGGCGGATACGAACAGACGTTCGTATTGCGTAACAATATCTAATATATTAGCAAATATCCGAAGCGATTTGAAAATACTCCTCTGTATATTCTGTTTCGATTTGAGAGTAGTCCGTTTTGATTGAAAATAGGTCTGGCTTATCTAACAAATGTCCGTTCCAAAATAAATATCTTAAAATGACCTGAGAACAATTGTATTCGCTACAAGTTGAGTTGATTTTCAGCTTTTGTTCTTTGACATTTAGACCTTAGTGTGCGCTATCCGTGACACCACTTAGTGTCGTTCGGACGTTAGTTCGTCCTTGTATGTGCCTATTAGTGAATAATAGTTGATCCCAACGCCGGAGTCGGCATTCACGGGAAAAAGCTTGTCAGCGTTGATGTATGCTGAAAAAATCTATCAACAGATTGTTGCATCAGTTCATACATTGACACCTCATGTCTATAACGTATGGTGGTCGCCTAACGAAGTTATAATCAACACAGGCCAACACAGCCAGTGATGTGGTATATTTTCCACAGTGGCCGCAGCTCACTAAACTAGCCTAAGCTGACACACGTTAGCCACGACATCAAAGCCAATCAATAAAATTACGAACGCTTCACCTAAAGCGGGACAGCTAACGCTACTGTAGTCACTATAGGTCTACGTCTGTTGGACGCCTCTGCCATATTCTACTCGATGTGCTCCAGGACGACGTGCTCCGGATCCCCAGGCTAGCTTCCGTGCCATCATTTGCAACTCGCCATTACTGTCAACTATTATATTATGACGGCAGGAAGCAGCATGGCCTGTGATCTCGAATGACCACTTAAGTGTGGCCAGACTGTACTCGGCACAACACCGATTTCCCTTATATAACACGAATCGGTTCAGAGGATCGCTGTCTACGGAACGGATAATACAGGACAGAGAGCAGTGTACTTAGTATACGCAGTACACAAACTTAGTTTTCTCTATCCTTGGATGGTCTGGTGGTGTGTGTCTTGAGCTGCGAGACAGGAGGGACGCACGCTTGGGATGAAATCCTGACAGACGCTTAGAATGATGTTTGGATTCCATTATAATCTTTCTTTACGAGAGGTTTAAAACTAAGTAAGGGTGGACCCAATGGGTTCTTGAGTTGAGAACACTCAAAGGTGGTATCGGTCGTATAGGGGAACAGCTTGAGAGCCAGAAAAACAGCAGCAGTTGTAGTATACTATTCTATCCGAACATGAGTGATGAAATAAACGAATTATCATAATATTCGAATGTCTTGTTCCACGAAGGGCTCGTCGGATGAAAATCGTCCACCAAGTTCGTAGTTGCCAGCGCTGTAATCATTTCGGAGCACACGCTATACGAGGATTCTCAAGTGACTTCCATATTCGGTGATTTCGAGCAGTTTCCCTCATCTTGTAATCACGACAATGATCTGTACACGGTGCACGGGTTCGATCCCCACCGTTGCACATTTGCATTTTCAAGGGGTCCGTCTTACGAAGCAATGCGAAAGCGGTACCGTGGACGTTAAAATGTTGGCTGAGAGTCAGCCCGAAAAAGTTTAAGTTTTTAATGATCTGTACAAATTGATTCATTGTTTAATTGTATGGAACATCATTTTACGATACCGTTAATGAGCAACAGTGCGTCAATTTATTTTGCACTAATTGAGTTAAATCAGTAGTTAGGTTTGTTTTCGTTTTCGTCAAGTTTCTTGGTTGCTCCTATCCCATACCCGATCTCCTCCTAATTATATTATATGATATAATGAGAGAGCAGTTGAGCTTAGTCAATTCGAATAACTGTCGGATTTTATAACAGAATGCTGATAAACGAGCTTGCTTACAAACACAAGTAAAAGGCTATCGCAAGATAACATGTTTTTATTAGTACAAAAACACTAACGAATTGGACAGCAATTTTCAGATTCGAGATTCGATGTTCGTATTCAATTACATGTTCTAGGTAGAGCACGAAGACTCTCAAGGTATATTTTGGCTCTTTTTCGAGATTTGGATATTTTATATTTCTCAAAATTTTATAAAGCTGGAAAGATTTTATTCCATAATTGATTTGACGGGAAATTTGAACTATTTTTTTTTATTGTGTTGTATAGCTACCTATCGTGCCCCGTCACGTTTTCTGTTCATATAAAGACTACGTGGAAACAACGCATGGCTTTCACAGGCAAAGTTCAGAGTTAATTCAGAATTTCAAGCTAAACCATGTCCAATCTAACCCTTGTTGAAAGGACGGCCAGATTAAATGATACAGATTACGCGCCTGTAGATAGATCAGCTCATAACAGATGTTTGCTGTTAACATCTACGTTAGCCGTTCACATCTTCAGAAGATCCCCGCACTTCCAATTACGTAAATCAGTCGACGCACGCTCCGGAATCCGATCTATATTATTATACTGTGAATATTTATTAAATATGCTTTAATCATGAATTTTTTTCGAATAGCTTTAACATAAAGGCTTCAAAAATCGATGCATTTTTTTAATACTATGAAACATTACCTCGGGTGAGCACCAGGAATGTCGACTAGAAATATGGAAAACCCAAACAGATCCAATTGGGAGCGTTGTTGCTCTCATGTATAGGAATTTATTGTTAATTAATTTACTTATGTATAAATTCCGACGTTTGTAGCTAACGTTGTTGTCGCGTAAAGTCAAATATCCATTATAAATTTTCAGTGTCGGTTCCGAGATAAACCCTTGGTGACTTCAATGATTACGCTTAAGATTTAATTAAAACCATAATATCTATGGCACTAACATAACGTTATTCGAATGCGCCGCTGATTTGGCTTGCGGCAACAAGATTGCGAGCACAGAATAATCATAGCTTCATTAAATCATAACTTAACTATACACGAAAAGTTGATATTGTAAGCATTTTTCCCGAGCGTGCTACAAAGTGCTCACAACTACTTAGACGTATTATTAGACAATGCTTGATTCTGCTACATCCACTCAGCTAGCAAAGGAATCATAAAAAGAGGTGTGTATACGCATTATCATCACTAAATATACGTCTAATCAAGCAATGCCGAAAGCGGTTGTACCGTGGACGTGAAACGAGAAGGGCTGTGAGTCCGCCGGGAAGATTTATGTACCTAACATTGTTATGCGAGTAACAGGGCTGAGCCTATAAAGTAGGCGTCACAATAATAATGACAATAATAATAATCATATGCGCTAGCGGAGAATATGGCAGAATATGCATGTAAGTAATAAAGAAGTTTAATAATAACAATAGTAATAATAGTGTATTGAATTTTATTGGTAAATTCGAAAACGGAGAAGGCTTGAAAAGGAAAAAAAACTTTGTCTTCATCTTGTTGAAAAAACTATATATGCACTCGATCATTTCGTGATCATTTCTCTGAGAGTTCCATTCGTTAAGCTATGAAAAGCGCCCACTGCCAACCACCCCCCCCCCCCGCTCGGCTATCGTCTACTTACATAGGCTCGCCCTTCCGTGAGCTCTTAGTTTTGTCTGCGGGCGCAAATATCCAGCCTCAGTGATGCCGAGAAAAATTCCACTGCCGACGAAATCTTCCTCATCGTAACACAGGAGGGCGCTACTATCACAATCCACGAAGCCCCCGCCGGCAAAGTACCCCCGACCGGCCCCGTGGGGGCTAAAGCGTTCGGCGGCCTTTTCAAACAGTCGGAATACGGATACGGGTGAAACCAGCGGAAATAGTGAAACTCATGCGCGACCCAACGGCTGTGGGCATTTTCCAACGAGCGCGCTGAGCCCAGTTGTCGTCGAGGGGGGCGGCCCGCTCGCGGGGACAAAGAGGCGGCGATTTGCATATAAGAAGAGGACCGACTCGTTGGTTGGATATAACATTACACGAGCGTCTGCGTGTTAGTGCGAGCTTAGCCGACTCACCACTTTAGTACCTAATCGTCACCTGACAACCGATCCAGCGGTGCATAAAACTTAGTGAGATCATCATATTTTTGCCTCGCTGCGGAAACAATGGTAAGCTTTGAAGTTCTGTGGAACGTTGAAACGCGAATAAGTTCAGCCCAATTGGCCCTGACATATTGTAGTTGGCAATGTTATGCACATATCTATATATATATATATATATATATATATATATATATAATAGAATTCAGTGCTGAACCATTACGAAGTTTCATTTTTTCGTATCCTTCGAATCGTTCAGGGAGAGTACAATGCAGATCGTCTCGAATCGGTGTTCGTCGTTCACCGTCACTCGCTGCGGGCGCCTGTTTATTATCCACCGTCACATCCAGAACTTCACTCCAACTTCTATCCACGCGGTGAAGGTTACCTCACCAGGAAAGGCATTGACGCCTGCTTCAAAGTTGGTGCGTTACACACAATGTCGATTTTCGCTACCAGTGAAATGCTGTTATCGTATTCAATCGTTTTTCTCGAAATGATTCATGAAATGATCTCTCAACAGGCAGCGCCGCTTGTTGAGTAGTTTGTCAAACTGTCAAATCAATGGGTACCTGTTTCACTCTGCTGTGCGCTATACACATACTTCAATTGCAACATCGATCCGTTACTCGGATGTAATTTAATTCTAACAGTTACTGTAATTGTGATGTGCTATTAATTATGTAGCTCAAATCTGGTCGTCGTGGTACCCGAACCACATCAATGGGAGCGATCACTCATCTGTTTTTGTGCGCTCGTCGGAGTCACCTCGTTGCCATGAAACTGCCCAGTCGCTTCTGTCTTCGCTGTTCAGTACAACGGGAAATGGGTATTGTCCCGTGCCGGTCTATGGTCCACCTCCTGGCTCGGACAAGTACGTCTCACTTGAAGGATACGACAAGAGCATCGACGCCGAAATAAGAAAACATTATCAGGTATATATAATATTATATATACATGTATAAGTTTTATGTTTTTTCTTATTTTTCGAGGTCTACCACATACCCGGCACTTATTGCGGCCACTTTGAATGTCGATATGCACACATGCATCGGTGCATCTCATAGAGAATTCATAGTGATGAATGGAAATCACCAACTACATATTGTGAGCTCGTGGATTAGCATTTATTCATTATGCATTGTATCCCCTTTTCAGGATACCATTATACATCCAAACTCAATTCCCTCTACGACATTTGGAGATCTGCTCGAGTATGCAAAGAGGGCCTTTGGTCACCCGACAGCCGGTGAATTCGATGCGTTCACTTATCTTGATGGTATGTATTGTACTTCTACATCAATTATTGTTAAGATAATGAGAGCAACCCCTGACAGTGTTCTCGTCAACTGATATATACCAACAACTGGTTTAAATCGTTGATCTGCTAAAACATTAATGTCACTGATCCCGAATGATTTTCATGTCTTCTCATTTTGACCAAATTACTTGCCACCTTACAGGCATCATATCGAACATCTACGAAGGCTTCCCCGTGCCCAACTTCTGGAGAGAGCATGAAGTCGCTATGAGGTCCATTTTCCACAAGTGTTACTGGCATGTCATCGAAAATTATAGTCCATTCTTTGGCGGTCACGTACTTAAAGGAATGGGAGAACGAATGCAGAAGGTCTTCAACAGTGAGTATGATACTAATGATAATCGAATGGGTTTCTTATATTTGATTGCAATTTTATATTGGGTTTCTTATATTTGACTACTGTTATTTACTCAGTTAGGTGTATGTTATAGCATAATACAATGATATGCATAACAATCCGTACATCAATTTCAGATGAGCTAAAGACTGGTGCTCGATGGTGCGATTATTCATACCATGACTACACAGTGTCATCAGTAATGCAGGCCCTCGAGGGAGAGGTGACCCAACGCAAACCTGATTTCCTTGGAGCGATCTTCTTCGAGCTCCGGCGAGCGAATGACGGTGAGCTTTTTTTTGTCAAGTTGGTTACTAAATTTCTACCATATCCAACAACGACCTTTGTATATCGTTTTTTTTCTTAGTATCCTTGTATATTGTGTCGAATGCTTACCTAATGCTATAGCAGTCAACCTTACCACAAAGTTTAGCAGTTATCATCTATGGTACATGTTCATTACTTCTATATTAAGATGATCCGTTTTGTGTTGCCTTTTTTAGGAAGCCCCTGGGTTGATGTTTGGTACAGCTCCGGGCTTAAGTCAGACTTTAGCTACAGTCAACGAGAGCCAATGCGCATGGCCTGGAACGGTGGATCACATCGTGTACCATTTGGGAAGCTACATGAAAAACTCGTGAACAACTCCTACATGAAGAAACTGTCTAATCAAGCCAGCAAGAGATATATTCTCGACGATGCTATGGTGTAAACGTGTATATAGATTTAGGGAGGCTTCTGATGTGGCTTGGACCAACCGTCCTTTTGGTCCACGATATCAGCCAGATGAGATATTTATTTGAACACAAAAGAGTTAGTTATCCTCGTAGCAAAATCCGAACCGATGGATGCAGAGTGCAATTACCTAAACATCAATGAGGAATGTTACATATATATGATCACGCTTCAATAAAACACAATCACAAATAGAACTTTCTTTATTTATTACTAATATTACAATTGTACTGTTAAAAGTTCTCAGTGATAAAAATAATCGCTACGAATTCTATGCTCTGAGAGTTACTTTATTACGTATGATACGTGCAAGCGGGGATTAGCGCGCAGGATCCTTCCTTGCTTCACTAATTACTATACATTTTAAGATACGCAATCGCATGAAATAAGAGCATGCCTCATATATAAGTATTTTAATCAACCTCGAGAAATTACAAACACGGGAAAATTCACAATTTAGGTGTAACATGAAATTAAATATAAAACAAATCTAATCTATCTAAACCTAAATTTATTTTTCAAATCAGCAGCAGACGTTGCCATTCGTTCAGGGTCTCCCTGTACCTTAATTACTTATATGGCAATTCCAATAAAAACAACATTTGAATAGTGCGTTTTAGCTTTCCATCTATTAGCATTGTAGGTCTGTGCTGTTTAGGTGGTATATGGCCAATCCAAAACTGGGATAATAGTTTCTCAAACGCAACTTTTCTCAAACCATGTAGTGAGGTGACCGTGTACCGTTCTCTAGCCGGAGCCACGATAAGCAGTACCAATGGTACGGTTCAAGCAATTCGTCTTAAACACAAAAAAATAGACGTTGATTTTGAAGGGTATATTGTTGGTTTCTACTCCTATCATTATCACAGAGGCATCTTGCTCGGTGTTTTGTATGAGGTTGCCCCTCTTGGTTCTTCCTTTTCGTGTCTGCTAGTTGAAGACTCGAACCTTCCGGTTCGGCATGTTCGTATAAAATATTCAGCGTATTTCGCTTCCAGAGATTATTGTCACGTTACAAACAGGATTACGCATCCATCGTGCACAATATGTGTTAATCACATCGCCACGGGCAATTGTGACAGGTTTCCATCCGCTGTCCCTGCGGTGTAGCAAACTCCGCTTTTCGCTGGCCACTATCCAGTTATTGTCTTACTCTCGTTGAAAGTCAGGATGGAAAGTAACGGGAATCGGTTTCTTTTAACAAAACCTAGTACCTCCATAGATTGACAGGATCCACGTACGAGAGATGAGATCTCTTTAAGAATTTATTACATTTCCATCACGCCAAGACACGGTACACTGAGTAACAGTATGTTGAGCCCTCTATTCTTCTACTGACGTTCGCTAATACACTGTTAATGTGTCCCATTTTGCCTTCAAGCGAACGTCACATCGATTCCAAATTCAGCTACAGGGGAAATTCCGATAGAGGGAACCTCTACGAAATATTAAAGCTAACTTAGGGTCGGCAAATATTAGCATAGGTAGTTTCGAAACGGTGGTATATTTTCCTTAGCTGTTGGCCCTCGGTTCTTCTCCCATCGAACACTTCTCGGACAGGCGGACAACCTTCCTGCTGCTTCGTATTTGCTACGAATCGAAACGGCTGTCGACAATTTCATATTGTGCACTTTATGATCATCATAACGAAATGTGACAAATTTGTTCCAAACTAATTCTCGGGGAGGTGTACATTTTTCCTTCCTACTTGTCTCCTTATACGACATACGGATACGTCCCGAGAAGTATCTCGTGGGGGAAGGGCTGGGTGGTCGACTGCGAGAGAACACACGAATATACGTACTTTTTAATACATATGGATCACCATTTCGCAACTTTCGAATGCGTTAACTTCATCTCGAAGCTGAAATTGCTGAAATTTCTCAATCATGTTACCTCATGGTCGGAAGGGTGAGGTTTGGTACAGTGAAGAGTTACTTCAGATACCGCGAACGAAAACCATTACGCGCGGCCTGGAATCGCGGTTCAGGCCGTATACGCTACTCAGCGCACTACGGAATACGGTGGTGAAAAACGCCTAGACGACTCGCAACTCGCTGGTCAAGCAAAGAAGCTCCACATCCTCGAAGATGTCATGGTGTGAGTAGGCAGAATAGAGAAATGCAATCCTTGTTGACATATAAATGTTTCAGTACTTCAGCACTCAAGTTGTGAATACACCATGTCATATATTTAGGATATTCAGTGTCAGTTCAATACAAGTAGATCTTCAGCATAAGAATCACGCTGTACTAATTGCTAACACCCTAACCTGGCACACCGAATTCACATCTAACCTAATTCGCCCGAAAACCTGTTGATCCTATAGATCTCGACGACCTCGAATTCGATCATGCGTCCAAAGTGTACGCATTACATCAAAATACGATAAGGTGCAGATCTGTCGGAAAGAAAAATTAACGAAACAGGCTGTTCAACGACTGTCGAAGCAACTAGATTCACAAATTTGTCCTATAACGTGTTCAGATTAAGATTTAAGGCCAGTAGAAACTAGTAAGGTTTATTCACATATACAATTCAAGCATGCCTCATACACATTTACACTACGGACTCGTTGATTCTGATAGACACCTCACAGAGATAGGCAGTCACCAGTTTGGGAGTGTACACGCAAATATAATTATTGACAGCTGCTTATTACTTGGTTAAAGTATACTCCTGATGTCAGTTACTTGTTTTGTCTAACTAATATGTAGCTAATTCAGGAACCCTGGCAAAGACAATACTATAGAAATACCTCACTTAAGAATTAATCAAGTTGTTCTTAAGTTCTCCTTTGTAAGTATTCTTCAGTTAAGTTCTAATTTGCTAGTAGGATAAATGAAAATCACTCATTAAAAGTATCGTACACCAATAAGTAAATACAACCAATTCTGTGCATTGTTTGAATAGGAACCTTAGAGTTCCTAATTAATTTTTAGTTCTCAATAGTTATGTTAACAGCCCAAAGTATTTGTACAACTCCTTTCAGCTCATCGATACGGGTGGTATTGGCAATTTTTCCCAACGGAATCAGCAGGTATGTCCTTTCCCACTTCATTGAGTATTTGCAAAACTTTCGTTCAACAACGTTTCAAACTTAACAAAACCCGCCCAAAATATCAAACTACGAGTACCGACCTAAATAAGGAATAACTTATGGAAAAAAAAACAGAATTGATGTGCTTGCATTTTGGGCGCAAGTAACGAACAAATAGTTCTTCGCGTATCGGCTAAAAATATGAATAAGTCAGACATCTATGTTTGTTTTTATTTTTACTCAAGGCCTCTTCTATTATCAAGATACAACGGGCCGAGACCTAGAGATTCTCTATCCAGCGGTCAAATTCCATAGTATGTATCGAACTGCGGGTCGAGAACGTAGAGCGTTCTCATTGATACAAACACATTTCTCAATTCGAGCTATCTATACAAGATTACAAGTATACATATGTATATATATATACGAAGATGAAAAACCGCTCGACATGTGACGTGATGATCATTACATCGAAGCTACTAAGCGCATGCAATCTAGATTTATTTACACGATGCTGCTGGCATGCGACTGTCCCGAAGACTTCCATATTCTAATATGACCACGAAATATTTGAACATTACAACAAATATTTGGCGGAGCGGAATATCAGACCAAATCAGCTGCAGAGATTATTGGAACAAAAATAATTAGTGAAGTATTTTCGTTTACAGCAGTTTGGATGATGTGGTGGCAATCATTCTAATTACATAATACGTATGCGATGAATTTGGGCATGGTGAAATCACCGAATTAATTAATGAAGTTGTGTCATTGTAATAATAAGAACCGTACATATGCAGGTGTATATCCACCCAAGGAAATGTAGCTCATATGTAAAGTGAGTTATGTCACCCCTGTATTAGGGGGGGGGGTGATTTTACTTAAAAAAACTACTAAGAGGAGTATTTGACTTGACTAATAAACCTAACCTAGTTAGGTTAGGTTTATAAGTCAAGTCAAATACTCCTCCTCTAAAAAAATAAAAAAATAATTTTTTTTTGTGTATAAGAAAACAGCAATCTGCTAATTGTTGGGTTGTTGTTGCCACTGGAATCTAACTACAGAGGAAATGTATCATCACGACCAAATTCAGCAGATTCGACAAACGTCTAGCGATCATTTCAACGCAGACGGTCTAAAGGTCGGTTCTTCGACATCTTCACTAGGAAAAAACAGCCACTAGTAATGTACACACAATGAACGCTCCTAAGAAAAGGCGTCATCCGGCCTTGCAGGACCATGGACAAAGATGATTAGGGTGCATCAAGGTTTGGCAAGTTTGGCTAAACAAGTCGAATATAGGAAAATATTGTTCACATGTTCAACAGTGGATTGGTGATTACTGAACCAGTGATACCGCTCGTTTCCCATGATTCGTAGAGGAAATTTCGGTTCGATCGGCAGTCCGGTCCACATTTAGGGTTTCCACATCGGCGACAAGGGAAAAAACAGCCAGGGCACTGAATGTTTAGGCAATCGCAGAGATCGACTCCGGATCGCGCGTGAACGCCCCGAACGTCAAACATCTACAGACAGGGATGGGTATGAGAGAATCGAACGAGCAATTACGATTTAGTAATTAAGTTAGTTAGTTAGTTCACATGGCGACGTTTCACGATTATGGAGACAACTTACTGTTCGTGTGTTGCGTAAGAAATGTCATTAAATAACAAGTCGGATGTTACGAGGGCTGCCGGTAAAGACAATTACTGAAGGTTTCTTTTAAGGTAATAATACAGTGGTGTGAATAAACTTAACGCACCCCCTATATTTCAACAAATCGTTGCAAAGAATATACATTTGAGGTATGTATTCTGTGTCAGATTAATGTACGTATCAAATAACGTATATACCACAAAGAACAGCGCATACGACATCGCATGCAGCCTGCTACAACAAAATGTGTCATATTTCGGTTGGGTAAAATAATAACGCACCCTCAGTTATCGAGTGTTCTCGCTGAATTAATTCTTGTACTCTCAGTACCGTGTGGCCCCACAGTTGCTAATTATAACGTCAAAGACTCGGTTTGGCATACTATTAACGAGATTTAGCAGGATCTGGTAAATCCTGCTGGTAAATGTTGGACGCCTCCCCAGGCCTCCAACAACGCCTCTCGTAATGCTTCCACGGATGTATGCTGTCGATTCGACGCATATACCCGTCGGACAAGAATGCCCCAGAGGTTCTCCATTGGATTGAGATCAGGAGAACATGCTGGCCACTCTAGGGTTTCAATGTCATGCCGTCCTAACCACGCACGTATACTAGCGCTGACGTGAATTGAAGCGTTATCTTGTTGGAAAACAATTGGAAATCGATGAAATCTGCTCCTAAACGGTAGTAGGTTGTTGGTCAACATCTGCTGATAGTCCTCGCTATTCATTCGAGATGAGATGAAAGCGAGTGGGAGCCTGCCAAGAGAGGTGAAAGCTCTCCAAACCATAACGGTTCTGCCACCGAAGTTGCGCTTTGAGAAGTACCGCTGCTCGTTAAATCCATCCGGCCCGTCCAAATTGAACTTCTTCTCGTCACTGAAGATGATCTGAAGCAACACAGTACATTTCAAATAGATGTGTACTCACAAGACACTCTTTAAAGAGCGTGGCCCCAACACTCACCAATTTCCAGTTTCTGGCCATATTTTTGCGGGCGAAGTTTAGTCGGGCAGTCATGTGCCGTTGTTGAAGACGAGGTCTTGTTTTCATTTGCGCCCGTATGATATGCGGATAACTCTTAATTGTATTTAAAACTGTTGATCTATGAACCTGAAGGTTCAACTCTTGCCTGATTGCTTCACAACTTATGGTCGATTTCGAGGCCAATCGACAAATGTGCATGGCAGTTCGCTGGCTGATCTTTCGTGGACGTCCTTTAGACTTATTAGTACCATACGTCGACGGACTGCGTAAATAATTTTGCACTACGCGACGACTTCTGCCAATTTCTCTGGCAATTGCAGCCTGGGTCTTTCCTGCTCGGTGTAAAGTGGTAATAACTGCTTTCTCTGCATCAGTAAGGCTCGAAGCGCGTCCCATGACTACAGTACTGCTTGAATGCTCAACACAAACTGGATTAATTCAGCGAGAACACTCGATAACTGAGCGTGCGTTATCATTTTACACAACCGAAATATGACACATTTTGTTGTAGCAGGCTGCATGCGATGTCATATGCGCTGTTCTTTGTTGTATGTATGTTATTTGACACCTACATTAATCTGACACAGAATAAATGCCTCAAATGTGTGTTCTTTGTAACGATTTGTTGAAATATAGGGGGTGCGTTAAGTTTATTCACACCACTGTAGTACTCAAACGTGAGTGTTGAAACAATTACTTTAAACTAAAAGTAATAATCAGTCATATTCATTGGCAAATCTGCGATCACAAAAACTCGCCGAATAGATTCGCATGTGCCTTGTGGGACTCGCACAGGATACTCCATAGCTCGAAGTCCCTTGCGTTGCCCGTATGCTGCCCCGATAAACACGGCTGATGATTTATTTATGATATATTATTCAATCAACTTTGTAAACTCCATCTGCACACGAGATCTAATGCATGAGCCGAGTAAAACAATGCAATAGCTAAAATAGCGGTGTTTCATGCGACGGCAAAAAAAATCGCACTCATCTGGTCTTCTTCAGACTGGTACGCAACCCGCCACTCAGAGGCTAAGAGAAACCCCGGTACGATAAGTGTTGATTAGAAAATGTTGACTGTACCTTTCCTTTGTCGGGTTTATTAGCAGTGCTGGTCCCACCGGCGCCCACGGATCCAAGCTGGTTGTTTCCATGATTCGCCGTGTCCTCGGATCCCTTCCGGCGAGCGGTTCGTCGCTGAGTGTTTGGCACAGGGAGTGGACCCCCCATCGCGTTAGTGCTCATATGAAGCTTGCTCAGTAACCTATACGAGTTTCAAGTTGTCGACGGATGGTTCATCCAGCGGACAGATCCAAAGTGGAGCAGCAGAATACAAAAGAGCAAGTATGAGTACAAGTTATAATACTAATCTACCTTATAACTAATACAATGCACACAGAAATGAGATAGCATCGAGATATGGCCTCATCCAGCACACGTATGCAATCTGCTGGCCTAAACAGACCTCACTTGGTGAATACCGTGATTTAGGAATCGGGCCATACTCAACACGATGTAGAGTCTACCACAGCATTTATTATAGTTCCCGACCAGACATCTCCAAACAACATCTGTAGATTACAAAATACATAGTAAGGATTCAATAACGAATGGAATTCCGCGACGTAGATACAGGTGAAATAGGGACATTTAAAAAGGGTTAAAACGGGTCCGCCTTCTTGTTCTATACGAAACATGTAACTTGTGATACAGGTGATTTAGTTACGAGTTGTTAATACAATAAATTATTGCAGTCAGCGTTCTATTTATTTTTCTTTCTAATTTTTTTATAGTGTACATATTGTTCATTACATATATATTGTTAGATATATGTATATATATATGTATATATATATATATATATATATATATATATATATATACCGAGATCTGATACTGAAATCATTCGATAGAATGCAACTCATTTACTTGAGTATCCAGTAAAAGTGTCTTTTTACATGGCTGTAGAAATTAGCACCCCCAACACACAGTTGCCCTCAGGTCCGCCTGGGAGAGAATAACTCCAAACAAAAAAAGCCAAACGCCAATTCTTATTACTACTTGCTATTAATACTTGCTATTTTGACAAGCGCCTTTGACAATCAAACATTATCCACAGAGCGTGACTAGGATTGAGCGAATCACTATTTACAACACCTTGCAGTGAGGTCTGTTTAGGCCAGCAGATTGCATACGTGTGCTGGATGAGGCCATATCTCGATGCTATCTCATTTCTGTGTGCATTGTGTGAACTTATTTATGTGAACATATTTCAGTTTGTGCAGCTTCACATAAACTGAAATATTGTGTATATGTGTGGGCATTGCCCCTTTTATACTGTTACTTTTATGATAATCAAAAAATTGATGTAAATAATGCCGTTCCCAGAAATTGGTAGCATGTGAAATAATCCATGAGACGACACTTTTTTTTTTTTGCTATTATTATTTTTTTTCCGCTATTATTTTTACGAGAACTTAAGCGTTGTGATAAGACTGCAGTTCCGTTAATAAACCAAGCCTTGTATTGTATAGGTCGACCGTATGAATCGTGAATACAACCGGTCCATATCTCTCGGATCCTTCCAGCGTTTCGATGTGCGCCACTAATTAAATCAATGTTTCCGGGCTGACCACTCACAGCCAACATTTAACGTCCACGGTACACCTGCTTTCGGCATTGCTTCATAAGACGGACCCACTTTAAATGCCGATGCAGATGTGCGCCACTATGCCCAACTTTATCAACTGTCGCGCACAGGGCATATAATAGTTGTTTTTCGAGCTGACCCTCAGCTGTTCCCCTATCTGACTGGCCTCAGCACAGGGCATATGTAACTAACGAAGTGTTCTCAGTAAAACAGAGCGAAGTACGACACCAGATTGCATTGTCGCGACGACGATCTGATGGCAGTACAATACCGCAGATAACTTCGAACATAAAACTAGCCACCAAGCAACAGGTAAATAGATAAACAGTTTGCTCAAAGATTCTACCGGGTGCGTATACCAGAATGATACACAAAAAAAAAATAGTCGATATTCCCATAAATAATGAAGTCGATAATTCCGTGAATGAAGTAGTCAAAAACGCGCCATTCATCCGAGTGACTCATCTCTAATCGAAGGAGACACTCGGGGGCACGGGTTCGATCCCCACCTGCCAAACTATAAGCCTTGTTTGTTAGATATTCTTATATTATATTATTAATTCTGTTCCTGGCACCACCCCGCCACACGAGATTGTTTTGTTTGTTTTCCGTAAGTGTTGTCTCATTACTGAACACTGGATGTTGGTCAGTTCGCCACCACTACCTTCCTCCCCCCGCGCGCGCAATTAGCTGTATTCATTCTAGCGTACCGAACTTTCTTTTTCTTCGTTGTAACCTCGTAAAAAAAACTGCTGTTGTTGCTTGCAGCCATCTCCGAGCAGATCTCGACGAAGTACACCACTCGAACACTGCCCCCTCTGAAATGTTCATGTGTTTTTTTGCCAGATTTGTGCCACTCCGTCGAGGATTGTACCGCAACCGGTCTCTCTCACGATTTTTACGTCCTCGCCGGCAGTTGTCGTGCGTTTTGTCGGACGGCCGTGGCGTGAAGCGATGCGGCCCGCCTTTCCGATACCTCCTCACAGTTCGATACACGAACAGCCTATTCACTCTGAGATGTTTCAGATTTTTGGCTATCTCATTTGTCTGCTTACCAGCCAAACGAACAGTTATAACAGCATTGCTCTTGGCTTCCATCGTGAGCATAGTGAGCAACACTCAGCCCGCCCAGCAAGCGATTTCCATCGAATGACATCATCATCATCGGAGAGTGCTCAGACGTTTAGCGCCACTCGAATTACAATTGAAAACCTCTCTCAGTTTTAGTGCGCTTCTATTCAAGACAGTGTATCACTTTGGTCAAGCACCCTGTATATGGTCTAGTCATTTATGTTTCTCTCCCTCGGATTACTCAACGCGTGTTTTACTTAACGCACCTGGTAAGTCGTTTCTGTGTCTCAACATCCACTTTACTGAGCATATTCGAAGTTGCGGCGGCGGTGGCAACGGCGGTGGTAGCGGCGACATCCTCCTGAGATGTTGATGATTTCGGTGTGACGTGCGGTGCTCCGTCTTTTTTCTCGCTTCCAGACGTCATCGTTAATGATGTTATCCTAGCGACTATTCGCGTCTGCTGGAAAACGCGGTAAAAATTGGGACCTCTCCCAGAAATGATTTAGAGCTCGCGTAAAGGCCCACCGTACACAGACAGACAGACAGACAGACGCGCCTCGACTCGACGAGATCGAACGGTCACCCGTTCACATTATTTCACTTGAACGGTGGCACGGAATCAGATCAGAGGCAAGCGGCATCGCAACCTACAGTCAGTGTAGGCCTGACCTACTTTCGACAAGCACGGCTTTAGGTAGACATTATAGTGTACGAAAGACGAAAAAGTCCCTGCCAAGTTGTATTGCGACGAAAGCATTCTACCGCGCGAAGCCGCGTCGGAATTACAGCCTGGTACTCTACCTGATGAAGATTATGATCCTTGCCTGTTAGTGTTGCGGAGCGCGCGTCTGGTGCGGGCGATGGCTCATCTCTATTAGCAGATTCAGGATGACCGATATCGTCTGTCGTAACGTGATATGACTGATCGAATTTTGCGGGCCCAAAAAAAGAATCCCCCATTGGGAAATGTTCCAGCGAGATCACGATGGATGGGTCTGTTGTACATATGTATATATATAATATGTACAAGATCCATACATTGGGAAATGTCCAGGCGAGATGTTGATTTTACTTCTTTTCATACAGTTCTTGTGATATACCTGATAACATTTATATATGCGCTGACATGAGGCCACTGATGCCACGACAAGATTAAACCAAATTCTCCAACTCATCTCTCATACGGAGGAGAATGTATGCGCGAGGGACAATGTTAGTGTATACCTGGGCCTCATTTTCAAAAACCATTGAATCAATCAATGTTGGTTCGTTTCTCAGAATGATCATATCGCAAACGGTGTCCAAAACAAACTTCGGAATCGTCTTTTGCCACTTCAACATCGTTCGTCCCTCACGACGGGACGTCACAATGTGCCCGATCTGGGGGCTCCATTGGGTTTAGGCACATTGGCTTTGCCATAACTGTTTCGCGAATGAGACTGTTCCATCTCGTTCGATAATTAACGTCCATACTCGTATACGCATGGGTCTAGTCATCTTGTACTCTCGCCTTGTGTAAATGTTCACCTCTGGCCCCTGTCTTTCGCAATTTGTTGACGATAGCTCGCGCTTGTACAGAGGCAAGCACCCCTCTTGCTGACGGCTCCAGTGGACAGCGTGTGAATACCCATTGTTCAGTGTGCTGCACTAATTGAACTCAGACGAAGTGTCCAGCGTATTCTAAATTTTGCTTTCGATGATTTGACCTATTGCTCATGAAGTTGATTCAAGTCTCTAAGCGTCTATACGTGATGGCTTGATTGACGAAATCGCCGCTAGGTCTGCCAACAGGTACAGCTTTAATCTATTGTAGTTCGCTTCGAAAGCAAACTCGACCACAGTTAAGTAGCACTCCGTGCTTCGTCCCTCCCACTTGTTTCAATTTATAAGTGTTGAGCAAACATGAAGCGCGCTCATTGTATGTATATCCAATATGTACAAGCTCTATCGCGACACTTCTCATTGGGCCACCATCGTCCAGTGTTCATACGAGCAGATACCGAGAGGCCGGGAATAGCTCAAAACTATTCATACGATCCCATCAATATACAAGTGGCCCAAAAAGCCGAACACCGATTGTCCATAAAGCTCTTTCTCTCTCTCTCTCTCTCTCTCTCTCTCTCTCTCTCTCTCTCTCTCTTTCTCTGGTCCACGAACCCCCGGGAGCGGGGGTTCATGGGGCAGTTTGTGGGGCTCCGCTTTCACAGCGCCACACTTCGTCCTTTCGCTCCCCACGTGAGACTACCCCCCTGAGACGAACAGCCAATACAAGCTTTGTTACGCTTACCTCTTTCCGCGTTATACCTGTCGGCCGTTCCCTCGCATAATATTGCTATTGACAATCAGCCGGTGCAACAACAGCGACTACATCGAGCCAACGAATTCATGATCACGACTGTCAGTCACTTAGTAACGGCGATAACCGGTATCACGCTGCCTCGCAATACACGGTTATGGTGGTGTCTGTGTGTCTCAATCGTCACCGTCCTGATCGATTAGTTGTCGAAATCGTCACCGAGGTTCGTGCTAGATTTCCGAATAGCTGCACCAGTATGCTCCGTCGACGAAATGTTGTGCTGAATAAATTGACGCTCATTTAATAATTACTTAGTCACTTTCTGTCGTTTGATTGAGAAAGTAAGTTACAAATGATAAAAAAAGCTAATAGCAAATGTCCCCCTTGCTTGATTCTTCTCGGAGTGAGCTGTTCTCTACGTAAACGTCAAGTATGACGTTTGATTGAAAACAACTCCACCGGGAACTATTGCAATATATATAACATCGGAGTTTGATTCGGTTGCCACAAACGATCGATTGGCCTCACTTGTTTGTTCACCTGAAAATATGAATGAATGAATTCTACGTGAACATTTTCTATATGTCTATGTCTGTTTTTTCGAGCTGACCCTCAGCTGTTCCCCGATCTGTCCACCACATTGTGTAATAGATATCAGATGCCACCTGTTGTAGCTTCTTTATGTTTCCTACACTCTCCAGCTCATTGCGTACACCCATTTCACTGTATATATAATACATGCATCTAATTCGAATGCTGTCTTTAGCGTTATTTGAGCGAGGGGGCGGAGGGACATGTTCTTTGAGTCCATTGTGATATGACCAACTCACCATAGTCTCATTTGTAGAATCGACTTCGAAAGTAAGTCGACGAACGTCTTCGTCTAATAGATTAATTAGATTTCACAAGAATTGTTATCGGGAACGTTGTTGTAACACAATGCTGTACCAATAGTCATTTCGACAGTTGTCACTCCACTATATATAGTGACTTGTTATGGTGGAGGAATTATTGATTTTCTCCCCTCCTTCTCGGCGTCCCTCATCTATTCAGCATTTGTTCGGTGCTGAATCAACCAACGATAGAAGATGAGCGCATATTCGAACGATGTTTGGTATATATATATCCTAGCCAGATCTAATGTACAATTCAAATAGTTATCCTGCTCACTATAATTCATTCGAATATTTAATAAAACCGTTTTCCTAGCGTATTCTCATGATGATTAGCGTCCGGCAGGCTATTTGTGTTGTGTCGGTTGGAAATCTCTCGCTAGTTGGGATGTAACGCTGGCTGGTTCCATGTCGTCGAATGTTAACTGAAAATTCATTGGTCGTCTTTTTTTATGCGTCGTGTGATCCGTTGCTTGTTTTCAATATAATTGAATATGTTGGGCTCATTTCTCAGCGGTATCGAATCTTTCACATGACATAAATCAGCCGAACAGCACTGTGTGCGTGTGTGTGTGTTTCTTGGTTCAAAGATTTTCTCGAATCAGGCTACTGCTATTATTACTACCACTAATACGCTTACGGAGTCGAAATCTTGGTCGACAACCCACTATCAGTCAATATCAGTCCCAACGTCAGTCCTCCAGGAGGGCCTGGTGCCCTTACCAACAACGACAACATTGTTCCATTTGCGTAGTTTACACGCAAGTGTCATCGTTAGTTAGCTAACGCCTGGGGCCTGAGTTAGTGACCGCCATAGCCTTGAAATGGAGAATATGCCTTGAACACAGTAAATTTTTATTAGCTGACAACTGATAACATATGCTCGAGATACAAATATTATAGCGTTAATCTCGTTAAGATAAACGTGGGATGGCCATAATTAGTTAGTGAATCACTTTGGGTCACTGGTGCCAACAATTAACGATTCCAACAAGAGAGAGAGAATATCTTATTTCGACCAGTCGAACGAATAGTATTATAGTTTCTCCGTTATCAAGGGGCATCCACAGCTGTTTAGCCCAGAGGGACACTCAACTTTGAGGAGTTCGTTTGAGGTTCGCCGCTCCAGCACGCACATCTGCAGACGTCGTTGACGTCGGTCAAACGATCAAGCGTTTTTTTCGTAGAACGGAACAGACCGAACGACGAGGAGACGCTCGGCGTCGAATCTCGAACGAGAACTGTGGCAGGACTGGCTGAGGACAAGTTCCATCTGCGGTCGTATACATTGACGAAACAATTCAGTGTTACCCTGGCCGTGTAGCAATAACACACACACACACACATTGGCACAATGTGATTCTTATTGTGCGCGTAGACTGGGACAGCTTGTCAGCGGCCGGCGAGGCAATTCCCATTGAATCGTTGCCGCGCAGGCTGGAATCGAGGACATGCGATTGATCCCTTTTCTCGCTAGCTATAAATAATGCATTCGGACAGCTTTAGGATTCATTCGATCACCACACTGTCACCGTTCACACACACACACACACACACAGATCATGACTACTTGGATGAGAATGAAGGTACTTTTGATTCGACTTGACAGATCTATAAACTTCTCTCTCTCTGTCTCTCCTCCTCTCTTTTTCCTTCGAGTGATGAATGTTTGTACGCGGTCGCTCGAATGTTCGAATCGACGGTCGACCCACACAAGCAACTGTGACGCAAGTATGACCGCTGTGTAGAAACGGACGAGCGCGCAGCCTGACTTTCACATTAACCCGCGTTTATTATTTTGCCCGAAACGATCGATGCTACATTAATCATTTTCGTGTTATCCCTTTGGTTTTTGTCTTTCTGCTCACTATCCAACTGTAACAACAACGACGACGATTATGGCTACAATGGGGCTTTCGGCAATCACGACCTGACCGATTCGAACAGGCCCGTCAGAAGCTGACCGTTAACGTTGGCGTCGAAGTCGGAAGCGGTACACGGCGAGCGGGAGCTCTTCGGCAGCCCACATGCTCTCCAACGCATTCGGCTGCCCCGCCTGCCAAGGTCCCGGAAACACAGCCTAGCAATGAACTGTGGCTGCACGATCATGGCCATTATACTGGCGGTCTCATTGTGGCTTCTTACGGCAGCGGTGCCCCTCGCAGCTTCGATGGTATTCGCATCTGAAGGCTTGTTCGACGCCGAGGACGACGTTAACATACTGGAAGGAAAGGCCCAGTTTGAGGCGTCGCTTGCGCGAAACAGACGTGCTGCTGAAATGACTCTCTTCTATTCTCATTCATGCTCGCACTGTCAACGGTACGCGCCGATCTTCGCGCGATACGCCACCGATGTCCGGGGTACGTAGTGAATTTGTGTCTAAAACAGCAACCGTAATAGTGCAGGAAATAAGCAAGATTTCATGATCGTAACGGCGTTGCGATGTCGAAGGTCGTTATTAGCTAGGTCAATGTTTGCAGGCATATGGTATATGGATCGATATTGGTGAGTTCATGTCTAAACGTGCACTCCTCTCGAGGCAGGTTGTACCTGCTGGGACAAATTCTATTCAGAGAGAAGTTGTCGTTTGACAGTAAAATGCGGAAGACATTGGCTTCAAATGAGTATCATAAGCCGCCCGAGACATTGCTATCTAAATAAGAACCATTGGGACACTTCTGGTATTCTCCCAGCTGAATAAATGGTCGGAATTGACATCACGTTTAGGCTAGCATAGTTAGACGTTGACCCTTAAACGGCAAGAACGGATACACGCTAAGAGTACAAAGAGAAGCGGATACACGCTAAGAGTACAAAGAGAAGCGGATACACGCTAAGAGTTCAAATCTTGTGTCAGAATACTGCTGGATTCAAAGCAAATCTCTCAGCTGGCCACAAACGGTCGATTGTCAAACTTGGCCATTTTCCACATGACAAAAACCCTGCGCTTATATCTCAGTACCTTTAGATCGAATAGTGTCTCTCTTTGAATAAACTACAGTAACATGCAATATGGTTCCCTTATGCTAAAGTCTGGATTATCGACGTTGCATAGAACTGCGTATTAAATTGCCTGGAAAGTTTTGTGGATTCTCTATTTCTTGAATGTATCGTTCGCAAGGGAATAAATTCGCTCGACTTAATCAGCGAAGTAGTTTCCACCGCTTGCGACGGTCTTGTTTCGACGTTTTACTTGCTTCGTTTTGCCCGATTTATAGAATTTCTACTTTTTCGATACAAAAATCGAAATTCCCTCGCTTTCGACATCACTCAAAACAGTGAGTGCGTTTAATACTAACGTAATTCGTCATAAGTCTTTGGACATCCGACCAACGAGAACATAGTATGGAAAGCCTATGGAGCCAACCTACCAAGCTTCTTTTTCATCCCAAGGCGATGTAACGCTACACGAACGATTTCTACGCCCAACCTCAAGTTCTTCTGCAAGTTCTCGAGTGGTAATCGTAGGCGCTTCGTGAATTTTGTCACGGAGGATGTCGTCGTCGATCCCCCCAGACCTTGGTGCGTCGCCCAGATTGAAATCCCCGTGATGAAATTTCTTGAACCATCTTTCGCACGTGCTCCGGCTCAAAGCATCCTCGTCGTTGGTGCCGGTGGCATTTCGAAATGTTTCCGCGGCAGTGTCACCTCTTCGGAACTCATACAACAAAAAAGGACGAATGTTCACTTGTTCACTACTCATTTCGATGCCGTATTTGAGGCAAAAAGAAAAAAGCATTATCCAACGAAATCGACTATTCCAAACGGCCCAAAAAGTCCGCTTTGTGTGTAAACAAACTTCTCTTTCAACTGATGCTGGACCCTGGTGGCGCAGTGCGGACGTACTGTCGAGAAGGGATAAACAATTCGCAGGACTTTCCAGATATAAATATATATATATATATATTCAAGCAAACATTGTGGATATTTCGCAATGAACCCTGCTAAGCATGGTGGTACGGTATGCCCAAAGCGTGCGGCCTCTGCCGGCGTTTTAACTTAAGGTATTTTATAGAATTCTGATCAAGAGAACTTCAGCGAAGAATGATGACTAAGATTAGAAATGTTGCAAGTGTATTTTTAATGATGTTGAATTAGCTAACAACGTCCGAAGCGTGGCCTTCTTCTACGAGAACTAGCCAATCATAAAGATCACTATCGGCTTGATGCGGGATCTGGACCTCAATAACGCGGTACAGATCTCTTATCATATTTTGCGAAACAGATCTCGCTCAGAAGTCGGAAGAAAGTACGAGTGCACTAATATGATGGGAAAGTTCGGTGTTAGGTTTATGATATTTTGGTTACGCTAAGCGCAATCTGCTACGCAGCCCCCCCCCCCCCCCAGTCGGTTCTACAGACCCTAATAACTTCGAAACTTGCGGCGTTTTATGGTAACCGAATTATTGTTGGTTCATATGAGCAACACAGGCTTGGACAAGTACCACGCTCTCCGACTACGAGACCATAATCCTTCACGTAATTTGTATGCGTCCTGTTGCGGCTACCGCTGATTCATCGAATATCAGAATGCACAAAGCCCTCACAAACCACTTCACTGAAACAACTTCCCCGGAGAAGGCTTCCCGCCGACGAGAGAGATTGCCTATCAACCCAAATATGTTTTTGTGCGACACTGCGCTGATGTGTTTCCGCGCGACTTTGTTTTTCGTATGTGCTCAGCTGCACCTGAACGTGATCAATCTCGCCAGCTTAACACCACAACTCGTCGCACAGATTCTATCATCATAAAAGCCCTACAATGACGCCCACGTATATTGATCGTGATAGCAATATGCTCATATATTTCGCCGAGTTGCCAGCCACTCCAAACAGCTGTGCCACCGCCCGCCCAGCTTGAGCAGTTCGCTGTGCCGGCTGCTGACACGGTGAATCTGAAACGGGCATAATGACTAGAATATTATCGAATGAACGAGGCAAATTAAAAGTGATCCATTTCGTTTTTTTTTGCGCGCGCAAGGGACAACACAGACACACGCCCAGAGAGAGAGAGAGAGAGAGAGAGAGAGACCACACGTGCACACGAATTTGTCAAAACCTTCCACCTCCGCATGACTACTTCGCTATCGTCCATTGGGTTGTGCTATCCCAGCAGCGGCTCGTTCAGCGAGCCTTGCGTTTCTATTCGAATCGTCTGCTGGCTGTGTCAAACGCACCGCTGCGCTATAACCGTTCGTGTTTATTTTGGCGGCACGCTTTTCGAGGAATGACCTGCGTCCCCCTGAGCATGCAGTCGTCAGCTGTCCATTGATTATACGTATACACTCATTCATTTATTTATTCATTCTCACCCGCTCTCGTTGACATCTCCGGCTTTATTGCCACCAGCAGCACCAGCGCTACCGAGCGCAGCGCTACCCCGAGCCCGCTAGCCAGCGATCAAGCTGTGACAGCAGCTGTTAGATCCGGCTGTGTAGGGCGCTCTGTACAATTTGATGTGGTATGGTACAGGTTGCTGCTGCTGCTGCTGTTGTCTCCGCAGCCGCTGCTGTGTGAGTAAGTGAGCAGCCCCTCTCTGCAGCAGGACGACTGCTCCTGCACCTCCAGGGCATTGGCGGAACCCTCCCGTACGCCGCACTGGTCGACTCGGCTCGTTCGCGGCCGCTAAACAGCAACTTGCGGACATTTAACTGACTAGTGACATTGGCGGCGGTGGCAAAGTGCGGCAAGTATCGCCAGGCCCCCGCTGCTCTCGCGAGCGGTGTGCCATTGTTTTTCGGCTGTATTGGCGGCCTCTCGCCGTGTCCAGCCGGAACTGCCTCTGGAGGGATGTCTAGTCGGGCGGAGGACACCGCAGACGGGACAGCTGTATGTTAGATTTCGACTTGTACGTCCTGCTTAGCCCGCCCGTTTCATCTGCTCTGTATAGACGAGTGACACGATGGAGGTAAGCCGATGAGATAACGTCATAACTTACGTAGTGGCATAGCTTGATCACCGCTTGACAGCGTCATCTGTTAATAATAGTGTGGAAATGATTAAACGGGTGATTATTGATGCCGAACAATTGATTGTTTGATTGGATTGATTGATTGATTGAGTGACAGTATTGCGGCAATGAGTTTTTTCAAATGTTTCTATCGACTTCTATTTTTTTTATATTTAGCGAATGTGTTTTTTTTGTTTCTCCGTAACGGCTTGTTCCATTGTACATGTACTGCGGCGAGATTTGATTAGGGAGATAAGGTGGCGATTGTTAACGGTATCTGTGTATTGCACGTAAGCAAGCTTAGTTGGCGAAATGTGCGTAATTCGAGTAGTTTTCTCGTTAATGAAGCACGCATACAAAGGTGTCATGAAGCTTGTGTTGCCTTGGGTGTTCATATTTAATTAAGTGCGCGCTCGTGCGCTATCAGTCAGCTGGAGAAGGGAAGAGGTCATTAAATCGTTTTCGATGAATCGACCTTAATTTACACAATTCATAACAAGCAGCACCGGCTGTGGAATAACGACAGGTGACACAAGTTTGAATGTTAATAAACCGAACGAAACTGATTTGAGTGGCTGCCTCGCCGACTGATGTGAAAACATAATGTCAAGCGGCTTGATCGGGTGTGTTCATATATTAACGAACTCTTTCTAACTAAAAATATAAGGGTTTCTTGTTTGTCGGTGCTCATCATCGGACTGTTTATTTTATTAGTTTATTATTATGCGTTTTCTCTATGTATTATTTTTATTGCCGAATTGTATCCCGTTTAACGTTACACATAACATATGTTGAATGTAATGGTTGCCATTTTGATTTGTATACGTTGGGCCAATCGTTCGTCATCACAATGCGCTAGGAAATCAGGCATAGCATGGTATAGCAATTGACCTGAGCGTGGGATTATAATTGCCACTTTACTTTATTTTCTTTGTTAGCAGATCTTCATATGATTAAGCAAATCCCTCAAAACCTCTTTTGGAATAATGGGATTTTGATACATAGATCACATAGTTCACTATTATCGATGCATTGATTGGGCATTGATTCGTTCGCGCATGGTTGTGGAGCATGGTGTAGATGGCGGCAAAGTTGTATCTGTTATTGTTGCCACCGAAACGCCCATCGGTTTTTTTATGCCGTGCTGATTTTAGCAAACCTGCATTATGTTTTTGGGGAGTTCATAGACCATAACGATATCCATTGAGCCCTTCTAGGCTACTGCAGAAAAGCGATTTTACAGTTAATATCATCCAGATAAACAGTCGCCGCGACCTTCGTTTAACTCGCCACCGTTATGGGTTCCATTATTATGCATGTTTTATTTATCACTATTCAGACGACATGCATGGTTCTAGCTGTGATCTTCACCTAGACAGTCCTGAAAGTTCGCTCTCCTTTGAAGGTCAGCACAGTTTTCGTGTAAAAACCCACTGTTGGAAAGCATTCTGCTGGTTTTTCGCTTCCAACCCCAACGAATATGCCATGCCTAGTCGCTCCTGTAGCTGATAAATCGGTTGATCATCACCACCACCATCATCTGATGTGTTTTTTTTAGTTGATACGGGAAAGCCGTTTCCCTCGGCCGTGGCTGAACCAGTCACCGTCAGCACAAAGCGTCCTATTCACGCTGGTGATTTTATCACTGCTGAGTACTGGTGTGCAGTCGGCGTCGAGTTTCGGCTCAGCGCTATATGACGCAGCTGACCCATTGAACATCATTGAGGGTGCGGAGAACTTCCATCGTGAGCTGCAATCCCCTGGACGTCTAGCGTACATGGTCGAGTTCTACAATAGCTGGTGTGGCCACTGTATTCGATATGCTCCGATTTTCAAGGATTACGCAAATGACGTACGAGGTAGGTCGCGCAAATAGAAGGTCACACCGCGAGAAGCGCCGGTCGTGGACGTCGTTGCCGCCGTCGAAATGCTAATGACGAGTGGCAACGCTCGCCGATATGAACATACACATGAACATATACGGCCTCATGGCGACGACAGCGAATTGAGTGCAGCGGGTTACAGGCGAAATGGTTATGCCAGTAACGCATATAGATATGCTAAAATTCGACGGTGGATCGTGATCTTGGTAGTTCGCAGCGATCACAAGACACTAGAAGACATACGAAATTTAAGACTAACTAAAAAGTGTAACGCGAGCTGAGTGTTGGTACTGTTCAATGTGAAAATATAATAGTTTCTTCAGCCTTTCCGTAGCCAATACTGCCTACCTCCTATGGTTGAATATTGGGTGATGGAAATGAGCTAAAATTGCCAATCAATATATAATCAGTAATCAAGGGGCTGCTAATGATTTTTCGTACACCACACTACAATTTTAATAGCATTTACTTCGTGTCGATTTTCACGGGAGACGTGGAGATCTTTAGCTGTAACTGTCAGTCATGCGACAGTTAACGTGTGCGAAACATCCGATATGCTCAAACAATTGATTTGAAATCTGCAAATGTCATTGTCATATATGAATAGCTCTATTCCGCTATGGGGTTGATGTTCATCGGCGTCAATCAATTTACGATCATTGTCACGGCGATCGTCGGCATGGGGACAGATAATGATATCGAAGTGATAATCACATCACTTGGAAATAACACAATAGAGCCTGCCAAGCGGCAATCAGTGAATGGGACGTCATATTACTAGGCATCAATGTGTAAGTGCTTTTGCAAGTGGCTTCCCGCCCGCCCCCTACGGGCCTGATAGATCATAGCGTCTATAGAGATTGAACAAATTCTATTTCTCGTAACCGTTATCGTGTAAATCATATAGTGTTGACAATGTTTGAGTTGACATTTTAGCTAAATCTGTTACGATTCCTCTTTGAAACTGGTGTTGATTTGCAGGGTGGCAATCTGCTGTTGATATTGCCGTGGTCAACTGTGCATCGAACCCCAACTTTGACGTATGTCGGGATCAACTAATCACTTCTTACCCATCGATAAAGGTTTGTATTTTAAGCAGAGGCGTAACATAGAGAGGTGGCGTGGTTTTAAATAACGCTTTTGTGCGCGAATCAGTCACACAATACTGGACGGTGTACGGAGGCTGAGGTAGAGGAAGCCACGAAAAATATCGATATATACAACAGTACTTATACATTGGGGCTAAGCTTTCGGTGTGCTCCAGAGTCAATTGTGCAACGTGCATTTTCGGCCCAATATTCGCAACTATTGTTATTGTTTAGTCAGAGCTGTTGAAATCCGAGCTCTGGTTGATTCTAAATTGCGAATTTTGTTGAATATGTTCAGTTAACTTGTTTATACTGAACCCGTGCAACAACATACACTATCGATACTATAACTAAATTACTCGCCTGGTTGTGGATTTAGGTCACGTATCTTCGTATCTACCTGATATGAATCTGGATGTGCACACTGACCGCCTTTGTTCCGATTACTGCTGTCAATATCGATGAGCATAATCTTCACAATGCTATCTCTTAAGAATGATTTTCTAACAGTTCCGTGCGTGGATATTGTCTTTCTAGATGTTCTGGGTGTCGCAGCCGGCTGACAAACAGGGGGAGAGAATTGAAATCGAGAGGGACCTAGCTGAGATACGCAAACATGTTATCAACTTTGTTGAGCGGAAAATCAAGGAGCATGGTCTTCCGAAGAACTTTCCCAGTTTAAATTCGTCCAGGTACACTCAGAGTTCACTCAAATCATTGTAGGTTCGCTCAGATCATTATCATGTCAGCGCGGTGGCTTCGACGGCGGCTTAGTCTCCAGCTGCAAAATGCCGTAGGTAGCAGGTTCCGAGTTCCGCAACCCGGTGGGAACATATCGCGAAATGAACTTGAGCGTTGTAAAACACTGCAGTTCCCTTAACCGAACTAACAGCGTTGTGTTGCATCGAACACTCGTTATTACTTTAGCCAGTTTCGCGATTTCCAACAACTCGGAACCGACAAAGCACAGGTTCAAGCAACAGATATGTATAAGTAATCGAATCGTGTGGCCGCGCTTACCTCACTCGTAAATCTTGCAGGGCTGCTACTCTTGAGGAATTGTGGGCCTCGCAACCTTCGAACGTGACACAGCTCCTGGCCGTGGTCGAGGATGAAACTTCATTTGTCGGTCGCGAGCTCGTCCTCGATTTCAGCAATAATACTCGTGTAGGTACTTTAGCTAGTTGCTATGAGCCACTAGTAACAATTCGTTAATGGTTTAGCGTGGATGACGACCTGTATTTGCTCATTGCGGAAACAGCACGAATCGCCATTATTTAACCTGGGATAAATCGCATTGTTAGAACAAAAACGCGATATTTATTATTTTGCTGTTGTTATTTTCGCATATATATATGAAATACTATAATGGGGATATTGGCATTTGGAGATGTCAGATATGATACGTCCTAGAACATAAATAATGCTACTGTTTTGGATGGTAATTGGTGGAATTGTTTAGAAAATTAAGTATAACAGGCTCTGGCTTCGTTTTTTTTTGTTATACGATTTCATGCCCTTTGTTTCTTCATATAGGTGAAAGTTGTCCGGTTCGTTCGCGGCAGCGGTCCTGAGGAGATTAAGAACAAAGACGCCACCTCATTGCTGCTGATAGAACGAGGTGTTCATCCTAGGCTACTTGCAACGTAAGTCCATCTAATAATTTCCTGTGTGACTAGAGCAAACAGCGCACTACATCCGGCCAATGCAGAAATTGAGAGCGCTAGATAGCACACACGTGACTCAGGTGGTTCTCTCAAGACCTTGAACATAGGCATGTTTCGCCATTTTAGTATAAGGAAAACATTTATACAAAGCTAGATTGATGCGATATGTGAACAAGGAGCGATATATATATATATATATATATATATATATAGAGCAGCAACAGACTTATTATAACAAGCATGTAGTATAACGTATTTAGTTTTGTTGCGAATTTTTATCTTCCAGGGTGGCCGAGAATTCAGCTGCGCGAAATGAGTTCAAAGCCAAATTGGTGGACATGGGCTTCAAGTTCGAACGCGTCAACCACAACGCACGTAAAAATGACTCGCAGAGCAACAGTGTCAATCCTAATATTGTTGGCGATTCAGATAAGGTAATAACTTGTGCACCCGCGAAGAGGCGCGTTCATAGGCCCAATTCATTGTCAGATCTGAAGTTACGAGGGCTGGTTAAATTCCCATTCTGCCCGGTAAAATCGGGGATTTACCCTCTACGTTCCCAAACCTTCGGTATTGCCTAAACGCCATCCTGGCGCTTATTTGATTTTGGTACGAGGAGATCTATGTGCCTATACGGTTATGAAGTGTTTCATTACATTTCATCGTGTGATCATTGGTTTTGTCTTGAACCCAAAGCCGCTCATAGTTTCAGCTGATATCCGTAGTATAAATGAGGTTCAATCCGCCACCCATGGGGCCGTACGAAAACAGCTTGCTAGACGCAAAAACGAATGTATTGCATAGCATTTACTGATCTTCAAGGAGAAGTATAATATAGTCGTTTATTGTATCGCAGTGGAAGAATCAACTCATTCACGTCAGGGATGACCCGAATGAAATAAATAATAAATTGTCTAATCCGGAATAAATTGCCTGGTCGCAGAGTGATTCAATGTCAGTATCGGTCAACGCTCGCGTCCTCTGTTGGATCGATCAAATGTTTGAGAGAGGGGTAGAACGCGAAAGGCATCCCTCCCACCGTCGGCGCCTTCTGAGGCAAGCGCCGTATTCAAAAACGATTACGACTACTGCTCTATTTCTGACCTCTCGAATTCCAGGTGTATCTTGAAGACGTCGAAGCAGGCCTCACGCGAATCTTAAATCGTGACATGGTACTTTACAGTGAATTCAACGAAAAACAGCTAGTCATTCTCAGAAACTTTATTCAGGTGAGAACTACTGTCCGATGCGTACTCGTCAGAGAACGATTTAGGGTGTAGTTGCCGGTGACGACCCTACAGACACATCGCTTTTTGCAGGAACACCAACAATGTATAGTAAACAACAACAAGAGTAGATCAGTGTGGTCACAATGCTAGCACAACTCGCAAGATAGCCCATACAGCGTCGCTGTACACACAAACTGGCTAGCCAGAATGACAAGTGGTACGAATGTACAAATAGTCAATGAGCAAGACAAAGATGTTCCTCCGTTGTAGAGATGCATTTGTCATTGTGGTACATATTTCAGGCTGTCTACGACAACGTGATTCTTCCCGACCGGATCAAGACGTACCTCCAGAAGCTTCGCCATCTCCTTGAAACGAGCGCGCCACTGAAAAACGCCGACTATCAGCGCATTTTAAGGGAAGCGAATTCTTCCACGGCTTATCTACGAGCAATGCAGAACGCTGATTTCGTTGGGTGCAAAGGTGAGGCGAACGCGAATTTGTAGGGTGGCAAAACATTGTAGTATCAAATCCATCCGTTCAGGCAGAATCGCCGATGGATCACCGCTGCAAACCAGCTATTCGATTCTATCTGGGCAGTGCTGATGAAGTTTCTCTAGTGATGACTTCTCTAGACGAAGCTAGCCATTTTGCCATCAGATTTGCTCAGGTAGCAATGCCTCGACTGTGCCATGATTCGGAGCAATGAAAGCTCTTGTGCACTTACGAGCGCCTTCGAGGGTCTTCACATACGTGTGAGCTTGTCGCGTCGTTGTCTGGTGTTTACTGCGTGACATGTAAGAGAGCTTAAGCATTGTCAAATTGCAGCTCCTTTAATAAACCAATAAAGCTTTACCTTTACCTTTTACTCGATCCTAAAATAGCACCACTGTGTATTGCACTATTGCGGCTGGCTCTCGGACGGCCACCATATGCGATTTGCAGGAAGCAAGCCAAATCTGCGCGGGTTCCCATGTTCCCTGTGGACTATCAGTCACCTGATGACTGTTGGCAGTCACTCCCGATTTCTGCATCATCAAGTCGTCGACCCGCAGCGGGCAGTGCTCGCGTTCCGCGATTTCATCGAGAACTTCTTCAGTTGCGAAGAGTGCAGGACACACTTCGCAGACATGGCCAAAAATATAGGTTACTATCAAATCTACCACCTCCACATATAAGAGAGCTTAAGCATTGTAAAATTGCAGCTCCTTTAATAAACTAATAAACATTTACCATTTACCACCGTGTAGTTGTGCCAGCGGTATCGCCGGCCACTCACGTGAAAGCACCATCCAAAGATCTGAAAAAATCTTAGACAAACAGTGTCAATGTCGCACGTCAGTATAATGTTCGTCTTACCTGAAGAAATTTAAGCGGGTTGGCATTGGACACCAAACATTTAGTGGATCTTCTTAAATATGTGAAAATGTTCGGAAAGAATACGACACCTCGACACAAAGGATTAAGTAAATCAGTAAACTCGTATTCAGCGGCTAAGCCAAACGTACATCGGCGTGCAGGGGAAAAAAATAACGCCCTCGAGTCTTAGTGAAAAATGCTACCACAACCTCACAATCTATCTTGACGTTCAACAATGTTTACAGAAAGCGAGCTCACAAGCCCAGATGAGTCTGTCCTATGGATATGGCGCGCTCACAACAAAGTTAACAAGAGGATTGCGGTAAGAACAATGGCACGACTCGGATGATAAACTTGGAAATGTGACCAACATTTGTCGTGAAATTACTCCATTTTGAAAATTCATGATTCGTCGTCGTCGTTGACGACTAGAACTAAGGTGCCCCCACTGTTCAATTCATCCACCCATGATATCACCCGTATTGGTCGCTATTAGGTCGACTTTTCCAGACGTGTGTTAGTTCACTTATCATAATAGTTTGTTTATTTTATTGCTACTTTTACCAAGCGCTCGTGTCAAAATGATGGACTTTTAAATTATGTTGGTTATTCATTTTGTTCTAGGGTGACCCGACCGAGGATCCTGCTAGACCAAAGGTTGAGTTCCCGCCAGCGACTCTCTGTGCAGACTGTCGCGATTCGAAGGGCGATTTCGTCGAGTAAGTTAGCCTCGATGACGGATCTGTCTCACAACTGTTGTCGCACCCATTCGATGTTTGCTCAATACAATCGATTCAGCTAAATCATGATTGTGCAATCTAGTCTCACCGTATGTCGAGCCCCCTAGTTCAAACGATTCCAACTACGAACAAATAACCTTCTAGACGCTTTTTTTGGTGTCAGCAAACGAACCGATTCTTGTCAAGTGACAGCGTTTTAAGTAATTCTGCCACTTGCATCTAGTATCAGCGCAGTTCTCTCCTCGTTGCATCCCTTGTGGACGGCTTGAAAACATTAGCCGCGTCCCTGATTGCTATGCTTACTAACAAGAGTCGCTTTGCTCGGTAGCTAGGTCTCTGGCTATTGGAAGCCAGAGGCCGTAGGTTCGAGTCCTGCTGTGTGATGACATATAAGAGAGCTTAAGCATTGTAACAATTGCAGCTCCTTTAATAAACCAATGAAACCTTTGCCGTCTAGGTCGAATGTGCTGAAGTTCCTTCATAATCACTACAACTCGACAAAGCTCGTCCGAGCAACTGCGGACCCCGATCTCCCAATTGCCATGAGCCTTCAACAGGGAGCTGTCGACAATAATTCGACAAATGCCAGGTGTGTATGACCATAGCACTTAACGCCAAAGTGATTATGTTCCCTTTTGGGGGATGCTTTATCATTTGACATTGTTTTACAGCGTACTTTACGCTGTAAAACACGACGATTATTTACGATTATTATTAATTAAGTACTGTCATAATAACACATGTGAATATAAATGCGAGCTTCTCTTAACCATATTAATCAGCTGCGGGAGCCACAGCTAGTAAGGCAAAACACCTCCTTGCGCTATGTTCAATATTGTATCATGTATTGGTGGCTGATGATTCGGTTCACTTTCTGACAGTCAAGCAAGGGTCGGACAGACGGAGTGCGTAGCGCCAACAATTTATAGTTACATACAATCTGAGACCTCGGTCTTTTACAACCGCACTCACGAGCGCTGGATACGGAGTCACTTTGCAGGAACATATATACGTACATAACACATTAACAAAGATGTTGTGTAACAAACATTGGAGTTCTCTCATTCATCTCTAGCGTGTCTGATATTAATATGAACCAAAGAGAGCGAACTAATCCTCCACAATGTGTCATTTGTTTATCGATTGGAATTATCAGCTTAATAAAAAAAAACAGCTCCGAAATATCCATAGCAAACTTGAAACGGTTTCCACACTCACAAGCACACACAGGGCCTTTGCCCTTGATCTCTGCACGCGGAAGCCCAGAGCAAACCTGGCTAATCACACGGACGTGATCCACTGACACACGACCATAACCACAACTGCAGTCCGCTAATTGCCTCACTGTGTGATTAGCATAAGCACAATTATATGCTACCGTCGTATCGTTTCTGCTTAGAATGTCGCACATATGATAATTAATGAATATTTGGTTAGCAATTTTGCGCTTTGCCACAGGTGCTCCGCACTCGCTTCGTAACCAATGTCACCAATGCCTCACTGCATTTTCTGCAATCATACCATCTTCGATTGCGTTGTTCCAGGTTGTTCTCAGGCTTTGACGTCACCATCTTTTTGGTCATCTACGCCGTCTCGATCACCCTGCTATTTGGTGTTTTCGTGACGATCGTCTTCCGCCGGCGGAAAGGTGGCTACGGAAAATCTCTTTTCCGCCTCAGCTAAATCGTCGCTTCGCGCGCTAGCGGCCGCATCAACAACAGACGAAACGCTACATGCGGCGCAGAGTTCTCGCTGGGCGGATTTCAATCAGTCAAGTATCGGCAATGCCAGTATTCGTTCATGACGTCACGTATAGCGTATGAACGGCATCGAAATCACACGGAAGCAGATACAACGTTCTCGCACGTAGGCAGGAACGTTTGCACACCATGGCAACTAGTGCTGTGGAGGCGGGTCATTCAAAATTAACACCAACATCGTGCATCTCCAGAGGACGAAATCGTCGTGTCACTGTTAACGCGCGCATCATCTGGACAATGGAAGTGGGAAGGTGTTCTTCGACGAGATGCAAAAAGTAGATTTTTCGCCATATTTCGCTTTGGATAGGCTTTGTTCCGTTTCTTATATGTCTCTGTTCTGGTAACTATGTGATTGTGGCCGGCGGAGAGAAATGGCTGTGTGGAGGAAGTATATTAAAAGATTACTAGAATTATACACTCACTATATATATATATATGTTATATATATAATATTATATATATATAATTATTTAATGTATACCTTCGAATGTGAAAAGACATATATATATATATATATATATATATATATATATATAATATATATATATATAAGTAATTTCACATTCGAAGGAATACAGTAAATAATGAACGTTGTAATTGAAAACAATTTAAATTGGCAAATTGAAAAAGTAGATCATGAGTTCGGATTCCGTCACCGTATGTTTCTGTTGTTGGTGTTTCCTTTGGAGCGTAGATATCTCTGGGGGTGTTCAGTGCATCTGTTCGCTGCGTGTGCCAAGCTCGAATAAGTAACCACTGTAGCACCACGGAACAAAGCAACAGCAAGCCTAAATATGACAGCCGAATTACACGAGATTTGGGAGCTCGATACTCGCTTGCAGACTCACTTGGACTAAGAACAATTGTTATTTCGGTTCAAGGTGTGAATCCACAGACTCTCCATGTATGGGAAAGAGCGCACATTTTTTTGATTCTACCAACAACACTAAAACGAATGTCGAATGAACCGATGCGAGCCTGTGACGGAACCTATTCATGGATATCTTTGATGTATCAAAATCCTTGTGGAAATCTCGAAGCAGGACGCCAGAAATACATTCATGGCATCACCATGTTGTTATGAAAACGGAACGAACTTACTAACTAGAGGAAATTTAGCGAAGTTGCCAAATTTTAACCGGGAATAAGAGCTCCCCAGCAATTCCTATTGCCATTGTGTGTCCTATGGAGAGTGTGCACACCCCCGATATCATTTACAGACACTCGCTTACCGCGCACTTTATTCCGCACTAACAATGTCCTCAAGTCCTCCATCCCCTTCAAATATACGTGTCCCCATATACGGTAAATGGCCCTCTACCTGCTGTTGAACAGATATGAATAGGTGCCCCACCCGAATAGTAATTGGGAGTTGTTTGAGGGGCAGAAACCATTCAGGTGAAGGCCGATATTCGATTATGTTGTGACAACGAAAACGCTTGGTTGTGGATAGGTTGTTGAGCAGAGCAAAACAACTCGGGGGCCGATCGAAGAGGGGAACAAATCCGATTGAGATTTGTTTTGTTCTCGTTTTCCAGAGTCTCAGTTTTTTTTTGTATTTGCGTTTTGCGTTTTTGCCCACGTGGTTAAGCATGCGCCCGCGTTAGTGACCGCCATTACAGACCTACGAGCGATGGAGAGATACGCTTACAAGCAGACTCTGAATGGGCACAGATTCTCAGATATAATACATGAAAGCTACAAGATTGTGTTGTAGGTACTGAACGCGACAGCAAATTGTACGTAATATATATATATATATATGAATTATCGAATATATATATATATATATATATATATATATATATCGAATATTATATATATATATATATATATATGAATTATCGAATATTGAATGATCAGGCTCGAGTCTTTCATAGAAAAGGCCAACTCAAGATCAACGGAGCGAAGACTGCCTGACCTTGTCCGACCGGACATACATATATATATTACCGATACGAGCGAATATGAGCCGAATTATAACAAGTTCGCTTTACCTCAATGTTGTTTACCTTAAATGCAAACGTGTATATGCAGGGAACGTGTACGGCTATACACGGCTCACAGGTGCGAGAATTATTTTTTGTACAATACAATATACATGGAATATATAGTCATCAAATGGTGGCAGCTCATTAGGGCGAGAACAATGCGTTCTGTTCGATTAATGTGTTGCGTAATCGACGACGTCAAGGTGGTGATAATAAATAATGAATAGTATTTTCTGTACAAACGAATTCGGTTGGCAGCTGGTCATTATTCATTGTTGAAGTGCGTTTTTCCATTACGATACTTATACGGTAGTGTGCACTTGTGCGTGAACGGTATAGTTTCGATTTGTGTGTAGCCAATGGTTGAGTCCTTTGGTGGCTTGCCTGGCAATCGTAGGAGACCTACATAGGTGCACGGGTTCGATCCCCACCGTTGCACATTTGCATTTAAAGGGTAATTTATCCGCCTTATGAAGCAATGCCGAAAGCAGGTGTACGTTAAATGTTGGCTGTGAGTAGTCAGCTCGGAAAATTTATAGCTTGGGTGTGTAGATCGTGGATACGGATGCTCAACTCGAACGACCGACCACGAATGTTGTGAACAATGTTTTTTGACTTTCTGCCGTTAAACGCTTACGAGCCCCTACCGTTGTAAGCGGCCACTCTACCGCTAACTGCGACAACTCCACGAGATCCCCGAAGACGAAAATCTACTGTAAAGAACCGAATAGTCTACTTACGCCATGCTTGACGTCTCCTCGAAAGCTTGGAAAAGATCTCTGCTACCAAACTGTTCGGGACGATTTCACACACGGCCACAGTGAGAATTGCCCATTCAGCAACTGTCGCAGCTCGCGCTGCTGGTCATTAGCGACCCAATACTTCGGAAGTCACTTTCAACAGGTGACACTTATCGCCACACTACGTCGCTGCGAGATATCGAGGAACCTCAACAGCGTTGTTGAGACGGTTTCGGTGAGAATATCATACGCGAGCACCTCATCTGATCGTCACAATATTTTCGCTCTTTTAACAACCTCGACGCAATAACGATGCTTTAGAAATGATATAGCGGCTCCTGCAATTTAGGGAGGTTTCCGTAGATCCAAAGGTAGGTCACACAGTCGGATGACGACCGCATATACCAGACCACTAGAGGAATCGTGTTATGGCTGGTGAGAAAAAAGCGAGAAAAAACCTGTTCGGCGGTACTGCCTAAACTGATCGGTTAACCGTCAAAGGCACAACGATGGTGATAACCTTAAACCTACTGCTGGAGGATGCGAAAGCGCTTACACTGGTTTTGCAATTGTATAATCAATAATTTGTCGTCTATATGTCTTTCATTTTCATTGCCTGTCTACAATGGCCCGACTATGAGACAGGTTCGTAACGACGGCTTAATAGCTGACTTGAGGACAAATTTGTCGAACGCTCATTTGCACTGGGTGTGTTGTGCACTAGTTTGCCGCCACAGATCGACCTGGTGTCATCTACGTCAGTGCTTCATTAAGCCGTCCAATTAAGCATATGGGCCGCAAGGGGGGGACAGTGAGTTCATTAATTCTTACCGATTTAGGGCGGCCCCTCAACCCCGTCTTATGAAACAATAACAGCTTGATGGCTGTTGGCGGTTGTTACCGCATATTCCAATAAAGATATGTCCAACAAGCTTACAAAGTTTGCGCGCTTTGGTCGTACAGGACTTCATCCTAAACAAATATGGAAGGGATATGGGAGTTTTCACAGACAGGCTAATCGACAGTTGTTTAAAGAGATGTTTGTCTGTTGTCATCGTCGGTGGCAAGCATGAGATAGCTCTCGTATACGTAATGGCATTATTATTATTAGCCTGCATATCAGAAATGCGTAATGGGGTTAAATCTAGGAGCCAGCTTACTCATACTTCATTGGGATGTAGGATCATTCAATTAGCCCGAGATAATTAGAGATCAATATAAGCGAGAAACAAATTGATGGATGACATAGCAACGCGTTACACCTGTTTCTATGTAAAACCGTCCGCTACCAGTTTTTATTCAGACAATTGTACTGCTCTAACCTAAATACGAAAATGGGATGGACACGCATACAGGACTGGCCAACAGTAATTTTACACTATGGTCAGTGCAGCTTAGAAGGCCACAAGCATGTTCCCTTATTCTCTCGGCTTCAGCTGACATCAACGATAATTCCCTCTGACGGCCGGTCGCCGCCGTACCCTTTGTTTGCTCAATGGTTATTGTCCAGTACTGATGATCATGAAGGGCGATTGTCCTCTGGTGCATTTCAGATACAGCGAGGGATACGCCTCTGCTCAGTAGTTCCTCACCTCAATACAACACCTCATCTGGGACACATCCGAAATTGTTGTGGCTTAGCCACGTGCACAGAATCCGTAGGTGATGGGATGGCCATGCATCGCGACGATCCAACTCGCAATTGTCGTCTTCCTGCGTTCCGCCGAGTCGACCACCTCGTCGGAGCAGCGCACGACGGCAGGCCTCGCCGGGAACGTGCTCGCGTCCCAGCGTTATGTCCGCATGCTACAAGGAAATAGTGACCTCACTGAGATGTTGCACGAAGCTAACGATCTCGACATGGTCCTATTCTACGTGCACTGGTGCTCGCACTGTCAGAAATACGTGCCAAAACTAATCAAGTTCGCCGAGGACATACAAGGTTTGTCGGCCTGGCTAGCATTAAACGTTTGATCGATTCTGTTCAAATGTCTGATTTATTATAGTTTGAAGAACTCGCCTCATTGCTTGACATATCGTGCTGATATACGGAGGTGACAAGGTACTCTATTGTATCGGGGACAATGCCCCTGTAGCACATGTAGGGCCAAACTGTGGCCAAACTGGCAAAGCTACATGTTGAAATGCTGCAGTAGTAGCTCTCGATGCATCGTCGCTTGCAGGTGTGAGCCATTGCAACGAGTAATTCACAAATATGTCGAACACTTTGAAACTTGGACAAAATGTCCTGCACTGATGAAGTGATGTTCACGGAAAAAAAATGTCGATGTAGAAAATGTTTTGAGGAAAAACGCATAAATCTGTCAACAGATATAACGCAAGACCAAATTACTTGGCTTGCCATTGGATAATTACCAGGAATAATTATGTAATTCTGGTCACTACGGCAAGTATTTCGTTGTCCGCGCGGTCGCTTAATCAGCTGAGTCTCTGGCGTTAAGAAGCCGAAGGTCGCAGGTTCAATCCCCGTGAAAGAACCGACCCTTTTGAATGACGAGATGGTGTTGTATTGTACCGAAGTGGACCCAATGACCTAACCTGTTAATTAGAAAGAGTAGCCTCGGACAGAATTAATTAGGCCTCGTAAGCTTCTCTACACATAGTTTGTGCCCGGGAAACTATGTATTATTTCTAAGCGAAACACGAAATAAGACTGCGGAGTGGTACGATGGTATCAGTTCAATGTCCCTTTTCGTTTTAAGAAAAATAAGTAGAACCACTTGATGATGAATATATTTCTATGTTCTTCCTTCCATGAGGATCTCCTAGGATGGTGGCCGGTCCTTCACATAGGTGCGATTGATTGCTACGACAACGCAGAAACGTGCTCGGAGTATGGAGTTAACGCTTATCCAACACTGGAGGTGTATACCGTTATCTTATTATGCTGCGCTTAGCGTGCTGAACTCTTACGTGAGACTTGCCGTGAGTCGCGCGACAATCGTATGAACATCTGCTTCTCTACCTCTAACTGATATTTATTACAATTGTCTATTAGGTTAACGTTATACGTTCGAACGCCATCTATTGTATTTTGAGCACAATCTGAATCTCTGAAAAAGAACCTATGGATAAAAAAAATATTGGTCAATCAACCGCCCGGATAATTAGCACTGAACACCAACTTAGAGCCTGCTCCCTCGTGTGTCTGTGTGTGTGTGGAATCGGGGATTGGCTGAACTTGTCTGAAGAGGGGCCACTGAAGGCACAAAATATATATTCCTGGATTCTGCACCCTGAACTATTTTTTCTACGTACGCCATCTAGTGACGCTTCTTGATCTAAGGAATATTGACGCGTCCAGAAAATAAATGCGATACACTTTTGTCTAGGGAATGGCGACTGGCAACTTTTCGTCACGATCCTTTTCAGCATTTTATATTGTCCATATCCATACAAGCGCGAAGTGGGTTTGGCTACCTTCATTCAAGACAGACTCGCCCAAATATCGATTACCCTTCAATTATGATATCACATTGACACTTAACACGTTGCAAAGTTCGATAGAAATTTGACCGGCGGCAATCGATGCGAACTAATTGATTGAAGAAATTAATACCCTTACTTATTATACCGTATGTTATGGCCCATAGTTATTCTGGAAAGCAGGACGCGAGCCCAAAAATCAGGAGGGTACCACAATCGACACGTTGA
Organism: Stratiolaelaps scimitus; assembly: GCA_019614645.1. NCBI lineage: Eukaryota > Metazoa > Arthropoda > Arachnida > Mesostigmata > Laelapidae > Stratiolaelaps > Stratiolaelaps scimitus. The sequence continues at coordinate 280,057 of JABWDB010000035.1, read as the reverse complement.
CTGGCGCCGAGTTACGCGCCGAAATCATACGCTTCATAGAGAAACATATCATCGTCGGTGTGCCTTCCAGTAGGCTTCCCGATCTAAACCCGACCAGGTACTGTTGTGAAAATGCTGATAATACCCCACCACACTACGCCTATTATATATAAGTTTGAAATAATCTGACCGCCAGCGCCGCTATGGCCAACAACAATAACTAACAACAAGGCTGAATCGACAGCGAGGGGCCAGATTATTTCGTGTGTTTGAAGGACTGCTTGCGTCGTTCCAAATCAACGAGGGGTGGGGGGGGGACGGGTTTTAGTGAGTTTGAGTCTCACACTTGGTGGCAAGAGGCTGTTCAATCACGCCCATGATCATTACGCGTTCCCGAAATCCCCCATGAAAAAAAGATTATTTCGTGTGAGGGGGATACCCATGACATATTGTCTTGTATTTGACGACTACCGGTGATTGAGATAACCATCTTTGTTCAACTTGACGACAACTAACAATTTTGCTACCATTGATAGATCTTCTAGATATATAATACTTAGCTCTGTGGGATGTATATGCTTTCATCCCAATGATATTTAGCTAAACCACCCTTATTGCGGAAGTGTACTCCGCAATAAATACATACATTATAAACAGTGAAGACGTATAAATATTCCTTTTATCATAATAATAATAATAATTCCACGCAATGGCAACAGGTCAGTCCTTCTTAAATAATGACGATCCAATGAGACCTGTTGTATCTAAATCTATATACTTTGTTCCCGCTGGTGATGTCCGTCCGTCCGACAATGACTTCCCTTTTATTCTGGGGTTCATTTTGGGGGTTTACCAATTTTTTAATTTGTCTCCTTTACTCCGGATCATATCCAAAGTGACCTAATTAATCCACCAGCCATCTAGTTTTGCGGAGACGTGTGTAGATTCCTGCTTGCTTAATAGGAATAGTGTCAATGTATCGGATTTTGCGTCAATTGCACCGATTCCTTTCAAAACCAATAAGCTGATCTATCATGGGAGCACAATCATTTGTCATTTATAGCGTGCAACGTGTAAGTGATCTATGGCTTTCCATGCCGTCCAGCGTCGAAAAGATACTTGCCGTCGTCGAGGAGAATTCGTCATATGTAGGCATGGAGCTGATACTCGATTTAAGTGGAATCCCTAATGTGAGTAGCTCAGTGAACAGATTTTGTTTGATTCTTCACGAAGTGTCTCCTACATTATTTAGCCCGTTATTCGTTCATACAGAAAATGAATTAGCGATAAGTTTATAATTTGATAATCCCATAAGGCACATATGGAAATGTTTGTCATATTATCTCTCTCCATTCACTATAGTACGATGTATTTGTACTATACTGAAATTTATTCAATACGCTTATAGGCTATTCGAAAAAGAACGGTAAATACAATGAATGCATATGTATAAATATACGCCTGTTTGGTCGTCTTTTCTTTCTCTGTAAAATTGCGCTCATTTTCAAAGAAATTATATAGTCCAACGCGACATTACCTTAGCTGTAAAGACACAACGAAATAAGTTAACATCCACTGACATTGTCGTGATTCATCCTTGTTCCTGAGCCGCCCACGTCACTTATTTAGGTATTGCTTTCTGATTATCCTGCTCAATCTAGTGGCCGTGTCTACAATTATCATTCGCACTCACCCGTTCGAGAACTTACAGCACTGTGTAACTGCTGTTCCATCGCTATATGTACCTCCCACCTTGGTCCACCACGACCGTCTTCCGTATAGCAGTTGAATCCTTTGACGACCGTCATGTCAGTTAGCTTGATTCATCAAGGGAGGAATCACCACCTTTCATAAAGGGTCACTAATCGGCTGTTTATAACCAACCCGTAGTTTTTGTGGAGAAATTCGAATAGAAATATATTCGCCCACCTCGTTGTACTTAGGTAAGGGGCGTTCGCTTCCTCGTTGGACAAACACCAGCAGAACTCAGCCACGTTGGGGCCACCTCACTCATCTTTCTCGAGCGAACCCAGGAGCAACGGATACTTGTGTAAGTACAATCAACGTTTCGCGTTCGGTGCCCTGTCCCCCTCCCCATCGCCTGCTGCTATCGTAACAGCACCAGAAACACAGAATCATCCTGGTCTCCAACCATATAATAATAATTATTATTATTATTATTATTATTGTACTATCTATTTGTGACGTTGGATCACGAAAATAACCGCAATCGTTGTAACCATTCGCATCATATCAGTAGAAAATATCTGTGCCGAGTAAGCCTTTTCAAATCGGTGAACTATCGTATGCTCAACTTGCCCTCATAGCAGAGTCACAGCATAAGGCTCCTCCGCGACATTCGAAGCTCATTTGTGTGAAATATGAAGGGGGCTTACGATCTTCAACAATAGTTCGCCGATATGAAGACGTACCTCCAGAGCATCTGAGGATGAAGCATCGATTGCTTGATGATTATCAAGCTGGCAAAAAAAGCTTGCTGAAAAGCTATCAATTTTCAGTTGGGTTATTAACTCGAAGCAGTATTTGCTTGTGTTCGTAGAGGGTAAATCCATATGCCCACACAGTGCTGCCGAGGTCTGCCAAGGCAGGCAGTTGAGCGTCAATTATAAGAAAAGAAAAATATATATTTACGTATCTTTTCTTTTCTTATATATTTCCCCTCTTCTTATTTATAGGAACCATATGCCTGCATTTAGCTAAATATCAAAGACCTCTGTGTGTGCTTCCAGGACGACCAGAAATGCTACGGAAGCTCGCCGTCTATTTCAGGAGCAGTTACAAGAGATTGGTATCCGTCCACAGATGCCAAACCTCCAACCTGTGCCTGCGGTGCCCACACAACCCAGCAAAACGTCCGTGATATCAATCATGGCTGATCCACACAAGGTATCTTATACCATTAAAATTGATGTGTATATATATATATATATATATCAAGCAATTTTTTTTTCTTATGCAATAGGTGTATGTGGTTATGTCCATTGCATTCCTTGCCGTATTTCAGGGTTGATTGATTCTTAGACTTTTAGCAAAAAAAATATGAATGATAAGGTTTTCTGCGCGTTTCCGACACTGTAGGTGTACGTGGACGACGTTGAGACTGGACTTCGATACATGCTGCAGAGCGAGCTGACCCTTGTTGACGAATTCAACTCAACACAACTTGATGTCCTCAGAACCTTTATAGGGGTATAGGTTAATGACCTTTGTTGACACTGATGTTATGCAGTTTCTTTTTCTTGACATAATACCTAGTAGACACGACACTACCTGCAGGAAATATTGAAAACATCTTCTAACGTTGTTTGAGTAGCCCGAATTGAGGGTAGATCACACAGGGCATTGAAGACGTTAAAGAAACCATATAGCGTGTGTCAAGACCTCTAGAACGTGTTGTATTAGACGTTTTATCGAAGCAATTAATGCCTGAAAATTTTCCTAGCTCACGGGCTGGGGGGAGCCCGGCATTAGTGGGTTTGTAAATGAGGCCCGACCCTTGGAAGTCACTGTTAGCTAAGTGACTCGTGTACATAATGCATTCGACCCGAAATCACCCACAAAAACCACGAGTGTAAGACGAAGCTACCAGCGAATATAGTACTTGGTTAACATTTTGAAGACTTTAAATTGTGGCATTCGAATGACTCTTGCCGAACTCACCGCGAATTACTACAAACAGCCCAAACAAATATCGCCAACCATAAAACCACCGAGGTTAAGTAGTTTTCATGGGAAAGACAAGGCTAAACTGCAAAGGGAGACCTGTTGCGCGTACAGATAGTGCAGAAATGTCCTGTTTCAGGCAGTCGCTTTGTACGTCCCGCTGCCAGATCAAATTAACTCATACCTGAGACGTGTGACCGATTTACTTATCCGAAGTCAAGCACCACTGACGGCGGCAAAATTTCAGTGGATTCTGGAGAACGCTACCAAGGGTTTTTCTTTCCGTGAGGTCAACTACCTCGGTTGCAAGGGTATGCTCCCTTAATATATTTCGGTGTAAAATCAATGAACTGATCCTGTTAACATACTTATCTATTAGTCGTAGCCCTGCCTTGTAAGGGAAGCTGCTTGTCGATTCCATAATATAGAGCGTAATGGCACACAAACAGTGCCTACTTTTTAGGAAAAGGCTAACGTTTAGGCAGAGCGTCCGTCCTTTAAATTGTAAACCTATTGTTCCTAATCGTCAACCCACTTTGTCCCCAACTGTAAGACAATTTCTCCCCCGCTTAATACATGGTTAGAACATCTCGCGAAAAGGACTCAATAAGTAAAATGGGCCTTAAAATTAGTTCATGATCAGTTAGGATTCCTCGTTCGAGCACAGGTGGCATCGTTCTCGGACGGAACCCTCTGATCGGGTACTGGAATCATTTCGACACCTGAAGCGGGATTACCCAACGTTGGGCTGATATTATTATATTATCTGTTGATTGTGGCATTAATATAAGCAATGGAGTAGAGTAATACAATTCGATCACTCTGTCTGGGTGTCATTTCATTTGTAATTATTTTCAGGTAGTGAGCCCAACAAGCGTGGCTACCCATGCAGCCTTTGGATAATGTTCCATCTCATGACGGTGGGCTGTTACAGGAGATATTTACAAGGGGACGATCTCAATCCTTATAAAGCCATCCGCGTTGTCCGCGACTACGTGCTCAACTTTTTCACCTGTAAAAATTGCGTCGGTCATTTCAGTAAAGCTGCGGCAGACCTCGGTTAGCAATTACGACACTAAGTCGTGAGTTTCGGTTACCCCTCCGCCAACACCCCCTTCTGGCAAACCTCGTAATCACCATAGCAATTTATCGTTAACTAATGTTCTATGTTCATGTACGAATGGACGGGTAACTCAAATGCTGGCTGCAGGCTCGGAGCGTCTCAGGCTTGCCTCCGAACAGTCGGCGTCTGACGTCCTTCGGCCAATAGCGATCGATTCCTGTAATGATCGCTGCCACGGACACCCAGAAGCGCGATGTAGCGAACATAAAGCTATGAGACTGCCTCACCCAGGTGGCATAGGTGGCCTATATATAGTAAATAAACATACAAATGGTCAATGATGATCTGTGATTGTGAGGAATAACATAACATCGAGGTCGAATGATGAGTGTAGCATCTACACCCAGCACACCTGTCGGAAACGGAGACGGCTGCATATGGCTTGACATGGCACTGATATTTCGTAGCACATGGTTATTGTTATTCTTAAAGTATTATCTCTCCCTCACGGCTCTGTTTCGGTAGACCTGTTGCATGTGAGCGTTTGCAGCCAACACCCAATTCGTCTCACACGGTATACTTAGTCTACCACAGCGCTCAAGCGACTAATGAAATCAAATCTTACAGAGTCGGAACTGAACAAGCCTGGGAACGGGGTGCTCTGGCTGTGGAAGACTCACAATGATGTCAACATAAGACTGAAGGTATCCCAAATAGCGTGTACTGTGAAAACACATACATGATCAAAAGTACATGGCAGCAAGATGATTGCAATCGATATACACACACACACACGAGCTGTGAAGCGAGCAAAACGTAAATTGTTGCAATATTTCGTTATATTTTTTGGTCCAAGTATGGAACTAGGAAAGAACTATGACCTCAGTGCCTGTTTACGTCGCGGTGGATGGCTTAGGGGCAACGCCCGGGACTTGGAATCGTAAGGTGTCCGGTTCGAATCCCACAGGGAACATGGGAATCGTCGGTATTTAGTGTGAAGTAAATACTTTATTGAGTAAAGTGTTTACTTCAACTAAATAAATTTATTTAAAAAGGAGCACTGCGACTAAATGTCCTCTTGATTCATTATTCGTCACAGGGCGATGCGAGCGAAGATCCACAGTTTCCAAAAGAGCTTTTTCCCAATGCCAAGCTCTGTACCGATTGCCAAGATGCTTCTGGAAAGTTTAAACCGTAAGTTCCAGATGGTCAGTTCCTTTAGGAACACTAAATAGAATAAAAAAAAAGTATTCTTGGTCGTACCCCGCATATTGGACCCTTAACGCACACGAAGAGTTGTAGAAACAAAAGTAGGGCTACACTTAGGAGAATATAATAGGTTTACAGTTGAATGCAGAGAGGTAGGTAAGAAGCAGAACCTTTTGTTTTTCAACTGTAAAACTACCTTTATTTATGAGATATCCACCCTTATTTATGAGATAAACGTCGCCGTTTGCTTCCCGAGGGGACAGAGCGCTGCACACAACCCCAAATATCACTCAGAAAACGATTGACCACGCTCTTTGTTCCTGCACTTCATGCTTTGTGAAGAATATTGCATGCTCTTAGATCTGAAGACTCGTCCAATATTGAGGCTGGTTCGTCGTCTCAACGTCTTTCTCAATCCAATTGGCATGGTCAGTTGAGATGATTTAGCCCAGAACGTGCTCGTCTTTACTAGAAAAACTGGAATCTTGACCCTGCTATAATATGGGTCGAAGGTTGTTGCCATACACGGATTTCCCGTGTGCGTGTAATCACAAGTTTTACAGAAAAAAGTAGCATTTCTCAATTAACTGTTAATTGAATAGAGGAATACCTAAACTAACGTTTGGATGAATTCTCTACAGATGGAGAGTGTTGGACTTCTTGGTAGAGCACTATGGCCCGGGAAACATTTATGACGGAAGATTACGACAAAGGTAGCAGCAGCAGCATTTTACTCACAAAGATTATTATTGTTAGGTCATTCGGAGTTACTTTGTACATTGAAAATACTTGAATTAGCTTCTGAATACGGCGCAATACATTCCAATTGCGTTTACCATAGCTAATTTCATGGCCAGCCTTCTCGCCTGATTACATTTAAAATATGCCACACGAGTTGTCATCTGTATTGGAGTCAATTCTTGGGGGACCCCTTTTTCACTTCGCTCGGACATTTTCAATGTTTTCCTTATAACCATGTGGTGTGTACCAGGTAGTGTGTGGAATTCAAGTATAGGCCCATAGTTTGCCCAAACGCTACGGTAGTTGTCGCAAGTCATTTACTTGTGAGAACCACGTAAAGTGGGCGACGCTCCCTCTGTAGTCTCCTGCAGTCAAGTCACGCCTCTCCCGCCCTGGAATCTATTACATCAGCAGTAAACGGGCTAAATTTCATTCGGGCTCGTTCCTTGAAGATTTTCAGCAATAAACGATGATTCCACTTCCCGATTCATGTCTGCTCTAATAAACTGCACCAGCTCTATTAATAGTAGTAAGTATAACCTGTAAGCAAAGGACTCTATCTTAAGACTCCGTTGCTTAGACTGGTTAAACTTCTTCTTCGCCTCGCTATAACGCTTGGTTCGAAGGTCCTCCAAAGTTTTTTTTCCGACCGATGTAATATGTGCAGCATAACTCCCGACGGCCTAATATATTAACCAGCGAAATAAATAAACTTAATATGTAAACCATTTTTCAACGTGGTAGTATCAGTGAGATTAGTGAGATTTTCCAATCTAATGACTATTTACGTACTGAAGGCGATCTAGCTATTTACGGGGCATTTAACCATTCAGATTCTCTCAATATTCTTTCACACAATACCACTTGCACAACTCGCGATAATGCGCATGTGTTCCTCGACCCGTGAGCTCTTCAGCGAGGAACATCGCACTCTAAGCCACTGAACTTAAAGCTATAAAAATTAAGCCATTTCTACCTGCCCAGAAGACGGAAAGCACATTGCTATTCAAAAGAGACCGTCTCCCATTAGCAAATCACCAGCATGCCTTGCATTTTGCTGCTTTTGCCATTTGATATAACTAGAGGATTTCGATTTTTTTCACAGAGCGTTTGATTGGGTGCCAATATCGATAATTCTCATTCTTCTCGGAGTGCTTACGGTCATCGTCGTTATCATCTGCCGAATCCCAAGGGGTAAGTCCGTCATTACGGAAGATTGCGCTTGCGCCTACGACAAGACACGAAACAGAAGAGAAGTATTCAGTTGCAACTTGGAACACAATGCGGTCATAGCTAGCGAACCAGTACAATGTTAATTCGGTGCCGACATCGATTCACACTTTGTCAGTGGCTGATGGCGAGTACTGCCTGGCGTTCTTGACATCGGAAGATTGATTGTCCCTTGACTAGACACCTACGATCGTTATTAAGAATGCGTTTTTACATGTTGGTATGGTCGCCCCGTGTTGTGTCAATCACTATATTCTAATGATTGATGATGCTCAGATGGGACGCGGCAATCGGCAATGTCATTGCATCCGTAATGAAGCAAGAAGCTCAGTAGAGGATCTCTAGGTAGGACTGGTCTCTGCTTCTGAGACTGATTCTACACTTCGTGAATCGATATTCCTGCAAAGTTCAAGCACAGACTGAATACATTGTGGACTGTGGAGACAATTTTTGTAGTTCCGAAATTGCATTCATTTGTGTATTACATTTTTTACTTTTCCAGCTGAAGATATCGAAAAGTATGTCGAGGTCACAACTGACATCGCGACAAAGACCGAAGGAACGGGAAAATCGTCCTCCGGAACAACCGACGGAAGGACTAATTAGACCTCATGTGTCTCACTAATTGGATAACGGCAGCGGCCACGCACAACAACCACAACACCTAACTAAGGGTTGAGCGCACCACCTGACAAACTATAGAAGTTTGATATTTAATAAATACTTGAACCAATGTACCTTGAAAATTACGTTTGTGTTTCTAATGCTGTTCTGTTTGTTCGTTGATCTTGTAGCGGGATTTCTGTTTTTCCTAGGTTTGGTACCACCTAAATAGACAAATTGACGTCCCTGGACATACGCGTCAGCTAGATGTGCTACGGCGTACAGCTTGTGAAGAACAGTGAGGCTCGGATGCTTCTAATATTATCACGCATATCTTACACAGAATTTCGTTAGCCACCTCGGTTCTCAAGTAGGAGGAGGTCTCAGAATGACCTCTCAGTGACTCTCGATGACCTCCGCCTCAATGACCTCTCGTCTCAGGGAATGAACGATGAAGAAGGCTATGAAAAAAAGCGCGGCCGGTCAGTTAGTACTGTCGTTGAAAGTCGGCTTGCGAGACACAACATTGAATAAGTAAGCACTTTGTATCGCCGCTCTACTTGTGCTGCTGTGGTCAGCTGCTAGCGTCAGCTAAGCACAGCTGTGCGCTTATTCGACATTAATAATGTGTGTTCTTTGTTTCTATTGTAACGAATAGGAATAGAGAGCAGTTAACTTAGCTTTATCGGTCGCTTTATCGACAACAGGCGCGATTTAAGTTGGCGTCATCTCCCAAATTGTCAACGTATTCTTTCATGACGGTTCCATCATCTGTGTCAGCCTATGAATAGCAGCTGCATGGCATTTGTAGCCTGTGGCGGGGCTGCAACTGCTGCTGCCCGTGTCGCCTTCGATCGAGTGTCGTTCTCACCCGAATCAATGCCGATTGCCCTCACCAGACGCTCTCCCTTCAATGCGGCTCCACCAGGCGCAGGCAGCCGTTGGCCAGCGGTTCGGCTGGCCAACTAGTCCGTAGAGCTGCCAGCTTACATTGATATTCCAGATACCGGCATTAACCTACGGACGTGAACGTGGCGAACCAAGCGACATGATCACCTCGTCAATGGAGATGAGCCAACGGCCGCAGCGACTGGGGGGACAGCATCTGCGGAACGGGACCAGAGCCAAGAAAGTGCTCTCTTGCAGTACCAGCAGCTATGTGCGCCCCAGGTATCGTGGCTGAGATTGAAAACGCTCTCGTATATTGTACATATGTATAAAGCCGCTTGTTCTAACATCGTCTCCGTCGTCGCCACCGCCATCATCATCACCGGTCTCTGCCAAGGGGCACACCGGCAACTCCTCAAGTCGAACAGTCGGCGAGAGGCGGTTGAGATGCTGCCTTGCCTCTGTTGCTAGTGCGGGCTGCCTATATTTCTGGGGTTTGAAAGAGAAACACGTCACCCGCCACGAACGGGAGCCTTTTACACCTTGTGCAGGCAGACTGCACCGGCTGTGCGTGCGCACACACACCCACAAACATCCACAGATGGGAAGAGAGAGAGAGAGGGGCCACGCATCCAGGAATACGCACTCTCGGGTTAAGAGGGGATCTATGACATGACACAAAGATTCGGTTGCTGTTATCGCGGTGGGAGGGGTACTAGAGAGTGCCCACTGAACTCGCTCGTGAGCTCGAACGTCGGTAGCTGCCATTGTGACGAATCTAGAAGCGAAAAGCGGGACGGACGACACCCGACGCGGGGAAGTCGCCAGTGGCTTTTGGAAGAGTTACGATTTAAACGCGAAATCAAAGTTGTGGTGCACAGCGGTTATCGGTTGATTGAGTTCATCAATAAAGTAAAAAACACACACACGGGATATATTTAATAGTGGAGCGCGGTGGAAACGTCTAGGAAGTGTGGTATCATATTTGAGGTCATTGATTCAATTCGACATCGGAAGAGGTGAACGAAGTAGGAAAGTACAACGATGCTTTTCTTATTGGTAAGTGCGACATTTCTCTGTCAGTCACGAAGCGTAAAGCAAACTTTCTTTATTGTCAAGGTGTGACTTCAATCTCCAACTCTATATATATATATATATATATATATATATATAAATGTGAAATGCCAGGATGCATGCACGAGACCTTCGAGATCGCAACGATAACCTTGGACACGGTGGTGTCTACCTATCCGTCAGGTTCCACGAAGAGCAACCTCGACCTAGTGTTCTAGAGGCACACACGCACTAACTCTCATCATCAAGGGACAAGGCAATACAAAATCAGCACTAATACAATTCCATTCCGAGCGACTTTTACGCGCTGTGCACATGTTACAATCGCAATTCAGCATTGAAGCATTAGGTAGACAGAGTCAACAACAGCACAAAGAAATTATGGGTCCATTTTTCTCCGCTGATCTTGTCAACGTCGCCGGCAAATCGCAGCCTGCGTCACCAACCTGCGTTCAACTTGCCGGGCAAGCAGAGCAGCAGCCAATGGTCGTTCGAGCTACTGTGTGCCCACCTGTTCTTGATATGCTTGGCCTGTCCAAACAGCTGAAACTCACTGACCACTGGCGCGCGTTCGTGGCTGTTGAGTTCTGCATGTTCGCCAAATGTCGGTGTTGCACATTAGTCATGAGCGTATGAGCACATCGTTTCTTGATAGCAGGCGGTACGTGGGTTATTTTGTTCGCGCGAGGACCGGCTCGCGTATGGCTGCTGCAAGTTCCAGCTTGCTCTGCACACACTGTGCGTGCGCACATCGGCGCTGGTTGGTACTCTGGCGTCGAGACGGACACGTCCACCGCCGAATGGTCGGACAGGCGACAGAATTGGACGAACAGCGTGTCTATACCGAGTTGACGATTGGAATCGAATCGTTTGATGTGAGAAGCGGTCTGCAGGACGGTGCCGCCCACCAGAATTTTGGATTTTGTGCCGCGTAGTAACAGTGCAACGTAGTGAACCTGGCGAAATTAACGGAAAGTTAATCGCGCACACACGCGAGTCCAGGCTAATTTCGCATAATCGTGGGCATCGCTGGAGTGGCTCGAGCGATGTTGTCGGCAATTCTAAACGTACTCACCATACTACCAACTCGTACCCGATCTACTCCTGCAGTTTCGAACACTAGAACTTCTGTCAGATTCTTACCTGGCTAGCCGCTCACAACAGAATCCAATCATTTACCTTATTCCAATATTAGTTTTCCTCATTACGACCACAAGAAGAAGCCGTTCAGAAATTTTATTTCCGCATGACTCTCATTTGAACAGCTAACGCTGAACGGCGGCGGTTACAGCTGAGCGGTTCGCAATACAATATTCAGTAAATAATCATTATATATATATATATATATATATATATATATATATATATATATATATATATATATGCAGAATCAGATAGATCAGCAGTGCCGTATGTAGTGTCCCAGACAAATCCACGATTCGTATCGTCTCGTCGTAGTTAACAAGTAACAGTTCTTTCCGACATGATCCATCCTCAGTAACATACAATAACAATAATACTAATAATAACAATAACAGTACATTGTTACAATTCATCAGCAAAATGCCTATCGTCTACCGAGTCATTCAGTCGCTGCATGTCACCGATTACGCGGCACGCAGCAACCTTGACGATCTGCCGTCATCAGTCGATGTGACGTCAAAACGAACAGGCAAACCCAACCCTCATCGCGCCGCCCCACCAGGCGTGCGTTTCCCTCTCAATAATAACTTTCCTTATACTGTTGTCTTTCTTTCAACGTTACGTGGCTTCAGCTCCGCATCGTCATGTTCTTCTTGAATCGATTCAAGAGCTTGGTCGGCCGGCCGGCGCGGTTCGTGATCGTCAACTCCGTCATGTTTACGACACTATGCTCACTATTTGCCGTCCTGAGCATCGGCGGATACCTGGCCGCTTATCAGGCCCTCATACCAAGGGTTCAAATCGAGCGCGACGTACACTTCAAGTATGCGTATGTGAAAAACTTCATCTATAAAGGGGAGAGGTGAGCGGAGGCGGGATGCCGTCGGGGCTCTACCTTAGGTTGTTTAAGAGTGAAGCCGCTCAAGCGCTGGCTCGTGGAACGGATGCGTCCTAGTGTACAGTGTGGAGGGGTCGGTGTGTGGGTTGGGGGGGGGTGAAGCAGGGGGTGGGGTTGGGGGGGGGGCGGTGGGTGCAGTGGGGGTGGGAGTGTGGGAGGCGTGGCTCGGCGGGGGGGGTCCCTTCGTTTGTGAGTACTTTTACTGAGAAGTATTAGGGTGTGTTTGGTTGGTGGATTGGAGGTGATTTTAGTTGGGGGGGGGTTGAGGGGGTGTAATGGTGTGTTTGGTTGTTGTGTGGAGGGTTAGAGGGGTATAGTGAAGAGGGTGGTGGTGTGGAGGGGAGTGTTTTAGAGTTGAGGTTTGGTTGTTTTGGGTTTGTTTATTGGGGTGGGAGGGGGGGATTGTTTTGAGTAGGGGGGGAGGGGTTTAAGGTGAGGGTGGGGGAGGGGGGAATAGTATAGTAAAGAGAGGGGGTGGTGAGGTAGGTGTTATGAGTAGTGTTTGTGGTAATTGGGGTGGTGGGGGGGAGAAATATTGTTTGGGGGTTGGGTTGTGGGGATGGGGGTATGGAAAAAAAATGGGGTAGGGATGAATTTTGGGGGATGGGTGGTTGGGGGGGGGGGTGGTGTGAAAGAGAGAGTAATAAGTGGTAGAATGTGTTGGGTGGATTGTAGGTGGATATTTTATGTATTGGGGTTATGGTATAGGTTGTGATGTGGGGGTTGGAGTGAATGAGGAATTTATTGAGTTTTGAAGTAAGAGTATATAATAAAGGTAAGTAATGTATTAGATGCAACAGGTTTGCTGTCTGGGCAACGAATGACGCCCCTGGTGGCGACCCATCCGCTGTTGATTTATTCAAATCGAGACACACTTTGTGTGCGCCCGTTCTTTTTTTTTTATTATACTGAGGTTAAGGGCAAACCTTGCATAGGCACCACTCTTCACGATTGAAGTATTCGAGTGATAGTGTCAGATTTCTACTGACTCGCTTTGGCTTGGGACGCCATCCCCTACTGAATTTGAATGTGTGCGCCCGTTCTGGGCTTTGACTGCCGGCACTGGGCCAACCGTGTTCGATTGTTGTTATTTACAATTGGCAAATTCGCTGCTCCTCAGTATCGGCTATAAAAAACATTCTACAACGAATTATACCACGTACTATTATACTATTAAACAATTAAAACAACATAATTTACAATAGTCAGAGTCGGGTTATCTCACAGGCAGGAAGGTATACTCACACAAACGCATTTTGTATCCGCAATCAGAGTACGCATAAGGGGCACATGTACATTAGGCTTGAGGGGAGCTTGCGAGAGAAGCGGTAATAAAGACGTTGGAAATTTACATTTTCGACTGGACATAGAAAAAACGAACCTTCGCTACGTGTTGCAGCTATCAGGTGCCAATAGGTGGGACGCCCGCTACATAGAGACACAGGTGTCAGTCGCTTAACGTCGTCAACTAATGTTATAGCATCGTGCAACAATCTGTTACATTCCGAAAGTGCATACATCCCTTGAGGATTTATCAATTATCACCGAAAACTAAGAGGCCAGCCTACGACGAGGCAGTCAAATCGTATATGTTGTTATAGGATGTCGACACGGGTTCAAGGCAGACCATGCAAATACAACAGATGTCTGCGTACAGGAGACATCGGTTGTTGGCAACCTGTTGGACTACTCCTGCCACCTATTTTCACTGTGAATCCAACAAATATGTGATGTGGGAAAGAAAAAGGCTCTCGCAAAGCTTTGCGACAAAACTCTTGGCACGTTCACCTCGTCCACGACACTCCGCGACCCAGCGACCATTGTGCGACTTCTTATCGCCGCTCGTTGCACGATGCATTTGACGAGTCACGGACAGATGAGTTAAGCAGCTAACCGCTCGAGTGAAATAGTTATCGGTGGTCTACTGATAAAAATCTGGTTGAACTCAACCGAACGTGTGACGCGAGCCGAGCGGGGTCACGGGTGTATCTCGCTGGATACTTTGCCCTCCGCAAATTATCGGCCTAGTTCCCCTTTGTTGCTTGGCCAGAAGTACGTTGTGACTCTTGCTTCGCGCTCGGAGGAGTCAGCGGCCAGGCCGCTAAGGCTCGAAAGTTAGAGACTCGCTGCTGCTGCTGCCTGGATCGTTGCTTGCCTCGACCTCGTGGTACGCCATTGCCCTATTGTCTAGACTAGCTCCCGAGAGCGGCGACGATAGGCTACAAAGGGCACTGATTATGAATGAGAATTTCCGCCGATTCGTGCTGACCGAGCCATGAGGCCAGTCGACATCAACCATCCAGCTTGGCAAGCGTCCTTACGAACCTTGACCTCGGTATCATCATAGATACATCGCATTGATGCCAAGAATAGCCCGTGGCCCACAGACACTCGAAAAGAATGAGCACAATGTCGTGTGCTCTGCTGTATCAGTGGTGACGATTCTACCAAAGCCCCGCCGTCGTCGTCCACACCTGTAGTGTAATCGATGATTAGGCTCGATATCGTATCCGCATAGTCGCTATTGAATAGTGTTACTGTGTACGATGACATATATATATATGACATTGGGTGGATCGTCAATGATGCAATTCGGCTATCACACCTTAGGTTGGCAATGAGACAAGAGAGCGCGAGTGTAATTCCAATGTCAATGTTTAGCCGGGGGATTTTTTTTTGGTTGAAACTGACCGGATACGCCAAATTTAGCCTAAGAATTGCACAGCTGCCTTACCCCGCTTCAGACACAATGGCTGCAGTATTATTATTATTATTATTAGTCGTAGTAGCAGTATTTGTAGCTGAAAGCAGTTGTACCGTAGACGTTAAATTTTGGCTGTGGGTCGGCCCAGAAAAAAAAATATATTTTTTTTATTTAGTAGTTGTAGCGGTGGTAAAATAATTCACGAATGCACCACGCCACCGGGCTCGACTCCGTCTTACGAAGCAATGCCGAAAGCAGTTGTACCGTGGACAGTTAAATGTTGGCTGAGAGTGAGCGCGAAAACTTTAGGCTACTTTAGGGTAAAATAATTCAATCATGTCGATTTTGTCATTCTCGTAGAGATCATATGAACACCATGCGCCGTCTTACAGATGCCCTACCGAGGTCATCCTCAGAAGTACACATTGGCATGGTTTGTTTCGGCATTTTCTTCGAATAGCCGTGCGATCACAAATAGACCCGGCAATAACTCAAGATATTCTTTATATCTATGCCATCAACTTACTTTGACTGCCACCTGCATACGAGCAGAAGGAGGCCAGGGACCAACAGCCATTATTTCTACCTTGAATTTAGCGTTGAATGGCGAATCTTGTGGTTGACAACCTCTCGAGGCTTCCTTTCAATTTTCTGCGCTTTATGTGTATTGTCCGTTTTGGTGTGAATTTGCAGTGTACCGTTGTTGTCAATTTTAATATAGATGATTGCTTTTTTTTTATACATATATATATATATATAGTGTGAACTTGAATATAATTGCTCTCACTCGGATTTCTGTTGCATAGTCTAATTGTAATGCTGGACTGTAATGAAACAGCGTATCGAATCAATTACACAATGTTGTCATTCTCGAAAACTTTCAAGAAGAGGTTAAAGCTTTGTCCAGCTCAGTTTAACCCAACATGCAGTATCTTCCAGGGAAGTCGAGATTTGTTCATTTTATAGTAATCACTCCCCTACAATATTTTATTTCTAACACACACATACGCACACTGCAACGTAATTCTCCTGCTAGAAATGACAATATAAGCTTGAGACAATCCAGAGATTTATCCGTTTGCAAGGGTTTGTTAGTCTACTGAATTTTTTTTTGTTCGTGATCTACTGTCAATACTGGGGTCGCCAGCGGCCACTTGGTGAAATGTGTTGTTTAGTATCATTATTACTATTATTATCATCATCATCATATTCTCATGTGATTTTAGTATGCGTCCGTGTAAAGTCTCCGATCAGTGTCAGCACCCTGTGGCTGAAGTATGGCTTGGAGACGATCCCGCTCATATTCTACCAGCTCTCTCGCCAGGGACGTACTACCGGATCGAGCTGAATCTCGAACTTCCCGAATCCGAGGCAAACTTCGACGTCGGAATGTTCATGGCCTCCGTTGAAATGCGAACGCCCGACGGAGCAACCCTGAAGTCCGCTCAGAGATCTGGAGTCCTCGTTTATCGTAGCGCTGTGCTAAGGTTCGCTAGCGTATTTAGTTGCGATTAATAAGAACCATTTTTTACGCGTAGGCGTTTTACTTATCTCCTTCATGTTGTGGTATATACAACACAATCAAGTTTAATGATTATTTTGAAATAGTCTCCACTTCGTTTCTTTTATATGGTGGGCAACCTTATTATAGTGGTGAGTGAGTTGTAACCGAACTTAACTGCGTAAGTCCCTCAAGGTACTAAGTCACAATAATGCAATGCTTAATAGCTTAAATGACCCCATGAATTTTTTTTGTCATTACACGTAGACGATACAACTGATGCTGAAGTTCTAAGGGTGTGACGTTCTTTTTTTAGGGATTTTTAGGTTCTCATTCCCAATTAGGGGGCGAAAGTTGGCATGGCACGGTGTCTCATTAAATGTAGAATCACACTTATAATAAATTACCAAACTAATTATTAATTATCGAATCAACTAATAATGATTCCGTTTCAGGATGCTGCACACGATGTTTGCACTTCCTTCGCTACTATGGGGCCAAGGACAGGAAAAGCAGCTCGTTCGGATGACAATGTTTGATTCATTTGTCGACTTTCCCCGAGGCAACAGTGACTTTGCAGCAATCGCCTACATTGAGCTACACTCAACCGATATTCAGATTTACTCGGCCAGACTTCGTATCTATGCTGACTTCGGTGGTTTGCGGTTAGTTAGTAATAGTAATAGACGGACGTCATCATTTACCCCTTTTATGAAGGTGAAATTATTGGAAAGACAATTGCTGACGAATGGAAAACAGTTTTCAAAAACGATTTTGAATCGTCACTAACGCTTTCATCCATAACACACATATGTGCAGATTTATGGCGTATGTATCTGCGTGTCGGGTTCGACGACATATAGATGTATATATACATTTATATTTATATATATATATATATTTTTTTTTCTTTTAACATGTGTTGTTTACTTTTTCTCCGTAACGCTCAAACATATGACACTTGGAATATGTGAAATGCAAGAGAATAATTCGGTTTATTGTGCTTCCATTGTTTTTCCAGTTACCTCATGTACCGCTGGCCCCTAACAAGCGCCGCTGTTGGGTGTCTAGTAAACTTCATAGCCTTATGGGTGGCTACGACTCTTTTCTGGATCCGTAATAGGGTGTTCTCCGTCATTAGACTTGTGACGAGGCGTGCGTCGACGAGTGGACTGAGCCTGAAGAAAAAAGTTGACTCTACTAGTCCCAATACAGAGACGGGCGTAGTCAACGGAAATGGCCCACTGAAAAAGCAACCTGCCGACGACAATCGCACCGTTGCGGACACTGTGGGAGGTAATTTTCCCTCCAAACTCTTGAAATCCTTAGAAATCATTTTAGCGGTAACACTGCGAGAAGGGGATTTTCTGATTCGACAATTCTTTCAGATGTCTAACTCAATAACTGTGTAGAAATAGTCTGTTCAGTTATTATAATAGTTCTGTTTTTTTTTTTCGGATAAATTATTCGATATAAATTGAGTTGAAATTGATCGATTTTCTTTTCGAGCCCGGATTAATTTCTCAAGAATAAATAGATAGGTATGCTTATATGAATAATTATGTTCCCTGATAACCGTCGTGACGCGTCACCAATTTTTCGTAGAGAAAAAAAAACCGAACGTAATTACAGTTAATTCTCATTTTGTTTGTTTGTTATTGTCACATACAATTCATTTAACAGTGGACGAGGTCGATAAGGAGGTAACAAAACCAAGCAGTATCGTCGGCAAGATTGCTTCGCGTGTGCCTCTCGTAGGGACGCTTCAACCATATGCTGCGAGCCTTGTCGACACCGGCCTCCGTTGGAGTCCCGTACCGATACCAGGCCCCATTGCTACGATAGCAAAACAAGTTGTCGGGGTTGAAAAATACAAGGAAGCGTAACACGGAGCGGCTGGTCATAGATCGTCAACAGTGGTGGATATCATCCTTGTAGTGCTAACATGCAGGATAACCTCGAGCCAGATGTATCATACAGCAGATATATATATATATATATATATTGGAGATCGTATTTTTCTCGTTTGTAAACGAACAGTTGGTCAATGACATAGAAGAAACTCTCATCATCTGAACAATTAGTACTAGGTAATGGGCCACTGACAAGAATTCGTATTATGACACGGTGGCAAATACGCCGAAATACGGAGAGAACAAATAGACAAAGACGGTCGAGCGCAAAAAGCGCATCTATTAGCTAAAAGTGTCCAGCAGATGAAAAATGTTCAAAATTCGTTGTGCGTTTCAGCTTCATGTAAAAATCATGTCCCATAGGCTGAACTGAAATGGTTCACAAGATCACCAGAAGATATATAATAAAACACATCGAAACACGTCTCGAGGAAGACACGCGTAACTAAAGATCGCAACGTGTGAGAGTCCAAGGACCTTTGGGCTATCGAAGATCTTATGTAAGGCCCTCTAGCATCTGACATAGAAACTAATCATTGTCCGATGGGGAATGAAATACTTGTACATATACTTAGAAATGATATATATGGGCAAGAAATGACTGCCGGAAGTTTAAGGCGGTACTATTTAGGTATATGTAGTTTGGAAAAGATTTACCGTATGGCTGGTGTGTGATGTGCTTGATCAACACGGTGACAGTATGTGTTTGCTTTTAGCTGGCCGCGCAATGATACTCGTAGATAAATTTCAAACAAATACTCGGACCAAATAAATAATATATTAAATATATATATACATATTATGTGTGTATATATGCATACCTATATGCACATATATATTATTATTAAAATATTTTACGTAACGGCTTTATTGAGTTAGCGAATGTATGAATGTTAACATGTCACATTCTACTTTAAACGAACGGAGAATAGAAGTGAGAACGTTTCAACATAACAAGTGGACTATACTTGTTTTAAATAAGCTCTGTAAAAACAAACACTTACTGAACAAGTCAAGCTTGTATACGAAATGTAGATCTACGTATGTGTAAAAGTACTATGCATAAGTGAAGGTGGTAGATGATATTAGGGACAGATAACTAATACGACTATGTGTACAGTTAAATAAATGCCAATAAATAAAAGAAAAAAACTACTCCGTTAAGTAGTCCAGACCTATATGTATTCCTAGCAAGACTTTGCTTGCATCTCCAGAAAATTCGATACCGATGAGGGCTTACAGCTCACAGAGGGGCTATGGTTGGAATTATTTACAGTAAGCTAACGCGTATCACACCATGAACAATCACCACTCGTGTGAAATCGTCCAAAATGAACATACGCATAACGTGCGCTATCCTAAGCTCAATCTGTTGATGCGAATAGACCACTCTGCGGGAAAATGACTTTTATTAGTTTCTGTTTCTAGAACGGCCGTTCCACTCCTTGAAAATCTAGCAATCGTTGATCATCTTAAAACTTTGAATACGTTTGTGGAGTTGAGTATGTGAATGCATCCGTCCGGGAAGTCAGAGGATCCTCTCGAGTACACACGCTAGTCGGGAACCGCCTCGAGATTACTATGTAGTCCGGATAGAATTGAACTCCAGGGGTACCACGCCTGTGTCAGACAACAACAGCAACGACAACCACCAGCAAGCAAGCCATGTCATATTTTTATAGATACAAACAGATCGCCCTGGGAGAGCAAACGTAAGCTTACCATAGGGTATAACATTCGGTTGTATAATATTCATAGGAAATTGGTGTGAAAGAAAATGATTAGTGCGTCTTTTCTTTTTAACTCTGAACCTATATTTCACATAATCATATATACTTGTTATGTCCTTCTCCATCGTAAGGCCTCTTGTAGCACATCCCGTCTCCCTGTAAATAATTCATATCTATTACCCGTTACTTGGTCGAGTACCAAACGATCGCACTGATCGCTCTGAACATACCGGAAATATAAGCAGTACTTAAATTGGCAGTGCAACTTATTTACTTACATTAGCGACTCGGGCAGTACCCACGATTCGTAAATTAGTCAATCATTATAATACAACATATACAATTATGGTGATATTGAGATGTAGCTATAAGGGTTGACCAGTGGAAATACCCTCCGAGATGCAGAAGATCGGAACTCCGACCAGCGCTGATCTGAGGAGTGAGGCTTCCATCCTTGATAGTGTATTTTCGCTTTCTCGATACCGGAGGATCACACCATCTGGAACATCTCCAATGGGTGGTATTAGTGCAAACAATAGGCTACAATTCAAAGTGCAACTATGTATCGTTCCTTGTCGAGACCAAAGGTCGTTTGGATATTTTGATTACTAAAGCAACAAAATGGTTGGCTTTCGCCAAAACCGCCATGCGACAAGACCTTCACCGTGTTATGGGCTTATCGATGACGAATGTGACTACAATTTGAACTACCTGAGCCATCGCGGCAGAGCGTCCCAGAAGGTATCGGGCAGCCGTATGATATACCGTTCCGCTATGGCGGCAAGCACAGATGTGCTTAGACCTGTTGCCAGCAGCATAAACGGACCTATAAGGGTTGAACCAGAAAATTGCGGATTTTGAAGAGCAAGTCAAACTCTCCTCTGGTAGGCCGCAGCATTAATACGGTGTTGTTTCCAAGCGGTGGCCGTTTGGGAGGACACTCCGGACAAAGAAATGAGCGTTTCGTGTTGACGTATATGACGACATATGCGTTCCAAGTACGTGTTCTATGATGGAAAATAAAGAACGGAGTTTCCCGGTCGCGATATCCACCTCAGAAGATCCGGCTTCTTCAACAACACTCACTGGCGTTGAGTGTTGTTGAACGAATCGTACCATAACTACAGTTACGTTGGTGTTATTCAAGGAACAATTTCTGCTTGCTTCTAGAACCCCTTAGCTGCCCCGAGAATCCACCGCCCCTTCCGCTAACCCATAGAGACCCAGGGGCAAAAGCATATTTTTCTATCTCTTGAGTACTTGCCTATGAACGGAGTTAAGTTGATAGCCACAGGATCACCTGATGCCTTGATTATCTTTTTCTCACGCATCGCTTCCGAAAGCCAGTGCGACCACAGACCGGAAGCCACCATCAAATGAATCCTGTGAATAAGACATTAGACACCTTCATCTCTAGTCCAACATTGTCAAGGCGCCGACAGGTCGTAACAAGGTTCGATCCTGATGGTCGTCAAACACTCCACACACCCGTGGTGCGTCCAGTGATTTTTACCTATGGATTGTATTTACAATGCAAGGGTGAGCTAATCAAATCATCTCAGGGTGCCGTAGCGTTCAACTATCGTCGACATCTGCTCTCATATGGAAGTTTGCTGCGGGTAGAGAAATCCGGCACGTTTGCCGAGCACAAATGAAAACAAGATCCGCTGTTTCCTATGGTGAATGGTAGGATTTCAAAGCTATTAAAATATGGTCGAATCTCTGGGGGGGGGGGGATCGAACATTAAATGCGATAAACCGATATCAGCTGTCTTGTGATTTCGTGTTCACAAGACAGCAGTTGCGACGTACATTGGATGAAATTGGCGAATGAGTACACATTTCTTCTGAAACGCGATTCCCGCCATAAACGTGTAGAAGTAATCGTATTCGGGGACCCGAACCCGCTCCTCAAGATTGTTCTCGAACACAAACGCCTTCATAAAATTTCGCGTGTCGATGAAACAGTATCTGAGCACAAGTTGAAGCCGAGATGCGCAAATGCGGCAGGAAGAAGGAGCAATTGATTAATAAATCGCCTGATCAGACAGACCTGACAATAAGTGAGTACACCAGGCCTGCAAAATATGAACGAACAGCTGAGGAAAACATACAAGCCAAAAGCCTCGATTGAGGAGAAAAATATATAATGTACCGTATGATTACACGAGGCAAGCTATATGAGTTCGGTTATTATTGATCTCCGTATTAACATGGACCAAATGTAATATGTATTATAATTAAATTTAAAATGGCGAACTAGTATCGTGACCAAAAACGAGGTTGTTGTTGCTACGTTTTAACGCAAATCAAAGGGGTTCCGTTTCAACCGCACTACGAGACAGACGTCTAAGGTTTAGTTAATTGGATTAAGTCGACCCACGTGCGTTCAGTATGGCTCATATGACGGCCTGGAAACCGTTGATTTTTAGAATAGTCCCAATAACGTAATTGTGAATAGGAAACACAGCAAACCTTTCCGTTGGAATCTTGATTATGGATTTCTCTTTATTAACAGTAACCAACTCGGGATATTTGTACATTTGCTCCCGGATGAGAGTTGCTACCTTGTGCTCATACACCTGTACGAACAGAGGAAGAGAAGAAGCCAGGTTGACAAATTTATCATATCATTAATGATCTCAGAGCACTGCGAATTGTGAGGTAAAGCTTCTGAACTTGATAACATCGGCAAATACGATTACGGTCATGCCGAAGGTGGATGCCGTTGGGCCAGAAAACTAAGCGATCGTATCACACATCAGCTATTACAACTAGCTCAGAAATTGAAATAAAACTACTTAATTTAAAAATACTTTATTGCAGTCACTAATTGACGAGCAAGTACCTGTAGAATGTCATATATCGTCGTACTGGTCTGTGTACCACAACGGAATCGGCCCGTTCTGATCGCTGTATACAGCCCGTCTAGCGACGAAATCTAAACAAAGCATACATATATTTAATAAATGTTAAAAATCATTATTTATCTGATAACTAACTATGTGATAATATTACAAAAAAAAATAAAATGAAGTTTTGTCATCACTAATATATCACTGCAAACTTGAAAAACTTTGAGCACCTAACATCTGAGCGGTGTCCGACTTTATCTAAAGGCTTTCTCCGCCCTGTCGCTTTGACGTGACTTCGGATCTCATAAATAGAGACTGCATTTCCTCAAACACATGATATCGGCCACATGATATCGTTCAAATAAACGATATATATATATATATATATATATATCGTTATGTATATATATATATATATTAGGCTGTCCGGATCAAACTGTCCGCTCGATAAATTCCAATAAGTTTTGAACTAAATTAGTTCAAAAGGCGACTGGTTTGTTGCGTATAAGTCTTCAAATTAGATGTCGAACACTCCACACGCATTTTCATCTGCTCAGCACTCAGTATATAGGGAACCCATTTTGCATTGATTTTCTTCATCTTCAGTATATTGGTGACAATTTCATGACATGTCACCCGAGGAATCACAGTTTCAGCCGACAAAGACCTCATGGACCAAGCTCTAGTTAGCTCACAAGCTGCCTTGATTCTGTCAATCCGTTCGTTCCTCGTTGCACCTTATTTGTGGTCCCCGCCTCATGGTCATCAGTGTCCAAATTTCCACTGTTAAATCGCTTGCACCAACTTCGCACCGTTCGCAGGCATAAGGCAGACCTGCTGTACGCGTTCACTAATTTTCGATGGATTTCAGCTGGAGGGTGTTTTTGGAGAAACAAAAACTTGATGTTTTCCCGTTGATTTTTGGGGGAATTTGATTTTTTTGCTGCAGTGTCCATCTTTCTGATCGTATCAAAAGCACTCAGTGTTCGAAAGGACGCCACATTCCTGCCGCGTGCCCACTCCAAAAATGAACGCATTGTATCGCGTAGTTCGGATTGTGCGCCATTCGAATGGCGGGACAGTTTGATCCGGACAGCCTTATATATATATATATATATATATATATATATATATATATATATATAACGAATATATATATAAATATATTCACAGAATTGCTTACTTCGGAACTTTTTCCCGACTTGAACAATCCACGCTTAACTCTCTCCCTCCCTTCCCTGTGTACTCCTCATTAAAGCAAAAACAAGCCCTTCACTACCGCATCGTACCTCCGGCTCGAAGACGGGCATCGAGAGTAGAGATAGCAGTGAGCTACAATAGAAGTTGCTCATGTAGAAGACGAACAGCGCCCAGCCCAGAAGAAATAGGCGGTACGACAGGCGTGAGTACTCCACGTATCCCTCCGTTGCTAGTAGACGTGACAACGACAAAGAATTGCGAATCGTATTGAAGGCGTGAATGCGGTTAGCTAATGACAAGCTCATGAGACGCTCGTTCGGAGATGATAACACGTCTGGATTTGCAATGAATTTCCGATGTACGCAACCTTATTCCTACGACGACCACGACAACTAATTTCGCCTTGAATAATGCCCGATCCTACAGGGCGAGATGCGAAACACAAACCTGAACCGAACCGGAAACCCAATGCTGGTTGTTGGCTTATTCCAAATTTAACTACTGAAGTTGATCCCCTTGATCCTCTTGATCCTCAGAACGAACGAGCCAGGTTTGCGTGTTTACGTTATTAAGTGAGTGATTTTATATTTCAACGCATAGTCCATAGTAGCCACGCGCGCTCACGGCAGCGGAAATAGTTTTTCCGCAACAAAAAAACAACCAACCTCAATGAAGCTTTCCACCTAGCTATCGAAAATCAATTGCACAACGAGCCGCTTTTGATCACCTCGCGTACATCCACATATACAGCCTATACACAGTGCATATTAAAACACTATACCAAGTGCTTTCATAAAAAAACATACTCCGCGATAGCGAACTACGGACGAAGAACCTACTCTGTCTCGACAATAGCGCAAGTAGCAGCCAGAAATCAGGCGTGTCTCTGCCTTTTCCAGACGTCGTCGGCCCCTGGAATATGTGAATTCGATTAGCGCCAAATGCGTGAGACACATCTGTCACTTAGTCGGTCAGCTAGCTGACCGAAGTTTACGGTAATGAAAGGTCAACGTGTGAAAATTTACACTTCGTAGCGACGCAGCTATGTTTGTGTGGCCGTGCGCGATTAATGACAACCAGTGCTAAAAGGTTATGTAATTAATCAAAGCTTATAAATTTAGGAATTTTATAAAGAAAATAAATGAATAGGTTTAAGAAATATTTATATTATTTTTAATTAATTAAACAAGCAATAAAAATATATGAGATATCTATAAATAATAATATATATTTATTAAAATTATCAATTGATTTCCTTACGCCGAACAAACGTATCAGAAAGCTGCAGATGATCAGGGCGGCGACGAGGGAGACCCATGTCAGCTCCGTGAAAGGCCACATCATTGCGGCGAACGACTCGAGGCGTCCGGGCGCTGGATGGGCATATGTGATTAAATCAATGATGTAGGGCCAGCTGAATGTGACTGCCCCCAATCGCGAGAACGACATTCCCAGCTCAGATAGACTCATATCTTTTTCCTGGGCCGCGAACGCCGGCGTGAGCGACAGGCAGCGTTGATTGGAGCGTAAGATTAATTAGTTCTTCAATCGCGTTTCTCCTTTTCATTGGTGTATATTTATCTAATCATTGTCGTTATCGTAAATCTGACCCTGATAATATTGTATCCATTGTATTTGAGATGAAGTGTTGACGAACTCCTTCTAGAAGTTAACATCGTTGATGCAACGTTTGCTATATTAACGGAACTGTCTGTAGTCTCTTACAGCAATGCTTGAGTTCTCGTAAAAATACTAGTGATCAGGAAGTGACGAAGGATAATTTACACAGCCATTAATTATCAATACTCGTCTGTTGGTTTGTTTGCAAGGGATTAGTCACACTGTATCATAATGGTTAAGCAAGCTAAGTCTTGCCTGATGCACATACACACATACGCTCATTCAAGTTATCCGTAATATATAGCAGGTTACCCGTGAGGGGCCAGGTTCGCTTAAGGTCTCAAATAATAATTATAATAGCTAAGCTCCAGAGACGATCAAGGTAAGATATCTCCATTCAGGGCGATAGCGAGAAAGCAGGTCACAAAATACTTCATTGAAGGGGTACTCGAAAAAGCGGTGTTCGTTTGATTAGAAAGTATTACACCCTAATTAACACAAACACACACCTTGTTGTGCACCCATCCGATAAGACCAACCCAGCGATATTTTCGTCCACTATGTTTCAGGGAGCCATAGAGGAGATCCGGCTCAGGATGAATCGTGTATCTGTTCGAAATCAAATCATTGTTACAGTCGTGAATCGAGTGTGGCGCTCTTCGCGTTGCTCATCTTTTCCAATTCTATTGCGATATAGTGGCTAATCGAAACGTATTTTTTCAAATGAATATGTATATATATATATATCGTAATGCGGGCTCGAACAAGTGATCTACGAGTTTTCGCAGGTCTTACAATTAATTGTTTTTGTCTATGCAAATATACTTAACTTTGACTTTCGACTATATTATATAATTAACCAAGTGATGAAAAGTAGCGGCGCTTCAAAAATAAGCGTGAATAAATTCGACATAACCTCAAATAAAAGAGTTCTTATTACCCATTCACATTTACATGTGGGGCCTTTCGCTTAGATTCAGGCCTGAAGATGTTGCTCAGCATTGAAATTCGGAGGACACAATAAACTTTCCGAAACGTATAAACACACAACATGATAGCATACTACCGTTCAATCCTTACTACCGAAATCGCAATGTATTGAACCCGCGAAGAGAGTAAATCACAAGTAGAACCACCAAGATCATTAAAAGCGGCAACGAGTGCCACGAACGATTTGTCCGTGACAAGCTCTTAATAACAGTTTTCGTGAGAAACCTAATCTTGGAAGAAGTAATCACACAAACAACATCCACGAAGCTGAGTATGAACAATGGGGCGACGTGGACATCGCAATCGAGCAGCCAACCATTAGTTAGAAGACTAACGTAAAATTAAACTTCTTCGCAAATATCCTCATCATATTGACTTCGGTGCCCTTGTCCTGGAACAACTCATCCGTTGCTGGATCCTGCTTGACGATGAAATGTGGCGTTGTCTGAAACAGCACAGAGAAGCGAGAACTGACACAGTGCCATTGTTGATCATGTTCGGCCATGCTCGGGCTTCTCTGGATTGGCCCTTGAGATTCAATGCTGGTAGACAGTGCTACCGAGCCCTTGCTGTCGGGGGAAGGACATTGTGCTAGACAGCGCTGGCAGCTTGCAACGCCAATTATTAGAACGTTTGAGATCGAGATGGAGCGATCGATCAATACAAGGCGAAGCATCGATGAATGTCCATGTCGTATGTAAGTACCAAAGACGTGCAGTCTGATCTGCACAGTGATCGCGATTCGATTTGTTCGCAAATGTAACAATTCTAGCACATCCTGCTCGAGTTGTGTCCGCCCGTCTCCATCTGCAGAGTGGCTATTGTTTTTTCTGTTTTCCTCGTGTCAACATTTCCACCACATATTTAACTCACGTTAATATAGCCCACGGAGAGTTGGCTTCCCTCAATTGTCGGAATATACTTGTAATGCAGGGAATCATCCTTTCGGACGAAACCGCACTCGAGACAAGCCGTCTTGAATGTTTTGGTCGACATTAGAAATGTCAGGACGCTGCCAACAGTCGTCACGATCGGGACCTGTATACAGAGGCGCATATACATATGTGTAATGGGTGGCAAGCAATTCGACGATAATTCAACACAATTCACCATATCTCTATAGATAATGATAAAAGGTGGCGTGCACTTTTTCTTCAGTGAACAATCTCACTTGATACATACTAGCTGGGCTGGAGAATGATGTGATCTTGACAGGGTATCTTGTACAGGAGCAACAACGCGCACAGCCAGGTCAGTTTATTATGTAGAGGCCAATAAATGAGACTCATTGCCTCGCTTAATTGGCAATTCAAATACATGTATAACTAAAAGTTACAAAAAACATTTAAAACCTTGTACGGGCTAATGTCAATGTTGAGCATGCTTCGTTTTGACACAATATGCATAGTCTGGCAGCATGACCCTGGAACCTGAAAATGAACATCACGACCAAGGGAATAAATCTTGAGTGGCACTTCATATATATATATATATATATATATAAATATATATATATATATATAAATATATATATATATATATTAAATATAGTTAGTTGAATTAGTTCGCTATATTCATTATTCGACTGAGCCGAGCTTATGTTAGAATTTAAATAGTGCACGAGATTCACTATTTCATTCACTTTGCGTCAGAGTTAAATTAGTCAAAAATTAACCAGTACGCCGCTCGAAAAACGGCCACGACAAGAAGTCTCTCCGATTCGATACAAGAAAATGTAATCGAAATCCATGTTCAAACTTCGACACTGTACAAACTAATCAATGTAGACTCCAGTTTGTATACCAATAAATGAGAGAACTTCGCTCTAACCAACCTGAGACGAGAATGGAACTCGGGCAGCGGCAATACTGAAGACGTCAAACGATAATTGACACACAAAGTCCACCTGTCGCCGTAGTGGGGACTGCAATAGAGAGTAACGGGGATACAATTCTATAAGACGCACCTTTAAATCTTGGTGGTTACGGGGTATTGGAAAACTCGCGCGATCCTGTGTGGCGTTCGAAAAAGCACAGGAATGTTTAGGAAACAGCAATGTCAAGTGTCGAACGCGTGAGTTCAACATGTCATTAGGCAGCCGTGGACACAGTGCGTCACCTTTTGAACACGTTGAAGACTATAATTGCCGGCTGGGGGGTATGAAGGGCTGAGAGATTGAACAGTTCACAACGAGACACAGCACCGCAAGGTTGAGCTTATTTTCTTTGATTGTAACGTTATTCCTACATAAAATGCCTATGTTCGTGTGAAAATTATAGAGCATGCTGGTACGCTTATGCAAATAGTCATACGATGAATAATCTATAACTAGAAATATTTCATGATTGAAAGCGATGCAGTTTGACGCGAAACTTCGAATCGCAAACGGTCGGTGTGGTTTTATTTGAATAATTTCTTCTGAATTCATCTTTAGATAAATTGCACGAGCTATACGCATAAGGTAATGAAGTTTGATTTATAACTAAACTGAATATCAATCCGCCGCTTTCAATACTCCAATAATCCCTAGAAATAATTCCTAATTATTATATTGTATGGTTGAATAAATGCATCCGCTGTCACACGCATCAACAGCGTCGTTTCGACTCCAAGCATCGTATGATTAATGTTGCAGCTGATTATGTATGCTGAGCTCTCACCGCCGAAAGCCCTAAACAATACCGGAAAGGCGGTGCTGGTCTATATCGTCAACGTATCGGCGCTCACGATATTGTCATGGGTGTGTCTCTTCACGTTGTCGTGGGCATGTCCGCATGGCAACAACCTCTTCCCGCCGCACCCCAAGAAGAAGAAGAAGCCATAGGCGTAATAAAGCTATATATTATGTGTCCTTGCAAGCCGACGCTGATCACCCGATCATCACTAACTGCACCCACCCAAACAACTGGCGTGATTAAGCGCTAATCAGCTATTCTTGGCATCAACTACTTACGTATTCAGTAGAAATGATATTTTGCACCGTTTTGAAGTCCATGTTGAAAACAACAACTTTGTACGCTGACGTGAAGTCATCGATGGGCAGCGCTAGCCTGTTCACCTTGTCCAGCCATACCGATGATCTGAAGGCACAATTTACGGAGTCGAGTATATCTGAAACACGTATATTGCCCATTCGTTTAGCCGTGGAAGACGTGATAGGTGAAAATACCCGGACGATGTCTCCTGACCTCGCAGACGATGAAATCGAAAAGCGACTTCAGGTTCGGGTCGCACTGTTTTCTTGGGGATTTGCCGGGATGCTTGGTGGCTTAGAGCGACAACGATTATTGCTTATAGAGAAATTTATTATATATTATAGGTTAGGTTGAGGTGAATATAAAGCATAAACTGGTTTTTCGAGCTGACCCTCAGCTGTTCCCCTATCTGAGAGGCCTCAGCTCTTAACCTTTTGGGTATTACTGTGAGGAGGGGTGTGCCTATGAAGGTTAAGAGCTGAGGCCTGTCAGATAAGGGAACAGCTGGGGGTCAGCTCGAAAAACAATTTGAATATAAGGCATAATATATTTTCCTCTATTTCTATTATTATGATTATTGTTATTATGATTTTTTTTTGTAGGAAATTGTTCAATATGCGAAAAATCCTTCGATATTTTCCCACATTGGTTAGACTTAAACATTCGTTTCGATTTGTATGTGCCCCGAAGGATTAAGTCAGCGATGTTAGGTTACATTTGATGATGAAAGACGCCTCAATATTGAGTATTCCCTTAGCGGGGATTGCATTGATTACTCTCGCTCAAAGCTTGTACATGACTATATAATTGCGATGTGTGTCACTCCGAGAAACATCTACATGAACTAATTTCAGAATTACACATGTTGAGACGGATATCTGCGCAATTAAGGCTATTAAAATAATGAGGCTTCTGGAAGGAGAACGCCGATGCTTTGCAGCTTAGCGTCGAAATGTCAAGCTAAAATAATTTAGAAAAAATCTTACCGTTCGTATGTAAGTATTCCATTGATTAAACTAGCTAATTTTTGCTGCACAAACTAGGCAAGATAAAATTGTATATTATCAAGCAACATCTGTCTACCACGAAACTGGAAATCATGCCCTGCTGCTTACATTGGATGCCCGTTGTGTTCCTATTGGTAATCACAGTATAGTTGTAGTGTCGATCGGCACAAAACTCCTCAATGAACTCAGTCAATCCCGAGTAGTGATAGTTAAGCTGGTTGTTACTATTTGCATAGTCTGCCATCACTGTCGCTGTAAGCACAAACAGGCTCAGCCTCAATCTCGACCTGGGCATAATGTTGCACAACCGAAATTGTCCAGAGCAGCTCCTGGCACAACGGGACCAACAGTGACCACCCATAATGCCGGCATTGTCCTGACAACGTCAGTCACATCGGGCACGTAGTAACAAGCGTGGCCGTGTTGACCGCCTCCTCATCGTGTACACTTGTAGAGGGATATTCCAGTCCGAGCTAGTGATTGAAGCCTTGGGCTACGTGGAACGCTTGCGAAGACGATTCGAGGAGAGAGACACTTCATGTTTCGCCGTGAGGTCGACCCCCTCAGGGGCAGGCTGTAGTCGTCATGCAATAATAAAAGAACTAGAATGTTCATGCGCAAAGTTGCGCGAGCTGTGAAGTTCAACTCGGCTAAGACCAACATTGAGTCCATAACTTGGAAGTGCATGCTTTATTCAGTTTCACGGCATACCACAATGCTGCCACCTCCACACAGCATCCATTTCAAATCAGTGCTATTATTCATAGAATGTGGCGTGCAGGATCGGTGCAAGATATCGGCCAATGACTGGCTGCCTAGCTAGCTAGCTAGCCAATCGAATTAAAACTCCTCGTTAATAATGCAGGCAAAACGCGAGAGAGCGAGAGAGAGAGGGTAAACGAGAATGATGAGTCTCGACACGGACAATGTCCGCATTATCCCAATCAACGGTAAGCTATCGTTAGATTACTACGTATATGATCATTTTTCGAAAATACAACAACATAAACAATGTCGTTGATTTGTCTGAGAAGCCAACTCGACAACGCTTGCCAACTCGACAGTGCCGAATCGTGAGATCTCTCGCCAGATCCCGATGTCGTGTTGTACCATGACATAGGTTATGAACAGCCGAACGAGCGCTGCAAGGTGTCGAATCCACAGGCGAGTATGAATGAAAATCCGACGACTTCGCCGAGTCCGCCGATGAACGATGGCACGAAACGGTTGCCGTACAACAGATGGACAGCACAGTTGCACGCCTCGTGGCATACATCATTCGGTCTATCCTGTGTGCCATGTTACATTTGCTAGGTCGTGCGAATACGGCGAAGATCAATAGCGATTTGGGTGAGGATAGATAACGATATAGAACGACGAGCCCTTCCAGCCTGTGACCCCCCCCGCTTTAGAGAACGAATCCGACCCGAAACTTATGTACTTGTATGCTGGTAGAGTTGCTATTTGATTTATCCGCTAGTAAAAGGCCCATCTGGCCTATGTTGTTCGTACGGAAAATGTCTGATGAAAACATCTTCAAACAGATGAGCTACTTTTGCACTGAAAATTACAAGGGTATACCTCGGTGTTAGAGAGCCCGAGAGCAGCCTGTACCGAATACGCCCTACCCTACTGTATCGGCGTACTTACACAACTATTTCGTATAGCAGAAAAATCCCTTTTTATTTCATAGCAGATGTGGAAAAAGCATGAAGATCTGGCGATCGTGGATATCTCCATCACAAGCGAGATCATTTGTGGTGTCAGGAGGTCTCGGTTACGGCTTCTCCAAATTACCTATTTGAAAGAACGCACTCTACGTCCTGAAATGGCATTATACTCATTATTATCCAATGAAACCCTGCAAACCTCATTGCCGCAAGGGACGCAAGAGGATTCAGTCTCGTTACCCTTTGTTCTGTTTATAAATCACGTGTTCTACGTGAAACGTGAAGATAACGTCATCCCACACGCAGACGACACACAATTCCTACAAGAATTTTGGTCCTGAAAGATAATATTCAAATAGGCCTCCCCAGAATATATGACTGGTTCTATACGATAAGGCACGTCGACTCGACTGCCCAAGAACGGATGGGCCGCACTTCGGTAGTCGAGTCGGCGTGACGATTCGAACTTGCATATTTCGGAACACGTCTCTCTTGGCACCACTCCCCAAATTGTGCAGCTTTAAATGGATGAAGTTATCGTGAAAATCGTGAAAATCTCCTCTTCTCAAAGGAAAAAAGTAATCGTGTCAGCTGTTTCATTGTACACAAATCGATCTCTCTTCGACAGATCCGGTGGAGATGCCACACAATCTTCTCCTAGGGATGCTATATTGTACAAAACTCTATTTGGTGTCCGATGATGTCCCAATCTGAGATACGATTACCGGCGAAATGAGAGCAGGGGACAAATTTCTTCAATGTTCGCCTCTGCCTATTATTTCTTGATTACCAATAGAGGTAAAGTACTAAATCTGCATACGCAGACAAGCAATCAATTCATTGAAATTGATGAAGACGCGATGTACACCATCACATGGCACACATAATGATCAACTTTTCTTTCCAGAGAGTGCTAAATAATCGCGAGAGAATTGAATGTTCCACAACAACGGGATCGCAATGTTCAACACCCTGTATTACGCCAGCGGTCCCAGCAATGCAGGCTGTTAAACACGAAAAGCGCATTAAGAACTAACTCGTATTGAATTCTCATTGTGGTTATATGCATCACTGATACATAATATGTTTACGATATCAGCAGCAACCAACGTTATCTCTAGCACACAAAGAAGCTTCATATGCCCGCCAGTACTTCTTTCAAATGGATGAAGATGATTTCAGCCATAAACAACCTTGCCTATTATCTAATCAATCGTTTTCGCCTTCCAAGTGGACACCTCGATACCCGACATCCGGACTACGCATTGATTCGTCATCAGTTCCAGAAGTTGCGTTGTCACGGTGTTGTCGCGCATCATCGCATGGAACCACCCTCACTTTTGGCAAAACAAAAGAAGATGTATGCATAGATGAATGTTACCCGTTCATTGAGGGATGCCAACGGAAACTAAACGCATCAAGGCAATTGCTTTCATAACAACGAATTCATTCAAGTGTAGCTTTAAATCAGGACAAATCTAGAAGAATTAGCCCTTACATGAATCCACACCGAAACGCCGGCGTTTTCGGCACTGATGTCCACACACACAGTTGACTCGACAGCTATGCGTTTGTGCCGGATGCATAAAAGTGATCTTCCTGTTTAAAACAACGATGGGAACATAATCAGTTGGTCCTATCGTGATTTTCCTTGCACATGTTGCTGTGCGTTGTTTTTCTTGTTATCGTATTGGTCAAATGAAATTCTCTTTCCTGTGGTATTCAGAAATTCACTGTCTTCTTAATTATTATAAATCATATGATTTATAGACGCAGTCGAGTGTAGGGTGTCGGGCCGATGGCCGCCATGGTCACTCCCGAGGGAGACGATGGCATTAACTCTCTGCATCACATTATCCCCGGTGGCGGTCGTATTAGTTGTTTCAATATCGCGTACCATAGTTACTAGCCATGTTAGCTAGAGTAAATTAGAGTTAAGCACATAGAAGCTCCTTAACTTCTAGGATTACACGTGCACTATCCGTAAATGACAGTAAAATGACGATGCGTGGTAGGAGGCCATTTCGACGACAACGTGGCGCCAACGAGTTCCGAATTCGACTTATTCCGAAACTTGCATCCGAAAAAAATTAGAGATATAATATTTTTACCATGGCAATACAATATTAGTTATTGATTTGCTAATTAATAGACAATTTAAAAAGAAAAAAAACAGAGAAAGACAAAATACTTACTGTCTACGTATGTTAACTTTTCTAATATCATACGCACCAGCGGTGACGACAATCAACTATAAGCGAATTAAGAACACACAGTCAATTTATATAAGTCTTAAACGGTCCGTTTGCTGTTTTATTGACGAATTGTCAATGAGGCAACTACGTTGACATCCCCGATCAGTGACGTCAAAACACGATCTTTTAACAATAATCTTAAGAAAATCACCAGAAACGTAAAATTGACTATTACACCAACGCCACGCCGTACATGTCCTCTGATCGCTGCTGCTGCTGCTGCTGTTGTTAGGTTTTTATTTTACAATCTTGGGTCCCATTCCGTACTGTTTACCCATGTGATGTGCTATCTCGATGTCAGCTATCTCCCTGTGTTTGAGTCACGCTACTCACACGTGCTGCTGTAACAACCTTGGCTCGTGTCACGTCGATGAATCGTCACGCCAAACGAACGTGAGAGCGACAAACAACCACCCCGATCGAAAGTGGCCTTGCTGTTTCCTGAAATCACGCCCTGAGTGGAGAGGTGGCACGAGTGTATTGTGCTAACGGCCTAACACACCGGGGGCCTAGTCAGTACTAATCGTACGGCGTACGATTGAGTGCCGTGGCCTGCGAGAGGCCTGCGACGCGCAAGCTGTGCACAGCACGGTTAAAATCCCATAGAAAATTCACGCTCCGTGGCAGGAGCTTCCTTGCTCTGACATTACAGTATGCATTCATTTGAACGGCCGCCAACTAACCTATCCCGTTCTCTATTGCACCGAGCCACATACGGACGTACAAACACAGGAGCTGACACATGTGTTCGACCGACATCGTTCTTGATTTGTTTGCAGATAACTCGACATTGGATCCACATTCTCTCGCTCTGTGTTATGATTCACTATACTCCATTCGCACGGACATATATACGCATTGCATTGTGTTGTTGTTCCACCAAGTCGCCGCCGCCGCCGCCGCCACTTGCGTTTCCATGAGCTCTGGGACGGCATCTCAGCATCGTCCAGTTCGACTCTACTTGGGTCCGAGCATATCGTGAGGTACAACCATCTGGTCGAACTGTTCAGGGGTGAGAATGCCGAGCTTGACTGCGGTCGCCTTCAAGGTGGAGCCCTCTTTATGCGCCGTCTTGGCAATCAGGGCAGCCTTATCGTAGCCGATATGAGGGTTCAGTGCGGTCACCAACATGAGAGACTCGTTCAAAAGCTTCGAGATGCGGTCCTGAAACAAACAAAAGCCGAGACACACCCCGTTCTCAGTGGAACTCATTTGTTGACAATATTTGGACCGTTCCGTTTCTTGGGGGGGGGGAGCTCATTTGATCAATGTGGCGCAAAATGTGCCGGCATCAAAAAACTAAGATGCAATGCTCTATGTCGAGAAAGCATGCTTTGCAAAGGTGCCAAGAATCAAAATGCTTGTACTAACCTTGTTAGGTTTAATACCGACAACGCAGTTATCCGTGAATGAATTAGCCGAGTCCGCAATAAGTCGAATCGAGCGAAGGACGTTCGCCACAATCATCGGCTTGAAGACGTTCAATTCAAAGTGGCCATTGGAGGCGCCCACGGCAACGGCTGTATTGTTGCCCATCACCTGAGCGGCGACCTGTGAAATCGGCAAGGGGGCGGGCGGGGTCAGTTGAAATATTATTTGTTAGCCTAGCCACGCCTCCGCCCCGCCCCGGACCAAGGCGAGTACAAACTACACCGATTATAAGATAATCCCAATGACACTTACCATCGTCACAGCTTCACATTGGGTTGGATTGACCTTGCCAGGCATAATGGACGATCCGGGCTCGTTCTCAGGGAGCGACAACTCGCCAAAGCCGCATCGAGGACCCGAACCCAAGAAGCGTACATCGTTGGCAATCTTCATTAGTGAACACGCTAGAACATTAAGGGCACCGTGTACCTGAGACACCAACGCCAAGGAAAGTTGAAAGAGAGGCGGATTTAGAAAATCAACGATTCATTTTACTTGAATAATCACCTAACATGATAAGATCTAATTACTACTCCCTTAAAAGTCACCATCTACACATCTGGGGCACAAAGTAAAGTAAACCTTAATTGGTTTATGAAAGGAACTGCAATGTTACAACAAGATTGGACTCTCACGAAAAATCAACTCAAAATCTCTAACTGTTCATTAGCGATATTTTGACATTGCGTTATATACGGACATATTCACGGCTATATCGGCCATAATTAAAGCGAATTAAACTTCACACTTCATCACGTCACATAATATTAGTATCGTTTAAATTGTTCAAGCAATCATGAGCTTCTCCTTCGTCTTAGCAATTAATGGACTTTCGTAACTCTGTCTAAGAATCTCTTACCTCAGCCATCGAATCATTTGAAGCGAGAGCTTCGAATTTATTAGGCGCCGTCTTGAATGGCAAGTTTGTCAGCTTGGAAACTGTTTCGGCCACCTTCTCAGCGAAGCCAACATGTGTGTTTAGACCTGTGCCGACAGCGGTACCGCCAGCCGCGAGATAGTACAGGCGGGGCAATGTCGCCTTCACACGCTGAATACCGAACTCGATTTGCGTCGCATAGCCGCCAAACTCTTGCCCTAGATGGCAACGAACGTTGGACGGCTTGTTAATATAAATGTATATTTATATATATTGTTTTTTTTGTTGATTTTTCGGGAACCTGGAACTTCTTCTTTAAACCAAGACTCAACAGAGTATTCGGTCGATCAGAGCTCAAGTGAGCAATAGGGTAGCCAGCAAAGGTTTATTTTGCTGCGATCACGTGAAACCTATCAGCGCCATTATATCAGTTTGGGGAACATTCGAGAACAGGTCAATGTTCATGAGACTATATAGGCCTAAATGAAATCAACAGTTCTCTTACGTTCGCTTGACCACCTGCTCATGGAATGGACAGTTAAGCCTGCTCGCGGTGACACATCCTTTATAAAAAAGATATTTTTTGGTAAGCGGCTAACCCCAGTCTTCAGGTGTTCCACAGCATTACTACGGGCAATTTCGGCAAGGAATACAGCCACACCTTTCTGAGGC
This sequence comes from Stratiolaelaps scimitus, assembly GCA_019614645.1. NCBI lineage: Eukaryota > Metazoa > Arthropoda > Arachnida > Mesostigmata > Laelapidae > Stratiolaelaps > Stratiolaelaps scimitus. Next base: position 242,145 of record JABWDB010000035.1, on the reverse strand, counting down.
CACTCACGGCCAAATTTCAACCTGCGATATCCAGTGTCTATTTTTGAAACCAAGCTGTGTCCCTACTCGTCTGATCTCGAATTGCACAATGACTAACCAAGTGTAAGAGGTACAGCATCCTGTGTGTGAGTCCTTCCAATTTTGACGATTGCGGCGAATTCGTTTTCCTTCTCGCGAAGTGCGCCCAGCAGTTTCTCTAGTCCAGGCAGAAGTCTAGCGAAATTAAAATGGCGATTTATTAGAGGGACTGCAGTTTCACAGCGTCTCGGATAATGCGATTATAGGAATAATAATAGATAACACAAATGAAAACGAAATACCGTACGTTGAACGTACACAAACTTAACAAACGAGGCTGAACGGCACAGTCCTCTCTCTATGTATGCTAACTCTATGTGGGTTCTCTGCATCTATTGAGTTTGTTATTATGCTTGGATGAAACGCTAGGCTTCTCAATCGATGTTATGGGCAAACATTAATATGCTGGCGGAATAGGACAGGACAAAAATTACCGAAACGCAAAAATCGCATAGAAACAAGCGAGACATATATGAAAATATTGTATGTATACTATAGTCGTGGGCATGTTTGCGTAAATTAACGTCTAAAAATTCTCTAAATTTAATCCAATCACTGATGGTGCAGATCTATGGCAAAAGTACAAGTGCCGTAGCACTTCAATCAAACCAAGCTAGAGGTCATTACTAGTCATTCACATTGCCCATATCGAATTCGCAGATTGAAAGCGGAAACCCGTATTTGTGAAAAGGTCTTCTGTTGGTTTATATGCGACGGCCGAAGGGCTGTGGCGTGTATACCTCTGGTGGATTTCGACGGCAACGGCAATGTGCATTGCGGTAGGATAGGTGTCGTTCGAGGATTGCGATTTGTTGACGTGATCGTTCGGGTGGACGGGCTTCTTCGATCCCAACTCACCGCCAAGCATTTCAATGGCGCGATTGGCCAACACCTACGTAGAAGCAATAATAAGAAGCAAATGAGTGGATGAACACATTCGCATTTAAAGAGGTAGGTCGAATGTGGAGACGGTATCATTGGACTTTGCAATATTAAGCACAGTCTCGCATTTCGTGTCTGAGGTCGAATTCAAGCGAAGATATAGTGCTAATATAGCTATGTGAGCGGGTCCTCTTGGATTGGCCAGACAGTAATGACATCACGTTGAGCGTCTGGGCCCCCCTTCGAATGGGAGACAAATGATTAGCTAAATTACTCGACCTGCTACAATGCTTCGGGATCGTTAGGTTGCTAGATAGTTCTGGATACAACAAGTACGTTGAAGCTCGGCAAATCGTCCCTATTCGCTGAGGCGATGCAGAAACATTATATATATATATATATATATATATAAGGTCTGGACCAGACATGGTGAGCGATTTTGCATATTAAATTATATTTCACAGCGTTCAATGCCAGCATTGGCTTGAGCATCAACTTCTCTAAGTTCATATTTGCACATGTGCTCGATGGCTTTATGGGGACAATTCCAACAGAGTAAAATGCTCACAATTTCACCATATAGTTGCATATACTTATACAATCGCTCATACATACGGGTTTATATATGTTTATATATGTTTATATATGTTTATATATGTTTATATATGTTCATATACACGGGTTTAAAAATCTATAAATGCGACACTCCGTTTCGAGGTTACTACTCATTTTGCCGCAAGCGAACAACTGAACGCATAATAGCCAACATATTCGACTATAGCTCGACAATACGGCCGTATCTCCACCGTACAGCTGATAGATACCTCGTTCATGTTCATGTTGGACTGGGTACCCGATCCGGTCTGCCAAATAACGAGTGGGAAGTGCTCCAAAGTGATCTTACCATTGACCACCTGCAAACAATAGGCACACAAATACAGTTACATCCATGTCCGTATTTCCATGTTTCCATCTCTCGGCTTGTCACTGTGCCGCAAATTTCGCAGACCCCGAACCTAAATTTGTACGGGTTATAGTCGACATTCGGTGATGATGATGACATTGCGGTGTAAATCGGGTCTCGATTACGATGCGATAATGAGGCCGATAATCAGCCTTACGATATTGACACTGGCAAGTGAACATTTTCACGTCACCTCATCGGCGGCTTTTGTGATCGCATCGGAAACTTTCGGCTCTAGGCCGAACTCCTTGTTGACGATGGCCGCTGCTTTCTTCAGCGTGGCGAAGGCCTTTATCACAGCTTCGGGCATCCGTTCGCGCTCACCTGCAAAATGTCGATGCGAAAAGCAATAACATGAATATAATAATAATAACGCTTTATTTCAAAGGTTAGGTTTAACAATATCTGAGTTAGCCGCTATGTGTTTGCCAAGAAGAGGTCATATGTTTGAAAAAGCTACCCATCACTTCAATATGTAGAATCGTTGTTTACATGCTCACATCGTGGGTTCATTTTTTTTATAGCAACAGCGGATTCAAACTGCTCTCGTAGTAAACCGAATCGCTGCGCAAATTAATGAAGAGAACTGTACATGAATGTGACTGACCGTATAACGATTGTATATTCTAACGAACAGTGAACTTTGAATTTCGGGAGGGTGAGAGAGATCGTCTATCTATATGTTCAGTAGGAATTTCGTGATAAATATGAACGTGAAGGTAAATGATAACACCGGCCGGCAGTGCATCGAGGGTCTCGAAAATAGTCGCATACAGTAATCTTCATCGATGGTAAAATATAATAATAATAATAATAATAATAATAAGGGCTGGATGGCGATACCAGCGATGACCGATGATCGATTGGAAGCGCACCAACAGGCATAATTTATTATATACATGTGAACGCATATCATGTATTTACTTTGCATATTTACACGAATGGTGTAAAATTATAAAAAAAAAAAAAATATATATATATATATAAAGTTGCACTGATATCAAATCGCACCTGAATAATATTGACCTTATTAGTAATGACTATTATAGAAGACGAAGGCTGAATTTTTTTTTATCAATACCAAGCCTTATGTCTAGTATCCGTCTGCCTTCAGCCTGAGTCAACAGCATTGAATATTGAATTTGATGAACTGAGAATAGCATGAAACTGCCTTACCGCCAATGTTAAAATTCATCATTGACCTGGCTGTCTGTGCTCCATAGTACCTGTCAGCCGGCACCTTGAGCTCACCAAAGGTGTCCGATTCCATACGAACCTGTAAATACAACGGCAACAGAACGAACGATAGCGGGTATGAATATCTTTGGGCTCGATCGCGTTGAACTCCTGGGATACACAGGGTTTTAATGGGAGTGAGTCCTAGTACTACCAAGAGCGAGTACCTAGATGTGAAGCTCGGCCGGCATGATGACCTTCTCGACCCACGCCTCGCGAAAACAGCAGAAAATGAACACAAGGGACACCTGCACCCATCGGCCACCGACGGCAGATACTGGGTTATAGAAGAAATTGGTTTCGGATCATAGATCTATCACTTCGTTTGTAAATGTGATACAATAATATACAATACAAGGCTTGGTTTATTAACGGAACTGCAGTCTTATCACAACGCTTAAGTTCTCGTAAAAATAATAGCGGAAAAAAAAATAATAATAGCGGAAAAAAAAAGTGTCGTCTCATGGATTATTTCACATGCTACCGATTTCTGGAAACGGCATTATTTACATCAATTTTTTGATTATCATAAAAGTAACAGTATAAAAGGGGCAATGCCCACACAAATTATATTCAGTCCATGTATTAACCGCAATTATAAATAAACAGACTTTTTCTGATTCGTTTCATTATAGTATACCCCAGAGGACACCTCTAAATTATTTACAAACAAGCTTCCTGACCTCCCGCGCAAACACCTTTGATGATGTAAGGGTTCTAATTTCGCGAGCTAGTGAGCCCCAGACTGCAGGCAAGCGGTGCGCAAGAGCATGGCGGCTGAGTTCTCTTATGACAAATGGTGTTTCGAAGGTTGTTGGCCGACGATTAGACCTTGTGACGACAGCGGTGATTGGAAATGCAATATCACGGGGAATTTTTCCTCTCATCATCTTAAAGGCAAGAACGGCGACATGAACCACGTAGATCTTACCTACAGGCAGCAGATCAAATTTTCAAAAACATCCGCAACCGAGTCTCGCCGACGCCACCAAAAATTACTCTTAGAGCGTCTTTCTGAACGATCTCGGAGCTCTCGAATAATCGTTATATAGCCACCACCCCAGGTAGAGATCCTATGGCACATGATAGGCAACAGCAGCATTCTGTAGACTAAAATTAACCCATCCACTGGAATACCACGCTCTCTGAGGCGACGGATCGAGGAAATTACGGCATAACACTTGGGAAGGAGAGCCTCAAGATGGGCATGCCACTTTAGTGTCTCGTGAATGGTCAGGCCCAGACATCTGACCGTAGACGACATCGGAACCAGCTCCCCACAAAGCCACACCGGATCCATCATTGGAGTCCTTTGTGGTGAGCGCAACAGAGTATGATGGAGATTTGTAGATGACTACTCATATGTTTCGATCTGATACACGTAATGATTAAGCTTAGAGCGATACCGGAGCGTCGAAATGATGACTCAATGTCTTTAAAAAAAATCTACTTCAGTGCTCATCGCTGATTTATGTCGCATACTATGAAAACACACGATTGTCAAACACTCCCAATTTATTTCTTCTACGGCAGCGAAACACGTGGACATGACCGAGGGGAAGAAGCATTGCGGTGCCTTTTTAGTTGAGGGTAGCATATATGTATATAATAAAAGTAATAAAAGTAATAATAATAAATGAGAATTGGTATTTGTGCTTAAGCATCACTGCAATTTTACATAGTGGTGTTATAGAAAAATGACAACTAAAAAATTTCTATCAACATATTAGTTTCGATCATTGATTAGAAGGCGGACATTGGCAAGGGTTACTTTGAGGGGTCTCAACAAATATATCAGACGCGTCACTTCAACGTCTTGAGAAAGGCGGTACTATCTTGACTCAAAGTAGGCACCTTGCGTCGGTCTAGCTGTTATCACCGACAGACCTCTGTTGTAGTCAGAGATAAGATGTCCTTCCTCCCATCAAAGATAACGTCTGAGATAGCGGAACAGGTGGAATTACTAATTCTGTGGCATGCAAATAAATATGTCTCAAACAACAACATGAAACATAATAAATTTTTTCTTTTCGTGTGGTTTTCAAAAAAATCACCTTCTTGCACGGCACATGTATGATTGGAAAATATGTCACACAATATCACGGATTGTGGCGGCAGTTCGACCTGTCGTATATTGCACTTTGGCATTGCAACAAATTTCAACTGTTTCTACTGTTGTTAATTTGAATTGTATGCAAAATCGCGCAAAATGTGTTGTACATTACTATTATCAATATTATTATTATTTCTATTAAAATGTATTCAATTATTATTATTGCTCTTGTCGTACCCGTCAAGTGTAGTGATAATAGTCCAAATCAAATGCAAATTATAGTCGATTCTCTTATACTTATAAAAATGTCCCATGTTCCGCGAAGCGCCCTTCACCGTTTATATCACCGTAGGGTTGCATTGAGAGAAAATCACAATCTATTCCCTACTTGAACAATGACACGAATGTTGATACTCATTCAGAAAGCACGAGGCTGTCGACTGTGAACTTTGAACCACTTTTATTAACGAATATTTCCACACCTAACTCCTACGAATTGCACGAATTCTATGGAATAGTCCAGTGGACGTGAAAACAGATCGAAAGGACGAACGTACAGTGACGGTCTGGAACTCAATTCAAGCTTTAACTACGCGAAGACCTACAGCCGGCTAAAGCACTGACTTGCTTTGAAACGAGGAACTCGAATGTACAAGACAAATATATTTAGATTGGCACCTATCTACAACTTCAACCAGGTGCCGGGCCCTCCTTGATCAGGAAAACTAGGTAGCGACAATGTATACTATTTCGAAACCATGCAGCTCTACAAACAACTGTGTGTGTGTGTTTCTCACTGATTTCTATACAGAACCCGAAATCAACAAATGTCCATACTTCCTAGTATATTTTTCTTCATTGAATATTCTACAAAAACGTCGAACCTTAAATCAATATCGAAAGGTCACTTGAACGAAGCAGCTAATAGAAAACAACACCGAGCCAGCATGTCACATCGCGCCTTATGAATGAGACAAATGTCTCAAACCAGCAGTCAGCCAGCAGAGGTCAACGCTAGCAAGAGGACTTTCTATTATCAGCAAGCGAACGCGTCAGATGAACGCGTGTGTCTTCGTCACGGCCAGCGAATCGGAGACCGTCTCAGCCAGATCCGACATACTCGCGCACCCGCATCAACGTTCCATCCATTGCCGCTAGCCAGCTATCGGCATACAGTTCCCAGCACGATCTCCAGTAACAACAGTTCGTCTTTAGCACTCACTTTTCCCCCATATTTAACTCGCTCCTTACCTTATCAGCCATCGTGCGCTGAGGGACGGCCAGCAGGCGAAGAGCTATCGAGCCTCCAGCTCCGTTGCACCGAATGGAGCGGGTTATGAGTGAATGCAGCATTTTCAACAGTCACCGTTTGGAGCGCGGCTCGGCACAGGGAATCTCACACAGCACTGATAATTGGGAGACACGAACAAAGACACAGCGACCTCCTCCCCGGCCACTAGATCACCGGTCTACGGTTAGTGGCGACGAACTACATGCAATGGATCAACGACGGTGTCAGCAGTTAGCGACTTGGGTGCTACGTTTTGGCGCTAATAGAAACCTCAAATAAGCGGGGATTCAGCGGCGGCAGCCGGGGGGCAAGCGACTCCGCGAACGAGTTCGCTACAGCAGCTGAACAATGTATCTGGTAAGCTGTATGCATGATTTATGCACACATTCGGTTTGGCTAGAATGTGCGAATGCGGCTCGCAATCGTGTCCATGTCGCGTTCAACTGAAGCTTCTCTGGTCCGCGCGGCGACAGCAGCAGCAGCAGCAGTGATAGAAACATCAACAGTGCAAGATGGCGGCGTCCATGCGTACGGTTGCGCGCTCTGCGAAAATTTTACAGATTCTGCAAAATCTCAGCCATTCGGCGAGACTTGGACGACGCAGTTATCTGTCATCGGCGTACGCCTGCAACGATGAGTGGACCGCCCAAAGGCGTAATGATCCTCTTCTTCAGAACATCGACAAAGATCAATATTTCGTCGATACCTCGAGAAAGTTTGCGGCAAAGGTGAAAGAGAGCCCGGCAGTCGATGTTGATATATTCGTTAACGTCGCCGAAGATGACGCTGTCGTAGAAGAAGTGGAGAATCTCCTTAACCGGTGAGTGAAAGAAAAAACAAACAAACGATAAATTCAGCCGACAGAATGTGTCGTCCCCTTTCGATGCCGAGCCGATCCGCTGCAGCTGAACCCATGTCGGATCAGCCGGCGCTTGGTCGCGCAGATACGAGTCGTTTGTAAACATCGTCACCTCGAACTAGTAGTGGACTTAATCGGTGAATCCTTGTCCACTTCACTAGAACACTCTTTGAGACAGTGTTTGTTCTTCAGGTACGCTCAACTGTAGCTAATTAGTGAATGTCATGTATTCTTGCATTTAGTTGAGATATAAGGGGTGTGCGCTGTTTTTTTATCAAGCGCACATGCGCACTGCGCACTGATTGGAAGCCGGGTGGCGCTTGATTGAGTCCCGCTAGACGGTAAAGGTGAATGTTTTTTATTGGTTTATTAACGGAACAGCAGTTTTACAATGATTAGGTTGTCTATATTTGCGAGCAGGTCGTGGGACTCGAACCTGCGGCCTCCGGCCCTTTTGACAGCCAGAGACTTAGCCACAGTCCAAGCCACCAAATAGGGTAAGCGGTCCCCGCATCAAGCGCAAAAGCAACGAAATAAAATTGCGCGCCCCTGACGCCCGAAAGGATACTATATGTTTCGAATCACGCCTCAGCCCAGCAACTAGCTATACCTATTTAAAAGAGATACGGTTTTTCTATGATTTCCCTACGGCTCACTCGATATATATATATATATATCTAAATTTAGGCTGAGACGGTCGAAGCACACGCTCCGCACGTTGCCATCAACGGCATACGCAGCCGTACGATACATGCTAGCTATCGGTCGCGACGACAGGCTCGTAGAGCTGCTAGAAGATCGGTACGGCTACGGACTATTTCCCGATGTTCCGACAATCAACTTGCTACTGGATCACTTCCTCACCACCGATGGAAAGGAACGGCAGGCCGCCAAGGTAACTGGTAATTAGTAGCATTTATTGGCCCGCTCGTTTCCCCAGCAATTAAGTCCCTTCTGGTTTTCGTGTATGTCATAATAGAGCATCAGAGTGATTCACTCGGGAATACCAACCTCTTTCACTTATACCGAATGTAAAGACAAGACGTCCTCGAATTGCCCTTGCCAGCTCGGAGCATTGCATGGTAACATGTAACGTGTTTGATTTCTAGATAGCGGTTCACTGTATGCTACAGGAAAATCCAGGAAACGAAATCACAACGGTGCTCGGCCTTATCGCCTGCGTAAAGTGAGTTGCTTATCGACATGATTGTCTGATATTATAGTTTCCAAAACAAAATGGTCGCGCTGTCCAGCTGATCATCCATCGTGCATCATCATTCATTTATTGTTTAAATTATCTAATTAATAGAGTTGATTAGAGATACCGAGACGTTAGCGTAAAGAGCAAGATACAGCGACTTTGTTCAATAAATCGGAACATTTGGCGGTGTTGCCTAATGACAATGATTGATTTGTCTGTGGACTAAACGTCAAATCTCGGCAATTGCATCTGTTCCGTTTAACCATCCGCGCCGTATCACAATGTTATTCAGCATTAGTGCAATGGTCCGGAAGTAGAAATTACTGCAGCGGTGGTTGTTGCTTGGCCCTATCTTACTAGTTGTATGACCCTCGCTGGTCCGAGCCCTCCATGTTCATATGGACAAATTGTTTTAGTCAAGCAAGGTTTGTCGAATTGCTTCGAAAAATCAGGAATAATTACATCATCAGAAGGAGATAAGGTCCCACTTCACGCCTGGCAACCACTGGATTTTGTAGATGCAAATAATAAAGTATAGCAAATCAGACAGCTACCGCTATGCTAACGCGTAAATGCATATCGTTCACAGATACTTATCCGCTGGAGAAAATGCTTCGCCGTGGATACCGCCACCGCCGGCTGTTGAAAAGGCTGAAGACGATGATGAAATTGAATATGTAAGGGTACCCACTCTGACTAATTTCTATTTCGACGACCACTTCGATCTGACGGACCCTGACCACGCCCTGGGGAAAACTCTGTTACACTTTTGCAAGGGCTATCAGCCCGGCCTGCTTAAGGACTCGGTACAACTTGTGGGTTTAGCAAGAAGAGGCCGCTGGGAACAATTAAGAAAGGAGATGCCCAAAGTCAAGGAAATCTGTAGCGACGCCAAGGAGCTTTGCCTTCAACGGTGAGTGGAGCTCCTTCTCCCAGCTACGCGGTTTTCTCTTGGGTATCGTTGTTACGCTTTTAATTTATCAAACAAACTTAACTCACATTATAATTCTCGCATATAATGTAATTCATTATAAACGGACCAATTTATAGTTGCCGCCTTTGAATACTGGTGAAAAATATGTATACCGTTTATAAAAAAATAAATAAAAAGAAATATATGTATATATATGTGTGTGTGTAGGTGCTTCTGTCGAGGAAAATTTTGCTTAAACAAACGTGAAACGCATCGTTTTTATTGCAGATTGACGAAACCCACAGACGCTGAGGGTGGTGAGGAGTTCGATCCCACGAAGAGGATTGGCATGACGAGTCCGGACATTAGCGGATTGCTTTCGTCAGCACAAAGAGTGACTGTGCCAGACTGGTTCGCGGCGGAGTTGGAAAAAATTAAGGTTTGAAATCGATATCATACTTTCGTAAACGAGAATTTAACCCGACCTAACGTTAATGTCAAGTGCGTATTTTTAATAACATCATCCATCGCGCACGATGCTGATCCCGTAGCGCCTTTGAAATAAACCGCGCTCTGCATTGTATTGAGCATTCAGACAAGCATTTCTGACACTTGTATGTTTTGCAGGTGAACGATGCCACCCTGATCTCCTTGCTGGAAGCAGATGCCAAAAATCTCGGGCCCCACGAAGAGTCTGATATCAATAGTCAAAAGTAAGAACATGATATGGATATATCGCTTAAGATGCTGTTGAATTACGTAAATGCTGAAGTTTGCTTTATGCCTATGTACCATACGTGTGGAGCATCTTTCGTTTGCAAGGGCTGAAATCTGCGGCACTGTTTATTAATTATTACGAGGCCTAATAAGCCTGACGTATGTATCTCCTGTCAAGCAAAATGATATTCCTTTACTAGAACTCAAGTGGATTCCATGTTTGTAAATCCATAAAAATGCAGAACACTAAACGAGATAGGGATTTGGACGAAGTCACGCGTTTATGTGAGTTCAGTGAAGTCTCGGAAAATTGATAGGTTCGCATCGACATCAGGTTCTACCATCTATAGGCCACTACACTCTCGTCACCTTTTCGTCCTACTGCGATCGTCAAGGGCGTTTATTTTTGTTATCCTTCCCTATAATATACCGAAAAATTTGGTAATTACGAGCTGATGGAAAATAGTTCCGAGCAGCTATAGTCATGTTTGCAGCGTAACACGACCATCGTTTAAGTTGGGATCCTCTGTTTTGTCTCTGTGTACGATTTCCCAAGAGCGTCCTTCTCCGAGTTTGTAAAAGCCCGGCAAACAGCGATTGCCGAACAGGGTGCCGCAATAGATAGGGTGCGACGCATCGAAGCAATTCGCGCGAAGAAGAAGGAGCTTGTAGAAAAGGAAGAACTTTATTACGCCTTCGAGAAGTGAGTTGTTTTTGCCAACCTTGCAGTTTGTACGTATATGACTTAGGGTGCCATCCGTATCATGGACGTCCAAACAATAGAGGGATAGCCGGAAATGGCCGGTGTGATTGGAATCAGTAGTAACAGCAGCAGCAGGTCGACGACGTCCGCGAATCCTCCAACAAGGGCAATAGTTGCAACAACATGAGGATCAGTATGATTGACAGAGGCGCATCTCCGCGCTATAAAATACACACAGGGAGAATAAAATACAAATAAATAATAAAATACACATTAGGCTTTGACTAGATTGCAGACGGCAGCATAATGCCAGAGCGCTCTTCTCAATAGGAATCAACATCTTGCTTAGAAGTTTATCCCCTGACCCGTTTACTCTGTGAATGTACGGGCCCAGTTGTTGGCTGCGTCACGGAACATGTCGCCCACTGTCGGCCACACTACCAAAGACCTGAACGGTTAAAGCAAAATCGAACACAATACCACCCCCCACTCCCGTCATCGTTTTCATCGTGACGCTTTCGGCAAACCTTAATGATGAAGACAAAGTAATGGTCTATTCTGCCTTGTCGCTTGATATTTCAGCTGGAACAAGATCGAAATGATACTCGTCGAAGTCGAGAAGAACGCGGTGAAGGAAGAGAAAGTGGTGGAGTATATCCCGCCCGAGGTAAAGAAACGACGAGCCGTCGTGGCTATTCCAGCAGAGTCTGCTGCGGCTACTCAGTAGACATCTCTGAGTGGATGGCCTCGTCCGTGCCGGCCCGGGGGACCCGACCCAGCTCAAGGCCTCAAGTTCGACCTGGCTCCCGTTCCGAGTTATAGACGTCACCGTGAACCCTGTTGTCATTGAATTGCTACCCGCCTTAACAGATCCCACATCTCGTTACATGTTTGACAAACGCCCCAACAAATGTAGAGGCCGAACTCATGTAGCGGGCTGGACTTTGAGCAAAGCAGATAGGGGCGATTCCAAACGTGGCCGAGAGAATCAACCATACGGATTACGCGGATAGCTGGAAGCTTGAGGTGAAGAACCGAGGGGGATATGCTGATATCCGTTAAGGTGCACGTTGAGCCCATGGCCAGTGGGCATTCTATCTTCTCCCTTCAGGGCACCGTGAAAAGGTGGCGATATGTTAAGTACAATGAGACGCGAAGAAGATCCAAGCATAAATTTGTGAATGATAGGCTTTTATTATGAGCGATAAATGAAGGGTGGCTGCTGATGAGTTAGACGATCGCAGCGAAGCCGATATTCGAGTTGCTATAAGAGTACGTGGCTTTGATTTTGTAGTTTATAAATAAATTAATTGAACTAAGTGTCAAACTCAGTGAAGTGATTAGTTCGTTTCTGTGGCCAGGTTATATAACTGACCCTTGATTTTCTCTATTACCGCGATGGTGTTAGGCATCGTGTCGATACCGCAACGTTAATCACTGTTACAGCTCCGGTGGCTTTCGCGACGGCACGTGACTCGATAAAAACTAACGATGGTGGAAAGGGGTGTCTGCTCAGTTGATATTTTTGGTTAGACTACAATCTGATCCTCAACAGATTCCGCGTGGGCGATTGCCGGTGTGGCTATTCCTAGGCCGGTTTCCCGCGCCAGTCTGGACTGAACTTGGGCGTTCTGGCGCGCCGAGAACGCTCGCACTCAAACTATCAACTAGTAACTGACTCTCGTGTAGGGGTGTGCTCTATTAAATCTGCCTCTTCAAAGGCACTGGGTCGTCGTGCAGGTCCTCCGATTCCGAGGCATCGGCTTCGGCTGATGTTGTTTCGATTCTCTTGGCCAAAGTTAATTACGAATGGAGAGGCATGGCTAGCTAAAAAGAAACCCTTACAAGTATGTTCGTGTATCGTCTTATTCCGTACGTAGATAATGCAACGTACTCCCGGAGGAACAACATTGGTTTCAAGCGGGGAGGTCGACGATGACGTAGCCAACTTCTCGAAGATACTAATTAAGTCGTTGTAAGCCCAATTCGTTAATTTCACTAAACAAGCCCGCACAGCCGGCAGTTCCACGGATCTGTCGAAAACGCATCCTCCAGGTATACTCAAACATTATTGATGACGGTGTCGTAGGGAGAACACTGCATCGAGCAGATGGCAGGATTCCCACAGGAAGACAATCTAATTCCATGGCCTTTGTCCCCACTGATCATCGATCTACCCTCACGCATCGACACTCTCAAGCGGACATGATTTTATGTTCAGACTATCTAGTACACGTGAGAGCATTCAGAGAGATTTCATCAATTCATCAAGGGCTTCCAACTCTCAACAGTTATGTCAACCGAGACCAGCTGACAGTTCAGCAATACGTAGACGGATGTTCAGGAAGGCAGGAATATTTAAAGATACGGAGTCGTTTTTTTTTCATTATAGTGCTATTAGAGTCCTAAAATTGGCCAACGCATTCACGTATCCTTGACACAAATGCTAACGACAAATGCGGCATAGTGAAGAATGAGGTCGAATGGCCATGGTAGCAGCATCTACAATAGTTGAACAGATTCAAAAACGCTCAACAGCAACGGAATTAAGATTGTTCAGCTTAATTAATTTAATTTGATTCAATTCATGGGGTACCGCTTCTCTGGGACAGACTAACGGTCGGGAGTTCAACAATCCAAGGCAGGATAAAATCGGCGGACTTAAGATTCGGCCTGGGTCTTCCCTCGAAAACACGTAGCTGCCTAGTACAGTTCCTAGCAATGAACCTCGTTAGAATTATAATCACCACGATCTATCTTAAGCCGACGCAAATCCCGACCGCATCAGGTCCCAAGAAATAACGAGGGCCGAGATTGGGCCATCACTCTCAACGAACCTAGCAATGACAGATTGTGTATCGGAGCAGCCGAATAAAACTAATTGACACTTCACCACGAGATAAGTAGTTTACCAGATAGAATGATTCCATACGACGGTTGCATTTTTGATTAGCGCAGAGAGAGATAATGTAGGTATCGCACGATGCAGTGGCTAGAGCTTTGTGTCGTTCATCTACCTTTTGTTATGGGATGCGGATCCTCTTCACCAACTGTCTCCTCCTATTACACACAAACTGTGTCTATATCTATCGCATGGCGGAAATAGTGAATTGAACATCTAAATGAAACTCGAGATAGGGTTATTGTTCTAGGCACATTATTGGTATATTGTTGCTTTCGCTTTCATCAGCAGCACCTCGCAGTATATATATATATATATATATATTTCTTCTCTTTTTATTCACACGAGTTGTGTAATATTATATATATATATACAACTTGAAAGTCTCCTGGCTGACCTGAGCGCTTCATTTAGGGAAACTATGATGGCTAACCAGTCGGTCGTCATCACAGGGGACTTTAACTCGGCCTCTGCAGAGTGGGGGTCACCCAGGACGGATAGAAGGGGCCAGGTCATGCTCGACTGGATGGCAGAGAACGACATGGTGACGTTGAACGATGGGCTGGAACCAACCTTTGTCGGCGCGCTAGGCTCGTCCTACGTCGACCTGACGATCACGGGTACGGAGCAAATAGACCGCATCACGGACTGGAAGGTCCTCACTGACGAGGTCTCCATGAGCGACCACCACGGAATTGAGTTCAAGATAGAACTGACGGGGATGACGCGCCGACCGACACCATGTCCAAGGAACAAGCTACGCTTTCAAGGTCGTGAAGCTACGGTAAAAGCCATCAGAAGGGAGATCGCTGCATCGGGCGAACCTGCGAGCGCAGAGGCTCTTCAGGCGCTGCTGGCTGGCGCTTGCGAGCAAGCCCGTGTGCACCCGAGGCGGCGCAGGCAGGTCTCTGCCAAACACTGGTGGAACGAGAAAATAGCGGACGCTAGGAGTGAGTTCCTGCGAGCAAGACGCCGACTCAAGACGACCCGAGCAAGACCAGATGTTGATGACGCGACCGTCATGGTGGCAGTGGTCGAGCTGCGGAGGCTGAGGGCCGTCCTGCGCCGGGAAATTCAAAAAAGCAAAGAGAAGGCATGGAAGGAGTTCCTCGGGGGCCTCGAACACTATCCATGGGGTAAGCCTTACCAGCTGGTGCGGAGCAAGGTCAAGTGTAAGCGCACGAACACGCTGGATCCGGAACAACGCAGGCTGGTTCTAGCGAAGTTATTCCCAAATCTGCCCGAATTCGACCGCACAAAGTACGAGGCTGCGCCCCCGGAGGACGTCGTCGACGATGACCACGATAATAGCGCAGACGGAGACGAAAACGGGATACCTGCCGTCACGTGCGAGGAAATCCTGGAGGCAGCTGAACGAGTCAAGCCTGGCAAGGCACCGGGAATGGACGGAATTCCTCCTGCGGCGACGAGAACCTTGCTGAAGGAGTTCCCGCAGGTCGTGTCCAAGGTCTTCACCGAGCTGATACGCTCTGGTACGTTCCCAGCTGTATGGAAGAAGGCTGAGGTTGTCCTGATCCCGAAGGGCACAGGAGGTGGCAGCGGCTTCCGCCCCATCTGCCTACTAGGCACTCTGGCCAAGGCGTTCGAATCTGTCATTGAAGCCCGACTCCGCCGCTTCGCGGAGGAATTTGGACTAATGTCTGATGCCCAATATGGATTCCGGAAGAAACGATCGGTGCTGACTGCAATCCACCGGGTGCTGTCCAAGGCTGAGACACTCCACAAGACATCCTTGAAGAAGCGGCAATTTTGCATGGCCATAATGCTGGATGTTCGTAATGCATTCAACAGCCTTCCGTGGCCGGTAATACTACAAACGCTCGTCCAGAGAAGGGTGCCACAGTACCTAGTCAGGGTAGTGGCTGCGTACCTAAAGGAGCGCCACATAGAGAGTGAGGGCATCAGTATGAAGATGACGGCGGGTGTCCCGCAGGGGTCCATTCTGGGACCCCTTCTGTGGAACCTGGCCTATGACGGCGTACTGCGCCTGCAAGACCTACCAGGGGACGTGGACCTCGTTGCATACGCAGACGATATCGCGGTGACTATTGCGGCGAGAACAGAGGACGAACTGGAGGCAAACGCTAACTTGGCACTGGCCGAGATTTCCCTCTGGATGCGAAAAAACGGCCTGGAATTAGCCCCGGCTAAGTCTGAGGCTGTCTTGCTGATAGGGAAAAAGCACTGTCGCGATCTCAGCATTGCTCTCGACGGCACCCGAATAGGACTGAAAAAAGTGGTTCGATACCTAGGGGTCTTTCTCGACCGAGGCCTGCGTGGCTCACCCCACGTCAGGATCGCAAAAGAGAGGACTACGGGGACGGCGGCCCAACTTGCCCGCCTGATGCCAAATATCTACGGGCCGAGGGAGGGCAAACGACGCCTATACATGGCGGTCGGGGAAGCAATAATGCTCTTCGGTGCTCAGGTGTGGGCGGAACCAGTGTTCGATACACAGTGCAACCAAAATGCAATGAATAGGGTACAACGCACCCTAGCGCTGCGCGTCATACAAGCGTATAAGGACGTAAACGGAGACGCTGCTTGCGTACTCGCGGGCACTTTACCATGGGACATTAAGGCAGCCGAACGGAGGGCGAGTTGGAACGATCCGCAGAAAACCAAGGAGGAGCTAAGGCGTGAAAGCATGGACAAGTGGCAGCAAAGGTGGTCCGCGATAGGAAGACTGGATGCTGGAGGCTCCGTCAAGGAGCTTATCCCGGACATCAGAGGCTGGATCGAAAGGCCTTCGGGCGGCGAACTGTCATACTATATGACACAGTTCTTGACAGGTCACGGCGACTTCAAGTCGTACTTGTCAAGATTCAAAGATGTTGCCGTTTCCTGCGTGTTGTGCCATGAGTGCGACGAAGACGACCCTTTGCACACACTAGCAGCGTGCTCTGCACTGAACGAAACAAGGCAGGAGTGGATGGGGCCTGAGCTCAAGGTTGCTACCGAGGCAGATGGCATGCGCGGTTTCGTGAAGTATGTCTGTGAGACCCCGGAGAACTGGGCACGAGCGGAAATCCTCACAAAAGAGCTGTTGGTCAGGAAAGATAAGCTGGAAAGAGAGCGCATCCGGCGTCTTCTGGAAGGGATGAGCGATAACGATGGAGTAAACAACGGAGAGGACCGCAACGATGACAGGCGCGTTACAGGCAACGTTAATTATACATCGGGCCTAAGCAGGTTGGGTATTAACGTGTCTGGTGAGGTGGGAGGCCCGATGGGTTGACCCCGGCCAATTGTTCCGGAAAGCTAGCAGTGGGATTACAACCCCGCTAGTGGCAACGCCGCTTCTTCCTACCCGTAGTACTAATATAAGCAGATCCGGGAGGATTGAAGCGAAGCTTAAGAGAGGCAATAGTGGTTTCTCAGACCAACGAGAAACTAGGAGTTTTAGTCGGTATGCCGGTGAAGACCCGCCGTTAAAACACGGTGAGTCCGACACTGTTCGGCCCACAGAAAGGTGGTGCCCGTTCGTGCGTAACGCATTTCTCCCCTCTATAAAAAAAAAAAAAAAAATATATATATATACACTACGAGATGCTGCTGGTTAGTTCTCGGACCTAGGCATTCTGTTGTGTGCCATTATCATTTGTCAACGGGTGTCATTTACCATTAGTGCAATTTAAGATTTGCCCAGCTCCAGTGCGATTTATTAATGAAATACACTTTTACGATATTAGTTGAGAATTGCGTTTTATTATTGATTGAAGTATCTGGGGTTTCTAGAGGTCACACATTTATTCAAAAATCTATTTGACAGCTATGTGTTTGCTGCTAGCCCCATTTGTTTAAAAAACATACAGTTCATAATTGTGCAGTATTTTTGTAGTTCACAACCGCTCGCACTCTACAGATCTCCCGCCGGAGGTCCATCGAGGCCTGACATAAAGGACAATAGTGAAGGATCAGGAGAGGTGCCTGCTTGCCAGAGTCACATAGGGTCGGCTATGAAAGAACACAGATGGAAACACAACCGAAGAACACCCGTGGACGTTTTTGAACATTTTGTCTATTTACCCGCGAAAGAATCGAAACCACTCATTATAAACAAATCCCGAAACGAACTAGATCCGAGTTACAAGGAGACAATCTCCCGTTTATCTTCTAAATTTCGAGAACTCTGATATCTTAGCGAGCTAGCTGACCCAAGTCATGCTTTAATCAATACCAGGCTTATAATGAACGGTTCCGATTTGTCGGAAGCATCTGCCGAAAAGTCCAAGATGGCGCCGGCCGTGCGTATCTCTCCGCCTGTTATGTAGTTCCTGTTCTTTTTCGGCTGGGCTCGTCGACGTGCAAGATGGTGAGAGCCGTTCTCAAGTTGAAAATCCAAAGAAATCCTATTGAAAATGGTTGAGTTTTACGTGATATCCGTGTTCGACAAGAACGTTGAGCCAAGCTGGATTATTCCCAACCATTGATATTGTGATATTTTGTGTCTTTCGCGGAATATATGAATTAAATGTCTAATGTGAGCGGTGCACACATGAAGTACGCGGTGCGGTGTGGGTCGTGTACGCGGCGAGATCACCAGCGATTCATAAAGCTCAACTCTGCCGTCTAATTTAGAATAATGTGAAATTTACGCTTAATTATTGATGGATACAGTCGAGTGTTTTTCTAAATTTTCTTTTTTCGTGTTGTTTATACATCGGGTCTTATCAATCAAGTTACAATGAATCTCATTCAAACATCGGCAAGCACACTTTAACTGAATTGGATATCCGAGATTATAATATACCAGTGCTGATGTTGTGTTGGGTGAGCTAAGCGAGAAGAATTGGGTTATTATTTGAATCGCTGGCGATTCGAAGTAGCAGCATCTCGCATGTACATGAGGTACTCGGCCGTTCACAGTGATTCGAAAATTTGTTTACAGTGTTAGGGAGGGCGAGAGAGAGACAGATAGAGGATAGTAATCTCATTTTTTTTTATTGTACCTGCCTACACAAGCTCTATTGGTCGAGTCCCTAAACTAACTATATTTCTGTATTTGCTATAATGCAGAGTGAGTCTTTGGTAACCATCCGTACTCGTCGGTACATGACGAACCGGCTTCTAAACCGGCGTCAGATGATCGTTGAAATCGTGCACCCGAATCGAGCAACCGTCTCGAAACAGGAAGTTCGCGACCAACTGGCCAAACTCTACAAAACAACACCCGATGTCATCTTCTGCTTCGGGTTCCGCACCAACTTCGGAGGTAAAAATTTCACCACTTGCACACTGAAGGAGCACTGAGGGATGGCACCGAACTGAACTTCAATGTGTCCGTGCTCCCCGTACCATTGTTTGTTCCTCGTTGTCCCTTGGACTGCTGACTCCAATCGAATAATCTGACTGACTCCGTACGAATGTAAACGACACAGTTGTTGAAGAAACTGCTGCTATTTGCATTAGGTTGATTTTGCTCGTGGGCCAACAATTCAGGCTGACAACATTAAATGACAACAGTTAGCGGGGAGATCTTAGTTGAATTAGTCTCGCCCCACTCCGCAGCTGTATATGCTATTCATTATATAAGCTCATTTCCATGGTGATGGTTGTGTGGCTCGCCTTCAGGTGGCAAAACAGTCGGCTTTGCGCTGATCTACGACACCCTCGATTATGCCAAGAAGATCGAACCCAAGTATCGCCTCGCGCGGCAAAATCTTGGCCCTAAGGGAAGAACTGGCCGCAAGCAGCGCAAGGAACGCAAGAACCGAATGAAGAAGGTTCGCGGTATCGAAAAGAAGAAGGTTGGAGCCGCCGCCGGCAAAAAGGTACAACTTTTTTTTTTTAATTTAAAAGGTAAAATAATTAAAAAAATATATATATACGTAGATGAGTGCAGAGAGATAGTGTGAGGTGCCGAACTCTGTAGAGATTTACAGAGTGCACGTGGGGGCAAGTTTGGTTAATTTTCTTGTTGTTAGGTGTAAAGATCTTGAATGGCATTTCTTTCTTGCCTTCAAACCTGCATTTTGTCGGTGGCCATTGCTTTCAACAACGTAATTATAAACGAATTGCCACTGACAGACGGCGCACGTCAATTATATATGTTGTCTATCGTACAACGATCCTGCAAACAATTACGAGTGTTGACTGGGGGCAAACGTCTCGACGGACATCGCCGAACCTTATTGTATTGTTGTTGAGCGAAGTAGGCTAACAGATCAGGTAGCTTACGTGCGAATCAATATGATGACGCGTCAGTTAACGCTGTTCGCGTCCAAGTAATAAAATCTTGTTATCCGTTGCGATGCAGCGTTAAATGATCGAGTACGACAGGCCGCAGTCGTGCTGGGTGCCGATCTTCAGACGTGCCGATATTCGGGTAAATGAAGTGGTAACGAAACCTGTGTGGTGTGTGTGTGTGTATATACGCGTGAGTTGAAGTGTGACCTGTGTCCAAACGACATGTGTCAACTGAAGGCATCCCCTCTATATGTAACAGACATTAACGCGTCGACATAGTTAACAGTCGTTTCGTATTGCTGCCAAAACTGGAGGTCGTTTTGGAACTAATCGACCGTCTGGAGCTGTGCAACGTGCAGCAACGTGCAGGTGTGATTAGCGATTGTATAGGTGCAACATCGTGGTAGTCAAATGCGAGGCATGCGATTCCTGACAACTAAACAAAGGATCGTGGAGATCTGTTGCGATTGATTTGTCAGGCGCTCACGTGATTGGTACAGCTAATATCTTTAGTTGTGAATAATAGCTTTGCTGTTTGCTGATGATGTTGGTGTTCGCACTCGCATCATCTTGCTCTTTCGGGTTGTTCACCCCGCTAAGGAACTGAATAATCCAAAAGAGAGCTAATTGGTGTTAAGAGTAAAGACAATAATAATAACAATAGTGATAATATAGCTGAGAGTTCGCGGCAACTGTTGCCAAGTCCTTATTTCGAAACGAGTCTGCTGTTGTAGAGCTACGAATACAGATTAAAGTGATGTCTCGAAGCTACTGAGCACAAATACAGTCTTTCGCAGACTCACAGTCGCTATTTCTGAGCTCAAGGCTATAGCGTGCCCTCGTTGTGCATTTAGAGAGTAAAACAATGTGAATATGCCGGGCAGAAGCGTATGCCAAATTATGTGATGGTTTTGCCCATGAATGTTCCCTTACGGAAAGTGTCAATGATCTCACTGTGATCGATCCTACTAAAACAGTGCTTGCCCTTCCTTCGTATAGTTAATTAATGCGTTGACTATGTTACTAATTGTGTGTGTTTTGTATAATCATTTCAGTAATCCGCGTGAAGGTAAGCGGAGCGTCGGGTTTCGTCATTGGACAACGAGCCTCACCTTCCCATAATGAATGCATCTATTGTGGGAGTCTCCAGCCAACCGAGATCAAAGGATGGAGGTGTCGGGCTCTGACGAATAAAGGCGATTGTAAATTGCGTATAGCATTGGTGTTTTCAATATTATAGAAGGTTAAGGCATTTAAGAAATTAAGCTGAATTTCGAACTGGTCCTGCAGGCCAGAAAATGAGACCGGTTTATGTCGATTGCGAGCTGCTTGAAGGTTCGATCGTCTTTAACCAGATTTCTGGTCAGAACGAACGAAGCATTAACAGGATATTGTTACGCATATCAATTTAATTACTGACTTTGCCAGGCCACTAGGAGGGCGTGTATTCAGCGAGAAGTAAATGGGAGCCTAAACAAGGGAGGTTTAAACTGCTTTGTTGCAGTATGTCAATATAGAACGTCCCTTATAAATGCGAATATGTATAAAGCTTGCAAAAAGGGCACTCCGACAAGGCAAAGTACCTTCGACCATACAGCACAAAGAGGATGGAAGACTTGCTCCAGCTGCGGTCGCGGGTTTTTGAAAAGGTTTACAGGGTTGTATGCGGCGCTTTATGTAATACAATGAGCACCTACATAAGTACAAACGCACTGCGCAAGGCCCGGGAGATTCTCTCCGGGAATAGATTATTAAAACATTGCTTATTTGCTGGGTATGACATTCACACCATCTGTGGTTTTCGTTAAAATCAAATCAAACATAGTATTCATTAGGGTGGGTGAGTTTACTTGCATATGAATATGCTAGCTTACCTAGGTTCTCAAGATGTGTCAACATTGTAGTCATCTTCACATATGATCTATCACATTGGCATCTAGAAGCCACCATTTTAGCGAATATGGCCTCCTCTTCTTGCAACCAGGGTACTGATGTCGGTTTGGTACTTCGAGCTTTTTGTGACGAAAGCTAAGCTTTAGGCTTTTACTGATAAACGTCCATTATAGCCATGTTGTATCATTTGATAAAAACTAGCAAGGCAGTTGTGTTGGAAGTAAGAACTTATTTTTTAGCGCTATTTGAGGATATATAGACAGTAGAAGAGTCGCTTAGAGCATACCGTTGCAGTGGATGAGACGTGGGTCAGCCCGTACAGAGGAGCGGAAAACGATCAACGATCATGCTGGAAAAGAAATGTGTTGATAGGGAGCCGACCTGCAAGACGGAAGGCGCTTGTGAAATACTGGTTCACAATAGTGGTGTTCTATACAGGTTATTTATAATAATATGGGACTGTTATTGTCTTGCGCCGTGTTCTTATTATTGGCCGGTTTGAATTCAAATTTGGCGGGTAGTGGGACACAACAATTAGCAAGTAGGCGGCGCGCTAGCATTCGGGTTTCGTTGGATGTTCGAAATGGCAACCGGTGGACCAGATCCCTCAGACTTGCATTCCCAGAGGGAAAGTGTCAGGTTTATCTTTCAAGAGAAGAAATGTCTAGCTGAAATCCATCGAAAGTTGGTTAGTGTTCACGGCCATAATGCCCTAAGTCAACCACAGGTGCACCGTTGGTGTGCGCAGTTTAAGCCAGGCGGCTGGGACATTAATGAACATCGAGGACGCCCACCCTTTCCAGAATCTTGATTCGACGAACGGATCTAAATAATCGAATGCGCTTTTGAAGAAACTCGAGCTTGGTCATCGACGATTTTGTCGGCTGAAATTGGCGTGCCTCGTGAAACATGTCATCGAATTATTAAAAACTATCTGAGGATGCAGAAGAACAATGCAAAATGGGTCCCTCATGAACTCGGTCCTGGCCAACTGAAAATACATGAGGAGCGTTCGCGAGATAGTGTGAGGATATATAGGCAGTAGAAGAGTCACTTAGAACATACCGTCGCAGTGGATGAGACATGGGTCAGCCTGTACAGAGGAGCGGAAAACGATCAAGGTGAACCTGCTCACCTGGCTACAACCAGGTACACAGGCAATGGCGGTAACAGTACCAAATAGATTCGAGCCTAAAGTAATGGTAGCACATGGATTTCAACGGAATTTGCTACTACGAGATTTTGAGCTCAAAAGAAAAAATGGACTCGGCTCGATATCTCGAGTTCTTTAAGGGAACTCATGAATAATTCGCATGCAGTAGGAAGCACCTAGTGTGGCTGCTCGATGACAATGTTAGGGCCCACCGTAGCAATAAAATTACGTCGTGGCTTAAGGCCAACAAGATTCAGCTGTGGCATCACCACCCCCTATTCTCCCGATTTAAGGGGGGCTTCCATCAATTAAAGAGGGCTATAGGTGGCCAACGGTATGCAAACATCGATTTGCCCCTAGAGTCCTTCAATAACAAAGTTATAACTGGGAATGGAAATAGTGCATACCTGACTCTTAGCCAACATTTAACGTCCACGGTACTGCTTTTAGCATTACTTCGTAAGACGGACCCCTAACTGCCAATGTGCAACGGTGGGGATCGAACCCGTGCACCTACGTGTCTACTCCGTCCATTGGGCACATACAAATAGTGCAAACCTAGCCGTCAGTAGTCTGCCAGAACTCTGGGACCATTGTACAAATAAAAGAGGTTCTGTCGATGAAGGCATGCCAGGCAACATTTTTCAATCTCAAAGCAGCTGTCAATCACGAGGTAGAAGCTTTTAGATAATGAATATTGGTGCTTGGGTAACGACGTTGGCAAAATGTGGAAATTGATTTCCGGATTGATTTTCACATCTGGAAAATGTACCAACATAAGCATACAGAGCTGGTTATATCGAGTTCAGTCAAGTAAAAATCTACACTTAGCTTCACTCAATTATTTTCATGGTCTCATGCGCGGAAGTGCTGTAACACAGATCCGTGTAACAGAATGGACAGGTGCTACAGACGATGACTGGTAACGGATGCTTTCAAACCGATCATAGATACAATATATGGTTTTGGCTCATTAACGAAACTGCAGTATTTTTACAATGCTTAAGTTCTCGATATGTCATCACCAGGTCGCGAGACTCGGGAGCCTGCGTCCTTCGGCTTTTTTCACAGCCAGAGACTAAGCCGCCGTCCAACGTCGCTCCTTAAGCATTATTGTATTCAGGAACAATGGTATCTGTGCTATTATGTATATTCATCTCCGTCTGGTATTGCAAATCCGAGTTGGGGAATGGTGTTTGGTTATGGTAGAGCATGATATGACTACGATCATTTATTTCATATTACTATTATTATAATTATGTTTCTTTCGTAGTATCAGGCCAAATCCGTCATGGTCCTGGTATTAGCAATGTCATTGCCTCTCTGCACACATAGCCAGGAAAAGTTGCTACATAGGGAAGGACCCTGCGCGCCTGTTCCCGGTGGCATAGACCAGCCTATGGCAGACCCCTTCGAGGAGATTGGCACTGAGAGGGCCGGAGCCCCTAAGGTTTCGAAGGCAACAGGGGACAAGATGGATATAATAGAAGATATAGGAGTTAATATAATAGGAGATTATAATAGAAGATATAAGAGTTAATATAATAGGAGATTATAATAGAAGATATAGGAGTTAATATAATAGAAGATATAGGAGTTAATATAATAGGAGATTATAATTATAAGATAATAGGAGTAGATGGCAGATGACCCATTTAGGACAGTAAGAGCCAATGATTATTTTATTATAATGGTTGTTCTCAATTTCTTCACTGGGTTTGCTTTCATCTGCCAATTTTTAATGTTCATGTTTTCGGAAAACGAGTGTTTGTCCGGGGTCAGTGTTTCTTGGTTTTTTTCTAAAAGCTGGGAATGGGTGTTTTTTTATAGCGGAAAGGGGTGCATTTATTTATCATTAATAAGTCTTATCTGTAATCAGTCAGGGCTGTCTTCGAGACGTTTATAGTTGTCTCTTCAAATGTTCCCAATCTCTCGGTAACGTATCTCCGTTTTTTCCAAAGTTTCCGGAATAAATCCGCGTGCTTATATCAGTAGCGTGGATATAAAAATTAAATAAATTAATACAGATATAAAGATGAAATTACCACTTAAATACTCGTATATGTCAGATTGACTGTTTGGCCAATACCACAATTTGTGTGTACATACGGTAGTTATTGTTGACGATGCGATGAACAGTAATGTCACACAATTCGAACATGCTGTTTATCTGTTATTTTTCCTTTCAGAGAAATATACATGTGTATATATATATATGAAAGTTACTCTTATACAATAAATGTGATCTGAGAGTATATATATATATATATATATATACATATATATATATATATACATATATATATATATATATATATATATATATATATATGTATTTGTTCTAATATAATCTTAGATGGCCACAGTCATTTTAGTAAATGTCAGCCTTGTGTACCTCGTCCGGTTGGGATTCGAAATTTCTATCAGTTGTACCTTCCACTCACAGTGCGTCTCCAAGTGAATTTTACAAGCAAACCGATAGCAAACAGATACGGATTCACGTTGTCGTATGTCGAAAACGCCAATACTCGATATCGTCTGTCAGATACACGTAAGCCACTTGCCTGAAGTACTCGCAGGGACACTTGTGTAGGAGTAGATTTATCCTTCTGTCATATATTCATGGTGACTCATGCTGTCTCATGTACATGCTGCAGATGTTGTTATATTAGCGGAGCAATAGTTATACAATAGTTCTCCGAACGATGATCATTCAGCGTTTTGAGTTGGCGAATCGCGCTCTGCCTGTTCTGATGGTGAATCTCACCTCTCATAACACACGTGAACATAGCTACCGACAACGAATGGGCTATGAGTGCGTCTATCTGTATCTATTTGTCGAAGATTCAGCATGGTGGAGTTTTCGTCATCGACCCGTAGGGTATGCCCGGATCTGTTTCCTTACTTGAATTCGTACATGTTCAATCGTATTCCTGCGACGTCTGTGGCCATTGTAGGAAATTAAACAGGACTAGTTTTCCTGTTCGAGCTGAGCCTCTCCCCCGCGTTTAGAGATCCAGCATTTAGCCTTTGCGCCTTGCTGGTTAGACTCAAATAAATCATATACATATTTAGTCTATACACCGATTCGGCCAACCCATATGGCACGGAGGCGTGTACAATTTGAAATTGACCTCGTAAACTATTATTATTGAGAACATATGGAAAACTACCTGATGACATTCATATTCTCGATCCATGGCCAGTCTCAACGCAGAGCTCTGTCGTGATAACAAATCCAGTGGTCGAGTCCACAATTTATCCAGCCCGGTCTAACTAAGTCATCTGGAATATGATGTGGTCGGCATTTCTCCCAATGAGTCAGCCAAGGAGTGGGGATCATGCTGTTGTTTGCTACGTTGACGCGGACGACAGCGATGTCCGCTCATCCGCGAAAGAGCCTCTCTCTGTTTTGCTACCGGTTGCTTGCTGCTATTTTCCGCCGCTTCCCCAGAACCCCCGAGACGACGGCGCTGAACTCTATCGAAAAGGCCTTCACTGATGGCTCCGCTTTCCGGGAAAACTGCTCCTAGAGATGACTCAACTCGTAGTGGTTGCGGCCATTCTAGATTTGGCGGGAGACAGTGTGGTTTTCACAGAAGGGAGAGGGGCGCCGAGGGTGACGTCATACGGTGAGGTCTGTGCTGCCGCTCAAACTACTTTGTTGTTGATCCTGGAGATATTGTTAGCTTTTTTTTTTATGAGGGAGGTTTAAGGCTAAAATCCATCATGTGCACTACAAGTATCGTCACTTAGAACTACAACTATTACTAATGCTGCTAATAATTAAAGAAGATGAACCAGTAGAAAAGCTAATGGCAGCTGGTTCACCTTTTGGCCTTTTGGCTAAGATCAAAGTGTAGCTGGTTCACATGGTTCGCAATTTGAAATTTCACAATGGCAGCATTATATACTGTAACTATAAAAATTAATAATAATAATAATAATAAAATCAAACATAGTATGAGAGACAGAGCGAGAGAGACAAACGTGAGCTTATAGTTCGGTTACTACATTCAACTGTGGAGTATTCTATCGGTATGTTGGTTTTCGCTACAGCATGAGCCGTATCGGAAGTTATCAGCAGCACCTGCAATGGGTGCACGGACGCCACAGGATTGAGGAAGCGCAGATCCGAACTCCAATAATCCGCACAGCATAGCACCCACAGCAGGGCTTCGAGCCGCGCGCTCTTTTGACCGGTGGCAGGTACATCACCAAAATGGGGAAAACGAACAGCCAGCATCGGGTTGCTCCGCCCCGTTGACGTCACAGGCCAACACATCGGGCCAGCATTCAAGGCGCACCCCAGGGCCAGCTTGAGAATTGCAAATCATCAAATCGTACCAGGCAGGGTTGCCTCCCCGAAACGAATGCCACCACAAAAACGAACCACGCGGGCTGGACGACGACGACCAAGAAGGCCCCGGGGAAGAACAAGGAGGAACAATCTGTCTTCACGATCAGATTGAGCGGCAAATTCGAAGCCAAGTGGCAAGACGCTAGATTGATGATGGTGACGATGATCATGATGATGAGACTGATAGTAGCAATAACTGAATCTCTACCTAAGCTTCTCACATAGATTTGTCTGTAATAAGCGAATAAATAGACGAACCAAATTTCCCCATATATATATGTATGCACGGAGAGAGAACGGTGCACCTGCACCGTCGGGGTCTGTCGATCTGCGAACTTGGAACATTCGACACGTAGATGATGTCGATCCATACGAAATAGGATTATGCTGTCAGCCGACATTGACAACAGTCTGCCTCTAATAATCTCCTTGGCTTTTATGGCTTAACGCAACTAATAACTAGCTGTCATGCGAGTTAGCTAATGTCGTTAGGAGTTGTCCTTTCGGTTGTCCGAAACCAATCTAAAAAGCGATCGAGCATATTTCATTTTGGAAACGCTACACCCTGTACTCGTCGTCGTCGTCATCGCCGTCTCCTTGTCTTTCGTCCACCTTGAAGGTACTGCCGTCGACACGGCTCCACGGATCTCTTCTACGGATGTGTTCGCTTGACTGAACGACCGTATGCTGTGTCATCATCCTGTGGGCGGCGGCGGCGGAGGCGGCCTCACACCCTTCAATTTCCCTAACTATCAGATTCGTTCCTTCTCACTCGATCTCTTTACAGCTCTAACGAACATCAGTGCGAGCGGTGACACGGCGACGGCGGCGGTGGCCAAGCCACAGTACCATAGCGACTCTCCGCAGGAAGGTTGAGCGTGTCAGCTCTGCGCCTCCGTTGCAGCAGCTGCTGCTCTTGCAGCTCAGCTACCTATATTACCAATACAAGCAGCCACCATTGGAACAACATTTTTTTTTACCAGTAGTAATAGTAGTAGTAGTGGCTGTTGCTGCGCGGCACGATGACCGCTAGTCGACCAGCAACTTTCTACTTGTCCTGGAGGTCTTTCCTATTTTCGGCCAGCGCTGCTACGATGGTCGGCCACCACCCCACCAGCGAGACGCCGCTCTATCTGAATGTTACGACTCGATATATTGGCCCTGATATTGCCTGCAGCCTGATGGCAGCGGCGACTGTCTCTGTGCGCTTGTGCCAGCGACGCCCGTCGCTGGCACAAGCGCACACGGCAGACAGACACGATGAGATGAGGCACGCGTTAGAGCCGACAGTCGGTCAGTGACGACGAACACACGACAGCAGCAGCAGCAGCAGCAGCGGCGGCAACGGGAATAACAGCGGCGGAACACGAAACGAACAGTCAGATATACCGCCAGCCATTTACAGCATGGCGGCGTCGGCTGCTCGAACTAACAGACGGCCAGGGACGACCGAATAATCGACCGATCGAGCCCCATACACTGACAATGACAGCGGCGGCGGTGGCGGCGACGGCGGCGGCGGTGGTGGCGGTAGCACCAGCAGCACGCCACCCTTTCCCAGACGGCCTCTCCTCCGCCGGGCTGGCCGCTGGCACCGCCGCCGTCGCCGCCGTCGCCGCCAGCAGGGATCTAACAGCAGAGCAACCGTGGTGGCCGCCGCCGCAGCAATAGCGACTATCCAGCAGGCGGCACCAGACGAGCCGACTGAATGAACGCGCGAGCAAACGAACGAACTATACGGAACGATAACCTATAGCTGCTGCTGTTAGCTGGCTGCGTGCTGCTGACTACAACAGCAGAAACAGCAGCAGCAGCAACAACAACAACAACAACCAATACTACACTTCTATACAAGCGCGCAGCGGCAACCCTGAGTGGGCCGCCGCCGCCGCCGCGGACGCCGCCGTTCTGGCTCTCTTTCTCTCTCTTCTCCCTGAGATGCTGCCGTCGCTGCAGCCGATTGTACAGACGGCCATGGCGGTAGCAATGCGAAGGGAGAAGCGACGAGCTCTCTGCGTGAGTGGTGGCGCTGCCGCCGCCGCCGCCGCTGCCGCTCCCGTTGGCCGTAGCTGCGCCTGTCCCTGGTTGTGCTAGTGATGGTGGTGGTCGTGGTGGTGCAGCTGCTGCGGCCGTCGTTGCTATCATCGGTCCCTACGTGGCTGGCTATCCCTTCTATCCTATACGAGGAGAGCTGCTGTCTGGCTGCCCGCCTGCTGCTGCTGCCGCCTGTGGGACCGCCGATCGGCTGTGGTGCGCTACGCTGTGCTGTCTTATGTTGTAGCAGCGTGTAGCATTAGCGCTGGCAGCTGTGGCGGCTGTGCGACTACTCGTCAGCAGCGGCAACAGCAGCAGCAGCAGCAGCAGCAGTAGCAGTAAAGAGGCAGAGGCGAAGGCAGCGGAGCAACGAGCCGAGCCCAGTCCAGCCATCAAGAAGCGGCAAGAAAGTGAGCCGAGCGACGACCGACCAAAGCCAGCGGGCGAGAATCGGCAGGGCAGCAGCAGCAGCAGCAGCAACAAACTGACGACCGAGCAAGTAAAGTAAGCAGCAGCAGCAGCAGCTACCGCAGCAGCCGCAGCAGCAGCAGTTGGCTGACGAACAAATATTCTTCCTGGTCGCTGCAGCTCTCGTTCGCTTAGTAGTAGCAGTAGTCTGGCCGTGAGTCAGCGGCGAACGAAACGCAGCCAGCGAACGCAACGTCCACCCGTCTGCTGCTGTCGTAGCCGTCTTTGACGACCGCTAGCGGCCGAGCAAGCCGCGGCGTTCAGGCCGCCACTGCTGCAGCCGCGACCGCCGCCGCGGCCGCTGCCGCTGCCGCCGCCGTCATCGTCATCTGCTCGTAGCTCCGCAGTCTGTGGTTGTCGTCGTCAGAGCCGAACGACGGCGGTCGACGTCGGCGTTATTCGCCACCAGCTCAACAACAGGCAACAGCATCAGAGGTGGTACGCTATAGCCGTGAGCGTCAGCCAGCACGGATGAGCATACGTAACTAGACACACAGCAACTCGCTTGCGCGCTGGCTAGCTGACTAGCTGTCCTCTGTCGACGAGTGTGATCGTATCGACTTATGCTGGTGGGTGAGAGAAAGAAAAATATATAGAGATAGATAGCGAGAGAGAGAGGGGCTCATAGTCTCGGGTGTGTATGTGTGTGTGATTGCCTGCCCACTTGGTCGGGTTGCTCTGCTGTGCTGTGGTGTAGTGTGCAGCTGCTGGTACAGTGGCTCGAAGCCTCTTGCTCGAGCGGAGTGCTCCTCCCAAATTTCGTGTGCGGATCCTCGATACAGCGCGTCGAGATTGAGAGAGCAGCAGCTGCCCCGTTGCGCGTCGTTGAGTGTACGTGCGTGTGCGAGAAAATATATAAAGCAGAAAAATAAAGAAGAGCTTTCGAGGCAGTTTCGAGGCAGACGAGTTTGCTGATTTGGCACAGCAAAAATTCGGCATGATTTGAGAGGGTCTCTGCCATTTGAATCTTTGTTGTCCTCGTCATCATTATCATTGCGCTACGTGAGTGTAGCTGTGTGCGTGTTTGTGTAGCAGCAAATGGTCGCAAATCATCGATCACGAAGAACGGCCACAGAAGGGCTGCAACAATAACAACAACAGCAGCAACAAGAACAACAACAACAGCAACGAGAGCGTCAACGACAATTGGAATTACCATGTTCGCATAGCTGCTCCGGCTGCTGCTGCTGCTACTGCTAATAATATTATAGCTACACAACAGCGCTGCGGATCTGAACGTTTCGTGTACAAAGTGGAACAATCGGTGGCACCAGCAGCATCAGTAGCAGCATATGTTGCTGCGTTTTGTTCGTTCAGCTGATTAGTCCGTTTGTTGGCCGCTTCCTGCTCCTCCTGCGTTTTTCCAACGAACGGCTAACGTCCATCGGAAGCTGAGTCGCGACGCATCCATTCAGGTCTCTTCGGCGAGCTCAGTCAGCAGCAGCTGCAACGGCGGATACACCTGGCCAACGAGGCAACTAAGCAGGCAACCTGCGAATGAATGCAGGAAGGGACAAGCTAACAAACAAACAAATAAAAACAAATCCACCAGCCCATACATCTGCAAATAACAGCAGTAGCATCAACTGTAACTGTTGGCGACTCCATAGTACATGACCAGTACTACGACAACTACGGCTACTACTCTAACAAGCAACAGCAGCAGTAGCAGCGCCAGCGGTAGCGGGCGTTCGCAGCAGCCACAACCTACACAGCGCTTCGGCCGGCCATAGCATCAGCCGTTGCTGGGTGATCTCCGCTGGTGATTGCGTGTTGCTGGTGCTGCGCCCGCTGCTGCGCCTGCTGCTGCGGCGGCGGTGGTTCTACCTGCTGCCGGCTAGCTGATTGACTGTGACTCGAGGGGCGGCCGGTGGGTCGCTCCGTCAGCCGACCAACGAACGAACGATTCTGTTTGGTGCCATTATCATCATACATCGTCGCGGCAGCCGTGGTGTGGCATCGACGTTCGTCGGTCAGCTCGCTGGCCGCCACCAAGCAGCTGAGTTGTGAGTCGATTGCTGCTGCGTTGTGGACGGAAAGACAACAAAATTGACGACGACGACAACGGCAACAACAACAACGACCACGACGACGACGACTAGAAGAGAGGCGGCTACTGCTGCTGCTGCTGCTGTGAATGAGTCAGTGCTGTGCGTGTCCGCCGATCGCTCCCAGCGAGCTGGGACTTGATGGTAGGCCGTGCTGCTTGGTTCGTGTCGTCTGTTTGTCTGGCTACTCTCACCGATCTAACAAATCGTCTATCGTAGCCACGGCGTCGTCCGCCAGCTGCTGCTACTGCTGATCTAGGAAGTGATGATATTGTCGTCGTATCGTCGTGCTGCGCTGGTCGTGTCATGCTGTGAAAAGTCGCAGCACAGAGCAGCAGGTGGAAACGCCAAGATCGCTGAGAGCGAATAATCGAGAGCTACGAAAGGGAAAGCACTACTCGAGAGTCGCTACTCGGCTGTAGTCATTGGTAGTTGTCGTTGTGATCATCGTCTTGGTGCTTGGTGGTGGTGATATCATATTCTGGTGGTCGTGTCTGTTACGTCATCGTCGTATAGTGTCTGTGTGTGTGTGTGTGTGTGTGGTGTGTGGAAATCAATCAATCAATAAAAATCAAGAAAACAACAAGTGTAGTCTGTATGCTCCCCCGTGTTGTTGATCGTGATTCGTAGCCGTGCAGGCGGTGCTTGCTGGTCGAAAGCCCATGAGGAGTAAATAGTCCATAGCCTACAGTGAGTGGACCACAGTCGTACGTCGAGCATCGACCCGTTAACCCGTATTGAACGAGTGGATTGCCTCAGACGCTGTCGAGAGCCGTCGATACATATACATATATATGGTATAGATATATATATATATGCGCAATCCTGTGTTAATCTTCCATTGTTATATTATATTCGCCCTATAAGCAACGTGTGCGTGTCCCGTGTCGTGGAGAGCGACGCCTATTTCGGAACTGAAGCGCAAAAACGAGTCTTATTAATTACTAGTGTGATTAATAGCCTCATTGAGGGTGTAAGAGGCAAGCGGACGATACGGAGATACCGCCCGGAGCAAGTGAGCAGTGCATATATATACATATATATATATAGAGAGAGAGATATATAAATATATATACATATATGTATATATATCCATCTATACAGAGATATTCAGCGTGAGCGCGTATGTGAAGAGCAGTGTGATTCAAGCCTCCAGAGGTCGGATGTGCTCGACGTTCTTCGCAAGCTGACCTCTCAGCGATCGCTGAGCGAACCACCGGAGAGTGGACTGTAGACGAGTTTTAAGGTAAGTGTCCTCGGATGTAATGTTCTCGAATATCGAAATCGTGGCTGAGTGCTGTGTAGGCTGTGGGTAGGGTAATGGATTGGTGTGTTATCCCGATCGGGGGCGACAATGACCACTGGAAGTAGTGGACTAGTGATTCTGGAGAATTGGTCTGTTCCGAGAGTCGGCACGGAGCGCGTGGTCTGCTGATGATGTTGCTGCTACTGTTCGCTGTGTAGCGGCGGTTCGATAGCAAGGGCAGTGTACAGCGCAATGAGGGCCTGGGTGGCGTAGAGCGGTGCGTCAGGGCAAAGCCAGCCAGGCATTCGGATCACAGCCGCATTTCTACCGAGCGTGCTGTTTACCGACTTGATACGAACCACAGCATCGATCAGCATCAGACGACAGCGGACCTAACGTCGGCAGGGGTCTAGGGACAGCGACACGAATAGTGGCTAGGTGGTGGGCGATTAGCCAGCTCATCGTTAACTCAACCAGCAGCAACATCAGCAGCACAAGTAGCGAAGATGATGGCCCGCAGTAAAAGCCTTCTATGGTGGGTCTCTGATGCTGTGGATGCTGCTAGTGCTGCTGCTGCTGCAAATGCTGTGATGGTCGTGGCGGCCGCTCTCGGTACTTCCGTTGGGATGGGCTCGTTGTCTTGGCTCGTTTGGTCTAGTCTGCTTGCTTTTCCTGATGTTGCTGCTGCTGCTGCTGCTTATAGTCGTCGGCAGCAGCGTTGTAGCTATTATACATTGGGTACCTTGTTCGTTCAGTGCTTTCTTGCTTGTTTACCCGTCAGCCACTCTAGCAACTACCACAGAGGGGAGTCTGTGGAGACGAGCGGCGGGTAAGCCATTGGGAGAAAGCTGCTCGTAGCGGCAGCAACAGCAGCAGAGGACCAATTCCCCTTGGCTTGACTGCTGCTGCTGCCGCCACCACCACCACCGTTCGCTGGCCGCTTTCCGTCCATCGATTTGATCGGATGGCTGTGTGTGGTTCGTTGCGGTGCTAGTTGTGGTGGTGGTGGCGGCTTGTAGGGGCCCTTCGCGTTGATAGCAGCAGCAGCAGCAGCAGTAGCAGCAGCAGCATCAGGTACGACGCCCTTTAGCGCTTTCTTTGTTGTCGCCGTTGTTGTTGTTGTTGTTGTTGTTGTCTCTGTGTGCGACTCCAGCAACAACAGCCTCCTGCTCGCTGAGGGTCATGGTGACGGGGCCGAACAGATGGACGAATCGGCCGGACGGTCGGTTGGCCGGACAAGCGGATCAGCAGAGACGTGCTCAGGGAGGGAGCAGTGAGTCGGAGGAAAGGCCCGAACGCGGCTGGGGAGAAGGAAGGGAAGAGAAGAGAAGAGAGGTCCTCCGAAGTGATATGAGTAACACGACAACAGCAGGCCATGCTTGAAACTGTCGAATTGAACGGGGATCATAAGGACGCGTCGAAGGGCAACAATAACGATATAAACAATGGAAAAGGAAACACTTGAAGGACAATTGCGACAGTGGAACGGGGCAGACGGATCCGACGGATCTGAGACGGAAAACAATCCGATCTGATAGATCAGTTATGGACTCGCTCGATGTGGGCGGGAGGTCGAGTATCGTCAGAAAGAGAGAGGGACTCTGATCAGCGGAATGGCAGAGCCTGTGTTGCCCGTAGACTATTGCTGAGTTCGCGCCAACGGTTATCCACTCGCTCGCTAGCTCGCTCGCTCGGCCTCGAGTTGAGCTGCTGCTGCTGATGCTGCTGTGGCGGCAGCCGTTGAAATGAATCGATATTGTTTAACTCGGCTGTTTATCTGGGAAATTCAAGGCGGGGACTGGCTTGCCGTTTGGTATCGCGTATCATGTGATGATTGCACGTCTGCTCGATAGACTATTTGCTTCGTGAATAGCATTATTAATAGTACGTTTGGGGGAATAACGTGTGTGCTAAAGAGGGTGCACTTTGAAAAGAAGGAGGACGCTGGTACAATTGAATAATCTATTGTCTATGTATATTCGTCGCATCGTACTGAGGACGAAAAAACAAAATATTCAAAATCTGTGGCTACACCTGTCACCAGGCTTATGTGTGCTCAGTAGGGCATCATTGTAATTAAAAAAACAAGCTCATTCTACATATCATGACGCTATGAACCCACGTTTGTAAAGCTTGGTCTGTGTAAATCTATGATTCTAAACACCTTCACGGCGTTATAGAACGTCGCCTCGTCCCTCGCTGAGTTAACCCTCACCTTGAGCCTATTCAGCTTCACTCAGTTCGCTTCGTAATATCTCTACTGTATTCTTAGAATCGCGAGCTCATCCAGCTGCAGCCGTCCAACTCGGACATTGTAGCTCGATCGACCGCTGCTTTTGCGTTTGTTGCTGGCCACGCTACGGGCTGGCACGCTAGTTATATTATTATTATTATAGGCTGAATCCAACAGACTACAAGAACGCTTTGAGGGCCACCCGCCCTGACACCATTGCTCTGGACGGACCGCCCGCCAACAAACGGTGGCGGTGGTGAACACCCAACCGTTTTGACTTGCAGAGAGCCCTGCTGTGGTATAACCACGAAGGACCGACCACCCGCAGACCATCGCTCACTATTACTGCTGCTGCTACGGCCACCACCACCACCAACGCCAGCAGCGTTTTAGCTGCTACATATTTGTTCGCTCGAACTGCTACTAGCTTATGAACAAACAGCATACCTAGTATATATATATATATATATATATATATATATATAGACATGTGAATATATACGTACCTGGTAGATATGGCTCATAGAATACTAGCAAGAGCGACTGGCTATCCATAGTTTATGCGGAACTGCGAGTACTAAGAGTAGCAGCGCCATGGCACCAAACCACCGCCACCACCATCAGCCATGGTCAGTCATTTGTGTACGACCCTGGACAGCTGCTGCTGCTGCTATACCTGGCGTGCGTTCTTGATGAGGCACCATGGCCAATGTGCGTGCTGCCGGGCTGGCCAGGTATTCAGGAACTAACCGACCGAGCGGCTGGCCGACTGCTTGCTTCTCACGGCGTATTCGCCGTTTGTGACACTGCGACGACATTTCGATTGGTGAGATATTAGCATACCTGGCGTAATTAGATACGACGCGAGATACATGTGTCCCTATGCTGAACAAGTCCACTGGAATCTGCTGGCAGGAACGGTAAAGCCGATTGAGCTGGACTTGGAAAATAGCCCCGAGATATATATATAGGGTATATTCAATGAGGGATACTTCGATATCGGTAAATGCTGCCTTTGTCTCGAAATCGAGCGTCCGACAAAGAGTTGAATCGAGCCACTTACACTACACATGTTCGCCCAATGTTCGCGTTTGAAAACGGTCACCGCTCTCGTTGTCAGCGATCGTTGGCGCATGTCCTGCGCCCGTCGTAAGGTGAAGGGACGGTGACCTTCAGGCGTCAGGCCATTAGCCCTCGCGAGAAGCAGCTACGTCGGAGAGACGGACAAATCGCTAGGGAGAGAGACCCGGGATAACAATAGATAGTGCTGCAACATACAATCCTCAAGCTGTGCGCTGCTGCTGCCGGCGGCTCTGCGACGCTGACCTAATCGTCGCTCGTAATTAGGTGTATTCAGCCCAAATGAACAGCTGCTTCAGCAGAGGATGTCGCGGCGCTGCTGTGCGACAGCCAGATGTGTGCATTTGCTCTGCATAGAAATCACCCCCTTTGGGAATTCCACCTCAAAGGAGAAATAATACTACATAACAAAAATACTATACAGAGTTCTCAGCTCAAACAGAAAGAGTGCCATCAGTTACTTGCATGCCATTTAAGATGCACATATATATATATATATATATATATATATTGCTGCCCGAGACAAATAAGATTTTTTCACGAACACTCAGCGCATGTTGCGAACTCTTTTATTGTCTGCTGCTGTTATATTCCTAGTGGCCTTGCCTTCTATGGCCGCCACTGGTACATGTTGTCTTATTTAATCGTCAGTTGTTACAATTGCTATTCTACTAGGCTGGGTCTGGTGCTCTCACGAGTATATATCTCTAGTTTCCTCACGGCTGGCAACAGTAGCACGGTCGGCAATGACAAACACAGCAACCACAGCAAATACTATTAGTACCCTATTCAACTTCTGTTGCTGTAGTTCCTGCTACTGTTCATATGTTCGCGTATGTTGCTGGTGCTATTGCTGCTGCTGCCCTTGCTGACATTCGGCGATCCCTTTTTGCGCTGTGCTTACAGCCTGGTACGCTTGTAGCTGCTGCTATTGTTGCTGCTGCTGCTGTGACCCTCGCGTTTGCTGAATGTAATGGCGAACGCGGTGGCGGTCCGAGTTGTTGGCCTGCTTCTGGATGGGGACAGATTACTGCCTAGGGACTACCTAGGCTGTCTTGCTGTCCTGCTTGATTAAACGGTTCCTCGCATTGGTTGGGCATAGCGCTGGCTGATTTCTCCCTAACGTAGCTACTATGACGGGGTACCTGCCTCTGTTGCAGTTCCTTCTGCTGCAGCAACTGCTGATGTTGGTGGTATAGCGCGACCGAGACGACAACGACAATGATGGTGGCGGTGGTGGTTGTGGTAGAAGCAGTGCGTCAGTCAGCTGATGTGCGTCGTTACCTTGAATCGAAGGATGTCTCCGGGGCCACTCCGGGCACTACCACCACCACCACCACCGCCATCACTGCCGCCGCCGCCGCCGCATCTGCGGCCGCCGTCAGCAGCCGAACAGTTCTCTCGGCCGAATCGGCAGCGGTGGCCCCGTGGCTGTCGGCTGCTGTGGCAGGGACGAACGGCGTCGATTGAGTTGCAGCCAGACAGCCAGCCAGCCAGCCAACGTTCCGTGCAACCAACCAACTAACCATCCATCTATCGAGCCAGCCAGCGATTGAGCGAGCAGCGAGTGAGGCTGTTGCTGCTACAGAGACTGGCTGCCGTAGACGCTAGAGCTCTATCGCTTGCTGTCGGCTGCTGCTGCTGCTGCTGCTGCCGTTGTGGCCGACGCCGCCTCAACAGCGGCAATCCAACGCAGCCGAGCGTCAGCCATCGTCCTGCCGCTATTGCCGCTTGCCAGGCGCCGCCGCCGCCGCCTCCGCCATCCAACGAACCGCATCACCGCCGCGAGTTAGCGTTGGTCGCTCGGCGGCCACTTTCGGCCGAACGACCACCGAGAGTTCCGCAGCAGTGACCGGCAGGAGGCGGCGGCGGCGGCGGCGGTGTTCAATGTGATCGCAGTAGTGGCACGCAGCCTTAGACCAGCCACAGCGCGTTGATGCATCTATTCTACTGCTGGCGTGGTTATGCCCTCTCTCTCTCTCTCTCTCCTCTAGCTCAACTCGTACTCGAAAGCAGTTGCCAGCCAATGCTTTGATTTGCTGCTGCTGCTGCTTATATCGCCGCTGTTTCGCGTTTGCTCGTCATTACGAGCGTCCGTCCGTCCGTTGTTCAATGACTGGTGTGGTCACAGCAACAACAGAGGACCCGGCTGGGCCGACTATCTGTCTATCGTTACCGCTCATGTTCTGGCTGCAGTCAGTAGCTGCAGTGCTAGCTGGAGTAGTGTTCATCATAGTTGGCTTGCTTGCGTGCTTACCTTCCCTTCAGCAGCAGCAGCAGCAGCAGCAACCCTCGTAACCATCGCGCGGCGGTTGCACAGCCCGCAAATAACTGGCAAACGAACCAATGAGTGGAGCATCTTGGAGGTAAACGGCCACAACCAATATCTGTCTGTGTTGCACTGACCAACCAACCAACCAATGAACTAGCCAGCAGTAATATCAGCCGTTCTGCTGCAGCAGTAACAGCACACGAAGTGACCAAGAACGTCCCCTACCAGCACTGTCGAGTGCTGATCAGCATTAACCACAGCGCGCGGCAGCGGTGCCAAGAGAAGCCGTAATAAACAGACACTAATTAGCAGTAAGGCATGCCTCACGTCACTTACCGCGTCAAGTAGTATGAAAGTATGACTATACGAGACGCCCCCAGATAGTTTCTACGGGAACATTGTCAACGAAAGTAGTCGCCGCGGTGGTTTTATAGAGGAAGAAAAATAATCACAGGCACAGAGAGAGAGAGAGAGAGAGAGAGAGAAAGAAAGCGCGCGCGCGGGGGGGGGGGGTGTCTAAAAAAAATAAGGCTGTGGTAATCAGATAAGCTCAAGCAGGATTCCTACTATCTGCTTGAGCTTATCTGATTATATTTTACACCTTTTACCTATTATTTTTTACGAGAACTCAAGCAATGTATGTTGCAGTTCCGTCAATAAACAGCAGTTTGTATTGTATTGTACTTAGCACATAATGTATTCGACTGTGTTACCTTATGTGCTTCTTAGATATGTTGCGCTTACACTCCAGCGAGAGGCGGTGGAGTCTACGGAGTGTTGAAGATGCAGACACCGCTCCCCTCTAAAGCCGTAAGGACACGCGTGAATCGACCTACGACCGCTGTCCTTGCGGGTCCATTAATCAATACAGTTAATTAGTTGGTTTCCTTCTTTTTTTTTCACGTAGGCTTGCCCCCCCCCCGTAGTCTGTCGCTAGCCAACTTTCTTCTACGTGTTGCCCAATCCTACTGCGCGATCGCTGTCAGTCCAGCGGGTAGCATTGTCGCGTTGTGATGCCTGCTAAACAGCGACGGTGGCGGTCAGCTGCGCCGCCCGCCAATGGAATTGAGCCCATCGAGGCGAAGCGTCATGCCATCAATGCTCCCGATACCATTGATAGATAGATAGATATGACCAAGCCGATAGCCATGCGTAGAGACGAGGAGCACACACGTGCGGTGGGCATAGAAATGGCTGAAATATTCGAATTGGTTGCGCTCGTTGTTGAATGATGAAATGGTTTCATTGTAGAGACGAAGCGTCGCTCTCCTGATTTCCTGTAGGTGCAACCTGTGCTGGTGTCAACTGCCCACATACGTTCCATATCGTGTGGAACGTATATGGGCAGTTGACGAGCACGGTCCAGTCCTTGGCAGGATCGTGGTCGTCGCGATGCTGGTGGGGATCTTTGTGTTTCTACAAGGGCACGCAATGGAGGGGCAGACGTTTACCCTTGGAAACAATGTCTAAGTGCCACTATCCAGCCGTCTTGCAATACATATGCATGTGACCCCTATTCGAGCTTGTATCAAGATGTCTAGTGATCATCCATCCACGTACCGTGCTGGGAAATGGAGAGTAGCAATCTGTAATTATTATTATTATATTTTAACCTCTGAGTATTATCTCCAAATGCCACTTCATCGCCTAATTATGCCGCCATAGTCAAATAGCTTCGATGTCGACCCACGCTTGCAGGCACAATATGACATTTAGAAAAAGGCGCACCGACCTACTCCTGTTCTCTCTGTTTT
Organism: Stratiolaelaps scimitus; assembly: GCA_019614645.1. Taxonomy (NCBI): domain Eukaryota; kingdom Metazoa; phylum Arthropoda; class Arachnida; order Mesostigmata; family Laelapidae; genus Stratiolaelaps; species Stratiolaelaps scimitus. Next base: position 201,595 of record JABWDB010000035.1, on the reverse strand, counting down.
GCGGCAGAGTGGTGACTGTTCACGACCAGCGCCTTCTGAGACAACTGCACTTGTAATCAAGAACTCATACAGACAGTGAACCAAGGCAGGTTTCGTCTTTTAACACGACATCAAAGAGAGGATGCAAGCCGTAGACGGTGAGACCCGAGTGTCGTCCACACGTCGAAGTACCATCCGGCTTCCGGTCAACCTCATCTTGCTAGCTATATTCTTTCGGGTATTTTCGATAGTTCGACCTCCTCACCGTCTCCCGTAAAGGTGGCAATCTGATCCTGCATCACACTACCGCGACCAGTAGGTCACACAGCAAGTGACAGTGTCCCAACAACAGCGCACAGTTGTCGGCGTACAGTAGCCGAATCACACAAGTATCCAGAGCGTCCGGTTGAATCGTCAAGAATAATCATCCACTGTGGAAGACATTTGAGTTACAAAATAAAAACGAATATATATATAAATATATAACAAATCGCACTGAAAAAAATCTTTACTGTCGACGCCTCACGGTCGAAGAGCTAAACCTCGCTGTGAAAAAATATGTACACGTCACGGATATCCGTCAATCAAAATGAATCGTCCAAACATTTACCGTGAGGGATCCTATAAGCGTTCTAGAGTAGATCAGCATTGTTCGTGCGGGTGTGCGTCGGGTCGTCCAGCTGCTTGGCTGGTCACCCGTGCGTCTCAACACTAGTTTGGTTGAGGACAGACGCCAGCTGAAGTTGTTATTTTCTACCTTGAATGCGAAGAATAAGGGCTCAGGCGGCATTAACTCGGCGGATTTACGTGAAACGTATTGATATACAAGCGATAAAAATGGTTGCTGTATTCGCAGTTAGAGGCTATCGTTGGCTCACCCCGTGAACAGCAGTATACTGTGGTTTTGACCGGTGGAGAGACGGTGGGACCTTGCTAAATCTGTCAGTGGACTCGATTTGCGCCGTGCTTGTATAGCTCAAGGCGGAAATGTATTGATTTTCTGACGTCGGATTTGACCTGTTCCTTGTGACTCAGTATAATGAGTATAAGGTTTGTTTACTAAGTTGCATCTTAGATTCAGTTTTTAAAGGGACGGCAAGGTGAACGTTTTTTTTTTTAGATAAGCAAGTGAAGGTTTTTTTCTGCATCACAATAACTGACCACGGATCCAGAGTACATCGCTGATAGTTGATCAGTGCTCTGCAGTGAGTGCATGTACTTTGAGTTGAAATTTATGTCTGGTTTGCATACTGTCAGCGCAGCTGTTAGCGATTGTCACGTTCGCATTACACCGAATTGCTACAGCTGCTCGCGTGAACCCATAACAAATCGCGATGCTTGGCTTCGCCGACGTGGCGTTTAGTAACAAAACTAGACGTTGTTGATACATGATTGGTACTTCGTATGATCTGAATTAGAACATTCAATTCGTCTCCGTTCGAGTGTTGTATGATTGCGCCGACTCACTCTTGGCGATCAGCTGAACCATCCAAAAAAATTGTGAAATCACAGTGCCAATCTACGCCGTAGAGTTCCGCTGGGACAGTTTTCACAGTGAAACTGATCCTGCTCTCACTGAGAGTGAACTACTATCACGGTTCATCATTGTTGACCATCTATCAAAAAGCTAGTCGCCTGACTAAATTTGATGCAACCGACTTCGTTGCCGGCAGTCGGTTGCAAGCTTGTTTCTGCTGATGGGGTCAGCCCGTCCCTTGGTAAGGAGGTCATTTTCCTCGTTCACTCACCAGGCAAAGTAGCCGGGCTGAGAGAGCCCACTAGAGAGCAGGAGACAGGCAGGTCCGTTGCCATCATTTCCTACGAAATCTAGTCTACCTCGTGACTGTCGCGTCCCTACGCCAATCGCTCGGCCTTCTTTCACCCTACGCGTGAAACCTACCGTGCACCTACCCTGCTACCGTTTTACGCCGCCGTCGAGTGGAGAGTGGCTAGCTGGCATGTCGGGTGTACGCGGTGCGGGTTCATATGTTATGTGGCCTGTGTCGAGATTGGCCGATTCGTCTCGGCTTCCGCTATTCAGCCTATTATCCACCAGGGCCTTATCACGTGTGGCTTATGTATGGCGCCACCGAAATGCTTCAATGCGTCGTATTCACGTTTGTTAGGCCTAAAATAGCTGTAACCGCAGGAGAGAGTTTTCAATGTCGATCAGCATTTGCCTGTCAACGTTATAGAGTTGCCATCGAAGATAAGTGATTTCGTCATCTGCCGTTGCTCGGGCTCGTCTATCTTCTCGCTTTATCTCACGAAGCATTCGTTCACCAAATCGTTCACAATCGTAATTGTCCTGCTGTGGCGTCGCCGAGCCGCCGCCGCCGCCGCTGCCGCCGTCCTGACGTTCGATGTCCTGCCAGCCTGGTTGAGTTCGCCGTACTCATTCTATTGACGGTGTGACGACCATCTCGAGCATCATGCAGGACGGGGCCGGGTCGCGTCTGGTCGAGTAGGGTCATGACTGTAGCAGTGCCCTTCGTACTATGCTATATAGTGCTGTTTGTGCTGCTGCTGCTCCTGGTGATGATGGCGATGGCGATGATGATTACCATCATCGCCGCCGTCGGGATTCTAATGATGACTACGAGTATGTCTACCGGGTCAACGGCCTCTGCCCGAAGCCATCTCTAGCTCTTCTTTTTGCCAGGTCGACCCTGTTGGGCCACACGTCGTCGCTTTCACCGAGCTAGCTGGCTTTAATCGAGCCAATAGCTTCGCCCGAGTGTCGCGCGCGCGCTCTCGCTCGCTCGCTCGCTCGCACTCACCGTGTCTTGTTTCATAGCCTAGCTTTAGAGCAAGCGGTGCTGTCAGTTGTTCAGCGTTGTCAGCACACCGTCCTTCACAGGTTGCTCCCCCGAGCAAATATGGCGCACACAGCAGTGCCCGTAGCGCCAGGGTAAGGCATCCGGCCTCCCAGGCGTAAAGCGATCACCTACAGTAACAGTAGGGTCTGGCGGCCGCAGAGTGGACGCTCACGATGGTGAACGCCACCGAAACTGTCTGGCGATTTTTCTCTCCTTCGCTCAACCGGTACCGTTGCTTCGTTCGACGACCGTCGAACTCCGTGTAGCTCCGTGTCGAACGGAGATTGAGGGAGATGTGATGCGGCGAGTAAACATAGATGGTGCTCCAGAAAAAAAAAAAGCCAGACTCGGTGATTTCCTCGCTGCTGATACTTACTGGAAGGCTTCCTGGAAAAAACCCAGAGGCGGCGGGTTCGAGCCCCGCTGCGCGACATACAAGAGAGCTTGAGCATTGCGAAATGGCAGCTCCTTTAATAAACCAATAAAGCTTTATCTTTATCTTATCTGTAGGGCAAGGCGTATTCACTGCTGTGTAGATACTCATTTGGTGGAAGTACTCTTTGTTTTTACAAGCGAGCCAATGTTGAGGCTTGTCGTTTTATTTCGGCGTTCACAAGGGGAGTCGACCACAGCGAACTGAACAGCGATTTGAGCACAGCACAAGCATCAACAGGACAGATATAGCCATTAATGGACATTGTTTTCTCAATTTTTTCCACGTTGTGGAACCTTCCGTATGACAGCACAAGATGCCGAGTGGAGGGTTTTCGCCCTTGTTAGATAATCTATCTACCATAATAACGGTTGGCCCAGAGTTGCGTGTAAGTGTCGCGTATCCATTTCGACGTGTTTGGAGAACCTTCTGTAGGCGCCCCTCCGCCGCTTGAACAAAGCCAAGTTTCGTTCGTGTTTTCTACCCAAATCACTGATGGGGTGTCTTGGCGTATATTGCCTGCCACCGAATGCGGAGAGGTCTCCTATCGACAGTCCAGTGTTTGAGGGGCAGCGTTGACAATCGCTTCCAGGTCAAGGTCACAAACGAGAGCCAAGGTGACGCCGTTGCAAGCCTTCACGACTACGCCTTTCACAACAGTCGGGCTTTTCGGTTAAACGAGGGTTAGAACGGAGGTGAATCCTTTTTCTCTACCGTAATATATAATATATATTTGCGGATAAACGGGCCAAACAGACGATGTGCGGACCGTGACTTGTTCTACCGCTAGGCAATACTTACTTGCTTGTGCCCACTAAGTAGAGTATTGTTGCATTCACAGAAGTATAGAACGTCTCTGCGAAGCAAGAAGATCACTTACGACATATTCGATCACACTACAAACAAGAAAAAAACAACTGTTGACCGCCGTCGGCCCACATGAATAATATGTCAGCAGCATCCGTAAGAATATACGCAGAGGACACGCCTGTGATACAAATGAGATGCCTTGAAAGACATTCAATATATATATAATGCTATTCTGTCATTTTTTTTAAACCACTAAATCATTTTGGGAGCAAGCGTTTATTATACCTCGAGCAAGCTCCCTGCATAACAATATTAATGAAATAGTAAAAACCAAAAAAAAATCTAAGAAATTATCGCATTTACTAGAGTAAATTCGTAGATTATTTTTGCTGAGTGTTATATTCGTCTTTTCAGCGTTTGCTTCACTTTGCGAATGACTTTTTCCATTTTTGTCATAATTCACTTTAAAATAAAATTTATATATAAGCTATATAATACACCAGAGTACCATGCACAAGAAATTAAGGTTTGGTGTTTCGTCAGACAAGAATGACAATATAAAGCTAGACAATAATCTATTACGTAATTGAATACAGCAAAAATTGGCCACCATAAACCACCAAGCGATCACGCGTTGACAGTATCATGAGTGTTATACCGATGAATTCACGAATATATTCGATTTAGAACGAACCTTACGGGTAACGCAGAGCTATCAGGTCTGCCAATATCCGTGTGGTGGCAGCGAGTCCGTGCAGAGCTTTGTCCTTCAACATCGTAACTCAAACTCTGCTGACACGCTAACCTCTAATCAAAAAGCATTTTTGCTCACATTTTTCCATTGGCGCTCGTTGCTTCGACGTCCAGCTCCTCGTCATAAGCCATGACCTATTCAGTCAGCAGGGAAACACACGGCCTGTAAGCTTATGAACGTACGCTACCTTCGTTTAAAATTGGTTTAATGTTTGTCGATTTGCCTGCAATCGAAGTTGGAGAATAAAAAAAAAAAAAAAAAATATATATATATATATATATAGGAGGAGTATACCACGTCACGATCTTTTTCCTGGGACGCGCGTCGAAGCGAATCGCCTGCGCGAGCAAGAGTCCCTTTCTCCTTTGACCGGAGAGACACTTACCTGGACAGCGACCTTCTGTCCAAGTCCTGTAAAGCGTTTGTTCGAGTTCAAATCATTTGCCGCCCCGCGGCCGTATGATCCCCTATATCAGCACTGCAGTGGCTGGCTGTCGTCGCCGCCGTTGCTGTTATGGGACGTTGCTCTTGCTAGGCCCGCCATTCGCTGAGTGCTTAGAACGCTATGGATGACAGCCGGCGGCACTTAACGTTCAACTGCGTTACAGTGATTGCGATTTGACAATCCTCCTCCTCCCCCCCCGGGTATTAGTTTTGTGTTTGTCATTTGTTAACCCCCGGCCGGCAATGACTCAAAAATGCTCCTCTGTATGACATTTCGTTGCCGCAGTGATTGCTTGGCTCTTGCTGCTGCTGCTAATTGTCGCCCCGAAGCCCGGATCAGCTATGGCCCCGACCTTTCCCGGCGGCCCAATGATGCCGCCAGTGAGTAGACGGAAATAGGGCTAACCCAAGAAACCACTACAGCCATCTCTGCTGTTGCTGCTGCTGTCGCCTAATGGCAATTGCTGCTGTTATTACTACTACAACAGCAACAGTAGCAGGTAACTCATTTTCTCTCTCTCTCTCTCTCGCCTTCGCACGCAAATGGAGTAATTCTATCTCGTGGCTAACCGATGTCATGTCCTTATGGAAATGGCAGCCTTCGCTGCTGCTGTTGCTACTGTTACGGTTTTGCTTCTCGAGCGCAATAGCTGCGTCAGTGTGACGAGATATATATATATATATATATATATATATATAGCGAGCAAATAAAACAAAAGGAAGTGGTGAAATGTAACATCATAACTATCGTGAGCATAAAACGGGGGTTGACAGAGGGCGGTTGTCATATTATATATATATATATATATATATATATATAGCAGTCTGACTTCGAGAAAAGTTCCATCAGTCTGCCGCGACCTGACCGCCGGCCAATGCGGATACGCATATGTGAGTATGTGCCTCCCCTGTCGATGGAATGCTTCAACCATCGAGAAGACCTTCAAGGAATCATTTATTGAAACAGACTTTCTAATGTCATATACGTTCGTGATACAGTGCTGTATGAAATGATGAATAAGAATGACCGTTTAAAAAACAGAGAGAGAGAGAGATAACAGAGATCCTATTCATTTTGGTATCCATTGAATAACCAACGTGTGCCTGCACGCGCAATAATAACAATTAAAAATGGAGAGATTCATTCATGGTTTCGAGGGTACATTTTGAGCTCTGTTTCTTTATGTTAAATATATAAAGTTTTCCTCCTTATGGAACAGAGAGGCAACGCCAACGATCGCTCGCCTCAGGGGTGACCATAATGGTCTCGGCCTGATATCCTGCCCCCAACCACGTCACTAATTATGCTCTATGTCAAGACACACACACGCACACAATGATATGAAATAAATTCATAAACACGTATATCACCCACGGCCACCCCAATGTACGACATCGCAAAAGCGTTCACACGCCTCGTTGCTCAAATATAGCCAGCCTATTATTCAGCCATTTATTCAATCAGCTCTTCGTATTTTCCGACCTCGAAGCGACACACATAGTCTATGGTAACGCCGTGATATGGTTACTCGTTCGTTTTCATCATTTTCAATCAATTTTTTCGCCTACGATGCAGATAACAACAAGGAAGATGCCACTCTCCTATTTTCAATATCAATGCTAGGTACTACCATTTAGATCGTAAATTTTGTCATTGAAATCTTCATATCTCGCTCTCTCTCTCTCTGTGTTGAATTTGTTATGCCGTCACTGCAGATATCCTCATGATTTCTGTCTTGTGTCATCGTTCGTTTCGTTAATTTTGCTAATCACCGGCGAAATACAGAGAGGAGAAGCAGCAGCCGCCGCCGCCGCCGGCGGCGGCAATGTATAAAGTTGACTGAATCTGGCTGCCAGCTCGATGCCTCTCCATCGTTTGGCCTCGTTATGCTCGCGTGCTAATGCTGACCGGCAGACCGACCGTTAAATTGACAGCCAGATAGATGCATATATATAATAGAAGATTGTCTGCTAATGACGGACTGTACAGATCCAACGGCAGGACGAACAGCGAGCGTCGCATTTGCCGATGACATTTTTGTATTTGGTGACGCAAACGGATGTCGGCGTTCATCATCCACAAGCCAGCATCCGCCACACGCGTAACAGCAGCGGCGGCGGCGGCGGGGACCAGTAGCAGCCAAACAATTCTTTCAACCTGTCCCAGCCCATGTTTTTTTCCTTTTTTTTTTTTGTCGAGCTGACTCTCAGCTGTTCCCCTTCTATCTGACAGGCCTCAGCTCTTAACCTTTAGGTATTACTATGAGAACCTGTCGGGGCCACCTTTGCTTATTCTCTTCCTTACTCGTAACTGACAAGAATCTTCAGATAAAGAAAGATGATAAAGAACTCCAAAGAAATTCTCAGTCAAAGTCCCAGCCCATGTTGTTGGTCCTGATATATATATATATATATATATATATAGGTTCGTTGTCGTCCCACGATGATTTCAACTTGTTCATTTTGTTTGTCCGCTTCGCATATCGACGGCAGGATCGCGCCCCGTGCCGCAGGGAATACAGCGCCATTGTTTTGAGGGGCTGCTGAAATGAGAGAGAGATAGAGAGAACAGATTCATAGACAACAGGTATGGGCGCAAATGGCAGATTGTAGACGCTAGCTATTCAATTGTGCCGCCATTGCTGCTGATGAGGTAAGCGCCCTGGCTCGAGGGGATTATTTTTGAACCAGCGCCGCCTCGCTGTCGAACACAAAATTGGGCCGAGTTTTTTCGATTTGAGTTGCCTTTCGATTTGCGTGAGAATTTGCTTGCAATCATTTGAGCGCGTAGAGACGTGTACGTCCTACCCGACGTCGGTGGTCTACTCGCAACGTTGACGTCAAACGGCTGTGATACTTTGGTGTTACCAAGCGTGAGGACACGTTGGCAAAATTCACATCTAGACGTGTAAAGAATATGGGAATTGTGTCGGGAACAACACCACGAGATCGGCGTCAATTGAATCATTGATCTTTTGGTGGCCTGGTAGATTTTGAATGTCAGCACACAGGCGATGCGTGGAGCATTCATTGAGGTGCTCGTTTTAATTGTTCCGGTACGGAGGAAAAATAACGATTAATGACGGAGGAATGAACAGTTCATATCATCACGTACAACATTTGGGGCTTTTTCCAGCGTTTCTTCCGGATCCGATACAGATATCTTGACACATATGTCGAGATATGCAACTCTTTCGAGTTTACCGTATTTAAGTGTCTTTAATTTTGTAGTATTTTTTTTTATCATAATTTTCTAGAAGACCTCCCAATTGAACAGGCAATACACGATCCTCTTTTTAGTTTTTTACAACACAATACAATTGCGTTTTATTAACGAAACTGTACGCTTGATAACGCTTGAGCTCACGTGATAGAAATAAATAACGAACATTTAAGAGAGTGTCGTCACATCGTCACCGACCCTGTTCCACCGTGATTGATTATTGTAATTATATTTGTAATAAAATCATTTACGACTGACATGTCATCCTCTTTCATTTCGAGCGTATCAATAATTAGTACATCGAATATGCAGCTTTTACTTTTTTGACAAATATTTGATGGACAATCGTAACGAATATCCAATGAAAGCACAAAGTGAAGGAGTTTATTTCTGTCGCAAGTTGCGACGCCTCCCCCCCACCCCGTTACACAGATGGCACCACTCTGACTGACTGCTCTTGACTAGCGGGGGTCATTGGTCCCACCTCACTGAACTCTGACCTTTCCTGCATTAGAACCTTCTAGAAGGATTCCACCGATCGTCTGGGTCTCTAACGGACTCAGGTAGGGTTCGTTGAATTGGATTCGTTGTGCTCGATGTCCTCTCGATACTTGGGAATCTCTTTATGGATTTTCAAATGAAAAAATATTCATACACAGACGGACGATGAGGACCACCGCCACCACGACTCATGAGGCCAGTGCGAACGCCTGGCCAGCATCGCTAATCGTGATAGCTAATCAGCCCATTGCGATTCGCTGCTTCCAGCTCGTCTAATGCTACTTAGTTCTCATTAGTGTGAACAACCTATTTTCATAGCTTGTTCTAGTGGATGATGATGATGATGTCAGCGATGATACATTTTTGGGGCAGCTCTTTTACACGGGTTGGCTCTATGCATTAATAAATGGCGGCGAGAGGACGACACGAGTTCTCATTTTTGCCATTTGATGCACAAGCAACTTTCTTGAACAAACGCGAACTGGATCCAACCAATTGTGGACCAACCCCTATCGTCCATAGCCCCAATGTGAGTTGATCGGCTATGCATCTCGTTCTAGCTGGATGAGCTGTTGCTTTGAATGCACATGCTGCATTGTTAGCCCTTATGTTGCTTTCTTATATATATATATTCGTCTCAGCATGTTAGCAGTGTGCGTCTCCACTGCAACAGTTAGCAGCGGGTAAGGAACTACCTTCACGGTGGTAATGTTAAAATGCAATGACCTTATTACGGTCACGATAGATCATAGTTACACAACTAATATATTGGACAACTAGCTATCTATATATATATATATATATATATATATATATATCCCCTGCGTGGTGAGTCGACGTATATTCGCACTGTTGTATGCTTTCGCGTTGCAATGCGACGAGATACTTTGATTCTGTTAATGGTGAACTGTACGACTATCGAATGAATGCCTGTTGCATCATCATCGGTCAACAGAGTACAACGCGCAGTACTCTCATAGTTCGTACGCCGTCTGTCTCTACGCATGTACCATCGTCGCCAATGACGAACCAATTCAGTTCACTGTCTCCTCTTAGCTGTTGCACTGTGAGGAGGTGTTCGCTCGCCAACTTTGGCCGAGTTCTCTTTGGTCTTCGCCGTCTGTCTCGATGCTACTCTCATCACGAGCAGCGTTTGGGTTCGTTTACTTCTTTCGATGTAGACACAGCAGCGTACGGTGATCGCTGTGCGTTCCCCTCTATTCGATCCTGACTGGTCGGTCCATTCTGATGAGGACGGACATGGGAGACGTGCATATGAGTCCTACCGATGGTCGCCGTGAATCTTGGCGGTGTTTGTTCTGCTGTTTGTGGATGGACGGCCGGGGGTGTCTCGGTAACGACGGGTGTAGTGAAATGTCACAAATGAGCGAAAATATAATACATTGGCTAAAATAACATATGGGAGTTACTCCGCGAGTCGCGCGGCGATAATTGACGATAGTGCGATGAGCGACAAAAATCCGCTCGTTTCATAGGCATCTATTCTATTGTACTTGGACGAGATCGAGTCGCGCGGCGATCGACGTTTAAAATAATGTCGTGATGAATCAAGACAGGCAATCATATGAGGTAGACGGCTGTCACAGTCGCGTCAGTGTCGGTTGAGCCATGCAGATAGTAGCTACGCTTAGGAAATGTATCGAGAGGGTCTAATTAATATATTATAATATCATATAGTAATAGCTGGAACTCAGTCCGACCAACGGCTCTTTTGGCATTAAGGCTCACTCTCTTTACTTTTCGTAGCGACGTTGACAACGGAACAAATTCAGCATAATGATTTCGTGTCTTGCAGAAGCGTTACCCAAGGCATATGCAAACTATATATTATTATTATACATCATAGAGCAGGAATCGGGCAGGGGCTGGTCGCCATCTGACCTATGTGTCTATTCGTCGATCTAGCACCCTAGTGATAATAATATACAGCTATGTAATAGAACAAATCGTAGGCTTAATCGCATCCGATTCGCGACAGACGGAATAAGCTAAGGAATCGTTCGAAAGCTTATCGGAAATATACCCTCTCGAGTGGGCACATCCACTGCCCTGCGACGTCCGTGTGTGGATTCACAAACGCTACCCTTCGCGTCAACGGCGACAGCGGGGCCGAACAGTGGAAAATCCGCAATTGCAACAGGTAACAATTCATCCACTGGACAACGTCAGGGGCGGTTTCCACCAGACGCGCCTCGTCTCGTTGCCCGTCGTCGTGTGAAATTTGTCCACACGTTTTAGCTGGGACGAGCAACCGAATCGCTCTTAAGTAGCTAGCGAGCAAACAATTGAAATTGGCTGAAAGTGTTCGCGACGTTCTACCCCGACGCGATTCACGCTCGTTAAACTTGGCCCACGTCTGTTTGTGTGGTCGCGAGCTCGAAATTGATAATCGATGCTACTGCGAATCGAGATGTCAACGTCAGCGACCATTCGATCGATCGACACTTGTTAAGAACATGAACACGCGTGTAAGCTTACGTGGAATTTCCCCCTGGTACGATCCCATATTGACCATCGATATGATTGAGATTTGAAATATAACCCCTGGTGGTCATCATCCAGTATAACGACATTTGTAGGAACGGCATCAGTTGTATTATAACAAGCTAAGCCAACAACGGATTGTCAAGTGTGCTCAGTATATATATATATATATATATATATATAATCATATCATATCGCCAACAACAGAGACAGTGCTCGAGTGGTGGCTCTTATCGGCCGTGTTTATTCGTGAGTGCTATTTTGGGTGAGAGTCCTCCTCGTCCTTTTCGATGAACACATGCTGATCTCTCAGATATAACAGCTCCTTCACGTATTTCTGCCTCTTCTCTCCCTCCATTTATCTCAAGACGTTTCGTTAACTCGCATCGACGGATGTGTTATCCTGCCGCCGGCAGGCAAAACGGACCCCGACTTTTCGCTGCGTTCCCCAAGAAACGCTAATAATAATAATAATAATGGGTGAACGCTCTCTGCCTGTCGCGGCGCGTACTGGCGACAACGACCTCGACACCATCGCGTGGTGGATGTCAATGGATGATTCTCGAACGAACGTTGGCATCAGCATTCCCTCGACGCTCATCGTCGTCGTCGTCGTCGCTCGAAAGAGGTTGCAGCGGTGGCGTTTCCTTGTCGAGGCCGAGACCGATACGTGGCTATGGAAAGACCTTAGACACTCCACCTTCCCAGCTGTCCCTGCCGATTCTCCTATTGCAATGGCAGCAGCAGGAGCAAGGCGTTTCTCTTTCTCTCTATCTGTCTCGTATCGACGTGCGAGCGTCAACCACCACCACCGCTGCCACCACTGTCCCCGCAACCATTGCAGTCATCATCCTAATTATCATCATCGTCATCATGAATAGCGTCATCACGAATGCTGGCTGAGCTCTCCCCCGCCAGCGGCTCCCTAGTACGAACACAATAGCAGCAGCAGCAGCACCAGCAGCAGCCAGATGTCTGTTTCCATTCCATTTCATCATTCGTTATACTGCCATCGCGGCGGCCCAAGTTGCATTTGCACTAGAGTCGGCTGCGGTGCGCAGCAATCGCAATTGCTGCGTCACCACACGCTGAGAGTTGCGCATTCATCCTGCGACGCCGACGCCGCCGTCGTCGTCGTCGTTGTCTCACTTGCGTCTTCCCTGCCGTCGCTACCGCCCGAACGCCGACTGCTGGGCCTCCTCCTCCTCCTCCTCCGCCTCCCTGTCGCCTGTTCTCTCTCGTCGTGGACTATATCGCTCTCGCGCGCTCTCCTCGATCGGTCTAGTGACGATCGACGTCGTTGTCGTTGTCGCTGGCCGTAGTGTCCATTCTCTCGACGGCAATTGCGTGTCTTGTACGCTCTCACTCACTCTCGCTTGTTCGCTGTATCTCGACATCCACGCTTCCCTCTCCTCTCGAATAGAGTTGACCGAGTTGAGGCGGTGGCGCGCTGGCGACGCCGGTCATTGCTGCAGCAGCAGCGGCGGCGGCGGCGGTGGCGGACGCGGCGGGCGAACGTCGTTGAGCAAACATCATCGCTGGCTGCTGACGGTGTCACTGACGGCGGCAGCTGCAGCGGAAGGCTGCGCTGCTACAGTCACTGACTGACGGAGTGAGTCGGTGGCTGCCGTTGTGTAGCTGCCACCACCATAACGACGACTACAATTGCGAGCGCTTCTGGTGCTGCTGCTGCTGCTGTGTCGTCGTCGCTTTACCAGCAGCAGCATACTCTGCGGTTGGCTGCTGGCAATTGCTAGCTAAGCTGCTGTTGCGCCAAAGGGCTACCTCCCCGTTCAGTTGGGTTCATTCCAGTAGAATCGAGAAAGCAAGATCGAGAGCGAGTGAGAGATTGTTGTCCAGTACTATGTGGCCAACTCTACATCTATCTATGTATCTAACTGCCTGTTGGTCGTGTGTTTGTGTGTGACCAACAGCAGAACGGCAGAGATAGCAGCAGTCGTAGAAGACACTGACAAGCAAGCAAGCAAACCAGCCAGCCAGCAAAGCTGTGTAATACCTATCCACTTCTCGCTCTCTCTCGCTCTCTCCAGCCATCGTTCGTCGGCCAACCAATCTATCTGCGCCGCCGTGGTCGTTGTCGTCGTCGGCATATTCTTCTAGAGGCGCCAGCAGCAGCAGCAGTAGTAGCTGTAGAGGCTACTTGCGCTATGTGCACACCACTCGACCAGGGCACAGCAGAGCAGGAGTAGACGAGACCTAGACACGGCAGAGAGCACGGCGCAACTGAACTCTCACTCTCTGCTCTCTCTCGAGTCGAGTCATCGGCGAGCGCACATCGCCAGCCAGCCAGCCAGCCAGCTAACTCGCTCTCTCTCTCTTTCGACTGACGAGTATTTGTTCATTCGTTGCTGGTCGGCCTCCGCGTCCGGCTCATTTCAATCGGCGGCCGTGATTGGTGAGAGGTGGTCTGCATGGCGTGTCCACCTTTGCGCCGTTGTCTTTAGTTCTGCTCTGTATCGTTAACCTCTCGGTCTGCGTTGCTGCTGCTGTTGCTGTGACCAGGCAAGCCGCTGTGAAAACAATTCGCAACCAAGCGACGCTCGTTGTGCCGACGGTGGTGGTGGTGCTGGTGATCACGCTGAGGAATAATCCAGCTACAGCCGTTCGGCAGTACGCAGCCAGTACGCGAATTACGTGCTAGGATTATCGTTGTTGCTGCCGTCATCGGCACGGGTGGTACGTGAATCGTTCCGCTGTAGTGAATCAGCTGGCTGATAATAGTCATCATTTTCATCTCGTGATCGTTCGCCTCGAGGTGCTGCGCTCGACCGCTGGCTGCTGCTGCTGCTGCGGATTCGTTGTGTGTTCGTGGCGGATTCGTTGTGTGTGTGCATTCGTCGATGTGTTGTTGTTGCTGTCGCTGCTGCTGCTGCTGACCGTCGTTGTATGGAGATATTGCTGCTTGTGTCTGCTTGAGTAAATTTGTGCAGTTGTATGTGGGCTCCGTCCGCGGATATAGATAGTATTAGTGCGCGCTACGTCGACGGTGAATCCTTAACCTGACCTGCTACACATACGCACAAAACAGTCGCAGTGCAAAAAGTGCAACCCCCGTATCGTAACTAAGGAAAACCACACATTGTGATACACTAACAACGGATCATTCTATCCAAGTGTTCGCGTGGTCCCGGCGCCGCTGCTGCTGCTGCTACTGCTGCTGCTGACGTGCTGGGAAATAACGTGTGGCCTCGCAACAGCCAGTTATTATTTGATTTGTGCAGTGAATGAATCATGTGTTGCTAAGCTACTACTATACTGTTGATCTGTGCTCTCGAGTTGTTGGCAGCACTCGACGCGAGGTGCAGGCGAGGTGCGTATCTCCTGACTCATCGTCGTGTCTTCGAAGGCTTAGGCAATGCGTCGCTATTTTGTTGTTGTCACCATTGACTCATACATGCGCCGACAACGTGTGTGACTTCCAACGGGGTATTAGAGCGAGTCACATTTGATTTTTTTATTTTTCGTCAAATCGATGGTAGAAGTATATATATATATATATATATATATATATATATATATAACGTAACACTTGAAATTTATTCAAACATACAGTAGTTAGGAATTATTTCTAGGGATTATATATTGGGATTTCTTTACTGCGCTTGGCGTCCGTATGCCAACTGCTGTTTGCCCCGCTGACAACTGACAAAAAATATAATCAATAGGGGTCGAGCAATTTTTTGATATTCCACCAATACCTACGTGGGGTGGATCACCTGATTATAGTCAAGACGGTTACATTTTATATGTTGCTAAGGTCGAATTCATTCGCCAGCTCGAAATGCCGAAAATGCGACTCAATCATCTACCGAGCTTATGGTTCGACTGCACGCGTGGCAGTTATATGCCGACGATGAAGTGCTGATTGAGAACTATTCCATAGTTGTCTTTTATTTTTTTTAACGGGGATTTTGTTTGCTGGCGACTTGATTGCCACTTGCAAACCTACTAAAACCGGCCAGGTTTAGTAGGCTTGCAAGGGCGGGATTTGTCCACCGCCACGCTCGGCGAGCCGATCGAATGCGGAGAATCCCGTACCGAACAATTGTTGCTATTTTGCTGTTTAATGATAATGATAATTTATTTAATTATCTTGCTGTTTCCCTATTGTCCACAGGTGGTCGTAGTGTCAACCAGTGTTCGCCGTGCGGCTCCCGGCGAAGCGTCCGAAGATGTCGGGTGGCTCTGCCGCGCCCCCGGCTCCTGCCGACAACGACGACATCCGGCTGCGGGTCGAGTCCATCTCCGGACAAGTTCTCCATCTGCGCGTGCCTCGCACAGAGACAGTGCTCGGTCTTAAGAACCGCATCTTCAGCAAGCAGGGTGAGTTAGGCATTGTATCGCATCACGACGTTGTACCCGATGATGTATGCTGTTGTATATCATACAACAAAATAGATAGGCGTGTATGCGTATCCACACTCAAACACGCATACGTTAGGTGGAATATCCTCGATAATGTTTCGCTTTTGAGCTGATTGTGTGTTCAATTGCGACTGAGGGTTTGGTGAAAGGACACTCGACAATCAATGAGCTTACTGTTATGCCGCTATCCGCGTTCTTCTTGACCGCGACAAATTGGCGTCTTAGCGGACGACAGTTTATTGCCCTGTTTGGGACGGGGGGGGGCGGCTGCTAACACGAGAGACCGACTGGTGGACAAGTGACAGTCCTTTTCGATCGGGTGAATATATTATATGAACGTAACTTTGCATTGTCGTGGTGGTCAGCGTCAACTTATGGTTATCATTATTAGTATTATTATTATAATTATTATTATTTTTAACACTGATAACGACTAATCCGACCCGACGACAAGCAAAGGATGGTCTCATGGGAAGTATACACAGAGGCAGGGCCACAGACGTACGTACTTCACATACTAGACGCTCATCTGTGCATTCCGTGTATCCCATAGGGATATATTCGTGATCGGGTGCTCATTTGGATGCTGCTGCTGTTACATGGTATTTTAATCAAATAATTATAATAATAATAATCCATCCGATTTGTATCCCACTACCGCATATATTCATTCGCATGTATGTATTGGCACGCTGGCACAGCCGCTCTCGCCTGTGGGGATGAATTTGCAAACGACTATGGGAGTTAGCCTTTTTGAACACAGGATGCATGCAAGCCCGCACACTGACAGATATTGCATTTGAGCAATGACAGATTTATAATCCACATTTTGTCATGTTATATAACACGACATATGACAACATAATTCGTCCCTTGCAACAGCATTGTACGAGCTAGTCAGCGCTGCAGCAGGTAATCCATGGGCGCGGCGCATATGACGATTAACCACTCAACTTTATGGCTCTCTGTTAGATGGTGAGCGTTGTCCTCATCCTTAATCATTTGCGATAGAGAGTGTGCCGCGGTTGACGGTCATGGCGGTGGTGGCGGTGGAAGAGGTCAGAGCATTTTGCCTAGAAGACTGCAAGCTCGTCTGCGAATCTTTCACACATTGTTCATCCTAGCTAGCGGCAACTCAACGCTACGTGTCTGCTTCTAGCGTTCGGCCGTTGTTGTCGACCGTCGATCGCCGTCATCAGCTCGACTCAGCTAAACTCTGCCGTCGCCAGCTAGAGCCGTGTTGGCTAGCCGTGGGTAGACGTATCATCATCCAGCAAACAGACCGGAGAGAATGATTCGCGCTCAGCGCAGCTACACACATAAACACGCGCTGATATTCGTTCGTTCGTTCGTTGGCTTGCTAGCAGCACTGGCTGTTGCGTTGGCTCGATCGGCTCTAGTGTTGCTGCTGTTTGGCAACACTTTCGATTCTATTTCGACGTTCAGCCCTGCCTCGACTCGATTCGACTTAGCCAGCCAGCTGCAATCGGTTTTGACGCTACACGGTGACAGTACTGTTGCTGCTGCTGCTGCTGCTGTTGCTGTTCTTGGTGGCTGGCAAGCAAGCAAGCGCGCAAGGAGGCAGAGATGGTGTTGTTTTCAGACGTTACACGTCAGTCGCGCCACGTATATGCCATGCAGTGGGATAGGCGAAAAGAAATTGCATGATCGCGCGCGATGCCGGCCGCCGACTGCTTAAGACGACGACGACGGCGGCGGCGGCGGCCGTTTGAGCAGCCGTCGGGTGAATAGAAGCCAAGCGTCAGGCTGATCTCGACGGCGCGCCGATGGCAGTGGTGGTGGTAAGGATGAAGCAGACGACGAACGAGTTGTGTTGGCTGTGCCGCGATATATCGGGGTCGGATGACGGCTTCATCTTCGTCGTCTTGGGCAAGAAATGTTGCCAAGAAATGGAGTCGCTCTACTCGGCGAACGACGAGGAGGAGGAAGTAGGAGGAGGGTAGGCAGGAAAACCACGACGATGGACCCGCACTGGCTGATGATGCACGGACGACGACGGATGGACGAGCAGTCTACGCGAGGTTGTCCGCCGCCACCGGCGCTGCTGCTCGCCGCCGCCGCCGATGTTAGCGGCTGCTGCTGCGGCGGCTGTTGATGATGGCGCTTCTTGGTAGGCGACTCTCTCTCTCCCTCTCTCTCTCTCTATATATATATATATATATATACATATATATATATATATGTATCATTGATTTGCCGTATCGCGAGCCAACTAACAGCAAACGGTGATTACGACAACGTGTCTACTTATGTTGTCTTTTTGCTTCTGTTGTTGTTGTTGTTGTCTAGTTCGGCCGCGTCCACTGTGGCAATTGGTTGTCAGTCGTACGAGATGCCAATAAATATGAATGTGGTACTAGTTCTAGCCACTGGACGAGGTGGCCTTAGATAACGCCCAATCGGATGATGATGATGATGACCAGTGCGGCAGGGTGTTTGTGCTGTCGGTTTCATGCATTGGTCGTTGGGTCGAATTCATCCAAATGAATGAAGATATATAGGAACAGGATGGTGGCAGCTACGAATCTCAAAATATATCTTCTAGAGCAGAACACCCCCACTGATCAGTTTTCTGTCGATGTTATTGATTTCGTCCAGGCCCACTGCTCTCATTGTACAAACGACTTTTATTAATCAAAATGTTATATATATATATATATATATATATATATATATATATATATATATATATATATATATACCATTATTCCTACTGCATTGCCCTGAACCTATCTATTATTTATTTGTAGCGGTTCCACTAGTTTTCATAGCTGCAGAAGTCACCATGCCACGTTCCAGGCTGGCACTCAGCCGTCAAATGACGGTTTAGACGCGTGTATCAGCGTTACCAATTACGACTAAACTTGTTGTTAGACTTTCGAGAGGCGTGGGAACCAGTTTGGTCCTCCAGCGTCAAGTGCAACAGTGGTCGATAGGTCGACACTTCATCATCGAGCCTTTTTTCGGCTCTTTCCAGTTGAGTATTCGTACTCTAGGTCCTCCGTTCCACTGCAGCAGTAGCACCACGGACATCATGTAATCAACAGTAGTAGACATAGTGTAGTAAAAATTAGACAACAAGAAAAAACAACCGTACAACCCATAGCAGCCGACAGCAGCGGCAAAGCACACAGAACCAATCATGACATGACGAAATGGACACGCAGACTCTACAACGAAGCAGCTCGGGTAGGCTTTGCCTGCCTTAGTGCGTATAATACATATGTGGGCGTGTGGTTGTGTTCGTGCGAGCCTCTCTCTCTCTCTCGGCTCGCCCGATACGCTATCGCCGGCTAACGCTTAACAGGCAAAAGGCTGACCGCGTTCGTTCGACTCCCGTCGGCGGACTCGAGCAACGCTGCGAAACGGACACAGCGCTGATCGCCTTTTCTCTGCAACGGCCGCCTCTGCTGGGCTGCTGCTGCCGACGCGGACTTTGCTGTTCGCCGCCGTCACTGGTGGCGGCGGTCACTAGCCGCTTCCAGCCGGCAGGACAGGCACGGGATGGCCGCATGTGGCGTCAAGCCGCCGCCATTGACATGGTGTATAGACACGAACGACATCGTCAACGTCTACCGCTACAAGCTGCCTTCGAGGGCTGGCGCAATAACGCAGTGACTCGGCTGCTTGATCTGGCTTCCTGCGATCGCTGTAGCTGCGAGTGAGCTGGTTGCAGTTGCAGCAGCAGCAGCAGCAGCACCAGCAGCAGCAGCCGCCCAGTGACGGCTGAGCAACAAGAGGACGAACGGCCAACGGCTGGCCATACGTATTCGTCCCTCTGCGCGTACCCTGTAAAGGGACGCTGTATCTCTGCTTGGCTGACCTGTCTGTGTCCGTGGCGTAGCTGGCATATGATGTAGCTGTGATGTTTCTGCTCATCTCTGTAATAATAGGTCGCCGCGGCGTGACTGCGACTACAGCGGCAGCAGCGGCGGTTGGCTCCGGTTGTCGTTTGGTCTGCCAACTCGAGCGATGAGAATGAAATGCATAGATCGACGGAGACAATCTGCGACTAGCGTTTCACCGAGCTCTACCAACCTTCATTGCTACCTGGCATCGTTCACTGCCGCTGCAATTGCTAGAGTTAACTGCGAGCTGGCACAGGCGATTTTCCTTGGCGATTCGTTGGCGTTTGTTGAACGGGTCAGACTCGAGTGCGTAGACAGGCGAGCACTAAGTCGTGGCAGAGATATACATAGAGAAGCAGCAAGAGATAAAGCAGGCCCAGACCAAACGTTTCGTATCATGGATGTCCTTTTTGTGCTACGGCTGACAATGCTACAGCTGACTACCTAGTGGCTCTCTGCGTCTGTCAGCCGCCGCAGCCTGGGCTGGCGGCTGCTGCTGTTGCTACTGTTATACGTAGCCTTCACACTGGTTCACCCACTCGTTCCTTAACTCGCCGACCGGGGCCTATCCACCGAACTCGATTCGGTGTCTACCCTATTATATATTTCAAACTAGTGCACTCGATCGTTCGATAGAGGTACGGTTACTGATCGCCTCAAGGCGTCATTCGACCGGCCAACGATAACAGTAACGACTAGACACCACAGCCGCGTCTCCAGGCGAGAAACAGTCGTCGACATCTGGCACGGGCCAGCATAACCACAATAGTTGGTCTCCAGGAGCTGCGTGCTGCCTCGCTCGTCTCGTCTCAAGGCGATATTTGGCTTGTTGTCATAAGTACTATTATATACAACGATTACATGACCACTACTTGGAATTGTATCCTGTAGCCAGGTTACGTAGTGGACCGTTTCGCCTGCGCAAGTAAAAAATGAGGAAGTTGAAGACGAGCGAGGTGTTGGCGACGATTCGGATCATCGATGCTGAGTTTAGAAAACTGACAGCTGTTTCGGATGAGGTGGAGCAACTGATGATCAGCAAGAGATGGCTGAGATAATGATATATATATATATTGTATTATTATGATCATTATTATGTGCTATGGAATAGACCGCATGGCTCGATACGATCGATATAAGGAACACTGCTTATGTCTGAGTTTACGCAGTCGGACAAAATCAGTGCCAATGAGTGATCCGTGATGGATGCGGAACTGGGGGATAACTCGCTTGGACATCTTCTCGTCTGTTCTGTTTCGCCCGTCTGCGAGTTACTTCGAACGTTGACACGAAGGCCGTTCGTTATGGAACGGTGTCACCGCCCTCCACGCGATCGCTGCCTGCAGTAGGCACTCACGGACAGTGGCCCCTGCCAGCGAGCCACCAGGTCACCTAGGCTACTGGCTATTTTCGCCGCCCGATGCAACAGTAGGCTTGCTCTTGCTGCCATGCTAGTTTCGCACATAGCACGTTCGCTCGCCGGCAGCGGCACTAGCAGCCCGGAACGACCATTGAGTCGAGTCGGGAGTGCAGAGGAGAGACGTCTTGAGCTGCCACTAGCTTTGACCTCCCCCTCGCCCGATGGTCATCGATGGTTGTGCATCATCAGCAAGCGTTAGTCGTCTCCCATTACCACCGTAGCCGCCAGATCACACATGTACATATCAAGGTGACGCCGAGGTTTGGAAATTTCGGCGGATACCGAAATACAGATCGGGTATTGGCCGGTCAACGGGGACTGGAAAAAAAGAGAGAAAACTGCTTCTGGGAATCGCGTCTCGATGGCTGACGTCAGTTGATGAAAAACAACGTCGGTGGCAACGTCCTATTCAACGTGGACTGAGTCTAAAAATTGAGTTCAATGTAGTCCGCTAGCGGGAGAGATGGACGTCACCACACCCGATGGTAGCTTTTCGAAAGGAATAAGCGTATCATCATCATAAGTTCATTGATTTTTGCGTGATGTTTGCCTGCCGAAGTGGCGTGTGTTTTTAGCAGAAAGTTACCGACGGAAAATACTCAAGGATGGATGCAAATAGCAGGTGGCAGGTGCCGTCCCATGCGGAGAGGATGGTTGTACACATCTGATGATAAGGCTACTGTGGTCTGGACTGCACCCAGCAGGGCCGGTCACAGCCTCGTTGTTTCGTGCGAACTCAAACGAATGCGATACGCCATGCTGTGCTTATGCAATGGCTGCAAGAGCCTACACGTGTCCTTCAGGAACTGTGTAGCAGCCGGCAACGTTCGTCGCATAAGGCCCAACGCCACGAGATCGACATTGAAACTGAAATCGAGGTCAGGAGGTACCGACCAGCTGTGTATCAATGCGCGCACTTCGCATTGGCTATTGCCACATCATTAACTGCCACCGAAACGTATTTACGTAACACATGATTTACGTCGTCATAAGTGTTGTTGTTGATACTGGTGGTCAATATCCTATCCTCAAATATTTCCACGTGACAGCTACCCTCCAGACGCTGTGTAGACGCTCCGAGGTAGGCTGTGGGGGGTAGTGGAACTAAAAACGAAGTAAAAACTACCTCCTACTGTGCTAATATTCTATTGTTATTTTTATTTGTCACATTTAGCTTGTCCCATCCGCCGTCGGTGAGAACCACTGAAGTGCGAAGTGCTGCCGGCCCCATTTAAATTTACCGACTCAGACGGCTCTCAAGGGCCGATTTCAGTTAGATCTTCCGTTGAAATATCCAAGAAAGCCATCAGAGAGATTTTGCGACACATCGCTTCTTCACCCCCGTTCTGCGTTCTCCCTGTATCCAGGACGCAGAAATCTACGCACGCAGTGGTTCGCTCTTGTTGGGTCTGTCACAATAGGCTGGTGGGCACTGCGCCGATTACGATGGGTTGACGGCCCGACCCAGTGAATATAGCGATGTAGATATAGTGGTACTTTTGCTGCTGGGTCCTGTACGCGTAACGAAGTGCGATGGCCTCATACTAGCTGCTGCTGCTGCTGCTGCTGTTCATGAAGCTGCTGTTGGCTAGCAAAGTGCTGAGACGAATCATCGCCAATCAGGCCCAGGGGACGGGGAGAGCGGCCCAGATCGGACGGCGAAGTCGCCGCAAAAAACAGCAACGGAGAGGGAACAAATCAGGCGACTGACTCTGAGGGCCGCCGCCGCCACCGCCGCCACACTCAAAGGGCCGCTTGTACCAGCTCTGTTTGTCGGCGCTGAACGGTGAGTCAGTCAGTCTGCGCGGCTGTTTGTGAGCAGCAGTGTTCGAAGTGGTCCTCTTCTTCGAACGACGGTAAAAACATACATGATCATTGTGATGTCACCGCAAAACAGGTCCCCGTATGCCGTGAACCGCCAGCCATGTATTATAATTCGCTGACGACTCGCTTAATAATAATAATGACAACAGCAATAGATATATATATATATATATAATCTAACATTCATCCAGGACGAGATGAGGCAATAGAATATTATTGTATAATAAGTATTCGATATTACCATACTATTTGACACATCCACTAGCAAATGATCGAGAATGACTTTGCTTTAGCAAAGTATTAAAGATTTTTAAGTATTCTCGCCACAGAGCATAATTCTGTCACCGTCAATCACTGACGCACCACTCACCACATTGCGAAATTGTTATGTGCGATGTGGCACTGGATGTTAAGCGAACATCCAGCGTTCGAGCGTCAGCTTGTGTACGTAACATATATTTGATGATGTGATTACCACAGTCATCGATGTAGCCATGAGGCCGACGAGGACATTTTTCTATTCCTGCGTCATCCCATCGACTTAGTGGAGCCTTTAGAAACGAGAGGATAACTTCATGGCCGTATCCATGAAATGCGACAGATCTAGGTCCACGTTCGTGTTCTTTGTTAATGGTCAGCACGTACGCACGTGGAGCTGAGAGCTGACTACTTGCGAAGTTGGCCGCACGTCAGCTTAAATTGGTGGAACGCTCTCGTCTCGTCGGCTACAGCGAGAATATCTGCAGCAGAAGTCTGTAATGCCAGTCTGTCAAGAGCACGCGTTTGCGACGAAGCGTTCAGATACCACCTGGATAGAGTATGTTCTTCTCCGGAGAAAAAGGGGGCTAGCGAGAGAGAGAGATTCTAGATGGCGAACCAGGCTTGCCATTGTGCTCACGAAGCGAACAAGCCTCGGCATATCTTTATTCATCAAATCGATGACCCATACTCGAGGTTGCGTTCCGTTGCATCGAGTTCGTTCACTATTGCCCGTCGCTTTGATTTTCCCGATTGCTAATATGTGCATTGCATATGCGAATTATCGACTCGCCGACGACGAACGCGGATCGTGGACTGTCCGCTGCTTGCTCCCACAGATATAACTGATAGTTGAATGTTGAGATCTGTGGCTGTGGTTGAGATCTGAGGTCGCCAAGACCGCCGAGAAAGCCAACTACATAGTATGATGGAATAATGACCTTTGAGGGAGATGTGTTATTTTCTGCAGCGTTCAATGGCAGGATATGAATACTGAATATATATTATAGTACTGGACAGATCTATTCAAACATACAGTAGTTCGGAATTTCTAGGGATATTATAGTTATTACTCAATTGTTAAATATGCATGTGTTATAATACATAATTGGTATATATATATATATCGCCGCTCTCGAGTATGTGTGTAGTCCTCTTGAAGAACATTGGATGAGGGACCCCACCGAAGACCTTTTCCAGCTTTTCATTCCGCTGCTGATCTGATGTCATCTGGTGCCTGCTGGCAAAACCCCTGCCGTGTCATGAACAGCAGCGAATGCGCCTGATTGCGGCACCTCAAGCGGGTGCTTTAGTAACTCATACATGTTTGAAGCCTATTGCGGAGAATGTGATTTATAGATGAGTTGCGCTCAATCGCCATCAAACTGACCATACGCCCGCTGCTATGAACACAACC
Source organism: Stratiolaelaps scimitus (assembly GCA_019614645.1). NCBI lineage: Eukaryota > Metazoa > Arthropoda > Arachnida > Mesostigmata > Laelapidae > Stratiolaelaps > Stratiolaelaps scimitus. Next base: position 176,953 of record JABWDB010000035.1, on the reverse strand, counting down.
CCCCCAAATGGATTGGCTCCGAGCAGCGTCGACTCTGCAGGACATCTCAACTCTGCAGGACATCTCATTATCGTCAACATCATTTTATAAATGTAGGATAGCAGATATCGTATTCACTGATTTGCGTCCTCCCAATGCCTTGCATATACCAGGCCACAACAACAGGGTTGGGCTCAGCACCTCGATCCAATGCTGTCTCTTCTCCATTGGGAGTTCGTTGACGGCTAAGCTTTCTTAACCCGCAGTTGTTCGTACACATTAAATACTGCCGCCCCCTAATGCGTCTCTTTGGTTGCACGAATCCGAATAGCAGCCCCACACACAATCACATACACGGCCATACTGCTTTTGCCGCCGCTCGATTTCGCCGTTTCTCGCCGAACGAATGCACATTGCACATGTACCAGTGACTGGCGTTGGTTGTGGTGGTGCTGGTGCTGGTGGTGTTGTTGTTGCTTTTGCTGCTGCTGCTGCTGTTATTGATGCCGAACTGCCAGCAACAGCGGTAACAGCAGTAGGCAAAGCGGGTGCACTAAACGGCCCCAAACGATCCTACCTGGCTGGCTGGCTCGCTGACTAACTGGCTGACTAGGACCAGCGAGGGTCGTTTGTGTGTCGTGGATTTGGCGTACATTTCATATCGACCGACCACGACAGAGAGCGAGCAGCACTTCCACGAGCAACACTAGTCAGGGAAGACGTGTACAAGTGGTTCGCAACAACAAAAAATAAGGTCCAGCAGCAGCAGCCATGCACGCCGAACGACCATGAACAACAACAACAACAACATGTAATCGCTACGGACAACGCCAACTGTGCGCCTGCTAGCGAAAGTGCCATCCCCCCTGGCCACCAGGCCAAACGCCAATGAGAGCCCCTTACAGGACGCGCAGAGCGCTGATGACGTCGATGAAGCAAAGGAAGTTGGTTGGCCGCACTTGCCCGCTCGGCTCGCGGTGTGAAATTGGCTTCGTCGTTGGCAAACAGCATCGTAGTCGCTGTTGTTGTTGTTGCGGTGGCGTTTTGGCTCGCTCGCTCGGTCGGTCGGTCGGCCACACCACCGCTGTCCGCTTCGGCCGCCGGAATCGCAGACTGATGCCGCGGCACAGCCGACGCTCTCTCAGATAGCAACGACGCTTCGACAACGGCGCGTCGTTCGCCTTTGAATTGGCCCGCGTTCATCAGCCGCTTCGACGAACCACCGGACAGCTCCCCCCGGTCGACATCATCCGCGCACTCGTATTCGTTGTCGACGCGAGGCGATGTCATGCCGCAGCGAAATACATCCGTTTAAAATGCCCGCGTCTGGCCGCGTTGTCGTCGTCGTCGTCTTCGTCGCCGTTGGTAAACAAGAAGCATTCGTAGCCGAATTGTTCATTTCCCGCCTTCGCGCCTTTCTTTCCATCGCAGCTGGTTCGCTTGGCAGAGCACGCCGGCTGGTGGGACGGACGATCGCCCAGTGCCGTTTGGCCGATTCATTTCGACGTGATTGTCTTGACTTTTTGCATACGGACACACTGCCGGCATAGACCCAAGTGTCGAGGGTGACTGGAAAGACGATATGGATACTTACATCATAATGGTGTAGCGCCTGCTCACTTGGCGGTTGCGTGCGCCGCTGTGTGCGCGCGCGCGTGCTCTGCTGTTCTTGTGACCTTTTTGTCTTGGTCTCTCAGACGAGAGGTCTGTCGATCGACTTTGTTCGACGTTTGCAACCGGGTAGTCGTCAGGTAGTCGGTTGGTAGCGCGTTCTTGGCACATTGTGCATCTTTTCGTCACCGTCATAGATTTCAGATAGTGCAAACAAACAGACGTCTGAGCAGCAGCAGCAGCAGCAGCGTATACGTATGCGTATAGACGTATATATACACATGTAGGCAGGTTATACAGAAACCCGCGATGCAGTGGTAACACTTATATATATATATATATATATATATATATATATGGTTGTGCAGGTGTATGATGTGTATATATATATATATGGCGTGTGTGTCTAGAACGACAGAGCCCTTTAAGTACCTCATTATTCTTGGCTTGGTTCGTTCGAGCGTAATTGAATATCGTCTTGCTTGTTTGCCAAAACAACGGACGAAAAAAAATATATATATACATATCCATAAGCAGATTTAAGACTAGCTATTCAACATCTACCTATACTCATTGTATGAAACAAACAAAGTTTCGTCTTTCTATTATATATCACAGGGGTATATACCTAGCCCCTGCTGGTTGGGGCGGCTTGCTTCTTTTTCAACCAGCATCAGCAGCAGAACCAGTAGAGGCGTGTTAATCGTCATACGATCTATCAGTGTTGTAAACGAAGCTAGTGAACAACGAGCGGAAGGTCTCCGTGGAGGTTTTTCTCCCGTACAAAACAACGAGATCACTATTTATTCATTTTCGCGAATAGGATGTCCTCGTAGATGAGCCATCTCTCAGCTTGGTTGGCTGTCTTGCGGTGGATTTACTGCTTCAGGTCGATAGGCACAATTCGGTGCAGGATCAGATGTTTGTTTTATAATTTCTATTCGTCGGTTAACGTGTCAATGAGTCGAGAAGTACGCGTTCGTTTTGTGCCTAGCTCTCTTGATCGCGATTTTATCGTGCCTGCATAGAGTCGTCGAATAATCTATGCATGTGTCTGTAGAGATAGGCAGTGGAGTCGATTGCTATCTGCAGCGTGCTCACGATTATCTTGGTAAGGCACACACGCGGGGAGAAGTAACCGCAGTCGCCGTGCTTGGAGTATGTGGCTGACCACGCCAGAGTTATCATGGCATAGGGCATATTGAGTGTTAGAAGTAGTAACAAAAATAAGCGAAATAAAATAAGAAATATACTAACATTAAGTGAACTGAACGCCACAGCCGCCCATCAAGTCAAAGCTGAGGTGTACGTTCTGATGAAGTTTGCTTTTTGCTAGAGAAGCCCCCGTTCAAGCCCCCCCCTCCCCTACCCCCTCTTCAAGTTACGTATTAAGGTACTATACGAAACATGAAGGTCAATATCTTTTTTCGCTTTGCCAGAGTTTGAAACCCCTCTCGTAGTACCCGACAAACCATATGTGCTTGTTGAGGGGTTCGAAACAGAGACCGTGGGGTTTCAAGTTCTCGGCGCTACCCTCCGCGCCGAACTGCTGCCGAGAACCGTGACATCAACGGGCGCTGGACGAAGCCATTTCGCCCGGCTTGCACGACGATGCTAGTGCTATAGTGCTGGTGTGGACCTCCAGAGGATGCCGCACGGTAAAGATCGAGATATCGAGAGACACAGAGGTCGTGTCTGTGTGTGTTTGTGAAAGAGAGAGAAAGAGAGAGAGAGGGAGGATGATTATTAAGGTGATAGAAGAGATATGTGCACAACAGCAACGATAACAACTGCTACTGATTGGAGACTCCCTTTGTGTGGCGGACAGGAAAATGGGCGTCACGAGTCGGGCAAGCGCAAATCCATTGGCCATCCACGAGGCGGCGACGGCAACAGTCCATCTAAATGGCGGTCAATCTGTCAGCCAGCCAGCCAGCACCGTCTGAACATTGAACATTGAAAGTCGGAGTGGTTGCGTTGTTTTGTTTGTTATTGCTGCCGTTGGCGGGGGGGGGGGGGTGTCTAACGTTGCTGCAGCAAACATTGTTGCTATTCGTTAGATGGGGAACAGCAAACAAAACAGCAATAACAACAGGATGATGTAGTTGTTGTTGCTGCTGGGGGAGCCGTGTTGTTCGCCGCTTCAGTGCTGCCATCGCCGCTGTTGCTGCTCACACACACACACATATATATATATATATATATATATATATAGAGGGACAAAACAGTCGGAACAGACCAATAATGAGCTGTTGCATGGATGTGAGCGTTAGCCGACAGAGTGAGTCGAAAGCTGCCGAGGAGCCGGGGGTGAGATGACGCAGACGAGAGGATTGATTCGGTGGGAACCGCTGTCGCTGGCGGTGTGCCCCATTCGGCTGACGCTCCGCAACAGCAGCCAGTGACGATGGTGGCAGCGATTCGCAGCCAACGATCGGGGCCAGCGTTTTGGCATCGTCGGTAACGGCGGCGGCGGTGCTGCTGCTGCTGCTGCTGGTGTTTGTGCTGTGACGATGCCAAAATGATGATTGGAGCCGACTCCGACGAGGAGCACGACAACGTCGTTGCACTGAGAGGCAACGGAAGATTATCAAAGGGCACACTGAGGGAGCCGCCTGCTGTCGCGGCTGGCATCAGCAGCAGCGACAGCAGACGGGGAAACATCATCGTTCGTGTTACCGCGGAATGAAGGACGACAAGATGCTGCTGTATCACACAGTAGATTTCGTTGGCCGTTGCTGAGCTAAAGCTGCACCTCGAGTCTGGCTAACAGCAGCAGCAGCAGCATGAGTTGCTGCTGTTGCTGCTGCTGCTACAGTTGATTATCATGATGATGATGATGCTGATTGCTACAGATGACTAGCAGTAGTAGAGTAATTTCAACCCCGATCACATTTGAAGCCGTTTGGTAAAACTGGCCATAGTGGACTGACTAGCCGCGGTGAACCTGTCGATCGGTAGACTACGGCACCGTAAAGGACAAGCAGATATGTAGGATATTATAGAAATGCAGCCAGATGGAGAGGCGGACGCAACAGGGTGGCTTCGCCATCGCGCCAGCGACAACAAGAACGCGTCGGGCATCGAACGATGAGGACGATGTCGTTGGTCGTTGACGCTGTTCATCGGCGTCGACCAACCGAATGGAGAAACAGCAAACCAATCGACAGCAACCGACTGCACCGTCAGTAACAGGGGGGGGCCGTAAGACGTTGAGTGCTACTGGTGCTGTTGCCGCGGTGGCGGCGGCGGCGTTTCTTGCTGTCTGTTCCGCTGTGGCTCTATGGTGGGTCGTTGTCGTCATTGTTGACGCTGACTGCTTTCTTCGTTCTTGCTACCGCTTCTGCTGGCTACAGTGCGTATCGCCCCTATTGCAGATAAGCTGGTGGACGTCCGATCGTGCTGCTGGGACGTCATCCTTCGGGCTGATGGAGAAAGCTGTGCTGCCGTTTCCGTCAGTGGTATACGGTAGGCGGCACATTGACAACATTCAAGAGGGTGTTGCTCTTGTTGATGTCCACGGACAGCTAGCCAGGCTTGTCCCATTGCTTGAGCACCCCCCAACAGCTGACGTTTGGTCCCATGACGATGTGAGATGGTGACTTGAGCCCAAGTAGTCGAGGTTGTGAGTAGTTAAAAACGGGCGAGCAGTCGCGGCAAATGAGCGGGAAGCGTTTACCCGTTGCTAATCAGCAAGTGTCGTTTACAGACGACCAGCAAAACACAGATGGCTTTGAGAGTATATATATATATATATACACTCCTAGCTAACCGGAGCTATAATAACTAGCAGGGCCGTAGTTACAACCAATGTTGGGGAGTATAGAGATACAGAGTAAACGACAAAAGCAACACGGTAACATATTGCTAGATAATGCTGCCTGACCATGATCATGATTATGCTATCGCTGCACAACGAGACTGCGCTGCGTTCGCGTTACCAGCTGACGTAAGATTTCTCAGCATTTTTCAGTCACAGCACCCACAGCCATATTGGCGCTGCTAATTTGCTCCAGTTGTTATTATTGTAATTGCTTCTACTGCTGCGGCTGCTGCTTCTGTTTCCGAATGTCAAGTTGGTGAGAAACGTACCACGCCGGCAGACAATCTACTTATTATATTATTGCAGTTGTAGCAACAATGAATCAATATCCCTTTTGATGCCGTGTGCTCCGCTGGAGTTGTGTACCACGATGGGCGAAGAAAGCATTCGCATGCCCGCACTGTGTATATTCTGTTGACGATGATGTCGAAGGTCGTCGAGGGGCTAGGACTCTCGCACGGGTGACATTCGTTGAGATTGGTCAACGATATTTTATCGTGCAATTGATACAACATAGAGATGAGTTATTGTTGCCAATCGCCCTTCTAAAATGGCTAACATGTGGCCGTTGTCCAGTCTCATTGTTGCGCCTCGAGTCGAGTCGGGCATATCTCTGCCACGTATCTGCCTGTTAAAGTCAGCTGTAAGCGGTTTGCGGCTGGTAGATACCATTCGGTAAGGCGAGTCCGCCATGACTTGCTTGAACTTTGTCCCACCGCAGGCGTTGCCATCGCGGCGACCATCAACAGCATTCGACCCTTGCACACATCGCTGGCCTTTACAAGGTTCTGCTGGTTTGTCAGTGGACTCATGGCAGACTCTCCGCGGAGGGATTGTCTGGAGTCATCTAATACTGCTAATATTATACTTTCGAGGCAGTGGTGACGGTGGTAACAACGACGGTATCTTTATACTGTCTCTTAGCGGCTATGGCAGCGCTGGGTGCGCGATTCTATACCTGGACGACGACAATTGCTGCTACAAATTGTTATTTTTTAAGCTGACTTATTTTTTTCTCAGCTGGAAGTTCGCCCCTACCTTTCGGTCCTGTGATCGCTAAATACTAGCCTACTCAATACGCTCACGGAAGAAGCAAACAAATCGCTGCTTGGCCCGGCCGTTGTCAGGTGGCGCTCGGCGCCACTAGTCGCGCTGCGGTTGTCGTCGACGTCAGCGACGCGAACGAGGAGGACAGCACAGATCGATCAGACGACGTTTACAATCGGACGACAATGCTACCAACGTGTCTCGCTACGGACTGCGGCAGCAACAGCACCAATGAACAACGAACAGTAACAGACACAACAGCAGCAGGAGCAGCAGCAGCAGCAGCAATAGCAACCACATGAATCGTCTCAGCAGCAGAGCTGAACAGTCGTCAGCAGCCGGCAGCAGGATGACGCTGACCCAGATTGGACCTGTGTGGAAGGACGAGGTCGCCGCCACTACCAGCACCAGCCGCGGCCGCCTCCGCCGTCGTCGCCACCGCCGCCGTGGTGCTTGGATAACAGGCTCACTGCAACGAGCTGACAGGGGCTACCGCCAACAGCTCTCGCTGGGTGGGTCGCTCACTTGCTCGTGCTTTTGTTGGATCGCTGACCGGTGGATCAAACGGACTAACGGACATATCGGCAGGCTAGAGACGGCGAACCAGCCGAAATCACTGCTGACACCCCGACCGACGCTTTCCACCTGGTCTGCGCCTGCTGCCTGCCTAGCTATCGCCCTTTGGCTCTTCTGTATTGGGTTGGTTGTTGTTGGTGTTGTTGTTCACCGCTGTCCAAGGCTCGAATATCGTCGTGTACCATTGACGTTGACACATCCACTCCAGTCACGGCTGTGACGCGTCGCCAGGGAACAGCGGGCCCGGCTGCGATGGCGTGGCCGCTGAATGCCCAGCCGCTTGCTTGGTCGGGCGGTGTCCCAGCGGCGTCCGACGCCACGAGCCAACAACCACTACTACACGCTGCTGACGATCAGGGGGGAGCTACCAACTATGCTATGCTATGCTATACGTGAACATAAGACACGCGAAAATGCACACCCTCCACTTTAGCTAGCCAACGAACGGCGCAGTGGTAGGCCCTTGTTTTTTCGAGGAAGAACAAAGAGACCCAAGGGAGAGAGAGAGCAACTAGCGCAGAGATAGAGGGCACTCGCGATCTTTTGACGTCTGACGCTGCTCAGAGATGGGCCAGCCGTTTAATACAGACGATTTTGTTGTCGCGCCCGCTGCTCATCTCCAGCAGAAATGTCATTGTTGCTTTCCGGTGTGCGTATCCATACTATGAATAGCACGCTCTATCAATATGGATCGGGACGATGAGAGTAAGACAGACCAGTATCCCGTCAACAATGCGAAATGACAGGCCGTGAAACGCGTCGAAGGCCGCCGCTAATTCGAGGCGCCCTGAAGCCAGCATTCAGCTGCAATCATTACTACCGCTCGAGTTTCGGTATAGAACGGACAAGTGCTTATTTAACCCATAGGGCTTACAAGCTTCATCTGATGGATTCGTATTGAGGACAAAATCGGTCTAGGCGACGACGTCATGATCAGCATAGCGGAATAGGTGGCCGAATTTCATTCGTTTTTTAACATGCGCTCACCATTACTCGTCCTTTTGCTCTGGCTAACGCGGCTCTTCCTGCTGCTGTCAGAGCGTCGACAGCAGGATTCCTATGTGGGTCTGTAGGCCACAGCGTAGGCGTGTGATAGGGGCCCGGTCCGATGCAGTCGCTCGCAGGCTCTTGCCGTCGTCGCCACAGCCGCCGCCGCTTTTTCTGATACCGTCCCGACGCTGACACCGACGTTGGCTTCTGGCCGCACCACGGCGGCCCTACGCAGTTCACCTATTTCAGGTGGTTTCTATCCACCTGTGCGATCTCGGTGATATGTTTGTAAAAGTTCCCGTTCGGGTAGATGTTGTGTGGCTTGCTTCCAGGACGCCCGAACGCACTTTTCACCCGCGATAGATCGAACAGCGAGATCTGATGGGGAAGCCTCTCAGTTCATCCTCGCTGCTGCTGCTGCTGGGAAACACGAGTCGCAGTTGTTGTTATTGTTGTTGGTGTTTGTTTTTTTTGTCATCGTAGACGCCCACTCGACAGGAACAACGTGCCTCGTCGAGCGGGAGAATCAAACGTAACAAGAGGTGTCATTTATACATTTATATTTGCTAGTTGTATGTGCTGGTTGATTTCGTTCGCTATATCGACCGGTTAGAAGAAATATGACGAAATGGTGATATCATCTATATGCGGCGGCAGGGGGGGGTATTTCGTATTTATTTATGTGACAACGATAGCCAAGCAAGGGCGACTGCGGTGACCGCCGTGACAATATGGAAGACATGTCACTGCCGCCTGCGGGGCAGTTGTCACAGGGCCAGCATACATAGTGGCAGTAGCACTAGTGTTATATAAAAGCAGGTTTTTTTCACGGGCGTTTAATGTGGCAACTCGCCGTAGGAAAGCGGGCACGTCGAACGGGACCAATTTGCGCCTTTCAAGCGCCTCCACCCCGAGTTTCACTACGACAACGACGACATCGGTCGCGCGATGCATCTTTCGTTGGCTGTCCTCGACTTCTCTCCGGTTGTATCTATCCGGAAGGTCTGAAAATGCGCAGAAGGTGCGCCCTCCCGAGCGCTGCAAATGCTCCGGAAGCGTTAGACCCTTCCTGCAGATCGTAGAGATCGAGCCAACTTTTTTCGACCGGTATAGCATTTGTCCGAATCGAAAGCTCGAAGTGCTGTGTTGAGTCAAACGCCAATATAGCACACAAGCGTACCCGTTCGCTGTGGATGAAAAACTTCCGTATTGATCTTAGAGCTAGACCTAGGCTAGGCAGGCCGGCTGATCAGTTTCAGGTTTCCGGTTGCTTCTAAATGCGCCTAGCTAGAAGAGACCTATTAGGAGGTGGGTGCAGTTGTTTGCTCTCGGCTAGGCCATAGCAGTCGGCCGTAGTAGACGGCTTTGGTTAGATATTGCATCATTTTCTCAAGGGAACCTATTTCTAGAGTATCCTTGAAAATAACCTGTTTTTGGACATTCGTTTATACCTGGGCGTTGTCTTTTCTCAATTACAATTCGGGCTACACATCGTATCATATATAGCTAATAGCAACTGATGATTCGCCCATCTGTATGTGGGCAGGGATGTTCATGTCGACCGAATTGTCTTTGTTCCAACCTTTATACTAACATTATGATCGTTATTGTTACGGCACTTCCAATGTTGAGTTCTCAAATCCACGTCCTTGAACGAGATCCTTACTGGCTGCTTATTATATTTGTTGCGGGGGGTATTGCGCAAATGGAAACAAAATATCACAGTGGATGATTTGGTTACATTACGGCCGAGTTCACCTCTTCATTGTTTTGGATGGAGGAGAGTTCGTTCATTTTAACAGCTCGACGCACGTTCACAGTGTATCATCATCCGCAATAGTGTTCCATATATTGTTGGCAAATTATTATTGTTACAATTATTATGAAAGGCAAAAATCCGTCCAACAATCGTATATGATAATAACAATGCCTGATCGTCTGAGGCTCAGCACGACTTGAGCCGAGGGTAGCTGCAGGGCGTTGCAGCCAGATGCCGCGTTGATGTCACCGGTCAGAAGTGGAGCAGGAGGAGGAGCTGGCCGCTGATGAATAATGAAAATCATAACAATAGTCATGATTCAAATTCAATGATGGCGATGTTAGTTGTTATCGCCATAACGATAACAGTAATTAGACTTGAACTCTACTGAGCTGTGAGTAGAGCAGCGAACAACTGAGGAAGTTAGGCGGCTGGCAGCTGTCTGGTGTCACCGCTCATCACCAGTCGGTTGTAACAACAAGCTGATTGTTTAATCAAGTGATCTGATTGACTGAATCATTGAATGGTTGACTATGGTGCCGAGTGCATGTTGGGGACACGCACGCTAATGCCTCAGAGAACAGATTGAATCTACACCTGCGCCGGTTGCCAAGACTCAGTTGTTGTTGGTTATTTATTTATCATTCACATTTCGTCGACTCCGCATGACGACCGCCCGCAGGAAAGTTACGATTGTTTCACAGCGTAGAGTGAAGTTGCTCCCAGAATAGGGAACCGACTTCGGCGGTGGCTTAAGGAGAAACTGCACGAACCCCTGCAGTGACCATACAATCCAAACTGCTCCTTGGTTATTCGATTCGACTCGGCCGGCAAATACGGTATCATGTTGTCTCGACTCGTTATTATTATTATTTATGTTTCAAGGTCTCTCTATTCGTTCCGTGTCCATCACAGAAACTTACAGCACGAAATGGAAAATAGGAAGGGTCTACCTAGCAAAAACGATGAGTTTCGTTCGATAATTTGATGTTCGCCGTGCCGCGAGCGACAACGATCATGCGTGGTCAAGTACATTTCGCGTCAAGGCGTCGTGACCGACGGAACCACCTCCCGCCCTCACCACAGAGACGTCGTTGAGAATAAGATGTGGCGAATACTGTTGTTTTTTCTTATGTCTATGGCTTTTCTTTGCGCTGAGACCTAGCGTTTGTTAACAGCAAGCTGCAACAGCGTAGACTGTCCTTCGGATTCATTTGATTTTAACACAACTGTAACAGGCAATTAGTAAGCGTATTCATTATATGTATATGCTATCATTGCGTGTCCGCTCAACCACATAGTCGATTCGATATCTGTCGATTGTGGTTCCCAGCTAATGGTTATGAATACGTGGTATGCAGGCTGTTAGATGCGTCCAAACGTGATCACACTTTAATTCCATGCGTGTCCACTATCTAATATATATATATATATATATATATATATACATACATACATACAAGTTACGTGATCATTACTAGCGACACTAGTACACTCACCTACTCAGTGGGTGCCGCCAACACCGCACGAACCTCAATGTACCCGTGTTGTTCAGCAGTGGCCGTCCAGTGATCGGCAGCAGTTGGTTAGTATTAGCGAATGTTGTTGGTTTTCCGTGGACCGATGTGTGTGTGTGTGTTTAGGTGTATTCGGTTTGTGTGCATGGACGTATCTGACAGGCTTTGGTATCTGCCATCCGAATGTCGTTCAGGCACAGCCAGCCAGACGGACGGACCGCTGGTGGGTGGGTCGACACCGTCAATAAAACGCGAAGGGCATTCACCGCTCTTGAGGCCTTCGACGCCTATTGCAGCAGGACGCAGCAAGCAGGCCATCGGCGCGGCTGCTCGCGGTCCTCGCGCGCTTGGCGCACAGGACCGAATCGCGCGCCAACAGAAACGGCTGCAGCCGTACGAATGGCGGATCACCAGTGTGCCTTGACCACTGCTGTCACACGCTGTTCGTCAAGTGCTGCTGTGCACATTAGGCAGGGCGTCATGTGGAACGTCGTCGCCGCCGCCGCCGCCAACGGCAGCAACAACAGGCACCAGCCCGTAGACGGTCTGGTAGATAGCCAACAATGGTGAAAGATTTCGCAGTCTCTAATCGTCATGCTCGTGTAGCTCATTTATCTCTAGTTATATCTCTGAATCTCTGAGTTCGACGTCGACTCCGTTGAGAGAGAGAGAGATTCTTATCGCTATCTGGTACACGATGCCTGATCGGTGCGACATCGGAAAGACGGATAAAGGCCTCCTGCCTCTGCTATCAACTGATACTTGTCGTTGGTTTGTTTATTGGTTCACCGACACTGTTGCGTTCAAGCTATACTATCGTTGGCTGTCCCGATACTACGATTTGGGTAGGCCGGGTAGCAGTTAATAGATCAAAGGGACTCGAACGTGGCTAAAAATCTGCACTTACAAGAGTATCCCTCCATTATACATATAGTACACATATTGTATTCCTTGAACAGTGTATGATACAAGGGGTGCGTCAGGTACACCAATTTGGTAACGCCTGCGCAGGTCCTTGAAGCAGGTCGTACGTGCACCTGAGTGGCAAATGTCACGACACCCTATTCAAGTGGTGATTGATGTTCCCAGCAGAATGACGATACTTGGTCAGTAGTGTACCTCGTCCAGTGGTGCTCCATATTGACGACGAATTGGAGTTAAGGAGACAGAATCCGACGAACCAACCAGCTGTGAAACGACTTCTGCAAAACTTTGCCGGTATCGATAGTGCAAGCAGGGTTTTGTTTCGGGGTATGGAACAGGCGCATGGACTCACCGACGGATCGGCGTTCCGCGCGAGGATTTCTGGTGTTTGGCTGACCGACTGTCGACCGTATGACTCGTGCGGCTAAATGAATTGTGTGAGCGGGCGCCAGATCCGATAGTGTGTCAAGGCACTCGTCAGGGATCAATGGATTGTTCATGATAATAATGATATTGACGAGTGTTAATGCGATGTTGACGGTGCCGCTGACGAGCACGACGACCATGGGCGGCGGTCGTGAAAATGCTCGAAGAAGGCTTGAATAGCAGAAACAGAGCCAAGCCGTTCTTCCTCTCTAGGGCGGCTGTAAACACCACGGACACACAGGTCGGTCCAGATACGAAACCCGAACGAACCCCAAGAAGGTCCAACAATAGAGAGAATAGGACGGTGGGGGTCTTGTTCCCCTCTGTCTAATGATGACGGCGGGAACGTCATGATATCAGGCTGAGCAGAAAGTCAGGTGAGGCGAGGCTAGACAACACGAGGTAACGTGGCCGCTGTGGAAAGGTCACCGTCACAGGTACGCGTGTGCACAGCAACGAGAAATCTTGAGGAGGAGGAGGAGGAGGAGGCAGAGAGAAAAAAAGTGACACGAAGACTAAATGCCAAACGATCAATATGTTCGTGTTCTGGGACAATTTTGAAGAAAGACGCCTGCATATAATAGGTATGTATGATGATGGAACGCCAGGCGGCGGGTCTCAATATAGGATATGGGTCTTGTCAATTGTGCAAGTATTTTAGCTAATAAATGGCTATAATATTTAATATTATACTATACAGCGGAGAGTTTTGAACTCGGAGCGGCGGCGGCGGCGACCTCGCGCGCATGAGCGCGAGTTGACATATAAACAACTGCCTTCACTCTCTCTGCAGGTGCAATCGCAGAGTAAACGTAGTAACGAAAACGAACGAGTACTAGAGGTATACTGCTACAGGAGAATAGCCAGGATAGATATGGCAGCGCAGTGAGACGAATTTCCAACGGCGTTGTGGCATTTTGAGAGGGATCGCAGCTCTTCCCAGATTCGATGTGTTCGGCTGCCGGCAGAGAAAGTCCTTGCAAGGTACACTGCTGTGATGGCCGTAGACATCCCCTTTGTCCATCGGGCCTGCGAACGGCGGCCGAGCAGCCCTAATAGAGAGTGGCAATGTCGTGACCTCTATCCAGAGAAGGCCACACAGTAGCCATCTACGCCAGCCGCGGCAGATGCAACTGACGCAAAGGTCGACACAGCCAACGTTAGCAACCCGCACGCAAATCACACAACAGGCTTCGGCATTGATGCCTCGTAAATATTAGCGAAGAGATGCGGGCTTCTCCGAAGGCTGAACGGATAGAAGGTTACATAGCCTGGTGAAGTGTGAGAAAAGTTGAAAAGAACAATATGCCTATTTTCATTGGTGTCACCATAGTGATACTGAATTAGTCGCTGTAGAAACGCGCGTGGCTTGATGTTGACGACGCTGAGGGGCACAGATGTAACACAAAGCGAAAAGGAGGAATCGTTAGTTCGTGTGTACATAATCTCATTCAAAAATGCAACCCTAGAGTCCAATTGGGGGGCATCTTCTGCTAGTGTGATGTTGGAAGAGATGAGAACAAGAGATGATCCTGACCTTTATACATACGTGTATTTTCAACGATACGTCTCATAGACATTTACGTTAGCTGCAATACAGCAGATGTCTGCCTGGAATCGTCTACTCAACGGCACCACGAGTATCGGACAAACGAGCATGTATTCTTGCCATACCATCTGTAATTGAATTTTTTAATAAATTTTATTTTTTTTAATAAAATGTTACGCATGCGTCGTACGCTTGTCGCTTGCCAAGACGACCAACTGAGAACCGTCATTGATTAACAGGTAGCTATACACCCGTGAGGACCTACCTTACTGCCAGCCCATGCTCTGGCTTGATTTCAAGGCGGGCGAATTCATTCGTTGGCCGATGAATGACTAAGACCCACTGTCGGGTTTGTCTCGGCTGTGCTTGCCCCTGGGGACACCACCTAATCATCATCTGCTGTTGCGCCCGTGGCCAATCGCTCAGCCACCGCAGTTGCTGTCGCTGCGGGGCCACTGAGGGGTCAGCTGATAGCACCACTCCCCCTCAGCTGTAGTGCCGTCCGCTGTCAAGGCGTTTGTCACACCGCTCGCTGCCTGGCCAACAGGAGAGTCTGGCAGCAACACATTTGCCGTTGTGGCCCATTTACTACCTTCAGCACTGCCCGCGTGGCTTGGGACAACAACATCATTAGTGCATACAATGCGACACATAAACATGTATCTATATATTACATCTAGTTTTGCATTGAACACGCATTTGTTGCCTTTTTCTATTTGCTTGTCTGCTTCGTCGTTCGAGCCGACATTGAGCGACGCGACGCCAGCAGCAGCAGCAGCCACCATTGCCGTCTACTGCTTGCGTTGCCGTCTACTGCTGACCGCCTACAAATGTGCGTGGTTTCCTATAGAATATAGAACTTGTCAGCGGCGGCTGCTGAAGGAGACCCATCGACTGTGCGTAGCGCTGGCGGTAGGCGGCCAACAAGGAGGTGGCCGTTTGTATATCGTCATCCTTGGCCAACTCCTTCCGCGCTGGCAGAAAGAAATGCAACGGAAAGTTGTCTCCAGAAGGCTGGCCTTATCGCAGCGCGTATCGTGTTTACTGTGTTTTCGCCTGCTTTTGCCTGCATTTTCTGTAGCTGACTTTTGCGGTGGTAACGACTGCGGCGGCGGCGGCGGCGGCGTAAGCCCGCGCGTGTGCGAGTCACTCACACAGCTACGACCACTGTGGTTATTATTGCTATGCGTGCCTATTTGGCAGTCTCTCTCTGTCTCTCCCCCACTCTCTCTATCTCAATGTGTACGTGTGATTGTGTATGGGTATGCTGCTGTACGTCTTTGCTTCGGTGCGTTGATATGTTGAGCATGTTTCTGTTGCCGTCAGTCGTAGAAGCAGCAGTATTGCCGCGGCCACAGCCACTACTTCCATCAGAAATCCTTCATAGACAGACAGCAACAAGGAGCCAGCCTCGCCAGTTACTCTCTGCTTGTCAGTAACACACGTATGCGTCTGTCTTGTGTGTGTGTGTGTGTATATGCGTGTGTCTACTGTTATGTAACACGGCCGTCTCTCATGCGCCTTCAGAGAATCTTCTGGGATATGTTGATACTGACTATCATTGTGATGGTACGTGAATTGGCGTGTGTGCGTGTGTGCCTAAGTGTGCGTAATGTAGCATTGTGCTTTGTCGCTTTCCGTAGGCTGTTGTTGTTGTTGTTGCCGACGCGCAGCACTGCCACAGTTTTACTTGATGGAGACAACCACCCAACCAGCTAGATGGCTAGCTACCTTTCGTGTGTATCGTCAGCTCGGTGGCCCGCGGGGCCACAAGTGTCGGACGAACAAATGAACGAACAAACGAATGACCTTGCTCCTACCCGAGGTCGTCCACAGGCCCAACCAGCTACCGAGCCCCCGGCCGACGACAACGACATTCGACGTCGTATCGCAGCCAGGCAGCCAGGCAGTCGAGGTTGTGTAGCGTTGTCTTACGGATACAAACCAGCAGAGCGATAGACAACACGGTAGCATGCAGCACAGAATCAAGCAAGCCATGCAACTATTCATCTATCGAGTCGTCAACTCAATCAGCAAGTCCAGTTTCCAGTTGCATATGCTGCCTCCAGTCAGCTAGCTAGCTAGCTAGCTCAAAAGACCGCCAACGCCCAAGAGACAACGTGCCAGCCAAGCAAGACATTCATGCAGACACCCAACAGTATGATGGTATAGAGAACCTAGAAATATACCACCAACAAGTAGCATCCAGGCACGCACCCACGCGTATGATGGCTCAGTGCAAAACGACGGTCCAAAGACAGAACAGACGAAGTCAGCGAAATGACGATATGATCACCTGTGGATGTGTTTTCGGATATGAACTGAGTGTTCGTTTCTGTCAGCGAGGTCGAATACACCTCGCGCGCGCGCGCGTTCGTCCGTCGACGAAGCTGCAAAAGCCGCAAATGTATGATGATGGTGTCAGCAGCGCCAGCGTCACTCAGGCCCGTACACGTATCCCCCAGTCAGCCTGTTACTTTGTCTGTGTTTCTTATATAGAAACAACAACAACGACGACGTGATCAGCGGCACCAGCAGCACCACCACTAACAACAATAACAATGCCACCAGCAACAACAACAACACGCCGTAGGGATGCAAGCAAATACGGAGGCTGAACGCTTCTGACTTGTGGCGATTGCCGAGCGTTCATCTGGGACCCCCCCTTGTCGCTTGCCGATCTATCTGTGGGTCTGTTTCAGTGTCTGGCCGTGTGTAGAGAATATAATAGATCTGCCTGCGGGATATTGTCTGCTTCGGGGCTGCTTTGCTTTGGGTTGGCGTGCGTCGGGTTCCGCGTGCCACTTTCCCGGTCCCAGTTTCCATATTTCAATGCCATTTATCGCCGCGGACGGCTGCGGTGGTGGTGGTGGCGACGACGACGACGACGGCGGCGGCGGCGGCATCGCAGCCGTCGGCTGCCGCGGCTGGCACAGCTACAGCTGATGTGTCTGTTGCTGGCAATGGTGGCCGCCCAGCCATGTTTCGTCGACTGGTAAAATTCTGAAAGAGCAGCTGGAAATCTGTGACGACGAGGACTTGCACCGCTGCCGCCGAAGCCGCCGTCGGTAGCGGTGGCAGCGACTGCGCCGACTTATTGTGCGCTTACTGATGATGATGGTGATGGCGATGCCGTGGCCGCTGTGAGTCGTTCCTTGATATGTGCTGCTGTCGACAATCGGCTGCTATCGTCAACCACAGTGACTCTACGAAACTGAGATGTGTTGACGGCGGAATGTGTTCGTGGGACGGCACTGGAAGACTGAAATTAAGCGAATGAGAACATGAAAAGTGTGTGTATGTAAATATATATATATATATATATATATATATTATATATATCTGTTTATTTCTTTCTATTGATATTTGGCAACGTCTAGGACGAGTTCTTCTGTTGTTCTTCAATGCGACGAGGCGCGCGCGAGCACCGGTAGGCGTCGACGTTGAAATGTTGTTCAGCACAAACAACAGCAACAACAATCCCGATGACAAACAAGTGAACGGGCTGGGTGGACTATTGAGGGCATAATTATTCACATGTAGAAAGTGGACCAATCGAATTGTACGGCTCCAGTTAAATATGAAACGGGGTATCGATTCGACAGTATAATATATGTCATATTAGACTGCAAGCTCAATACGCTTCGTGGATAATCGATATCTCCAGGACTATGATGCCATCCAAGTGTTAGTTTCATCGATAGTCTTCGCCTGCAGAAGATTATGTATCGGACAAACACACGGGCACCGCTAGCCAATAATTATGATCATAATTATTGCCCTGTGTTAAGCAGGTTCCCGGCCAAACAGCCATTAGACCGATCACAGAAAGGGCCTTTTTACAATAATTTCCCGGGCTGACTCACAGCCAACAGTTAACGTCCACGGTACAACAGGTTTCGGCATTGGTTGCCCAGAGAAGGTCTGGATGTACAATAGCTTCCTCCATAGAGCAAAAGGGCGACAAGCTGGAAGCTTTAACAAGAACGTATACACAAGACGAATACCGACAAAGTTCTCTATACCCAATTTGTAGAACTCTCATAATTAGTTAACTACCTCTAGTATGCAAACACTTGTCACGCATGCCATGCATAAACGCGTGCAGCTACAATGAAGATGCCCCCTTGAAATTAACAGCATCCACAGCTAACTAACTGCGTGTACGCACATATGCCAAATGGTTTTTAACCGTGTCCTTCTGGTTCACCCCGTTGTTGACCTTCGATTTCAGGCATTCCAGTGGCCGAGCAGAACCTGATGTTCCTGGAGGAGGAACTGAAGGACTTCAAAACATTGGAGGATTACAACATCAAGGACTCGTGTACGGTCCGCCTCAGTGTGGGCATGAAGGGAGGGCCGATCAACACCCGGCGTACTCTCTACCTCGATGACAAGAACACCATCACGGAGATGGCAAAGATGCTCGCTGCAAACGACGTAAGTGACCGATCAAGGATACCCCTCCCCTCGGCGCCCTCTACCAACAACGGCCACAGCATATTGCTTCGTTGAACAATGTATACAACATACGACTGGATAAGGAACAATTGTTTCCGGCCGCTTTTTGTTGCTTTTAACTTCTGATTATTATTATTATTATTATTATCATAACGCACAAATAAGCGGTTGTAGATTTTCGTCCGTTGCTTCTGAATTTCTTTCAAGTCCAATTCATCTGACGACGAGATCGATGGATGCGATTTCCGGATTGTCCAAAAGGCGTATGCTTCGAGTTGTATCGACCACCTCCCCCGTGCCGTATCGGCGCGAATGACGTGCGCGAATAGCCCTATCAAGATTCGAGATCTTCGTCTATTTGTGTTTCGCGGGACGGGGTTGACGACGACTAAACGATATTGTGGCAATTTCCTCATATTCATTATTCATTTACCAATTCATTCATTCAAGGGAATCCAGTTTTCGCCTGTTCGCAAAGTCCGTGAGAATCAGTGATTTCACGCAAATGACGCGGAATCCATTTGCTGCCATTTAGCTATGACTGCCGTGTTCAGCCTCGGGACACGATGCCTCTTCGTTGCCTGTGCGCGTTACTCTCCGCGATGGCTACACGATAATAGCGATGGTGTTGTCGGCGGCGGCGGCGGCGGCAGCGGCGTTGATAGTGACGGCTGCTGTTCTTGTTATTGGATTGCCCGCCGGGATGGCTTCCTTGTTCACCACCCCGTTCGGGGCTGGCTCCTTCGTTCGGCGACGATGATAACAAGCAGCATGAAAAGCACACACGAACGGACTTCGCAACCCGCTGATGTTATAACCGAGATAGAGCCGAAGTAGCGCTTCTACTGCTGCCGCCCTAGCCACGGGTACCCCGACCACCATAGCAGCTGCATGGATAATTGTTGCCCTCGTTTTCCGCTCGTCGTTCCGTCGAAATTTCTGCCCGGTACCGCCCTGACGCAGTCAGCAGCTAATTGTGCAGTGGCTTCGCATTGATTTCGGCGGCCTGAGTTTAGGTCGCTGTTTTAAGGGCAGATGCGGACGTAGAAGAGTGAGGCACGGGACAGGATAGGGTCTATGTCGAGCCAACAGTCTGATCAGGGATCATGATGAAGAGCGGCCGCACGCAGCGTCCCATCCACTAGAAACAATTGGAGAATTCTGGACGTGAACGCAAAACGCACACGCACAAACACACACATATATATATATATATATATGATTTTTTTGGTGTAACACTGTGAACAACTTGAGTTTGAGTGTGATGGTTCTGCTCTCCCGGTTTCGGGGCAATAGAGATCAAGAGCGATGGTGGAAAAAGAGGAAAGAATTATATTGAACACAGCAGTGAATGCGACGGTCAATCGTTCTCAGTAACAAGTTTACTGAGTCGACCTTTATGCCGCCCCTGTCCACGTCACGAGGTCGCATTCCGAGCGATGACAAATCAGCACGGACGAGCTGTCTGTTTCATTTTTGTGGTGCACGGGACAGACTGATACAGCTGATATAGTAATATAGTATTGTTTTACTAATAATTACTACTACTACCTTTCCTACCATAACTACCACTAATTGTCGACCTCCTCTTGCTTGGGTCGTACTTGCTACGGCTATCTGTTAGCAGTAGTTAGCTTAGCCCATTCCTTCGTTGCAAACGATGCCAGAACGAATACAATAGGCACGATGTATTCATTACAAACGTCATCTCGTCATATATAGTATTCGACTTTGACGAGCGTCCCTCCACGCGCATCGACGTAATATAATCCCTCATCAAATCTCTCAGCTTATTGATGAGATGAGACACTTGCTCGTTTCATCGACTCGTAAACACCTGAGCGCTTGCCGTGTTTGGCTTTCGACATTTTCACGTGCGGCGACATGTTACCCTGCTGTTCCCCTACGCATTATTCGACCTGACGCTGATGTACTACGATTGCCGTAACGAACGATGAAAGTCGCCTCCAACTCCTGTGGCACTAGCAGCAGCGGGAGCGTTGACGCGTTCAAACGTCGGCATTTGTCGCCACCATTCGCCGTTTGGGGGCTGGCGTCGTCGCCAATGCACGACAAGGCCGCGAGCAAGATGAAACCGCGTCCCGTAGAAAGCGACCACGACAAGCGGCGTGTTGCAATGCGAGCGTGTGTCCGTATGTATTATGTCTGCCTCCGTCGAGTCTCCGAGGCGTAGGAACTTCGGCAGCGGGCGGTGGCTGGTAGCCGGCCAAGCCAGCCAGAAGGCCCGGGCCACTCCACAATCAGCCGCAACGCCATGGAATTAATCCAATATGAGCAGCAACCGCTGGCGGTCCCTTGGATTGGCTTGGCCATCTTTTGAAGAGGGGTATCATCTATCTGTCACTCGTTTGGACGCTCTCTGTCAGCGCTCGATGTCGCGCGCTGTTGATACACGCGTCGGGCACATTACGCGCGGAGGCCGGCCCCGGGTGGCAGAACACTGCGTGTCTCTGTGCAACTTCTGTATGATGCGATGTGTTATAGAACAAACGGGCTATCTCGCCAGAGGTGTACGAGTGGATGATTTCGCAGTAATCGGTGCGGCAATGTAATGAATAAACAGATAAGAAACCCTATCCGATTGAGCTGCTGAGTGAGCGATCAGTCGGCCTCAGTTGATCGATCACTTGACACAAGTCCATTGTCGTTTCTCGTCGAAATCTGGATGTGCTCCGACTACTGTGCATGGAAGTTCTGTAGCCAGATGTAAATTATGTAGCAATTATGGATTGGTGGAATGTGGACGCGGATGACTGCGCACAGCATTGCGGCCGTATTCGTGCGTTTCTCGTGTGTTCTATCTTTTGTGCGTTCTGTACGTGTCACCTAATATGAATTGGGCAGTAATATGGAATAGTAAAAGATCGTAAAAACATGCAATTAATGGCTCCGCGTGTCCGGAAAGTAAACTACATATACCAGTAGAGCTAACAAGTATCGTATACGTATATATCTACTCACTGGAAACAACTTGTACACATAATAAATAAGTAAATAAGTATCTCCTTCATGATGCTGAACATGAAGAAGCTACTTATTTACTTCTAGCTACTTATTATACAGATGTATATATATATATATACATGTGTGTGTGTTTCGATAATTTGACGACGATTCAGGCAGCAGGAATACAATTTTGCTGCACATGACATTGTCTCCTTCAGAATTTAGCTGTTTCAGCGTATGCAATACGCTGCATCTGCGTATCCGCATCGAACGTCGACATATGCTTACTTGCTTGTTCGACCTAAACAAGACATTCTTTGAGCTGACCCTCACCTGCTCTATCTGACACCTTCACGATGACATGTCGGGGCCACCTTTGCTTTAGTTCCTAACCTTATCGTACCTGGCATGAAACCATCGATAAGAACTTGATAAAAAAAATCCGAAGATTCTCCGAGTCTCGCAGGATCTGAACCCAAGCCGTTTGTCCCTCCCGTCTAACAGTCTAGTACGCTCGCCACTAGACCACCTGCGGGACCTTATGCAACCTAATGATCGTCCAAGTGTCCGACTGCTTTCGTTGGATCCGAAGGTTGTGAGAGATCTGCAGCGACTCCTGTGGCTCTGTGTTCCGCTGCGGCAGCGAGCTCCACAAAAGAGAGCCAATGGGGCAGGCCCCAACACTGTTTTCCTTTGGTGGCTGCTGCTCCTTGTTACCGCTGCCGTAGTCCGCCCTCCGAATCGAATTCCGTTTGTGCTGACGCCACCTCCTCCTCCTCCGCCGCCGCTGCTGCTGCTGCCGCCAGCGCTTTAAATATGACTGTGCTGTAAAACAACAACAACAACAACTAAAACAACACCACCACTACCACCATCTGTGCAGCACAGCAGACGAGCAGTCGTAGCTTGTTTGTCGTCTGCTGCGATCTGCTGCTACTTGTGTCGTCTGCTTCGTGCTTCTCAGTGGTGGCTTTGCTTGTTTGGTGGGCAGTTTGTTTTCAACTATCATCGGATGTTGTGTGATGACTCGATGATGTTACGTGATGCTTATTATGTGCATGACCTGGACCCGTTAGCGTTGTAACGAGTGCACAATGTAAGTTTGTTATAGGCGCAATTCATCCAGATTAACAAAACGATCGTTCCCTTTTATTTTTTTGTGAACGATACAAACCTTATGGTTTTGTCTAGAAGGTTCAGTTTACTTTTGTATTGGCTCTATTGCCAATCACTGCGAGAGAGCGCTTTCATCGCCCACATCAGAGAATGGCTGGCTAGGCTTTACGGAGCTGAGCTGTGGCCAGCAAAGCCATATTCACCAGCAGTGGTGTGACCGTTGAAAGGCACTGCGCTCTTTTTTACTAGGGACAAACTTCGGATGAATTTGGCCTATAAATTTCATCACCTATGAAACATGCTTATGAACAATGTGCACACGATATAGTCGCCTATGGTTGAATTTCGTTGCGATTTTTAAAACAATCTATTCATACCCCTCCACTACGGCATTGGTTTTTATTCACAATACCAGCGGCAACAGCAAATGATATTGCGACAATCCCCTAACTGAGATTGCCTTACCAGCTGTGGCTTGTTTACTCTCGCCTTCACGCACACGCAAGCACACCTATGTCCTCCGTCATCGGCGAAATTTGCTTACAGAATGACTCGCCAGGTCTTAATGCGGGCCCTTAATGCGCGGAACAAATTCTCGGAAGTAACGATGAACTGGCCTCTAGAAAGCAACGATCCACAATGTCGATCTAGGAAGCAGGAGTCATTTTGTTTATGCGTGTCGAATAACGTTCGATGCCAGCTCGGTGTTGCTATGCGTTGCTTGGGAGGGAGACGTATTGACTAATCGATATATATATACACTTTGGGAAGAAATTGTCTCATTTCTTGGCGGACTGGCTCATTGATTTTGTTTAATTAGTCCTATATTGAAGTTTTAACTGTATACGCTCACGAGACGATCAAACTTACACCTTCCCGACTCTATGAATTCCAGCTTTGCTTTCAACGACGCTCAGCGTTGATTGATTAATTAGACTAATTATCAGTCGATCACTAACGCTCAAACTAACTACACGCACTTGACCGTCACACAAAATCACGTCATGTTCATGTGCAGCTGAGATCCGGTATGTACGCTCTAGCAGTGTCGGCCTGTTATCGCATTTGTCACCATGCACACACACACACATATATATATACATATATATGTATGGTACTCGTATATAGTCAGCCAGTGAGTGTTATATCATATCATTTATATATACACGCTGTAGACACCACGACGGAAAGCAGAGACAGTAAGCGACCACAACAGTAAAACAAGACCAAGTATCCAATCTCCACGCCACCGTATTCAGTCACGGTTGCGAAGCAAACGATCGAGATGCGGCGGATATTTTCGCAGTTTTCCACTCGGCTTGCTTTTTTCCATCGCAGGCAGCGAGGCGAGAGATGCAAGACATGTTTCATTGACAAGCCAATGAGTCCAATGAAGCGAGCGACCTGTTGATAGGAGCTAGGCTACTATTTAAATGTGGGTAGCGGGCGTAGTTATCGCAGCCTCTGCTGTGGTATCATTTTTACCAGTAGCGCGAAGAAAGCTTCCGTGATAGAGGTCACGATTGGCATGGATGCTGAGAGATAGAGAGTGCGTGTATAATGAGTATGGTGGAGTGCTTGCGTGCGCTTATCTTTCGGATGACGTCGCGTGTGTGAATGGGCGAATTGGACAAGAGCACCTTGCAGCTGGCGGCGCGTCATAGTGGAATACAGGAAAATGCGCCGTGCGATTATCTCGAGTAAAGGTGGAACAAGGTGGTGCCGGCTGTGACTTCGCCTATCGCTCGGTGACATCATCACTGACACACCACGGCTGGCCGCTCATATTGCTGACGGTAGCTGTTTTGCGCGGTCCCCGTGGTGGCTAAAGTGTCATGACAAATGCTAAAGGAGCTGTGGCACTGTTCTCAATTCGGACCCGACTCGGGTGGTGCACTAGCATACCTTGCGTTAATAAACGAAAATAAAGAGAACAATATCGCGATTTGGCAGGGGGGGACACCGATTTGTCTCTACTGTTGGTTATGTACGCACGACAATCTGTTGCCTTTGTCGTTTGTGTAACAAATAGCCATACTCTCGTTAGGCGGGTAAAGATAGATCATCTCGGCTTGGTCGGTATAGCGAGCCAACGCTATGAGGAAATTTATGATGTTGTTGATAATGGAGGATGAAGCGATTATGACAAACAATATTTGTGGGCCAGTTATGCCGACTTGGAGTAATACGTTGCATTATTAATTATATATATATATACATATATATATAGTTACACGCCTTATTGTGAATGCTGATGACATCGTGTGATTTTACCCTACAGCGTTGATGAACAACAGCGTGAGCGCACGAGCTCAGTTTCATATTTTTCCCCGCTAACATCCTATTATGCTTGGTGTGCCCGTCAGGCCTCAGTTTGACGTGTGCATTTTCCTCTATCTAAATGTTTGTCTTTTTATCCCTATCTTTTAATCTCGCAGATCTCAGTTGTACTCGTGCCACATAACGGCGCCTACCACGTCGTCCCAGTGCCGTCTCCGAAGCGCGAGCGTGACGTCAACCTACCAAGGCCCAGCCGCGAACGGCGGCCACGCTTGGTCAGTGGGCTTTTGTACTCGGGAGCGGCGCAGATCGTCCTCGCCGACGCCGCCCACGCCGGCGAAAGTATGGGCGGCCGACGCAGCGAGGAGAACAAGGCCACAAAAAACAAGATGGCGGCTCTCCAGAAACAGCTGAAAGATAAACGAACTGCACCAAACGGGCTTCAGGCTAGCACAAGTACCGGCAGCAGCATACCCTGTGGTAGCAGCAACAACAGCAGCAGCCATAGTAGCACATCACAGATTGCTCCGGCATTAATCAGCAGACAAGGCGGGCAGTGCTGCGCGTCCAACCTACAGAAAAGCATCCTCTCTGAGTACGTACTGCACTAATATATATATATATATATATATATATATATATGATTAATACGTTTGGGATAAGATTTAATCATGAGATAAAGATGTAACTACCTCAGTATTACTATTAATCATGATAATAGGGCAGGCAACTTTTGTTTTTTAGTGCAATAGATAAATGTAATTCATGTATACATATATATATATATATACCTGAACACAATCGTTGGCCGTGAAATGACCCCCGTTCGCTTGTTTTCTTCGCGTTCCTCGTTTTGTCCCCCTTCGTAGTGGGATGCCGCCAGCGGCCGCTTCATCGGTCCTGGTAGGTGCCGGCGCCGCCGGCGCAAAGCCTCCTCGAAAGGTGGTCGTGCCTCGTCTCATCACAGCCCACAACACCATCTCACTCAATGTGAACGAGCTCAATCCCGCTCAGAGTTTGGCGTCGTACGCGTGCGCCGCCGCCGCGGCGGCGTCCGGCGCAGGCGACGGTGGAGGCGCCTTCGAGGCTTCATCATCATATGCCTCGGGGGTTGAACGCAACCTCGTCCTCTATCCGTCGGCTGGGTCATCTGGCTCAGCTGGCAACCCGCAGAGCGGGGAGGCTATCTTCGTCAGCCCCTACAAGGGACTCTTCAGGTGCACAGCCGATACTACGGAGAATGCATCTAAAGAAGGTGAGCAAATAAGAAGGTCCTTGTACGCTTCTTCGTCTAGGTGTCACGATCAGCTTGAGACATGTGTATGCGCCTGTTGCTGACGAACAAATCATAGCGATTCAACGAGGCGTTTCTTCTTGCCAGCTCATTGAATGCGCCTAAAGGACGATCAGCACAGACTACTGTTGTCGCGTTTCTACTCGTCCCTAACTCCTAGCGCGAATGCTCTAGGATAGCAAAAAAAACACCTCGACGGCTAATGATGATTATAATGATGGGTGTGGGTGGCCCTCCGAACTAGTATTTGCTGCGTTTTACCTTGTACAGTCCAGCGTGCTGATGCCTCAAGGCACACTGAATGTACCGTGCAGCACACCATAATCTCTATATGAAATGTTACCGTATAGTAATTCAGCAACAACCTGTCCTCAGTGTTCTCTTGCTGCGTTCGATGATCATCCTCGTCATGAGTGGTGTCTTCGATTGTCTCATTGTTACCCTTGTTGTTGCTTTTTTCTCTCTCTCTCTCTGTGTACAGACGTGTCGTCCGGCACTGGTCGCTGCTCGTCGGCGGCGGCCGCCCCTCCCCCTGCGGACAATTCGCCCACGGTGGTGGAGAGGCCCCCAGCGGTAGGGTCCAGCCAGCAACAGGCGGGCCCTGCCGGTTCACCGCCTCCCTCCTCTCCTGGTCTGGGCGCGGCCAAAGCCCAGTTGCTCCCGTCCCAGTCCACCCCGGCTGTTGGGGCTCAGCCCACGCCCAACAACAACCACGCCCAGCAGCAGCAGCAGCAAAAACAGCAGCAGCAGCAGCAACAACAACAAGAACAGCAGCAGCAGCAGATCGATGACGTCACTTCCGCCAAGGTAATTTGATTCAACAGCGTTATCATTATCGTCCTGATTATTAGTACGCATCATTTCTGAACGGACGTGTCCGCACATGTTGATGCAACAGCAAAGAATTGTTCAATCGTTCCTTTCTCAAACTAGCGAAGTGGGTTATTTGGCGATGAAAATGACAAAAATAGAGTTTAAATGGCGAGTTTCTTTATTAGCCGATTCGCCAATTCGGAAAGCGTCGGTATTGCAAAACTTGGTTCGAGTGCACCGCCATTCCTGCGACGTTTTCAGCTCTCAAGAACGCCTGTCCGTTCTTAGCGCATACACTACATACAAATTGTGAACGTAATGTCTGCGCTATCGACGCCGATGGCTATATAAACATGTCAAGTCGTGTGATACTTGTCATTTCAAAATATAACTACTTCGAGGTGACGACGAAGCAGGGTAGTGCTACCTAGAGCAAAATTTGTCGAATAATCAAAATTTCTCTAAGGATTGAAGAGATCAATTTTTCGCGCATTAGTTACTACGCGCAGAAAACCTGCCACAAAAAGAAATATCGAAACATGGTTGCCGTCAATCTGAAAAAGGTGCGTCGTCACGAGTTTCATCAAGATGGTCATCTGGTCGTTGTTGTTATTATTATCGCTAGTTTTTTTTTATCATAGTGTGTTTCCTATAATCCATTGTGGCGGTGCTTAGCGCCATCTGTTACTAACGTGTCCCTCGTCCATGCTCGTGTCGAACCGATTTTCCGTGCGTTTTTAGGATGAAGTGAAAGTCGAGCGTCCGAGTGAGGAGGTGGCTTGCGCAGCCACAGCGGTCGAAAATCACAGTGGGAGCACTCCCACCGACGTGACGGCAGTTAATGTCGCACCTGCCAATGCGTTTTTGCTTACCGTGCCCTCCAAGAAGAAGCACCCACGATGCGCCGTCTGCAACAAGAAGACCGGCCTTGCCTCGTCGTACACATGCAGGTAAAGTCGGGCGATCCTCGGAGGGGGACGTATAATACGCTTGGCATGTTCCTTCGATAGATTCCTTCGTTGTGGACGTAGCATCCGTCCGCCTGTGTACAGACAAAATCGACGTGCTGTTAGCAACTTACGCAGTGGTGGGTACAAGATAGGCGCTCTCCCTGGATAATTGATTGCGGGATGGGCGTTTCCGGTGTCCAGTCTCCCTGTATGTCTTGCAGACGAGAAAAGTGTCAGCCTTGCCGTATCTAATTGAGCAATGTTGCTTCCGTTTCAGGTGCGGCGGAAATTTCTGCGCGACGCATCGTTATGCTGAGGCCCACGAGTGCGGGCATGACTACAAGACCGAGGGACGGCAACTTCTGGAGAAGAGCAATCCACTCATCCAGGCAGCGAAGTTGCAAAAGATCTGAGCAGATAGAGGGCTGGGACATTTAATTGAATACTTACTATGAGTAATAATGGTAAATGCCGGTAGGGATACAAGAGCATAAATAGAAGAGCAGCATCAACCAACCAACCAGCCAGCCAGCCATAACAGTACCAGCCGCAGTGAACCGTGCGGTCCGTTGACAGGCGACGATATGGAGGTTGTTGCGTGCACCGAAGAGACTTGTGTGTGTGGATGAAGCGCATATAGGGAAACATCAGCAACATTAGCGCTAAGCACTTCGCACATTTAGACCCGCTCGCACGCAACCTACACGTCAATAATAACCAGACACAACAGGAAAATCATCATCATCATCAACAACAGCAACAACAACAGCAACTACCAGCAACAACAACAACAACAACCGTATCGGAAGCCACCAATAACTACGTTTCAACTCCAACGACAACAAGAACAAACAGCAGTGCCACGACCACCACAACCACCACCAGCGAGGGACGAACTAGCGGACAGTCTTCTCCAACAACAGCAGCTGCTATACACCTTCATGTCTATCTCAGCAACCCGCCAGCAGCAGCAGCAGCAACAACAACAGCAGAAGTACTATAACAACAACAACAACAACAACAACAACAAATCAGCAACGGTATCAACGAGGCCGGAAGTGGATGAGGATGAGTCTGTGATCTCGCCAAGGGAGAAAAGCTGGTTCGATATATATCCATCTGGTATATCCAGCCCGGTCTTCGTAATCCCACATGGCACATTGTGAGATCAACGACACAACATCATTCTCCTCGATGACCACCAGCGGCATATATATAGTAATATAACGAACACGCATATGTAGAGAGATGTCGAGAGGCGTAGGGCCTTCCGTCAGACGTCCGCCTTCCCCCATGCCCATGTTCGCATATTGCGAATGTCAGGTCGCAGTGTAGCACGATGGTGGTGGATCGAAAGATCAACTACGGCAATGGTGCCGAGTCGACGTCATCCGCGTCCTCTGCGTTCATCCGAGCAGAGAGTGCAATACGAGTGAATAGGAAGAACAAATATAGGGAAAAAAAACCTCATCCAACTACCAACCGGAGTCGCAGGAAAGGAGGGGTCCTGGATATCCTGAGTTGGAAAGTGGATATCCTGAGTTGGAAAGTTGACGGCGATAAGCGAGCGAGGTTCGCGACTGCTCGTCAGGATGCCGAGGACGAGAAGGTTCAACGAAGAGGACAACGGACCACGTTGCTATGAAACACCTTGCCGCTACCGAGGGAGGTCGTGGTGAACGTGCCTGCGTTAGGCGTGCTCGGGGGACACCTGACGGTATCGGGAGATCGGGTTAGGCGTGTTACGAGGGAAACTGCGATTGACGGGAGATTGATATATATATATATATACATATACATATATATAATGGTGTGTGTGAGCGTGCGTGTATGTGTGTGTGATATACTTGTGGTATGAACAGCAGGACAAATCGCAAACGCGCGGCGCGCGGTGCAAGCGCCAGGGTGACAAGACTGATACTGCAATTTGGAAACATCTGCAGGAAAAATTCTCTCGACCTAAAAGCAAAATGATAAACTCTCACATTCACACGCTGTTGAAATGATGTGAATTAACTAGCTAGTGTTGATTTTAATTGCGGTTATTTTGCCGTAACTTGTGGATCGGCCATTAATTCGAGACCTGCTCAGGGCTCATCTTCAATTTCTGCCGAAAGTCTAGCCGCCATAATGTGATTTGATCGGGTTCATACGGTTCTGGTGCCTCCTTCGGTTCTGGTACCTGCACGGGAACTGTTTTTGTGTATTGCTTGTTTGCTAAATGTGCAATGCAAGCAAAGCATCTTGTGAATAGCTATACTACCATATATTTTACGCAGTATCGCAGTATAATCCGAGTCGGTGATTGGTCATCGCAGCGATTTCGTAAATGCCACAATCATTTCTATCATAAGCGTTTGTCTGATCTGGCGAGTTGTTTTGTTGTTGTATTTCTGCAAATCGTTTATCATTGATTTCTGGTGAAACACTGCTGGACCTCGTTAGCTGTACTTCGCTTCTGTGCCTGCGTTTGCTGCTGCTGGTGCTGTCTGCTGATGCTTGTGATGTGATTTTTACCGAGTTAATTATCAACAAAGTTGGGGGGAAAAAAATAAGACACGAGTAGATTCGGTGGAAGGTGGGGAGGGGCGCGCGTGGTACGGCGGCACTGTTTTCCTGCAACGAATACGAACCGGGATGTTCTTGTGGCTTTGCCTTTGATTGATTAGTGATTGATTGATGGCGACATGATGGGTGTGTATCTGTGTGTGTCTGTGGGTATGTGTGACTAGTTGGACACCTAGCGGGACACCAAGAACTGTGTCCCATGAATAGCGCGATAGTGTTATAAAAGAAGCAACTACATAAAATACACAATAGAAATACCGATGTGGGCAATATATATATATATATATATATATATATATATATATATATATATATATAGGGTGGTATTAAGTAATAGGGTTGTTTACCCATTGTAAAGTCGTGGATATTATATTGTCAATAATTATGCGAGTGGTGATGAACAGCGGTGAGCTCCGAGAATAATTGCGCTATGGAGACGACGCTGACGATGATTACTACGATTATTATTGTTCATTTATTATTATTATTATTATCGCTATTGTTCAACTACTGTGGCAAACTATATACGGATATATTCTATCTACGAATAATAAATGGAGTCTCCATTGGATAAAATTGAGTGAGAGCGCGAGAGCAGAGCTCGTATCAGCATCAACAACAACAACCATAGATAATTACGAAAACAAGCAAACAGACAAACAAACGCGCGGGAGAGGCAACTTGTGTGTGTGTGTGAATGTATGTATAAGAATTGACAAAACAAAAAAAACTATAGTCCAGCGATAATGTTTTCGATTATGGTTTGATTCCTTCATTATAAAATAATACTGGTAGAAGAACTAAAGAAAATTATATAGATATATATATATATATATATATATATATATATATAGATATAAAAATAATAGCACTGATAATAATTTTGATTTCTGTTCGTTAAAAGACCGAAACGCCGAAGAGGCAAATCATGAAGTTTATGATTATTTCTTCATCGAATGCTCTCTCTCTCTCTCCCCTGCTTGTGCGAATAATAATTGTAATAATAATTAATGTGAGAAGGAAAACCATTATTATCTCTAAGTAAAACGTTCTTCTATTATTATCACAATTTGATGATGATGATGAAATGATGGTTATTATTATTATTATTGCAACTATCTTAATTATTATGTAATTAACTAATGAATTAATTATGATCATACATATTAACTGCTAGGGGATGTAGAATTTCTATATGATATCGATGATTAATGACGACGACGGTGGGAAGAGCGCGATGAGTAGGAACTAAATAGATTCTTGCATAAAATCATTGATGATTATGATAATTGTGGTTGAGAAAACACTCTGCTTCGAATATAATAATAATAATAGTAATAGGATTTCATAATTTATCTTTTTCCTTTATATAGTAGAGTGTCTGTGAGCAGTACGTTGATAATGACAATAGAATATATACGAAGTCGATACGACAAAAGATGTCTCGATGTATGTGTGGTGTGTGTGCGTGTAATGTAATTAGACAGTTAAGAAAAAGGAGAAATGATCGAAAGTGGTGGTACGTCGTAGCCAGCAGCGAATACATATGGTGTAATAATAACAATGATAATGAAATAATTATAAATATAAGGAAATAATAATAATAATAATGATAACTGTAATAATAATAACAACAACAACTGTAGTAATTACGTAATAATGGATAATTGTGGTAGTCGAGTCAGTCGAAAGGTAGTTTAGTTAGCTATCAATTATACACGGCAATGGGTTGATTGGTAGAGCGGAACTCGTCTGGTGGGCCTGCTCTGGTTTAAATGCTTGAAGACGTGACCGCTTATAGTCGATAGACAAGTGGTTTGGTGAGCGGGTGATCTGTACAAAGGGATCTGATTGAAAGAAAAGTGATGAGAGAGAACGCGTCTTGAATGAGCATCTTCTCGCGTCCTGGTCAGGGTGTTAGTATGCGTATAAATGTAGAGCAGGGCTTCATGCACGATGCGGTCTGGGGTCGCGCTTATGCGTGGATGCATGGCCGTGGTGTGTGTGCGAGTGAAACGGGTGTCGTCGCATCGTGTAGAGTGATTTTGATGGCGCCGACACGGGACGGTGGACAACCGTTAATAACGATAGATGACCTTGATGACGGCGATAAATAGTAGATGGCCGAGGTTATGCACTCCGTGGGATTTGAACCGCAGGCCGCGTTGGGGGTCTCACTAGAGTATACGATCTACGAACGAAAGACGCATGTACTGGCCGCAAGAGTACGGCGACAGTAGGCGTCCTGCTGATTTGGTGGTAACTGGCGGCATTTGGTGTGCGTTGCTGAGCGATGACAGCGACAGAACATTTGTGGCTGTAGACGAACGAGCTGAATGTAATCCAAGGAGATCAGGACATCTGAAGATTAGAAAGGATAGAGAGAAAGAAGGGAGGGGGAGGGAATCGAGGGAACTCTCGGATAGAACGATATGGTACAACTTACTTACTGGGTGGTGATGTAGGTGCGAAAGAGCACGGATCGAATGAATTCAGAGGTACGGGCGCCGACGTCCGTTGAGAAAAGGCCGCTATTGTGCATGCTGTAGCGATGTATTGTTCGAGTGAACCATTTTGCAGTCGAGGTCTGTCCAGTGAGCGGGGGGGGGGGGGGGTTAGTAGGTTTCTTAGCCCGACTGCTGGGCTTGCGATGGCTTGCTCTGCATGTGTCTCACACAGGAAGACTGATCGAAAGTCAAGCTGCTGCATCTGCCACTGGTCGTGGCACTAACCACAACTATGAAACAGGATGAAAGAGGCGAAAGAAACAATGGGTAATAGCATCTTCTGAAGAAAATGATATATACATACATATATATATATATATAATATGCATCCATGCGACCCATATAGCAGTGTTGCAACGGCAGTGGTAAATGGTTCGTCCTCCCTTTCCCTCTCTCTCTCTCGCTCTATATATATATATATATATATATATCTATATATATATATATATATACGAATTGGGTGTTCTCTGGGGCGCTTGGGGATGGCCATTTTATTCTGTCACCGCCCCTCCTTCACCCATTTTATGAAAACAGAAATATATAGGGTCCGATCGAAGTAACTCCGAAGGGAAGGTATTATGGATTGAGTCCAATGGACGCCACAGTACCAGCATAAATAGGCCGTGAGAGGGGGCGGTATATATATATATATATATATGTAGATAATTTAGCCAACGACTGCTTGCTTAGTAGCGCATTTTACGACCGAATGAGAAGACGACAGAGTTTGTGCAGGTTGCGCTCAGACAAGCGACACCAATGCGGGTCAGATGAGAATATGTGTTGTGGATGTACGATAGGTTTAAACGTGAATTGGATTACTCTGAACTGACACAGTCGTACGCAAATGGGAAATATCCTCCAATTCACCGAGGGAGTTAGTATCAGGTCAACTCGTCAGTAGAGCGACAAACTGATAGCGCTGGCTTCCGCCGACCTCCGCCGAAGCGATTATGGATATCGGACAAGCTGATAATGGTGGTAGTCTGTCGGTAATCATTGTTGAAAGAGCTGATCATGCTGTCGTGCAGCAGATTGCAGCTGTATGGCTTATGGAAGCATCACCCTCGTGTCTCCTTCAATAGGAAGCCTGAACGTTGAACAGTGCCAGTGGGTCCCCCCTGAATCGATGTCGTGGCCTAGCCTATATGTGTGCAAAGTGGTGATGATCGAGTGATGACGATGATGCTAAGGCCTAAAGAACAGATGACAGATAAGGAGAAATAAGGGAAATATAATTTCTTGTCCAGGTAGACGTTATTCATGACGAACAGCGAGGATTGAATGAATCGAACGGTTTTATCGGTGAAGCCTCCACGAGTAGTGGATTGGCGGTTATCCTGGATATGGTGAACCAAGACAACTTTGCACTATCTACAATCTGCCGTTCCAGTTTTAGCGGTCCGCTTATAATAGTAGTCGTTGATTGAACTTCGTTTCTATTCTTTGTTTTATGGGGTAAGAACGCCTCGAATTGATAATCGTGGTAATATTATATAAGGTAGTTCACATACAGCTGATCGACTGATTCCTTCCTCTATTTAGCTATAATTATCATCAGCCAGCTGCAGCTATACCAACGACCACTGGTTCAATTTGATTCGTCACGGACATACGTGTTTATTTGGGTGTCGTGATTATCTGCCACGTATAATAACACATAGACAGATCCAGCCAATTGTCAATTCTAGCTGGCGTCTCGATTCGACATGCGTATGGATAAACACGCACCGCAAAGGCCGTCAACTCTGCTTCTAGCAAAATCCACCCCCCCCCCGTCCGATTCAGGAAAGTTCATAACAACAAATGAAGAGATGGCTGTTGTTGTTGTTCCTGCTAATTTTCGGCGCCGCAAAACTCGCTTGTACGTTTGATTATAGCCATCGAGTCAGTCACGGGAGGCTTGCCGAGTGTGCCTCGCACCAGCTAGTCGTCAGCTGTACGCGGAGAGCCTGGCTGGTAAACAATTCACTTGGCGTACGCACAAGGCGATGTATTCAGCATGCGAGTGACATGACGGTCACCTAATTTTTGTGGCCTAATTCGTTGTTGTGTTCCTTCGATTCCAACTCTATCTATCTGGTCGGAAAAATAAAATCTTATTAACACTAGCATCTCTGCAATAAAACCTAAAGAGCGTTGACGTTTTGCATAATTCGGCTGCCGGTACTCGTTTGCTGATTCGCATTCTATGACGGCGGTGCGCTGTCAGAGCCCCCACCGCATGCTGTGCGAAACTATCAAAACTGAGCGTCACCATTTTGCCGGGACGTCCTTGGTACGTATGGTGCACCATTGATAGCGGACGAGCCTTATCCACTGTATTCCTCTGCGCAACCGAGTTCCAGCTTTCGTATCGAGCAGTGGCGTAGACGATCGGATCGTACAAGCTCGATAGAGATGGCATCACCACTCTTATGGAGGCGCGTATATTTGTGGTGGCCGTATATCCGGGTCAGCCGAGCTCGCAGCTCCTCCTGCTAACAGTAGCAGCGTATAATTATTGAAGATCACAATGACAGCACCTGTGTTGGATGATATGATGCTATGAGAGTCATAATCATGTTGCTGCTTTTCGATGGTGGTGACAAATATCGATTCTATATATGTTATGGATAAGGAATACACACTACGAAAAAGGAAATCATTCAGTATACGATAAGGAACACGTCCCAATGATGATGATGATGATACTGAAGATCACGAGCGGGGTAAAAATGACAGTTGAATGGCCACTTTGGCTAGTTGGTCGTCATCGAAAGGATATGAACGTCAGTTGGTATGGACGCGAACTATAGATAAAGACAGCCACACACGATGAAACGCCTATGAACTGACGGGCGGTGACGGAGCGGGTGAGGTTGTTTGTTCTAGCCGTAGTAGTCATGCATATATATATATATATATATCATGATAGGTGATTTGCCTGTACGCGAATATCATAGGACAACTGGATTCACAAGAATCGACGCGGAGTTATGGCCGTAGGACGAGCGCGCTGTGAGAAACATATGCTCCCTGTTCTATGGTAGCGAGTGGATCGACTGAATCGAGGGATGAGCAGCGATACGCATTTGGAGTGAAAAATAGTGGGGCGGGGTGCGCTGAGACGCATGCGTGTAATTAGCACAATTACAATGGCTAGGCTATCTGCAAGAGCACTTGAGAGGAGTGTCTCTGGTATTATGGCTCGATCGTTCATCGATCATGGTGAGAGCCCGCCTTGATTTTTGATCCTTCCAGAGTCTCGATCGGCGAGAGGCGGTGGTTAGAGAAACGGAAGAAAATCGCACACGAAATCACAGCGGCGTGACGAACTCACCGCAAAGATGTTTCTAGAGTTCATCGGCAACTTAGCTGACCGTGAGGCGACGAAAGCAGATAGGAACCAATGGCATGGAGGGGTCTAATCATGGAATGAGATACGCTGCAGGATGCCGGCGTCGACCGCTGTGTCCATAACAGCCACGGCTGCTGCCACAAACGGTAACGGAGGTGTCAGCAAATGATCACTATCGATAATAGCGACACAGATGACGAAATCGAGAGGAAAAATGATGCTGGTGATATGATCACAATGAGATATATATACATATATATATATATACTGAAGGGAAAAAATTGTCTTGTGTGGGGCTAAGAGTGTGAGCTGGTGATGACGATTAGAGAGAGACAGAGAGAGAGATAAAGAGAGAGAGAGAACGGAGGGGGAATAGGAAGTGCAGAATTAAAAAACATACTAAGTACCACTCTACTGACTGACGCGATGATAATTCTAGATTACTGCTGACTGTGTAAAGATGAAAGAAGAGGGCGATAATGATTATAGTAGTAATTATAATAATAGTGCTGATATTACAGATAATAATAATAATGATGGTGATGATGATGATGATTACGGTAATACAGATATTAATTAAGAGAAACAATGATATAATTATAGGGGGATAATAATAACAACAGCAACAGGCGATTAACGACATCCAACAACCAAACGATTAATGAGAATGATGTCATCGATGAAGATGAAGGAGATGTAAGATCGATGCTAATGATAAATTGATGGATGAATAGATAGATACATATATATATATATATATATATATATATATATATATATATATAAAGGAAGTGATGGCGGCGGCAGCGACGAGGTGGACACGATGCCATATGAGGCAGCCCAAATTCAATCGCATTAAACAAATTTCTAATAAAAAAAGCAACAAAACAAAGTTGTATTGCTCTTCGTTATTGCTAGCGACCATATTAGTATACTTGGCCTAATTAAGTGGAGATTAAATCAATAGTTAATTGTTCGTTTACGGTGATTTGCTATTGTATTAAGTGTTCCTTCCTACGAGGATATATATGAATGGCGGTCTCATGTTTGGGTGAAACAAATGTAAAAACGAATAATCGTCGCTTGTTCGTTCCATATTAAAACTCGTTGGTTTAGCAAGAAAGAATATGGTATTTCGACACGACGTTCGTTAGATGGTGGATTCTAGCAACGGCCTGGGGCACCTCCTAATGACTGAAACAAGATGGGGTGTGCACTGACGTCGCCTTTTACTGAAATCACCTTTACGAGAATCATCATAGCATTATTTTTCGTTCGTCGCCATCGGAAGCTACGTGTGACTCGGCCACGTGATCTGATCACGGATTACGCTGGAGCGCCGGTGATATGGGCAATGGATGCGTCATCACTGCTGCGGATTTTCGAGCTGTTTTTCTTAGTTGACACTCAGCTGAGTTCCATGGCAGGGCTTGCTTCATATTTTGTCGAGTAAGTATACACAGCCAATCTATCCCCGTCCATTCTGTTGGGCTTGGCGTTTGCACGATCGCGTACCGGTAATCGTGATAAGGCAGCACGTCAAGTATGCTAGGATGCTATCATCATAAGGTCACTAGAATCACTTCTGGTTGGATCACGTCGCCAGTGACCTCTTCAATCGGATAGTCTCAGTCTGCTTAAATCTTCAAGTTGCGGCTTCCAGCCAGAAGGTATTAATCTAGGGCTTGCGTGAACCCTGCGGAGCGAGATTGGCCGTATACGCCACCGTAGTGCCGTTTCCATTCGAATTCAAATTTCCAGCATGCTGCTGCTGCAACTTCTGCAAGCGCTATAGATACATCATACCTATAAGGAGATCCTCACATGACCTATTTCGATTTATAAGTAGCCTGCAATGACCTGACTGACACATGCCCATTGCCACGGTCAGAATGCATAGAGTTTGGAAGCATTCTTGTCGGCTTTGAAGAGAGCACTCTTCCTCCGGATTTGTTTTCTGCCTTGTGCAGTCTTGTTGTCAGTGATCTTTATTACATCATTCCAAGCAGAAGGGTCGATCAGTTTTGCATGAAGGTATATGACCGTGTTCAGCGGTGGTATATTTGATCCTTCGTCGATCTCAACCACCTGTTGGGATGCGTGAGAGTGTCAATTATAGCAAGCCGGTTGATAGACCATAAGCGCATTGATAGGATAATAAAAGTCTAGATCCTATTCTTCTTCTAACACAACGCTACTCCTTTGTCCATTCTACAAGTAAGACTCGTATTCGTCCCTTCACTGCACTGGTCAGGAGTCAACTCCTCTCTTTAGCGCGGCGGCAACGAATGAATGCATTGTTGGAATTCATCGGGCGATCGTACAATTCCCAGCCGCGATACGAACAAATATTTCGCAGAGAGTATTCCTGTGCCAGCTACATTGAGAAGTTGTGCACAGTGAACTTTGCAGGCCACCAAGCTTTTCGAAGCGACAGACGAAGGCCTTAGACTTTTCTTGCTATGTTAATGCTCCTTCCAGACTGTCGTAGAGTATCAGGCCACTGTTCTTCAGACGAAGAGTCCTTACAGCGAGGTCTTTCATAAATAGCGTTTCAGAAAAAGTTACAGCAATTGCTGGGATCCGTCTGTATTTGGCCTTGTGGCCTCGATAGTTTCAGTCCAAACAGGTATACGGCCAGCTTGCGTGCTATACCCAGAAGTTTGTTTCTATATCTTCCTCTCGCTAAGGTCCCTTGAGCCCTGACAGCCTGAGAATCGCTCCCTTCTGCATTTCTGATACGACCCTTTGCAGATCAGTAGATAATTGACTCTCGGGGGAAATGGTTAAAGGCTACCATATGCGATCACGGATACATCTCGTGCCGAAGGTACTTATGGCCACAGAGAATATCGTGCTAGCCGTGTACGCGTCATTTCGTTTCCCAATGATCTAACCCTGTCTATTATATAACCTAATGAGAGCGATGTATAACAATTAGAACGCCTACTCCCTGCTATACAAGTCTTTGTTAATCCCGTACTCGTACTAAGGGAAGCTTTCCTCCCATCTTTCTCATACTGACCTGCATACCTACATCAACACCCTGAGGATTTATCACTCGTTGGACCTGATTCAAGTTTCGGTTAGGTTAGCCCTCCCCATGAAATTTATTAGGATCCCAAGTAGGCTCTGCGCCCTCAAGTAAGTCCGAATTGTCTTCCCTTGAAAAAGATCTTTGTTCCTGGCTTGCAATAGCTTCCCTGTTGTTACCGTTGGATCCCAGGCTCGGATTTGGCTGTTCGTATTTTTTGTCACCGCTCTTCTCCGTAGTAACAGTAGGATGAGCATCCGAACGATGAAAAGCCAGCCGTTCGGTTCACCCTAAATAATGAGTATCATCGTTTCAACCAGCACAAACAAAGCCAAAACGTCATGCAGCTGAGGACACGACATGCATCCTTTGCGCGTATGTAGTTCTTCATCCAACTGACGAAGAACGAAGACTCGTATATTCTTCTATTTTGTGTGTGTGTATGTGTGTTTTTCTTAAGTTGCTTGCATCATCTGGCGATTATCCCCAACACGAAGTCCGTGAGATCGATCATCCTCATTGAATTGACATATTGACCTCGGACTGTACGATTTGAGCTCTCCCACAGAGTAGTACGTTAGTTTTTCGCATTCGAGTTTCACCACCCACAATGCGCGCGCCTCTACGCGCCGAGTCATAATAATTACCATCGATTCTGCCAGACCGAGGGCAGAAAACTGCAAAGGCGACAGAGCACGGAGCTATTAGAGAGGATATCGGTACGGTTCATCATTGACTCTACATAAGACTCACATAAACGTGACACATAAGAGAGCTTAAGCATTGTAAAATTGTAGCTCCTTTAATAAGCCAATAAAGCTTTACCTTTACCTTTTACCTTCAATACACCTGGACACATGTCGGCAGAACATAAATTTCTGAAGCGACGATACACCTACAGTATACATCCAATTTGCCTGTATAGATATATACTGGTCGCAACACTCGTTCAGATCATTCAACTGTGATACCGCTCAAGTTCGTAAACTCGCTTGCAATCTCATCATTTTATAGTTAGAAGACGTATTCACGTATAGTTGTGAAATAACTAACAGGAAAGCATTGCCGAACCACTGCCCACGTAAGAGCACCTCCACGGTCTCAAAATATAGTATCTAGATGTATGCGTTACCTCGCTACTCGGCCGGCACTCATTTAACAATTGACCGCTGTCATTTGGCGCGCTGCTGCCGCCGCCGCCGCCGCCTCCGTCATCGCCAACTCGATAGGTCCCTCCTGTTTGTCCTCAAGGGCGCGCGCGCGCAAGGAGGTTGGCGGGAGGTAGAACAACGACAATGAAACGAAACATGACGGTCCTCTTCGTGCAGACGGTCCTCTTTCACCCGTTGCTTTGCCCTTGCTGGCCTCTCCCGGGTTCCCTGCGCCGTACATCTCGCTGTCGTAGTGGTACTAGTAGTAGTAGGCTGATCGCTGGCCTTTCCCATCTACATAGTACAGCCTGAGCAAAAGGCGCTGCTAATGTTGCGTCGACGATTGGCTCACACTGGGAGCGGAG
Organism: Stratiolaelaps scimitus; assembly: GCA_019614645.1. NCBI lineage: Eukaryota > Metazoa > Arthropoda > Arachnida > Mesostigmata > Laelapidae > Stratiolaelaps > Stratiolaelaps scimitus. The sequence continues at coordinate 135,906 of JABWDB010000035.1, read as the reverse complement.
CTATCACAGCTATGCTGTGGCGGTCCTGTTGGTGTGGTGTCGGGTCCATCTCTCTCTCTCTCTCTCTCTTTCTCTGTCTGTCTGTGTGTGATAGGTCTGGCAGTCAGGTTAAGTCCCAGGCGACAGGCGCGGCACCATTCAGCGGTGGCAGCTGCTGCTGCTGCCGCTGCTGCCGCCGCTGCTGTTGCTGTTGGGCGCGTGCGCAGACGATATAATCGTCATGTGGAGGTCCTGCCGCCACCGTTGGTAGCCCAGTGGCTGGTTGGCTGGCTGGTTGGCTGGCTGGCCAGTGGTGGGTCCGTTCATTCTCCAGCTCGCTCGTCTGCCAGCCTGCGTGCCCGTTCTCTCTGCCACACAGCTGCCGCCGTCTGTCCATTGCCCTGCCCGTGGTGGACAGCCATCTCCCGCGCTCATTCGCTGCCGAGCGGCTCCGGCCGCGGCAGCTGCGCACGGTGACGTGAGCGCGGACGAGTGAGCGGCCACAGCATGGCAGAGCAATAGAGAGAGAGAGAGAGAGAGAGAGCTATACAGGCAAACAAGAGAGCTACCGCTAAAGGTACCAAGCGCCAAATCTAGATACTCACAGCCAGCGACAAACAGGACTTACAGTCACATCTAGAGAGGCACCCATACAAACACACACACACACACAAACACACACACACACGTACGCACGCGCATCGAAACATAGAGCATAACATGAAGACCAGACAAGCTCTCTGCCGAGGTGAGGCACCCGCGCAACGGCGGTGGAGAGGACCGGACCGGGCCATAGCGGCGGCCTCTGCTTCTGCTCGGTTGTTGGCGGTGACGGTGGCGCTGCAGGCGTCGCATACTGTGCTCGCTGGCTAGCTGTCCGCGGTCCAGCTCAACGGACCGACCAACCAGCGGGCGAGCGCACGGCGAAACGGCCCCACCGACACGACGACGACGACGACAACAGCAACAACAACAACGAAGAGACAGGAGGCGGTGGCGGCGATATCACATAGGCAGGCATCCACAAGCAGCCGGCAGCCGGTCGCCAGCCCCGATAGGAGGAGAGAGCGGCGCTCCAGGAGCAGATCTCGTCCTCCTTGTCGCAGCAGCAGTAGCGGCGGCGGCTATAGGAAGGAGCGCACTGCTTCCAGCGGCAGCAGGGACTCAGCGGACGGTAGTGGTAATAGATAGCAGGCAGGCGGGCGGGAGCGGCGGGTCCACCAGCAGGAGCCGGAGCGACCGCCATTTGCCGCTAACAGCAGCGGCGACGGCGGCGGCGGCGGCGCCTCCACCACCACCACCAGCACTACTCGTACACCGCCACCAAAACAACAAACAGACACAGGACAGACCTATAGACAGCAAGTTGCGAGGAGTGAAAGCTGCGGCGGCGGCGGCGGCGGCGACAACAGCAGCAGCAGCAGCGGCGGCGGCGGCGGCAGAAGCAACCACGACAGTAGCGGCAGCTCTAGAAATATTGGTTGTGCTGGTGGTAGCGGTTCCGTAGTGGTGATGGTGTGCTGATTCGTTGGTGCTGCTAGCTAGGGCAGAAAGCAAGCAAGCAAGTGAGCGAGTGAGTGAGCAATAGCCGCGGCAGCAGCAGCAGCAGTAGCAGCAGCAGCAGCTTAAGCGGGACGACGAGTGCGAGCGCAAGCGGCAGCCGCTCATCCGTTCGAGTTGCCGCCATCGCCAATAGGTCCTGTCCCGTGGCCGTTTGCTGTTTGTTGGGGAGAGAGCTGTGCCGTGAAAGACAGCAACAGCAGCAGCAGCAGTATCAGGACATCGTAGACATAACCAAGGAAGCAAACAGGCACGCAGGCAGGTAGCCAGGCAGGCGAGCATCCGTTCGAGCGAACGATCAACAACCTCGATCCCATCCCCGTCACAGCCGTGACCAGCACCGCTGCGGCTGCTGGCATCGTTTTCGTTGCGGGTTGTCTAGGTTGACGACGACGACGACGACGACAGCAATAACAATAACAACAACAACAACAACAACAGCGAGATCTGATACCACGGATAGTATCATCACCTCTGCTACAACGACGACAACAGCAACAGCAACAGTAACTTGTACGAACGCTGGTGGATGCAGAAGCCCGACGAGAAACTAGTGCACAGTGGAACTCGTTAACCAATTGTTGTTTTTGTTGTTGTTCTTGTTGTTGTTTGTTCTTTGCTGTGTATAGTGTATTAACAGTGATGCGCATAGTCGCTAGCGGCGACAGCACAAATACGGAGAAGTATGGAAAGTGCATTGACGGGGTGCAACAAAGTGAAACAACAGTGCAGAGCCAGTAGCCAGAAAGAACAGCAGCAACAGCAGCAACATCAACAACAACAATAATAATAATAGTAAGAAAAACATAAGAGCTGCTGTGGCGGTACCCCGGTCAGTCGCTCAGTCGATCATGTCCCCATGGTGCAGGGGCATATAGCAGCACAAGCAGAAGCGGGGTCAGGCTTGGACAGGCGGCCGAGTATTTGTGTCCTTAGTGTTGTCGCTGTGATCCATTGGTACACCAGACACACACAACAACAACAACAACAACAACAGTAACAGCAACAACAACAGCAACAACAATAACAACAGTTCGACACAGTGATGGCAATGCTGGCTCCCTATAATAGTCAAATAAGGTCCTTCTCATTCTGTGACTACAGTGGACAGTGTGTATTGGTCAGTGAGTTACGAATGTGGTGGTAAGAAACGCTCTACCACAGTAGGAGCAGCAGCAGCAACAGCAGCAACAACAACAGCGTTAGCGGTAACTTGTTGTGGTTCTTCGCTTGCGATAATCACAACCGCAACAACGATTAGATCGGTTTCTTCCGCGACGACGGTGGGGCGAACAGATTGACTTCGTCGTAGTGCGCCTGTTCTCTTTCTCTTCTGCTGGTGTTCTGGCGGGGTAAAGGCAACGCACAGCGAAGTGAGGTGGCCTTCATCGCCGCGTACTGCCGCGTACAGCCGCGTACGGTAGCAGCAGAGGCAGCAGACGCAGGCCCCAGCAGCAGCAGCAGCATAATCGTCATACATACGCTTGTGATCTCCCAGCATCCCCCGGTGAACATCAACGACCAGCTATACATAGCAGCGCCCGTCTAACCTGTGAGTGGCATGATCAGCCTACCGGCTGTGATTCCCCGGTATGCACGCTGGCTAAGTGGTGCATGCTGACAGCACGAATACAACAGTGGCCTTCAGTGACGTCCTCTGCCGCTCTCGATCTTGGGCTCGACCGCGCCTCACTCTATCTCCAGTCTCTGTCGTTCGACGAGACTGTCGAACGAGGAGCGAACATCGTAGTCAGTTGGCTCGTAAAGCTGCTTGTGGCTGCGGGCGCCGCCGTTGCCGAATCGTTTGTCGTTGAAGTCGCTGACAGCCGCAGCGAAAACAAGCAAAGAAATAGCAGAATCAACGGAAGTTGAAGAGCGCTCCAATTGAGGTGTGTGTGTGTGTGTGTGGTGTCACAGCTGAATGAGGATCTCTCGAGGAAGACAACAGGACACGCAGGAAGGAAACGGCACCAGCAGCAGCAGTAGAAGCAGCAACAATTACAACCAACAACGACAACGTGAACGGGACTCAACGGTACCCATCGCTCTGTATACTGGATAGTGTTTGTCTGTGTGCGAGTCGAAACGCGAACTCGACGATTGCTGTCGCTGGCCAGAGCAAACTTTGATTGCTGATGTCTGTCCGATGTCAGCAAAGGCTGCGTCCTGCCTCTAATTCCATAGCGCCGCGCCAGCTGAAATAGAGCCGTCCGGAATCGTTTCAAAGTTTTCAGTGCAGCGCAGGGCACAAAACGTAGATTCGCGGCTTGTGTGTCCCAAAATATACGCCAACAAAGACACCCAGTAGAACCGATCTGCTGCAATAACAACAACACCAACAGCAGCAGCAGCAGCAGCAGCAGCCACAGACACACGAACAACGACGCTTGTTACCCGTTGCCTGCAGAGCTTAGCCCGCGCCTCGTCGGATTAATTATCCTATCCTCGCCGGCCAGAGCTCGAGTATCGTCGCGTCGCGTTTAGTCCCCCTCATCATAGTGATGAATTCACAGCTCGAAGAGCGGCGGCGGCGACGACGGCGGCGGTAGCAGCGTCCATAGCGAGTAACGTAATATAATAGCTATTGGTAATCGTGTTTGCGCAGGATCAGGAGAAAGTTATTCGAAAGTCGCGACGTTTGGTACGACGGCCTTGTCCGCCACTGTCAGGCCTGTCTGTGTGCATGTGTGCCCCCAGCTGCGCGCCAAGCGACGACCAAACGCGACGCAGTGAGCCCCTTTACGTGTTTTCTTGATGACAGCAACAGAGCGTAGAACGCGGTGGTGGCGTATGTATTCGAAAAGACCAGTTCACTCACGAGACGAAGTAGCTCTTCCGAGAACATCGGTACTCATTAAGAGGGGAGCGTCCTGAGAGGTTTTGGCGGCCTTCGAATTGCGGGACAACTTGTAGGAAGTGAACCTAGAACCTAGGAGCACGAGACAAATTAGACCTAACAGCAACAACAACAACACGTGAGTAGCAATAGTGGAAGTTGTAGCGACAAGAACAGAGGAGGTAGTCGGTCATAGCCGCGAACGCGTGGATGCAATGTCAATGCCTTAGTAGCCTTTATGTTTTGACCACCGTCAAAGGTTTCAACTGGGCAGATCTCTTTGGAGAGATGCAGGTGTTTAACTCGACGTGTTTTTCCTGTCGGAAATCGTGTTCGGCCACTCTGTGGCATATATGACAAAACGCATTGGCCTGCTGACAGGACGGTTAGGCCAAACTGACCCACCGGCACATCTAGATACCACTGTGCTAACGATGAATAATCTCGAGCACTATGAGCGAAACGGTTCCGAGCTCGCGTCATTTGTATTGTGGGCTAAAGGCTGCAGGCGGACGGTCGAGACATGACGAACATCTGTCCGATCTCCATTTGATTGTATGGCCATGAATATTTGTGAATCTACTGTGTGAAAATCGATCTTTGTGGGCTCGATGGACAAACGAGGCGGTGTGGTGTAGTGAGTGCCCCTATGAGTCGTGTGATGTTATCTCGAAGTAGAGAGAGAACATCCGGGGTCTCTGGGGTGCCATCCCAGAGTAGCGAACCAGTTTGGCGCGCATTTTATCAACAACAACAACAACTACGGTCCCAGTCAAATATTCGGTTTATTTTTTCGATTGACCTTTACGCCCTTAAACAGCCAACGATATAAAGCCGTAAGGGCTGTTACGATTTTCATACTGTATCGTCTTCTACGGCGGATGCTAGTCAGTGGGTCAGATCCACCCGTAGTTGTGGATGAGGTGATGTGAAGAAATATATTATATGATATAAATATAAATATAATAATTATTATTTAGCTTGCCTCAAAGCCGGCTTGAGAACTACTTACTAAGGCGCCAAATCGTGGCCCAGCTTCCCCATGACTCTACGTGACACTTCCACCACTTCTGACTGAATGACTGCCCTAAACTGCTGCTGCTGCTGTTGGTCTGATACACTCGGATGAACGCCGGCTTTGCACTTGTGTCCGAGAGGATTACTTTAACGGTGCATGTGATACATCAGCATATTTGAGACAGCTGTTGAAAATAGACGTGTACGTTTTCAGGTGGGCTGTATTTCCTGTCATGCCCGGGCTAAAACAATTAGCATATACGTACATGCGAACATAGTCGTATGCACGACAATTTAGGATACTTCATTACTACTATATAGTTAATTGAATGAATTAATTCATTCAATGATGATTGCCTATTACAGGCATATATTCATTGTGGTAGAACAATTCATTATGCTGAACAAGTGGGGGGGGGGGGGGGAGTGTGGAAAAAATCATAAGAAAAATCTCCGCGAAGAAACGGATAGTAAAGATATCACCGCAGAAAATGTCCTAATTGATGAGACAAATCTTAGACGCAGCTTGTGGACGATATAGCGGTTGCTAATGACATAGGCCGTTGCAGATGTGCAAGAGCAGATTGGCCTTGAAGGCCAAATTGGCGCTTAGTCTAGGCATGACGGCTTCATGCATAATACATTGGTTGAGATAATACACTTCATGCATAATACACTCTTGGTTCACATCTGGAGAACCGGCGCTGCAAGTGACTTTATGCAAATATCCATTGCGCCATGCGATTGTCACCTGACCCTGATTGTCGCTAATGTCCAATGTTCTCTTTATTATTAATCGTTGTCGGACGATCGTTATCCCCGGTCAGCGCGTTCGGTCTGAATTCGGCATCTGCAAATGCATCGCTGTTCTGTTGAAAACTCGTGTCCGTTTCGTTGACGCGGAGTTCAACGCTGGATCAAGACGCTGTTTCAAAGCACCAGCTTCCCAAACATTTTTGTCATTACGATTATAATAGATACCAAGAAACGAGATGGAAACTGACCCGGGCAGTTCGTCAGTTGGCGAGACAAGTTCCTATCTTGTTAATGGGAGTATATTGCGAGTATCTAATTAATAGCGTATAGGGATGATGGATTGTGCAGCGGGTTTTGTCCAAGCGGCCGTGAAGTTTGGACACTCAGCCGTGTCAGCTAACTCGAATACTCAATGAGAAGTTACGATTCGAAGCTGGGGTTCTGCATTCCTCTCACACACTGTTCGTGTAAATATGCCGAGTACTTTACAAAGAAGTACTCTATCCGGCGCCCAGGGCCGTATCTATTGAATAGTCGCGTTGGACCCTTGTGAAAATCGTCCCACTTGCTCGCAGTACACGAGGATGTTGATATGTTTCACAGCTTCAAAACAAAGATAACACGTGGCTCATAAGTAAATACTATGGCATTTTGTCGTTAAGCCAATCTTCGCTGTGTCGTCCGAGTCAAGCCACCTCAGCACCGTGGACATCGTCATATGTCACGAGTAATTTGAAATCATCCGAAACTTCGCAATGCTTTTTTGCTGTGTGCAATTGTATTAGAATATGTATATTTTTCAACGTTGTCATCTAGACTAGACTTCTGATGAGATCAGAAGAAATAGCCAGATTAAGCTTTTCTCGCGTAGCCGTTCGGAGTGGCGCCTTACCATTACATTGTTTTTGCTGTATCGTTTAGAGATGATTTGCAACAATACCCATATTAGTTATTAGCTGAAAAGGGAATCGCCCATCGGTGACGTAACGGTTGGTAACCGATGAGGTAAAACTCGAACTCCAGTTATCGGAAGCCAGAGGCCGCAGGTTCGAGCCCTGCCGTGTGACATAAAAGAGAGCTTAAGCATTGTAAAATTGCAGCTCCTTTAATAAACCGATAAACCTTTACCTTTACCATACTGTGGATAATCAAAAATGAAAGATCTTCAGGGGTGAATCCCCTGTGGACCTTACAATTAGCAAACTATTGATACGATCATAGAGAATTACTAGAGAACGACCTTGGCAGGTATTCTTTCAGATATCAGTGATAGTTCAACTATTTTTATTTCTTTAGCTTATGAAAACTCGAGGCCTTAGTTGTCCTCCGAGTTTTAAGCAACACCAAATAGAACGCGTGCGATCGAATTCAGTGCGCGTTTATCGGGCGGGCCCATATGAATATATCACCTCAATTTATCCGAGAGCAGTGTCAGCCTTTCAGTGCGTTGTATCACAGCTGTTGCGGCTCTTAATTGTGTGTGCGACTATTAATTAGTAAGGTATACGGTGTCTATAGCGAGTACTCTGTTACCCGTCGGGCATATGCGAAGCGATCACGCTCAAGCGGTGCAATGCTTCGGCACACATTTTTCCCATTCGAAACTGTTCGCTCGACTACGGTGACCAATATATTGTTATTGCAGTGTCTCGGCAAATGCGACCGATACAGTCAGAGACGTTGCCTGCTCTCATAGTCGCACATTGATCAAGAAACGATTTGAAGATTATTCTTGTAGACAAGACGCCGAAGTTAAATTTCCCTCTGGCCGGACGTTCGATATCGGTGACTGGTTTCTCAAAGAACAAACACTGAAGGGAAGGTGGCTGTTGTACGACATTTACTCATCGTAAGTGATTAGCTGGGGATATAGCTGAGAATCGCCTGGCCCTCCAGACCAGCCCATGTAAATTAAATGTCAACACTCTCACTAGATTGGAAGACCAGTCGGCAACGTCGACTCTATGATCCATGAACTAACAAAGTTTACGGAGTAATGTTAATTTTATTATTATTATTATTATTATTATTATTATTATTATTATTATTATTATTATTATTATTATTATCCAGCCGTAGTGCTATTTACGAGATTATTATGTAACATGACCACGTCTATCTACACATCTACCTACACCACATAATGCGTCTATCATTGCTCGTTCTTCAGCGTTAACAAATGCTCTTGTACAGTGGCTGGTACACTGGCTTTTTGTCGACGTGATCCGTATACAAATCTGACGGTTTTGATCTAATTGTATTATATTATAATGCGTATGTAAAAAAAGCAGAGGAAGAAACGGCCTGGGTTTAATTATGTTCACCGACCCTTCTGCTGGGATCAAGTAAACACTATCCTAAGTAACTACTATCGACACTATGAAGGAGCAGTTCGTCCGTCAGTTCGCCCGCTGGTCACTATATTTTGTAGCGCGTTTCGGACAATCGCCATCCGCACAAGATTGGCGGAAGTCGGTACGCTCTCGGTCGTTACGGTGCGGCATGATAGTATTTGATATGATTAGTAGGAAGGGCGTAATGAAACCGATAGTTTCATATAGATAGGTCGCCGATAGGTTGTCACGTAAACAGTGCGAATGTACGAAGGCCGACTGTGTAGTGGTATGAACGCAAACCTATGCTTGAGCTTTATTGACCGCAAGCTGGTTCGCAAACGTCCCGCTCATGTGCATAACGATTATATATATATATATATATATATATATATGGTATGGCGACAGCAGTGCAGCTCGAAGTTGCGGAAGAATCGCACTTCGTATGGGTGTCCAGACGAGTTGGCCGTTCGTGACGAGCCATCCCACCCCCTCCTTAGTAGAGGTCACATGAAATTTCGCGGCTTGCTATCCTGTCATCGTACCATGGAAATGCTGCCGGAAGGATGGCAGAACGAACAAATAATCGTGTCCGTTTTGCTAATTGGCTCCATAGACATAAATAGACCCCCCCCCCTCTCGGCTGATCGCATTAATGACACGAGACGCTTCGCGGCTGTCGGAACGATGCTGGTTATTGCAGTCAGATGAGTACCGCACCCGTTACCCACCTCGCACGGCTAAGTTTCTGCTTGTAAGAGGCAGCAGATTCGAGTCCCGTTACGTAACACATAAGACAAGTTAAGCATTGCAAAGCTGCATGCAGTTTCTTTAATCAACGAATGAAATACAGTTACCTTTATTTCGTCGGGAACAGAAACCGATATGACGAGTTCTAGCAGAGGCAATAGATGATGTGAGTGCATTATATATATATGTGTGTATTTATATAGTTTCGATTTGAATGTACCCAATGGACAAGCAATGCTGAGAGCAGTAGCGTGAACGTTAAATGCTGGCCGGAAAATGTATTATATATATATATATATATATATATATATATATAATGCACTCATCTATTACCTCTGCTAGAACTAGTCATATCCGTTTCTGTCCCAGAAGATATCGTTCCTTGGGTGAAACACCCTTTGTAACTTTTCTTGCCTCCCACCCTATCTCTTGACGCTTAACTGCCCATTCAAACCCATGAAGATTGCGAAATGGCTCAAAGTGGCGTTGTATATTTTCTCTTCGATTATAAACTAATTAACCCTTTTTTGCAATGTTGCCTTCCAGGCGACTTCAGAAGACCACCGAAAGGTCAACGCTGTAGAGCAACGGAGGTAGTTTTCTCCTCAGCGCGATTTGGGAGCAAACGTCGGGCCAGGAATACGCCCTCTTAAAGCAATCACGACAACCGTCACACTCACGGCGTTATCCGCTCGCGTGAATTGAGCGATCGACGTTAGCAATACCCCCGCCCCAACGCACTGTTGGCGGGCGATGCTTTTGTGATGCGCCGGGCAGCCGATAGATCGAACGCGGCCTTGCTAGGAGTTGGGCAAAGCGGTGCTGGCGACCAGGATGCCCATCCTGTTCTCATTTCACGCCAACCACCGAGATTTTCCCTCAGACTCTGATTCGGACGATCCAGATTTCGTCGAGCCAGCGAAGACGGCGAAACGGTCCGCGTCTAGCTCAAGTGAGTCGGACAGCTCAAGAGACGATTGCGTTGATACTGCAACATCTGAAGGAGAACCTGTTCGAAAGTCGAAAGAGGAACAACCCCCGCCTATCATGGACAAGGAAGTGAACAACGAGTCCGACAAGGTGAGGGTCGTTTGCACAAACACGAATATTTTATATATTATTACATTTATATAGAGCACCACAGAGTCACACAAGGGGCATTCCCTTCCTAGGCATCTCCTCTACTTGGGTAATGCAGGTATATATTTTACAATAAAGGATAATTTCATGTTATTACCACAGAGTCTCAAGTGCTGGTCCTTGACTCGAACTATAAATTTGGATAAATCCCTAGAGTTTATTATAGAATGGGGGGCGATTATTCCAAGCCTGTGCTACCACAGCTTCGTTAGTGAATACTGTCCGATCCCTTTGGAACTTTTTTGCTCGCGAGATCTGTCGCGTCCAAGATTCCACCACCTTTGAGGAGTGAATGGATTGCAGATCGGATAACCATATTAAATATAATGACATAGATATCATAGAGTTTTTCTCTGTTAACACCGTCGGCAACTCGTATATGTGCCGTGCGAATAGCTTCATGTTAGGAGAACAACTTCTAGCCCCATGACCTAGGTCATTATGGGATAGCAGCAATAACGACAACGTGGAAGCGACTCGCTCCCGTGGCCTCATTGACAGCGGCGTCCGGCATCAGTATAACCCGATGATGCTGTTACATTACGTGGTTCTAATGTACTTGTTCCTCTCGATCATTTCACGCGATGTTTGCTGCGATAGGCATCGCCAGCGTCACTGGACAACGGTGCTGCATCGTCCGCGTGCAGTCCCGTTCTGGCGCGAAGCCCGGACACTACAACGGCGACACCGACCGCCGGCGATGTCAACGATGACGAGGGCGATGACGAAGAGGAGTCGAACGACAGAGAACAGCCGAGCTCGCCCGAGAACCACAGCATCGTTGAGGCGAAAAAAGCTAACAAGGTCGCTGGCCAAAAACGTGCACCCTCGTCGCCGGCTGTTCCGCTGGCGAAGAAGCCTGAAACGAAATTACAGGTGAATTAAACTGGATTCCCCGTCTCACTTCGTTCGTTCATCATTGTCTTCATGACACATCAGCGTCGATCGATCGAATCCACGCAAACGATGTCAAATGTTGTACTATAACCGTAACTAGGTCGCGAACATCATCCATATGTGCTAATGACTTACATAACGATATGGTGTGAGTTTTCAACATGACGGCCTCGCGAGTTGCAGCTATGTTTTTGTTAGCCGCTTCTATACCTCATAATATATGCAGCTCACATGTCATCTCATATGTGAAACCCTATGGCAGTGATTTTGACCTTTACTCACGCATGTACTCAGACAGACGTTCGTTTCGTGATTATTTCAGCTGGTAATACCAAAAAAACGCAAACATTCAAAGAAAGATAAGGATGAAAAAGTGAAAAAGCGCGGCCGGCGCAAGAAAAGTATCATGGTGGCAGAAAACGTCGAGGGGTCAAATTCACTCAAGCTCGTTCTCAAGAAAAAGCCGGAAATTTCGGATCCTGTTTATGATGGCCCGCCTCCGTGCGCACCGGGACTGTGGAATCGACAGATGCCTCGGGAGGTCCTGCTAAAGATCTTTCGGCATGGGGTCGAAAAATTCGGAGTCCTGCCTTTCCTGATCACGTAAGCTCGTGCCCGTATTGAGCTCATAGCTTCAATAATAGATTGACACCCAATCGTCTTTTTTATTTCATGAGCTACCTTTTTTAACAGGATCATTGGTAGTATATGGAGTATATTGAAGTGGTATTTGCATGGTGTGTTTGAAATGATGCACCATATATAGTGGATTTACCGGAGGGACGCGGGTTCAAATCCTGTCAGACGCGTAGAATCTTTGGAGTTCTTTATCATCTTTCTTGATCTGAAGATTCTCGCCTGGTACGAGGAAGGAAGAGAATAAGCAAAGGTGGCCCCGACAGGTCCTCATAGTAATACCTAAAGGTTAAGAGCTGAGGCCTGTCAGATAGGGGAACAGCTGAGGGTCAGATCAAAAAAAAATTATATACAGTGGATTTGTACGACACTAATATATATTTGAACAAGGAAATAAGGTACCCTAGATGGCCCCGTGCATGTTATTGGTGTTGCAGAACTTCTCTTACACCATCTGATGCGAATCATTAATATTCAAGCAAGGCATACTTTGACGTGCAACCATGATTTTGTATATTTCATTATCATTATTATTATTATTATTATTCGTGTCTTCGTTTCAATAGAGTTTAATTTGTGTTTGTGCGTGTCGCGTGTCATTTATTGTCTTCAGCGTTCGAGAAGTTTGCCCGGAATGGCGGGCCGTTGCAGAGGACGTGTCACTATGGGAGAAGGTGGATATGTCAATAGTCAAGGTAACGGAGGCCCAACTAACGCGGTGGGCCAGTTCCGGCATGTTGAAGAGGGTGCGCGAGCTCAATCTGTCGAATTTCGGGCCGAAAATAACGCACGGCACCGTTGCGAACGTGATCAACAATTGTCCTCGTCTCGAGGTGCTTAACCTATCGTACAATAACAAGCTGTCCATGGAAACGATGGAGTATATCGTCAATAAGTGCGACCGGTTACGAGGCCTCGACATTTCGGGAACGACGAAAAATCGAAGTGCCAGTACTTGTTCGACGTGTGCACCAAACGTCCTTAAAAGCCTTATTATCAAACGGGGAGAAAACCTCGTCCAGCTGTGCCTCGCCGAAAACGCCGTCGCATCCCTGAACAGCATCCTAAACTTGATACCTGTAAGTAAATTATAGTAGATGCCCTCTACTTTGCTGCCGTCACTAGGTGTCACGGTCAGACGGGTGCTTCTAGCCTGAGTCTGTGTGACGGAACACTTCACCGGAAGCCTAATATTGCTATCGATATAGGATCAACTCTCGCGTTATATTTAAGATGTGTAAGATACAATGATCATCTGACCAGATAACATCAGCGCATATGTCTAGATTTTGAAGACTAACTAATTTGACTTATGATATATGAGACTGATTAATTCTGTGTTTTTTTTTGCTGATGCTTGCTCGATGGGTGTCCCTCTCTCTTGCTGTTTGTTTGCTTGTGTATTCCAGCTGTATCTTTCGAGGCTACAAATATTGGACTTGTCCAATATCACGATGACATGTTGTATGGTATTCCCTCTGGAGCGTATCCAGGAAACATGTTCCGATCTTCGAGTTCTTCGATTAGCCAATACCCAGGTGAGATTGTCGGCGACACCCCCAGCCGAGCAAGCTCGGTCACCTGGATTTCCCGTACTCGAGGAGCTCTCGGTAGCTAACCTTTTCGATCTCAGTGATTCGGCACTCGAGCGCATCCTCAAGGCATCTGAAAAGCTGACGCTATTGGATGTCCGGAGCTGCAAAGGCTTAAGTGTGTCCGGACTTATCAAGATACCTGCCTGGGACCTCACACAGCTATATCTGGCAAACTGCGATGCAGCAACCAATCCTGACGTCGAACTCATTATGAATAAGGTAGGACAGTCATCCGTTTTGTCTTGTCTATACAAACCTATACAAACGTATGTTCCCAGATCAACAAATCTGTTCCATTTTCCCATTCGAAACGATACTTGAATACCGGAATATTGAGGGATTCCTCTGTGTATTTCAAGATGCTCCTATGCTTACTCCCGCCAGCGCGTAGTATCTTACTCTGTTCGTCGACTAACAGCAGTGGAATCCTTGTGAATGCTGTAATTTCAGTGGGCGCATAGCTTGAAGGTGATTGACGTGAGTTGGGTGTCGCACGATACAGCGATCAATGCCGCGTTGCGTGCTCTAGCGACGCACTCAGAAACACCATCGAACGTCTATGACCTGGACTTGAAAGGCTCGTCCGTATCATTCTCCACGCTCAAGATCGTTCTTGATCGATGTCAGCGGCTGAGAAAGCTCAATCTCACTTCATGCCGAAGCCTGCCACGAGGGATTAAACGCGTATTTGAGGGTTCGGCCATATCCGAACTACGTATGCAGGTGTTGGCCGGCAGATTCGATGAAGACGACTGAATCTCAATATCAATCACAGCTGGAGCGAAGGCCAAGGTCCATGACCGAGCTGCGTGTGGGCAGAATTTTCTTTCCGTGTTGACCTTCCGGCTTGAATGTACGTGAGCTCACCGAGGGAGGGCTCTTGAAGTGCAACTGCTACTGAAAATGAAGCGATCGTCGGATGACCAGTGCAACTTTGTATCTTTTATCTTGAATAACTTTGTCACCTTGCGACCATACTATTTAGATAGGATGTGTCTCTAGCGGTTAAGAGAGACTGAAATATTACGTTGGCCGATAAGTAATGATCGTTTTTTACACACACACTTTGAAATGCTGTACCTTTTGAACGAATGAACGGATCTTAATCATATATAGCATCCCTCACTTTCTATGACTTTCGACCCATCGATCAGACGGCATGTGGATCCCAGGGTGGAGTAACATCTCTTCATAGGAGGCGATCCATCCATCTAGCCAGTTTTGGGGCCGCTACTTCTATTTTGAATAGCTTCCCTCTCAGGCCGTGTTCCATGGATCTGAATAGGTGAATGGGTTTTATGGAGCAACATCTGGGCTAGACGCCGGATGCCGCAAAATTGCCCGGTCAAGATCGGTTACAGTATGGCGAGACATCAAAGCAACATGAAATACGACAATGTTGCAATGTCACCTTGCGCCGTCGTTCGTCCCTCCACGGTCAATTCCGGTCAATTTCTCGGCTTCGTTGGCTGAGCCAGTGGTTCGTAATAGAGCACCCCCTGCTAATCCCGCCAAATGCACAGCATTACCTTATGGCCGATGAATTCCTATCACATAAGTCCTATGGTATAACCACTCATTTTTGCTTCGGGGAATATCGTAGAATCTCAAGGAAATTCGACAATTCGTCATCGACTGTCTCTCGTCACCGTCCGGAGCGTTCCTTTCACTGAGACCTTTGTTGTCAGTTGTTTTCTGACACTGCGGATTCCCCTTTCATTGCACACTTCGATCCTCGCGGTTTTAGCGGTATTTTTTTCCCAACACGAGAAGGCCATATGAGTTTCTGATCCCCATCTTCGGCCGCTTAGCTAACTGCCGCTAATGCACTCAGACAAAATTTGAAGAGTTGATCTGTCACGGAAATGATTCGAAAAGAAAATACGCCAAGTTGGAGGCCTATAGCGTTTATTCTCGTGAAACTACAAAACTTCCAAGATGGCGATCATTACTTATCGGCCAACCTAATATTTTATATATATATATATATATATATTTAAACGCTCTTAGAGGCCTTCTTAGTCACGAATGGGTATTGCACGCTGAAGTCTTTTAAAAAGTCTAGCTTACCTGTTCCTTCGGGGTTGGCTGATGCGAGAACGTAATCTCTCGTAATCTACTTTCTACTTCGAGACAACGTGCCCTGAAAGTTTCCTGTTCGATGCAGATGTTACAGCTACTACACATGCAAACTCAACGGAAATAGTATCACTATCCCCCAATGGGGGATCTCCTTCACCTATGCAACAGTGGAAATTCAACAACTGACCCTCCTCCCTGACTGTCGCCGCAACCACCGTCATTTAGCGTCGCTCGTTGTATAAATAATATGTAGATACATATAGGAATTAAGCTAAATATTGACGAAACGGATGTGTGTACGTTTTCCATTGGTCTATGCTGCATATTGGTTGCTCACAAGGGTAATAATGATTCAGTTCACCTATTTATATCACAAAAGAACACACAAATAGACAAAACGACAGGGTGGAGAGGTCGGCAAGAAAGAGAGAAAGAGAGAGAGAAAGAGAGAGAGAGAGAGAGAGAGAGAGAGAGAGAGAGAGAGAGAGAGAGAGAGAGAGAGAGAGAGAGATATAAAGGGGAAGGTCTCTGAGAGTGTCATAGATTATAGTGCTGCTCATAGGTACGACTGGACATGGACGTGGACAATACCTGGATGAGCAGACCTGCTGTAATGTACTATATAAGTGAGTGATTGATTGAATGGTTGATTGGAGGAATTAAGTAGCAGCATTGATCGACTGCGAGTGCGTCAGTGTACTGCAGCTACAAAAATATATGATGAATATATATATATATATATATATATATATGACTTTTTCGGCCTTCCGTGGTCAGTCCAGGGTGTGATGGTGTTGTCTCGTCGTCTGTCAAAGTTGACGACTCTGGATCGACTCGTACTGATGTACCACTTTACTTTGGCTTGTTAGTTGCTTTCTGTACACAGTGAAGTCTGTCATGTATCAAAACGATACCACAATGATGATCCGTGGTGCCTCCGAACGGTCACGCTGGTGATGACGACTGATGACTAATAAGTGACTCGAAAACAACAGGATCAGAAAAGAGAACTGGAGTGGATGAAATGGGATGGATCTGTGTTTAACGCGTGCGATTTGTGGTTTTGTGACGCAGCGTGTATGCATGCGGGTTTCTCTGCGCGAATAATAATAATCATCATCATGTCAACGTGAAATGCGACAGCGTTTCTAAACCGAAGAGCTGCTAAACAACTGGATTTGGCAGGGGCAATAACAATAACAACGGATGCAAGAACGTTCACATACGACGATTCACGTCAGTGGGTGGTGCAACGAAGTCAGATGCCAGGAAGATGATTGTGTAACGTTGAGCGGCTCGTGTTTGTTTTTAATTGAACTTAATAGTTATTATGGGTCATCGGCTACTCGGATACGGCTATCTGTGCCTGTCTGGCCATAGTTCTACGTTGGCTGTTGTGAGATGTTGCCCTTGCAGCAGTATTGATCTCTGACAATAGTCTTTTCTTTAGAATTCGTTCCCGTGGGTGGCAAGGCGGCCACTGTTGAGCGTGTTTACAATTTCGTTTGTTTGCTATAATTTGTTGTTTGTAGCAGCAATTTTTAAAAATGTTTTAAGCAAAATGAAGCGGTATATATATATATATATATATATATATATATATATAAACCTGAACCAGAAAGATTAGAAGGTTTAGCATTGTTTACTGTTATGCTCACTCACACGAAGTTCAACAAGGTCGGCTGCAGGCCTAATGGGATCGATACACACGTGACTGTCCGAGGTCTAGAATTGAACTCTTTATTAACAACGAGAACTCGACAAAAGTGGCGTTTACCTGTTTCTAAGATTCTGTCCCAACTATGAGGAATCGTCCTCAGCCATGTGATTGTTAAAAATTAATTATTACTATATTAAATACGTAATCGTAATATGGAAATCGGTCGAAAAACGACAGAAAATACATCTATTTATTCATTTGGCAAGTTGATCTTCATGGACCATATATATAGCCTTGCCTATATTGTACACTTCGTCTCCAGTTCACTGTTCAGCTGTGGAATCGGTGAAAGTAGCTGTCCTGGCAAATTCGATATCAATATGTAGATTAGGTGGAGCTCAACATCCTCCACTTCTGTCTGATTTATTAATTACCTCAATGACGATTGCTGTACTGTTCTCCTCTCTCAACTTGCAATAAAATGCCGTTTGTACAGAGTCGAGCAACAACCAAAATGTAGGCGCCAGAGCAAAGTTGTCTGACAGCCTGCAGTACAATTGGCCACAAACTAAATATCTCTCTTCCCGCCGAAATCCTTATATTACGAACCAAACAACCAGCAAATGTATAGGTAATTTATATATATATATATAGTCGTACAAACCAGAATGTGCGAAGGTGCGCTGATTGTGCAACCGGCATAAAAATATACATATATATATATACACATACACATGACATAAAAGATATATATATATATATATATATACATACCAATGTACTATAATGATCGGGCCTGCGACCTATCTAGCTATCTATGTATCCGCTTGCCCGTCGCCTTGTACCTTATTATGATAATGTCGATAAGGAGAGAAAGAGTTTGTTTTTGCTTAAGGAAAAGCGGCATTGTCATTTCACTTTACGAGAATAAACAACAACAACAACAACAACAACAACAACAACAATGAAGTGGGTGATGAATGACGAATCTGTAAATGCATATGACGATGCGCTGCTGATGACGACGATGGCGTTGTCAATGATGATCTGGTTTCGACTCTCACGCGATTCCACTGACGCAAATCCAGCTACCAGCCACCGTGGAAACAACTGAGTTCACTCACAGTGAGTGCAAGTCATCACCACATCCATATATATATATATATATATACATATAATGTGATGCAGAACATGAACGAAACGGGACTGACACACGAGAAGTGAATGCTGTAAACAATGTGAACGAATGGAAAAATGCTGTTGCCACAGCCGGACGCTATATATATAGATAAATGCTCTAGTGTAATAGATACCATAGTAGTAATAATAATAATAATAACACTAATAATAATAATCATCATCATCCTAAGTCGTTCTCAACGGAAGAGCGGAGCGGATGACATGAAGAGGCTTATACATATGTACTTCAACGATGAAATATATTTATAGAGCCGGTCTATAGAGGAGTGAAGTAAATTAAATGAACGAATGAACAAAACTGATGAACACGAATACATTAACTATAACTTGGAGGGGAACCGATTGAACGACTACACAGACTTTCACACATGGTGCGTTCGAGAGAGAGAGAGATGAACAATGAAGCTACGGGAAATGCGACATATTGATGTCATATGTATATGGATATATGAAGAACAGAGAGACAGATTGAAATGTAGAGGGAGATAGAGAGAGAGGGAGAGAGAGAGAGAGAGATAATAGAATACAGTGAATACGACCACAGTACTTTATGACTGCTACGACTATTACACTAGCGGAGTAAATACAAGTAAACTAAACAAAGCCGGAGCAGCTGTGCGAATTGTACGATTGCTCGTGTCAGCCGGACGAGGTTACGAGGGCTCATCAACGACTGGCGGTCGGCGGACAACGCGAGGTGAAGAATCAAAGAAGAATCGATAAACAAACGCTGGAAAGTGTTGCATCGCAAGTGACTTGGTAAGCAACGAATGCTGACCTGTAGCGAGAGAAAGAGAAAGAGAGAGTCTGGGCCTCTGTATACTCCATATCATCATATAATGGACAGCAGTAGCAACGAAAGGTGGTGAAGTCGCTGGTGTGGTAGACGTTCAAAATGACAGGGATTCATAATTGATTGGTCTTATCGTCGCGTAAATAACGAAAACGTCATTGGCGTATTCTATCTGTTGGCAAGTGGGCGAAACGAGGAGAGGAATACGAGGCAGTCTACCATCATTTAAGTCTAGTTAAGTGTAATGTACAATACCGACATAACGTATAAGGCATCATTGTGGTTTATTCTGAAAGGAAGCATCATATACTTAGTTTGAAGATCTGGCAATGTAATTCAGATTCATACACACACATTAATTCATTCAAAGCTGATTGATTTTTTTTCATGGGGGCGTGAATTTCTAACCAATCGAGCAGAATATTATATATATATATATATATATATATATAATTAAAATTGGAACAGAGTGCAATTGTGGTCTTACTACTAAAATTATTATTATTATATAAATAAAAACCATGTTGCTTGTATTGTACGAACTCGCGAGATTATATTGTCGAAAGAAATTGTTATGGCGCATTTATTTCAATGCCGAAAACGAGGGCAGCGGCGGAGACGGAAATTTATCACATTGCTACAGAGGAGGCAAAACCAACGAAAGATAATTGAAAAGCTAGCACTTTCTAAATGACAAAATAAACCTTTAGATACGTCCATTGCAATTCAAACAGATACAGGACGAACAAGGCCAAACGACAGGTAGATCTCCCTATAAGTCAGCTCCGGCGCCAACTCCAACATTGCGACATAGCAACAATGTTATTGTAAATCTCTATAAATAACAAAAACAACAACAAGATCATGAAAATAAAATGTCAATCAAAAACAATCAACCATGGGTCGTCATTCGTTTCGCCAACAGCCGGAAGGAAATAGGCACCAGCGCGAGGTTCATGAAGTAGAAACATTGTGTCATTGGGGTAGAGACGTAATTATGAAATTAGGTCGACGCATAGGTTCGACTTTCATGCTCAACCCTTATCGCTAATTAGAGAAAACGACTCTTTCTAACTGTACCCCCAATGGACCGCTCCTGATCAGAGGCATAGATAGCCCCCATTCTGTGTAGATGTAGAATAACTCAGCAATTAAATTACACAGTCTCAAACCCTGTGTTGCATCTAATCATTATACAATACGTCTGGGGAATGCATCGCCGGAGCTCATGCGTAATCGTCCCAGAGTCACTGACAATATAATCCCCCATAATCAATATACGTGTAGAGAGGCTAGCCTGCTATATTTCAACTGAGACATAAACCGCTAAGGAGGAACCCTCTGATGGTCGAATGTTCTACCGAATTGTTGTCATCATTCTCGAAACGTTGAGCTTGTATCGCGTGACGCCTGCGCGTCTCACTGGCTGCCGCCAGAACCCCTCCGATTGCATACAGCACATGAACTAGTGCGTTGCAAGCTAGCTAGATTTTGATCAATTAATAATCGGAAATACGGAAGTGGAATATCGTAGACGACGTATACTACCACCTGATTACCCGTGACGCTAATAGATAGCTATCCATTGTAGATTAGAATAATGCCGGCGCTCTCTACCCCCCCCCCACGCATTTATCTACCTATAAACTACATAGCTACACTAACGCGTGCACTCGACGACGAGTTCAACTAATGACCAATATATAGTTCAATGTTCATTTCAACAACCAAATATAAAACGGGGGATACTTTATTTGGTGATGTGGGTTCGTTACTGTCTCTCTCTCTATTTTTTTTGTAGATATTCGCCGCTGTTGTCTTCCTGCTGTCCGCGTCTTTGTGCATGATGACTCGCTTCTAGGATGGCGAATTCACCCTTATTATTTCATTTTTTTTGTGTCTGTTCTCTCTCCTGTTGCACATATACCCTTTTATGTATGTATATATATATATATATATCTCTGTGTATCAGCCAGTGTCGACGGCCGTCTACCATTATTATCGCATCTTGTCTAGCGGTTTCTGCCAACGCGCGTGGGTCTGTCGCGTTTCAAGACGTCCAAATTCCCCTCGGACAACCCACGCTCGGGCGCTTCCTCGCCAACGCGTGCTACATCTCATATATCTTTCAATTTCTCACAGTTACCACATTTTCTCCCACAAGGTGACGCCGCTTGCTTTGTCTGTCGCATACCGCTCTACCTAATATATTAAAATCTATAAATTCACCGTCGTGTCGACTAGCGGATTTCTCGCGATGTCGTCGCGTCAGTGCTCTTCGCCGTCTCGTTCGCTGCCTCTCTGCAACGATCAGTTGGTCGGGGGGTGACCACGGGATCCCGCCAGCCAATCGTATGCGGACTCGCGTCAGGTTCACAACAACGAGCTGCCAACGTGCGAGACCTGGCCATCACCTGTTGTTGCTATAGGCGCCGTTGCAGCTGTCGCTGGCGGGGCCATGGTTGGCGCGAAGTGGGCCAACGTCGGGCCAGTTCCTGGGGCAGCCTCGAACAGATGTCTCGCTGGTGGAAGCGCTGTCAAAACCTGCGCGGGGGCGCTAGCGGGGACACTAGTGATCGTGGTGGCCGCGGCAGCGACGACTCCACTTTCACTGGTGGCTGCTGACATGTGCGGATGAGGATGCTGCTGCTGCTGCTGTTGATATAAGGTGACGGGCTGCGAGGGGAGACGGATCTGTGAGGTCGGGGCTAAGGGCACCGCAGCCATATGCGAGGTCACCATGGGCGGTACGAATTGTGTAGGAATGTGGCTTTGCCCGCTTGGCGTGGACGTGGTCATAGAAACAAACGATTCCAGGTAGCTCGGTTGTTGCTGCTGCTGCTGCTGCTGCTGCGAAACTCCCGGCTGCATGGGCATCCCTTGTTGCTGCTGCTGCTGAGGATGATGTTGTTGTTGATGTTGTTGTTGGTGGTGGTGATGATGCTGAATAGATGGGGCCGCTGCTGCTGTAGTGGATTGGTGCGGTTGAACGAACATGGGAACGCCTACGGTCACGGGGGCGGCGCTGCAGGGTGGTAACGAGGCGAGACTCGGTGCCGTCTGCTGGAATGGGTACACGACCGGAATAGCGGCACCGCCGCCGCCGCCCTGGACCCCCTGGACGACTCCATGAACCGGCTGTTGTGCTGTTGGTTGATGCTGCTGCTGCTGTTGTTGATGCTGCTGCTGCTCAGCGGTCGGTGTGGGGACCATTTCGAATCCGTCATTCAATTCGCTGCTTTCAGGATCGGCACGACCGCCTGCGCCTGTCAACTCGGCTGCACTGCTCGATACCGTCGATGACGGCGGTCTCGGCGGTTGCTCAGCAGAGGGTGGCGCGTGCGCTTCGGCCATCACCGGTTGAAACATCGACGCTGGATTATAGAACTGAACGAACTGAGGGGGCGAAGCGGCTGCCGTAGCAGCAGCGGAAGCAGCCACCGCTGCTGCCGCCGCCGCCGCCTGTTCCGTTCCAACAGGTACTGTCGTCATTAGGAGTGCCTGGGGTGCGCCCACATCGCAGACTGTCGCCGTCTGCGCAATCGGGGCTGGCACCACGGACGTGATCGCTTGCACCGCCGGCGATTCGGGCAGAACGGCGTTGACGACAGAGACCGGTGGTGGAGCTGGCGTCACTAGGTGCCCTTGTACTACTGGCGTCGTATGTAACAATAACGGACCCTGAGCCGATGAGACTTGCAAGGATGACGATGTCTGCTGCTGCTGCTGCAGTGGCAGCATCGACATTGGCTGGTTGACTGGGGCCAACGTCGGCCCCGCTGCCGACGCCGCCGCTAACATTGGTTGGGCTGAGGCGTCGCTGGTGCCGCCGCCGCCGCCGAAGATGCCACCGATCGTGTGCGAAATCGAGGCTGCCATAGAAACCACTGGATGGACGAGCGTCCCCTCTACCGTGTCGTTGAGGGAAACATTCTGCAGCTGGCCGCAGACATCGTGCGATACGGACGCATGAAACTGTTCGGGTGGAGCATCCCCTCCGTCGGGGTAGTCAACCGAGCGGCCGAGCGCTCGTAACTGATCCTCGTATCGCTTTAGTTTAGCTTCCTGATCCATCATTAGATCGAGGAGGTCTTCAAGCTGAGTCGTCTTCGTCTGAAGTTCAGTCGTTTTCGTTTGAAGCTCAGCCTCCAATTCGACAACTCTGAAAGAATTTAACGCAATGGATAATGAGCGCATATGTATTTGATCGACTATACCACATGTATAAAGTAATAAAACTTAACAATAAGAATAATAACAATAGACCATATCATCAGTATATATTTGAAATCAACAAGTCAATTCAAACGGTTATGCCTTTGGTTTCTTTGCAAACGAACCCGAAAGAGCAACTACAAGACACATGCACGACGCTGGTCTATATGTTCCATGCATATCTACCATATAATCCCGACTTTCTGAGTTATATATATATATATATATATCACTTTTCAATTTTTTCAATTCAATTGTTTCTTTATTGACGGAACTGCGAAATATTACAACGCTTAAGTTCTCGTATTAAAAAATAAGATAAAAAGAGCGATCACCAAAGTATTCACTGGTCGCAAGGAAGCAGACCGCGCTACTACTAACCGTTGTTTCGAATACTGATATTGTTCGTAATAGCTCTTCTCAAAGACGGGCGCGACCATTTGTACCGGAGGACCAGATGTCGTCGCTACGGAAGACGTTATAGGGAAACTCCCCGATGCCGCTTGCTGCTGAACACCCGTATGAAACATTGGAACATGTTCAGGTGGCTGGACCTCCCCGATAGCAGATGACGACGCTGCTGCTGCAGTCGGCGCCGCGCCAGCTGCTTGGGGCAGCGCTGAGCTATGACTGTCGCGCAGTTGGTAGATCAGCTGCTCCTGCTGACGAATGATCTTCTTCAGGTCCTCGATTTGTTTCTGCTGCACATCGTTTTCATCCAGGCACTTGTGTAACATGTTCTCAACACCGCGGTACATGCTGCAGAAATTATGATCGACCAACGTCTGCTCGCTAACGATCTGTGGTGAACGCACAGCGAGTGTGTAACAGGGCTGCTTCGAGAGCGTGCTCAGCTTCTCGAGGAAGCTGTCCTTTCCAACTCGATTCACAATGAGCGTCCGTATCGCCGTCCGATTAAACGCGTCCACGCTGTCATCGTTGAAGACGATACACAGCGCTAATGTGGTGGCGCAGAGCGATTGAACAATCGCCTCTTGTTGCTCGTTCGAGGGTAAGCAAAGTTCCGATGTTAAATACGATATGTTATCCGATGCGTTAACAAACTTGGCGACGTTCGCTTCCGAGCCCGAGAGCCACGTGGCAATGAGAATCAGGTAGCCAATACGAGCTTGATTTGCGACATTCGGATTCTTAAGCGAGACGGCCACTTCAAACAGAACAGAATCAAGCACTTTCCGATCGACGACGAGGTATGACACCGCCATTGCCGCGAGCCAATTGGACATCGGCTCTTTCGACGACAGGCCCTGATGCAGTAGCTTAGCTTCGGCTCCGCTGTCGAACTGATCAATTAGCTCATTTTGAATTTCCGCATTGCCGTGAACGTAACACTGAAAACAGTACAGGATAGCGCAACGAAGATCCATCGGCTGCTTCTCGATAAGCATGGACATTAGCAGCAGAAGCACAACCGGCGTCTCTGGCGGCGACGGCGTTTTAACCGCACGAAACTGGAACTGATTCTCTGCACAACCCCGAATCACCTCGGCCACCGTGTTGATCGTCTCCCAGAGGACGTGCGCCGGCACGCCAGACGCCATTAGTGTCTCACAAAGCACAGTTAGGAGGCCAGTCTTTCGTAGGCTGGCTTGACACGAACGCGTCACATTATTTGGATTGTTCGGGCTGACCAGACATCGGATGACACGATACATCGCTAGAACGTTAGCCACCTTGCTCTGCGACCAATCGCTGGTAATTTCGCTCAGCTGGGTGAAAAATTCAACTAGACGACCGATGTATGGGCCTTCCTTAAAATAATTCAAATTCGAGATGTTGTTATGAAGCAGATTGAGCATGATTGCCAGCGAATCCTCGACGACAATTCCGCCATCGGCGAAGCCCTCGCTTGATATGATATCGAGGAGGCGGTCGAACGCAGACTCGAACGCGACGATCTTCTGAATGTTGGCATTGTTTTTCGTCAGCTGGGTCAGCATGAGCAACGCGTCGTTCCGTATTACTTCGCGGCTGTCCACGAGCAAGTCCATGAGACGCGAGATACCCATAGGCGATGAGAGGACGGCGTTTTGCATCTGCTTTGTCTGGTGAAGTACGAGTCCTGACAGCAATCGGATCGCTGACCACCGGACGTTGAAGTCATGTTCCTGCAACGTGACCCATGAGCAAGGTGGTGAGCAGCGCTGTCTAGTGAACAGTTGAGATGTATGCTATTGGCGGGCATAAAACTTCCCCGAGTTTCAATATCATCATAATGAATCAGCGTGTCCTTAGTCACCGTTTGACTTGAACACATCCACAATGAAAGAGGAGCTATAGCCTGTCGTGCTCACCTCAATGAGATCCAATACGGCCCCGACGTTAGCGTAGTCCTTAATGAAGATTTCCGTAAACTGCTCGCCCAGCTGGTCCTGTTCACAGATCACCTCCGATAGGGCTTCAAGAGCAAGATTAATGATCTCTAGGTCGGAGCGGTCCTGGTTCAGCACGCGCAGCAGAGAGGGCATTCCCTGAGCACCAACCTCTACGCGGTAGTTCTACAAGCAGAATTAAATACAAAAAAATAATCAGTTAGTAATTGTCTTTAGTAATTATAATAGCTCTATCACCAACCGTTTGAAGAACATGCACGTACATAATTAACGGCACTGTGTATTAAAACGTATAATATATGAGCTTCTGGTTAAATTCCAATTTGGGAAAAATACAATCAATTCTTTCACTCACCCTAGCCAATGCCCTCAGCGTCCTACAGGCCTCTCTCCGATCTGGCAGCATCGTGGCGGTGTCCAAGCGGTCAACAATTCGCTCAACCGACGAGTGACCATCCTCTTCGGGGGAAGGCTCGGAGACGCCTCCACCCCCGAGCAGACCGGAGAAGAACATCTCGAAAGCGGTCCACCAGCAGCAGGCGGCTAGATCTCGGTGCTAACTTTGCTTGTCCAGCCTGTTCAACGCAATGCCATGCGGCCAAAGATAGAGAGAAAGAAAAATATTAGCGTTAGTTTCCTCTATTCACATATTCAACTCCCGTTGGGAGGTAGGTGGGTGTGCTCAATGAGCTGGCGATTGTCGTCATTTGATCGGAAGTAGTATGAGCTAGCCATCGAGGAAACCCAAGATCAGATTTTTTAGTCCACCCGCAAACGTTGTACTGCGATATCCGTTTTGCCGGTATGTGCCGATTCTGATGGCGGCTCCCTGCCTAACGTAAGCTATAGTTATAATATTAATAATAAACTAATAGTCATTACAACAGTAAACGTACAACCTACGGGCCATTCTCCCGTTTCAAGCAACCATATGTGCAGTTTTCGACGCACCGGCATTATAATAGTACATATATCAACATCCATGTTCGTAAAAGCGCCATATAGAGCAATTCGCAATGGCACATTAGGCATACAGTTTCCACTCAAGGCAGTTAGTGTAAAACATGCAACAAATAGTGAAGGCAACATCGATATTTCTATTATGACCAAAGGCTTTGTCTCGGAATCATTTGTTTTGCCGTTGGTTTGAGTGATACCGAATTACGTTAGGTCATTCTACCCGGGCGCAAGGTAAACTGAAATTCAGCACTGGAACTGTTGCAGGTGTCGTCTTGCAGGTGTCGCATCCTGTTACCCTGCTTTACAGGTCCACTTGTTCCAGTGCAAGATGACATTTTTCAGCAAAGTTACCATTGCAAGCAACTTCATGGAATATCCACCGCACACCAATCAATCCACAACCATTTGCGCAGTAACCTCAATCAAATGTGGATTATTCCTCCCGATATTTCTCCTACCGTAATGCTGCCATAGGGAGAGGTTCGAAGGTGACGGAATATGGGCTGGAGACACTTGAGCTACCAATAAAATGAAGAACGCCTTACATAGAAGTTAGGCGAAGGTGGATCAGGTAAACACGAACAGGGATCCAGTTTTGGTATTAAACTCGAGTAACCGGCGGGACAATGACCGTAATCCTGGATAGCGTTTGCGCCGGGTTGTTTTTCTCAACTTGTGATGAGTCCTGCACGCAGTCTCCACTGCGCCGACAGGCTGATTTCATCTATTCTCAGCCCTTTGTACTAAAACCGTATATTTGTCCGAAATAGCAGTGCGACTTGACGTGATCGACACAGTTGACAGATGTTCAAAATGTGGAAGGAAGTCGCATTAAAAAAGTACTCGACCGACAGAGGCGAGATCAAAATACCGGCACAATAACTAACAAAACTCCATCAGCCCACAGAAATATCAGATCGTAATATATAGATGTTACGGGTGGAACGAGTTATTATGTGTTTATTGCCAACAATAAACAACCGCGTTTTAGATATAAATATAAAATAATGCGCTATATAAATATAGAATATATTGTAAACGATAATTCGGTGGAAGAGTATTTTGACAAGGTTCGAAGGGAATCCAATCGAACTTTCAACGCAATTTAGTATCATCAGCAGATGCAGGCCTTACAGGCTCACCGATCCGTAATTGTAAAAAATCGCGCTGTTCTACATAGGCCTAATGTCATGGCCAAATCTACGACGGAGTTGGATTGATGAAATATATTTGCATCGGATGATTAGAGCCGCCTCACCATTATTATAGTGGTTTTTCTCTTATTGTATGCGTTAAAATAACGGGACGGATATCAGTGAATGGATAATATGATATAATATATAATTAGGTTGCTGGATCACAATGTCCCCGTCCGGGCGGTTCACTAAGGAACCCGCTGTCAATTAAAGCCCAATTGCGGGTAGTGTGCTAAATTTCGTACTGTTGACCATTCTAGTAAACTACGTCTTCAGACTTCTCGTACCAACACCTCGTAATATTCGCCATATGGGTAATTTGCAAGCGTTGCAAATTGTTACACCAAAGATCATACAAGACATCGATCTGATTACTGGTCTCCGCGATATTCACTGTAGCAGTGTAACACGTGACGCAATGGTTGAAAAACGAATTGGTTTACAATCATCGATTGTTGTAGGCAATCGCTTAGTGTTTTAGGATCAGCCAAACGATCCCTATATGTCGTGAATGGTTTTACGATTTGCACAGTTTTACAGAAGGAGGATGTCTCGCAAAAAAAGGCAATACTCTGAAATAAACGTCTGCCCACACCACAATCGTTCGAGCGCATGACAACCACTGACAATATGCAATAGTCCTCGAAATGACTCGCGCGAACTCAGCCTAAAGACATGTATTAGCTCCTTGCACATTGCTTCAAGTTCACTTGAAACTTCCGCGCGAAAGGGCACACATACATACATATATATATATATGTATATATATACATACGCACGTCGATTAGTTTTAAAGAAGCAATTCAGTTGACCGAGTACAGGTGTTTTTACTATTATTCACTGCGATACGTCATTTTGCAACAGAGCGAGTTGAAATTGCTTCCTTCCCTCTCTGTCTGCCTGTGCCTTCATCCCCCCAGCCTGATAGCTGTTCTGCAAGAATTCGATCAGCTGCCGGTCATAATAATTATATGAACGAACTGCGGGCCAGAGAGTTGACAATTGATCTTCTACGACAGCCGCATCTTGGTTTGCTCGCAAAAATATAGCCATATCAGATACGTACTGACAATTTCGAAGTCGACCATGGAAACGAGCGCACATCGACAAACGATAACTATTCGCGGTAACTGGGAGCAAAAATCCCCGATAGGAACGATCAGGCCATGCTAGGCCGATACAGCCTCTTGCTCAGAGACGTCACGACAAATTCAAACACAGTTGCGTTACAGGTCGCCACCATCTGGCACAGCTGAGTTACGGAGGGGGGGGAGAGCCAGCTCGTAGCTAGAACAGCCACCGAACGGCCAGATAGGCTCAAAGCTGTGGACAGTCGAAGACAACAACAGCCAGTAGTCAACGCTCGGCTCCACATTGATACACACACACACAAATACACACACACACACACGTCATCAGCATCGCCGTAGGCGCTAGCCGACCAGCCGATCGACTGCCTGCTTGTGGCAGTATAGATCTTGAATCGCGAAGAAACCGCTGCTTATCGATGTGTCCATTGGAGAATATATATATATATATATGTATATATGGACATCCAATGCACAACACATAGACACGTAGTCACATATGAACCCACAGCGTAATACCTACTAACCTGAGATGAACACAGACCGCAAAGTTTTCACTCACTCCGCAATGGTGAGGTTTTCACATTACAGAAACGTCACAACAATCCCCGCCAGCAGAGCATGCTTTGCCGAGCGCACAGAATGACAAATGTCTAGAGCGAGCCTTCCCCGCTAGTCGAATAGCTTCCGAGGTTTGTCACCTGGCTAGGCTGCCCAGTTGGAATAGTGTAGAGAGCTCCTTCAGGTCGTGCTCGAGGGGGAAGGGTATATATGCGGCGGCAGTCTGATCCACGGCTCGTCTGCCCGAAGCGCCAAAATGCCGTGGGGAACAAGTCGCAGAGGAAGGTTTCCCCCTCGGGATTCGTGGATAGACCCCGAAGAGGAACAACGTTGACTTGCCAACTTCACTGTGGCTCTACAGGCCGGCGCGATGCTAGTTGCATGTCCAGCTGAGAAGCAGACAGCAACACGATAACTACAGGATGCCACTTGGCAGAATTGCTAGCAAGTAAGCGCCCTGGCCACAGCATCGGACCGGTATGAGTTTTCCTCCAGATACAATGTCACGCGAAGAAATGTCGAGAGATGCCTGTTCGAGACGGACTGAATGCCTTCCAGCGAATGTCTTTTTTTAAAGCCCGGAATCACGCAGGCCGAGACATTCGAAATGAATGCCAATCCCGAATATCCGTGCTCATCCGGGGCAGACGTAAGTCAGATATACAAATAAGCACCGAGAAATAGCTGATGGTATAAGGGCCAGGAGTTAGCCATAATTCAGGTTCGTCATGTTTGCTAACCGGGATGTGTTCACCGTGTGGATCATTTTGCCGTCGCGATCTGAGCTACCCTTTGACCAATTCGAATTCTCCCGCGCGAACAGTACATTAGCGAGGCAGATCCCGCCGATCGGGCTTCGGCCGTGTCTGTGTATGTGATTGTTTCTGATTTGTTGATCTCTGCTGTAGTTTGTTATGTGTGTTTGTGTATAGGGATCGTTAGCCGGTTAAGCGAAGTATCACAATAGATCCAGGCATAGATCGAGATTTCGTCATTGTCACATCGTCTGTATTCTGTCAGGTGCGTGTGTTACATTATGTGGCGAGAAATTACTACTTTTTCTACACCATTCATTTCGAGTATCCCGCGCGTCAATGACATTTTCCAGATCTTCGGAAAGTTCGGCTGTTGAAACCTTCCGGTCCACTTCTATTATATTGCCCGACCACTCATTGCTGCTGTCGCGCTGCTGCTGGAGCGGGCTGCGTCTTACATACGTACCCCTTTTCATTGGTGGTGTGTTGTCGGAGGGGACTGCAGGAGACCCGGCGTTGATCAACTGATCGAACTGAACGCTATCTAAATATCACCGGTGTGTTAACGCCAGCTTGCGACGTTTCGTAAAACTGTGCTTGTTATTGCGTTGTCTTTTCTTTCGCGTTCGACTAGCTTGAATTGTGCCGACTTCTCGTTGTATCATACGAAGAGAAAAATATAGATAGACATTTTCCGCCCAATGACTCGTGCTGCCATTACTTCAAACAGAATTGACTGAAACATACAGACACACACACATACATACAGAGTTCCTGCTAATATCATCACATGTCTCCGAAGGGTTTTATATATATATATATATATATATATATATATACACTATTAATATTTGTATTACAAAATGTCTGAATATTTGCTTAGAGTCCACGAGATTCTATCGATCGAGGCCCTGCTCGTGGTATCTCAACAGTGGCGTCGATATCGAACCTATCGAGCGTGTGTTCTAACGATATATATGTATGATGCAGAGTAGGAGGGTGCGACTGCTGCTGGGAGACACATCGTACGCTCCGACGGCGTGCGCTCGAGCCGCGTGTGTGTCTCACTCGCGAAGAGGAAGAAGTCCTGTGCACAACAGTCGCCATCCGCTTTCCAACCAAGCCAAGTGACAGGGGTCACGCTGTGAGCGACGGCACCAGCTCGTTGGCTGTTCTGTGGTACGGCGGACGGTGACGACCCCAGTGGTGGTGGTGGCGGCGGCGGCGGTGGTGGTCCCGGATACGAACTTGTAAGGTTTTCAGCGTGGCGGACAGCGATCGAAAAATGGTTTCCGCTGAGGAGAAGAGGGATGAGTCACGCGCTGATGGTACGCAACTTTTCGCAACCTGATTTCCCCATTACCACTCGTACAGTATTATTGCTATTATCATGGAGACGTTTCATATAACAATAGGCGATAAAAATCTATCGGAAGGGAGAGAGAGAGAGAGAGCTATGTCAGAGCCATCAGTGTGAGGGACGATTACGTTCAGTAGCAGCTACATTGTTTTGTTTGGGTTAAGATTCCACGCAAATGCATGCTTGATTACGCAACTCGCTGACGACGACAAATGATGATAAATATTGATTTATTCATTCAAGCTATCTTGCAACGGTTCACGATTACGAACGTGTACGAATGCAAGGTTTACGAGTGTAGATGAACATCGTCGTTTTTCGACGGTGTCCCTGCCGTCAATACCGTACCATGTGATAGCTCCAGTGGTTGAATAGTTTCGTTTAGGCTGATTCTGGTTAACGAATTAACCTGTAGAGTTCGAATTCGAGGCCAAGTTTCGACTTTCATTTTATTGTTATGGTGGTGTTGTATGTTGTATGATCGAGATATTCATTCGACACCTCGTCCGTCTGTGCTGACATGCTAAACCTATCAATTGGATTGTCCTATCGTGTGCTAAACACAGCCGGGATGAGACGTCTTGATCATTCGACCACCTGTGTGTAGTCTTGATAATCGTGCTCTCTGGTGAATTCTTCGCTAGGACTGAGTGGATATTAAGGTGGACCAGCTGCCACTTTGAGTAGCGCCTGTCGTCGTGATTGTAGAGGAGTAGTATATGGACGCATTGAGTAGCAAAATAGAAAAATGCTAACTTGCCAAATACAATATATATATATATATATATTTCGAATTATCGAATTTGTCGGATCCTAATGCCATCGATCTGTGAGATCTAATACGATTCTCCCGTTTTAGGTGACAAAAAGGAGAAGAAAGCTAGAGGTTTCGAGCGTGGCCTCGAGGCCGAGAAAATACTGGGTGCGACCGATGCTGCCGGCGAACTGATGTTTCTCATGAAATGGAAGGACTCGTCCGACGCGGACGTCGTTCCGGCGAAGGTTGCGAACGTGAAGTGTCCCCAGGTGAGTGATACAGTTAGTTAAGAACACTGTATCAACTCATTAGTATACTGGGATTTTATATTTGTCGTACCAACGAACTGGGGGCACGCTAACTAGAGAAGCCAAGCATGACCTTTATCCTTCCGGTGGCATATAGATCAGAAATTGCTCCGCATTGCTACTATTAGATGTGAATGGCAATCGTTTGCGATCTGCTATTTCTAAAAAAATGTTCATTGGTTTATTAAAATTGCGATCGATCTTTCAAAGTGAACAACTATCCAAGAAATGTCGGAAATATTTTGCTGCAATTAACTCCTGGCTAACTAATTTCTATTTGGCTTTTACACTAATATATTGGCTGACTGAACCGAGCTCCTCGTATTCCAATAATAAGAATACATAATAATACTTGACAATAATAACGTGATCATGTTGCTTCTGTTTATTATTTTAAATTTAAAATTGTGATCTTACTAACCGTCTGTATAGCGAGCTCAACCGAGAGATTCACCTTTGAATGGCACCATCTTTCAATGCCGATGCCGAAGTCTGAGGGATATTTCGATCTGTCATAACTACAAGTCTACTCTTCTATTAACTCAACCTACCTCTCTCTCTATATTTTGCTTATTCGTTAGGTTGTGATCAAGTACTACGAGGAAAGACTGGTTTGGGACTCGTCAACCTGCGGAAAGGATAAAAAGTGAATCTGAGGCCTGACCAGGACCGATTCGTGCCTTCTGGGTCTGTTCTACCTTAAACGCAGTGTTGCATAGCACAGTTTCAGCGAACGATGACGAATTCTCGCGGCGCCTAATAAGGCCGCACGCGAGGCGTGTGGAAATGTTGGAGATTACCACCAGTTGGACAGAGGGCAAGCCGCGCTCCTGTGTTCAAAGAAAACCAAACTTCAAACTTGTGTATATTTTTCAAGATAGCATCGACATTATGACGATGATGCCTGATAGAACACTTTACGAATATGGCAAATAATGATGAAATAATACATATATGAATATCGCATTAAGGTATTTTTTC
Organism: Stratiolaelaps scimitus; assembly: GCA_019614645.1. NCBI lineage: Eukaryota > Metazoa > Arthropoda > Arachnida > Mesostigmata > Laelapidae > Stratiolaelaps > Stratiolaelaps scimitus. The sequence continues at coordinate 102,137 of JABWDB010000035.1, read as the reverse complement.
TATTTTGTTTTGATCGAGATTTTTATCGTACAGAAGTCGGACAACTGACTGTCCATTCTTGTAAGAAAATCGCTAAGTATAACTGAGAATAACCACAAAATAAAATCTACTGCACAAACGACAACAGAAAAATAAGACGTAATTGCATTAACCTGCATTATCATTCGTGGTTGACTCCGTTTGTATCAGTGCTGATCTATCATTTACTAGTACGCCCCCTGGAGGGAATCCTGAAACAGTTCAAGTGTGCGACAAATTACAGCACAGGAAATAGAATACAGAAAAAAAACAAACAAACAACAAATCAAATTGAAATCAATTTGATATATACATATATTTATTTTAATTATTAGGTGTAATCATTTCGTAATATTTTGAAATATTAGTACTGTAATCATAGTATTCGAAATGAACACGCTTGGATGTTTTTGCGTGCGGAATCTAATAGCTAATGTCGAGGACGCTCACCCGTGACCAGATGTTTTTGAAGACGGCGAAGCTGTTAAAGCGGATGTGGCCCACCTGTGTTCTATAATATAGAGACGGTTATTTTTTTTGTATAGTTACATGGTTCGACGTCGGGTGTGACGAACAGGATAGCTGGAAATGTGAAATACATACGCACCTTCCCTAGAAATGATAGCATCTTATCATTTAAAATTGGTACTAATTAGTGAAAACATGGCGTTTCAAGGTGCAGACACCACAGTTATAGTACAATGAAAAAGTCTTAGGAACCATCTAGGTATTTTGTAAAGTTTCAAGGTGACGCTGAACAAAACCGCAAGAACTAGTATTACAAGCAAAAGGGGCTTATTGAACGCTCTGCGAAATGTGCTCGTCATAGTCAAGTTGGGAAGTTACACAATAACAACAGTAATAATGACGCCTAATCTCTCCTAATGGAACCCTTTTAGGAAGTGAAGGCTCGTTGTTCATAGTGTTGTCATATCTGTTCTGATCTGCAAGGAGAACTATACCAACATAATTGTATCATTATCAAGAAAAAACATGTCCGCTGAGGGGAGTCCTAATGGACACGGCCCAACAGAACTGAAGCCTCATTAAGAATAACAGAATATGTTCTATTACCAAGGTAACCAGGGGTCGAGTTAAGGGTGACGTTGTCAATACCAAGTCAGCCTAGCTACAAACGAGTATTTTGTAGTTGACTCTATCAAACGCCTCGGAAATATCAAAGTACGCACAATCGAGGTTTTTGTTTAAGAATATGGCCCAATCCTTCTACATTTGTGCTTCTAAATTGCGCGTTTATAGATCTACGCTTCGTAGAATCCTACTGTTATTTAGCAAGGAGTCTCAAAAGAGAAAAGGAAGTCGGCTGCGTTGGAAGGTCGTAGCTGTAAAAGGTTGGTTATTATCGAAAGCTACTGTTCCTTGCAGTACGACACAAATTGCGTTGTAGACTTACATCTGCTGTCTAAAAGAGGGAGGACGCTGAACCTCCTAATGGACAAGGAAACGAAACACATCCTGGTCCACTGCACAACTTTAAGCAAAGTTCGACCGATTATTAAACAGGCGCGTCAAAGGCGGGAAATACGAACACTGTAAAACATAGAAAATGATCTGAAATGTAATTTTCGTCATATTATCTACAACACATCGCTATAGTTCCCCACAATGCTGGACGATCATTGTACAATTCTGGGTGTCTTATTGGCAAATATATGATACACTAGAGTTTTCCTATTGTGAAGTCTTTTGTACACACAAGTCGTTCTATACCAGCCCCAATAGACAGATTTCACGATTCTCTATAAGGTTTACCGAAATCACATTTTTGTTAGGTCAACGGGAGCGCTGGGGAACTTCAACTTAACTATTAGCTTCGTTACAGGAAAGGTTACTTGATATTAGACTATAGATAATATTTCTATTGGATGTGGTTAGAGTAGAATCTAGTGGACCATCAAGTTTGACTACCGATGACTGTTTATATTTTCAGTTGCTTATGTAGCTTTAAACATACAATAATTAGAAAATTAGTTGGGGACAGGGCATCAGGCCGAGGCCGTCATGGTCCCAAGGGAGGCGACGGCATTGCCTATCTGCACAGCGAGGGAAAGGCACTGCAGAATAAAAAATCGTGCGCTCTTGTCCCCGGTGGCGCGGATCAGTCGCTGGTAGACGCCTTCGAGGAAGTTTGCAGTGAAGGGGCCGTGGTCGCCTAGGGCGTCAAAGGCAGGAGGGGAAAAAGGTGAGTTGCCTGAGCCGTACTTCCGCAGCTTGGCCCGCAGGGCTTGCCACGTAACCGGGGGTGGTTGCACATTGGTTGACATAAGAAGATGTTAGAGTGTCAATGGCTGCCGATGGCTTGTTTCTGTGATCAAAAAAAAACATTACTGTTAGGTTGAGGCGTAAGTTCCCGCCGTTTCATGAACAATGGAAAAATGACGCACTCAGATCGATTTAAACCAATTCACATATTTGTTAAGTACTCTCCGTTGTTGTTCACGACCTCCTCCCACCCTTCAATAAGCTGATGGATTCCATTTTTCCAAAAAGAATAGTTTTTTGGGTTGAGAAAGGCGACCAACCCCCGTGCAAGGTCCTCTGGATCGTCGAAATGCCGGTCACTCGAAAAATTCGCCAGTGAACGAAACAGGTGGTAATCTGTTGGAGCAGTTGGTCTGGCGAATATGGTGGGTGCGCAAAAACTTCCCATCCGAACGCTTCCAGTGCCACTTTGGTGTTTCTCGCGGTGTTGTGGAAGAGGGTGACTTGGCCTCGCCTGTTGTGGCTTTTCATCTGAATAGCCTCGTTTACACTATGCAACTGGGCTATGTAGAGGTCGCTGTTGCTGTAGCGGAGGCGGTTAGATCACGGCGAAGGCCGAAAAATAGCAGGTGTCGGAAATGCACTTGTTTATTGCCCTTAATCTCCATTTTTCGAGTTGAAATCCAGTTCACAGCGAAAATCGAACTCCACAGGCGTGTAGAGCTTGAAAAAAGCTTCCAAGTCAGTCGGGTTCAAACTCAGTGAAGAGGGCCTTGGTGGAAAGGGCGGTTTGTATAATGAGACCCTTTCCCCATCTTCGTACACTGCTGATGAAGTGCTATGTAACACCCGAAGCCTCATTCCTTTTCCGACAGATCTGCCATGATTATGCTCTCTAGCGGCTGAACTCTAACCAAAGTCCTTTTTTCAATAATGAAAATCCCAACTGGAAAAATATGCATTTTCAATACCGTCTTTTTGGGCTCCCTAGGCTGCTGGTGACCTCTACGTGGGGCCTGCTTCCAATGCCAGAAGTCACGGATTCAAATCGTCTAGTTGGCAGCTTAGTCTTTGTGGAGATTTGGCCTCTCAGACTGTCGGGCGCCTGGGCGGAAAGGTGGGTGTCTCTAAAGACCAAGTCGCGGTCTCGTCCTCCGATGCTGGAGGTCGCGGGTTCGAATTCTATAGTGGGATACCCAGTCTTCGACGGCTGCAATTTTCTGCTAAACCACAGGATTTAAATCCATGACCCTGGCATTGCAGGCAGAGACTAAGGCGTACAGAAGACTGTAACTGACCAAGGCGAAGTCTCTTAACACAGGATTTGACCCCGGCGTCATTTGGCATCTGAGGCAGAGCTATGTCGAAAGTAGACATTTTAGTCCTGCTAAACGCACTCCCCTGATATCTATTTTTTTGAAGAAAGATCCGACGGTGAACTGTGCCTACGCGGGGATAATCAACCATCTTCATTCGATCTGATGTACATATGAACCTTCTGTAATATCTAAAGAATCCAATACACAATATCAGATAGGTGACACACACAGAATAAATTAAGAGTGGTTCGGGACTTACAGAGCGAAGAGGTCACAATAGGCTTCAACAAATGGGCTAAGGTATTATGAAAGAAGCCGAATCCGGGTACCCTGTAACGTATATAGAAGAACGATGAATAAGTGAAAAATCTTTTTAGTTGGAGGATGTTGTGAATGCCGTTTCTCTCTTGGCAATCTTCTCATAGTAACGCTAACGTGGTGACAAGGCAGATATAATACCTATTAGGTTGAGTCATAAGTTGTATATTAGGGTGCTTGGTTCGAATTTAAATGCCAATAACTTTTGAACTAAATTAATTAGAACAAAGACCTTTTGGTATGAGTTAGAGATAGCCAAATATTTACCATTTGCATTTCCATTTATAATTTTGTTATTTATTGCATCTTTGAGTACATGGGCTTAAATCAGGAGAATATGGGGGTTGAAGTCATCGCTCAATATTGTTCCCCTCCATCCAGGCCGTAATTTCAGCAGTGCGGTGAGGTCTTGCGTTGTCGTCGAGTAACCACACTCGGTGTTGTTGATCCCCACGCCATTTGTTCATCAATCTCTTCAAGAAGTCGAGATATCGGGGAGCATTGAGCTCTAAGCGACTGGTTTGTTGCGTATAAGTCTTCAAATTAAATGTCGAACACTCCACGCATTTTCATCTGCTCAGCACTCAGTGTATGGAGAATCCATTTTGCATTGATTTTCTTCTTCTTCAGTGTATTGGTGATAATTCTATAACACGTCGTCCGAGGAATCCCAGTTTCAGCCGACAAAGACCTCGTGGACCAAGCTCTAGTTTGCTCAAAAGCAGCCTTAATTCTGTCAATCCTTTCGTCCCTTGTCGCACCTGATTTCTGGGCCCCACCTCGGTGGTCATCGATGTCCATATCTCCACTGTTAAATCGCTTGCACTAACTTCGCACCGTTCGCAGGCATAATGCAGACCTGCCGTACGCATTCACTAATTGTCGATGGAGTTCAGGTGGAGGGTGTCCTTGGAGAAACAAAAACTTGATGATTTGCCGCAAAAACTTGATGATTCTTGATGATTTGAACCAAAAATGATGAAGCTGCCTTAATTCTGTCAATCCCTCCGTCCCTTGTCTCACCTGATTTCTGGGCCCCACCTCGGTGGGGTTCAAATCATCAAGAATCATCAAGTTTTTGCGGCAAATCATGAAGTTTTTGTTTCTCCAAGGACACCCTCCACCTGAACTCCATCGACAATTAGTGAACGCGTACGGCAGGTCTGCCTTATGCCTGCGAACGGTGCGAAGTTAGTGCAAGCGATTTAACAGTGGCGATTTAACAGTGACCACCGAGGTGGGGCCCAGAAACCAGGTGTCTTCTGATACCTTCGCCTTGATGCCGGGCTGATACATATTTACCTGGTGCCGGGCCCTCCGTGATCAGGAAGGCGGAGACCCCAGGAGGAGGCCTTTCCATTGCACTCCGGAAGGGCTGAGACCTGCCACTCTCCCCAACTGTTAAAGATGGGGCATCTTGATGAAGCAGACTTAATTCTGTCAATCCTTTCGTCCCTTGTCGCACCTGATTTCTGGGCCCCACCTCGGTGGTCACTGTTAAATCTCCACTGTTAAATCGCTTGCACTTCACTGTTAAATTTCCACTGTTAAATCGCTTGCACTTCACTGTTAAATCTCCACTGTTAAATCGCTTGCACTCCGGAAGGGCTGAGACCTGCCACTCTCCCAAACTGGGAAAGATGGGGCATATAATCCCGCACCTCAAAAACGGAGGCGCCAGGCGGCTACCACTTGGGTCCCATGCATCAGGGCCATGGGGACATTCAGCCGTTTCATCCCTATTAGGAAGATAGCCTCTGTCTTCTCCGGTGCGAGGCGAAGCCCGTGGGCGGTCATCCAAGCCTCCACCTGGGCGATGGCCTCGTTCGCCTTTCTTTTAATGTCGCTTTCTTTTTTGTCCTTGATAATGAGCACCAGGTCATCTGCATACGCCACCGGTGTGATCTCTTCTGGGTAGTCTCGGCTACCTCAGCGAACGGAGGATCAACTGGGAGGGAGCAGAGCACGAAATGACGGCGGGCGTACCACAGGGATCGGTCTTAGGGCCGATACTGCGGAACGTGGCCTACGATGACGTGCTGAGGCTAGACTACCCAGAAGAGGACACACCGGTGGCGTATGCAGATGACCTGGTGCTCGTTATCAAGGACAAAAAAGAAAGCGACATTAAAAGGAAGGCGAACGAGGCCATCGCCCAGGTGGAGGCTTGGATGACCGCCCACGGGCTTCGCCTCGCACCGGTGAAGACAGAGGCCATCTTCCTAATAGGGAGGAAACTGCTGAATGCCCCATGGCCCTGATGCACGGGACCCAAGTGGTTACCCCGAAGAAGGAGGTGAAGTACCTGGGGGTCATGCTGGACCAAGGCATGACCTTTAGTGCTCACGTACGATATGCCACCAAGAAGGCGGAGCAGGCGGCAACAAACCTCTGCCGGCGCATGCCGAGAACATGGGGTGCCAGCGAGGGCAAAAGGCGTCTGTTGGTAACTGTTGCAGAATCGGTGGTGCTCTACGCATCGCCGATTTGGCGACAGGTGCTGAAGAAGAAGTGCAACGTGAAAGCGCTAAGGAAAACGCAGCGTGTCCTGGCACTGCGCGTGTGCCGTGCATACAGGACCAAGGCCACCCTCACGGCCCTGGTCCTGAGCCGGATGGTCTCTTGGGACCTGAAGGTAGAAGAAAGGGCCAAGTTGGGCAGAGCCCCCAATGCTGGCCCAGTGGCAGTAAGAGATGAAAGCATCAGAGAGATACAAGCAGAGTGGGATCAGGGAGGGACGTCGAGGTGGACCAAGTTCATCATCCTCGACCTAAGCGGGTGGTTCCACCGAGAACATGGTGAAACCACCTACAGACTGACCCAGTTGCTCGGCGGGCACGGGTGTTTTGCGAAATACCTTCATAAATCTAAGAAGGTAGAATCGCCCTTTTGTATCCACTGCGACAGTGGGGCAGAGAACGACGCAGAACATACACTGCTGCAGTGTGACGCTTTTCAAGAGGAAAGACTCAAGATGGATGGGAGACAACGTAACCACTCAGAACTTAATACAGCATATGCTGGAGAGTGCAGAAATGTGGGAAGCAGTGCAAGAGTTTGCAGAGGAGGTCATCTCGCGCAAGGAGCGTGCGGAGATGGCCCGGCAAGCGCGTCCGTACAAGGGAAAGAAGAACACAGCCAAAAATTATGAAGTAATCATGTACATGTAATTTTGTCTTAATAAACTTGCCACCAACAAGGTCGTGGGTGGTCAACGAAAAAAAATGTAAAAATAGACTCGGATATCGCTCGGAATATTACGTCAATATGGGTGCGATGACCAACGATAAATGGAGGGCGTAATGTGTCGGAACGAATCGACATATTACGCGAAAATAATACACGAAGTTCAATGTGAAAGTCAGAGGACTACCACCGAACTCGAACTGTTTATGTAGAAAATGCAATAATGTTTGCGCGGAATTTGTATCACGCTGGAGAATGCCGTGATCGACCAGTCTCACTGATCGGGCTGGTCAGTGTGAATAAACACGTTTATTCATAGATGGGTATATGCTCTGTTTACACGAGCTGACCCCCTCCCACACGTTTGTTGTTTTACCACTTTTCCATTTTACTAGGTACTGAGGTATGTATGACATAATACCGTGCGAATTAATGATGAAACATTAATTATCGTGAAAAATTCACCGGCAACTGTTCATGTTCGACTCGACAGTGGACCTCGTTGTTGCGAGTAACTTATCTCGTGCATCAATTGAAACGAAGCTGTCAGCTGTATTTGGATCTAACGTGTGAAATTCTCTCATTTTGTTTCACATTCACACTCGACGGAACTATCTAGAGTGCGTAGAGCGTTTCGCTAACAGCTTTAAGATAGGCCATGAGCTTAAAATATTTCGAGGGATAACTACGATGCAAGCGATACCTCGAGATGCTTTATGATGAACCAGATATGAACGTTGAGATGTCTGTTGGAAACACCCTTTTCAGATGAACAGTGCCCATACGATTATTGATAATCCTTGGTGGATGAAGGGAGATGATACTGTTAGTAGTATTCGCAAAATAGAACTTAATCAAATTGTTCAAAGAGACCTCAACATTTCTTTATCATTGTTGTATGAAATACACAAATTATATGAAGAGATGTGTTAGCTATTCAATCCAATTCAAATATACCTAACGAAAATATACCCGTGTCGTGGACTTATTCGTATGTTATTGTTGTTTCGCTGTTATTAAATATAAGGAACTATCTATTTTATGCAGATTTTATGCTTATTGTTCTGAGGTCTACCAGAACAATTCCGTATGTATTTACAACTGTCCTTGCACTTACATGGCCAACTTACCTTAGTCGGCAGCGTAATAGAAATTAGATTTATTTGAATGATAAAGTGTGTATTGGTAAATTTCAGAGTCAGTCACAAATACAATGTGTTACCTTGGCCTAATTAACGTGCTGAAACTTGAAAAATGAATTGGCAACTTCTCTAATTATTGTATAATTTAAAGTGGTATAATGAAATGTAATAAATATCTGATATTAATTTAGTATCTAAGTTAATCACCTTCTACTAACGGCGTCAAGTCCATACGATGGCCAATGAGTACTTCCGGAAGGCGTCCATACTATCGAGATATTTAATATTCGTAATGCCAATACCCTGACCACAGTTTTCTATTTCTCGCCGGAGCACACGAAAGTCAAAGGCTTTCCCATTATGGAAAAGCAAGATATAACGGATCGCCGCCAACTGGAAGGGATCTCAAGAACACTGAAAAAAGACGCAGAGCCTCTCTGATTGCCGGGTAGCTTTGCAGATAGTCCCACGACCGCCCTGGAAATAGCAATGTACATGTACTGTAACAAAATGCTGACCTTGTGTAACATTGTACGACACGAGTAAGGTTGTCTACTTCTGGTTAGCTCGAAAATTTCGATTTTCCACGATTTGCTTGAATGAAGGAAATGCAAGTGTTTTTACGTCGGAAGGGCAAAGGACAGACATTCAACGTATTTAGACGTTCATATCTTCGCGACGTTTTCAGCCTCTGAATTCTACATCTTGCAATATCTAATTCCCAGCTCTACTGAGAGTCAAACAAGCTAGCCGTGGATGTCAGCCATTTCGAATGCATCTCCGTTTGGCGAAGGTATCTGGCGGGGTTCATGAGCAAGTCTGTAGAAGGCTTTTGTCCCATTGATCTTTCGACAAATCCACTCACAATGAGCCCTCCTGATGAGCTACAAAGTTATAGGTAACATGCGAAGTGCAAGCAAAAGGTTAAATTGACAGACATATACCTGTAATTTTCTCTGCCTTCTGCTCGACCGTCTTCTCATTGTTGACAAACTGCGAGAACGGCGCAATTTCAGTGAGCCTGTGATCGAGATGGCAAGCCAGAGCTCCGATCTGAGTAATTCGAATAGGCCCCTTGAAGCCTGTTGTCTCAAGGTCAAACCGCTTCGGTCAAGGTCAAAAAAAGAAGAATGAGCAATTATCGAGGACGTATCAAAATCCCGTTGTATTAATGTTATGTGATACTAATTGTGATGCGTTGAGCATTGAATATTTTAGCGGGAGATTGACCCAGCTCTTGCAGGAACATCTTCCGGCTAAGATGTTTGCTGGCTAAGCAAGCATCAAAATAACTGAGCTAAATAAGAGAACTTAAACATGAAAAACTGCAGTTCTTTTAGTCAACGAACACGACCATAACCTCAACCTCTAAAATAACCTGTTTTTGTTACATGACTAATTATGTTAGAAAACCTTGGTATATTTAATGGAACGAACATTTCCTCTCAACCTGTGAAATACTGAAGGAACATATTTCTGTTAGGTTTTACATTCAGTTAGAAATCTGGTCGGCCCAGTCTCCCAATAACCCTACTTGAGATTTCATGGTCACTTTGAGAAGCGCAAGTAAATCGTTGAGAGTCCCGAGTTTGGTCTTGTCTCCTAAAGTAAAGAGCTGACTCTCAGAAAAAATTCAACGTCCACGGTACTGCTCCCTGTATTGCTTCATCGGACGGACCCCTTATATTAGGTTGACCCAAAAAAAGCCGTACTCCTATCGTCTTCGAATTCTTATTATTGGCCGGTTTGAATTCAAACTTGGCGGGTAGTGAGGCACTACAATTAGCTAACAGACGGCGGGAAAGCCGCCAGCATTCGGCTTTCGTTGGGCGTTCGAAATGGCAACCGGCGGAGCAGGTCCCTCAGACTTGTATTCTCAGAGGGAAAGAGTCAGGTTTATGTTTCAACAGAAGAAATGTCCAGCTGAAATCCATCGAGAGTTGATTAGTGTGCACGGACATAATGCCCTGAGTCGACGACAGGTGTACCGTTGGTGTGCGCAGTTTAGGCAAAGCGACTGGGACATTAATGAACCCCGTTGGTGTGCGCAGTTTAGACAAAGCGACTGGGACATTAATAACCATCCCTTCACGAATCTCGATTCGACGAAAGGATCGAAATTATCGAAAACGCTTTTGAGGAAACCCGAGCTTGGTCACTGAGGACTTTATCTGCTATAATTGGCGTACTTCGTAACACATGCCGTCGAATTATTATTTAAAAAATATCTGAGGATGCAGAAAAAAGTGCAAAATGGGTCCCTCATTAACTCGGTAGTGGCCAAATAGATTTGAGCCTAAAGTAATTGTACCTGGCTCGTGAGTGCAAGGAAGTCAGGACCAGTGACAGGAAGGAAGCAAACGCGCCAAAGGCTACCGATGCGGCAGAAATGACCATATCGCGAAGTACTGTAAGAGGGAGATTCCGAAATGCTACGTCTGCGTACAGTATAGAGAGGGAATCAAGGGAGTGCGAGAGAATGCCGAGAATAACTCAGAAGATAAGAAGAGCAATGCAAAGAGAATGCAGTAGGGCAAAAAATCAGCTTATGCATCATAAGGCATAAGGCGGAAAGACATCACGACATCCAAGGCGGAAAGCAACCGACATACAAAAAACTGAGGGCCGTAGGACTAAACAGAGAGCCGATCATCACAGAAATAACCGATGACGACGGCGGCGGGCAGGTTCCCAAAGGAATTAAAAAGTGCCGGACTGGTACCTTGCCCCAAGTCTGGGAAGCCACCGGGTATTCCGTCGGCGCACAGGCCTCTGTGTCTCCTCTGCACAATAGGCAAGGCTCTGGAATCTGTCATATCCGGGCGGCTAGTGTCCGAGTTCGAGGCTAAAGGACCCCTCTCGGAGAAGCAACATGGCTTCAGAAGAGGCAGATCCACTCTTTCGGCGCTAGAAAGCGTGATGGAGGTCTCCGAGAAGGAAAGAAACAAGTCGCAGAAGACCAGGGGCTTTGCCTGGTGGTGCTCCTTAATGTCCAGAATGCTTTCAATTCGATGAACTGAGCAGTAGTTCTGGATGCCCTAACAGAGAAGGGGATACCCCCTACCTCCGACGTTATCTGGAAGAACGCAAGATCCTCCTAGTTGACTCGGTAGAGTACGAGGTTAACCCTGGTGTCCCGCAGGGGTCCATTCTGGACTGAATCCTGTGGAAGCTGGCCTATGACGGAGTGCTAAACCTCGAGATGCCGGAGGGTGTAAGACCAGTGGCATATGCTGATGACCTCGTCCTGGTGGTCAGTGGCAGGAATAAACGACCTTGGAGCACAAAGGCAACGAAGCCCTTTACCTAGTTGCGGAGTGGATGAACCGGCACCTCCTGAAACTCACTCCAGAGAAGACGGAAGCCATCCTATAGATTGAGAGAAAGCGGTGCCGAGGACTGGATATCGAACAGAGTGGGCACCAAATCTCCCCTCAGAAAGAGGCAAGGCATTTCGGAGTCATACTGGATAAAGGGATGACCGACATTGCTTACGTGAGACACGCTGTGGCAAATCTGGGAAACGGCGATGAAGTCTGAGAAGAACACGGAGTTGCTTAAGAAAACCCAATGGGTTTTATCTCTCCGGATAAGCAGAGGCTACCGCACAATATCCACGGGGACGGCCTTGGCCCTTGCGCGGACTGTGCCGTGGCAACTTGCAGATCGGGAACTAGCGAAGCGACACACGAACCCGGCGCTGACAGGCCATGGGTGCTTACAGGCACACCTGCATAGGACAGGTCTGGAAGCAAGCCCATCTGTATGTGCAGTGATACTGTCGAGATCGATAATGTATCGCCCGATAATGTACACGCTCGAGAGCTTCACACGCCTTGAGGAGAATAAAACTCCCCTTGAAAAAAAACTGCGGCGGCCCTTCTCAGTGGATACCAATGAAATGAATGAACATGCTCGAAAGCGAGGAAGCTTGGCAAGCTATCAACTCCTATGTTGAGGAGGTGATGTAAGCGAAGACTGAACATGGCAACGACGCAGCGGCCCCTCCGAGCCTTTGCGGGATCGCTTCCGACTCGCCCTGCGCGAGTGAGAGAATTGGCCCGAGCGGGAATGGACTTCAATCCACGAACTGACCGCCCCTGCGAGCCTTGCGCTGAAGTAATACAGAAATCAGTTCCGGATCGAGGCCCAAGTCGAAGAGGCCCAGGGTTTTGGTGGATGAGAGTCCCATAGTACTAGACGAATACCTTAGTCGTGAAGTCGGGTCTGCACAATGCATTTTGCCTTTGATCTCATAAAAAAAATAGCCCCATGGTAGTGGGCCTTGCGATCGGAGGATACAGGTAGATACACACACGGGTTCGATCCCCACTGCGGCACAGTTGCATTTAACGGGGTCCGCCTTATGAAACAATGCCGAAAGCAGGTGTACCGTGGACATTGTCAAATCTGTGTGATAGATGTGATCAGAAAGTAAAATTTAGCGGTGCTCAATTTTTGATTGGTCGGCACACCCTCCCTGCTTGTCGAGCACGAAACACTCGAATTCGTCCGACAGATTTTTACCATAGCTCAGTTATATGGTTCTAGATCGATTGCGCTCGTGCACATGTGTCACGCATCACTAACAGAAAAAGCTGCGAAGATTCTTAACTGATTTTGAGCTCTTGATTAATTTTGTACACGCACCAGCAGAACATATCTGTATATCTATCTAGCTATCAATATATATATATATATATATATATATATATCCTCGTGTCGTGTGCAATGAAGTGTGTAGGTAGATCTACGAACTGATAGACAGATGTTCATAACAGCTAGCTAATAGTAGCCAGTCGCCTGCTAATTGATATGTGTGTGTGTGTGTGTGTATGTGATTGTCGTTGTCGCGATATCTGATGGCGACAGAAGAAGCGAACACAGCGGAATGAGATGGTGTGAAAGTGTGAACCGAAGAACGCAGATAAAATGAATGTTTATCGAACACTCGCTAAACCATCTGTGTGTATGTGTTTATCTGTAACTGTGATGCGTTCGCGAGCCTGTCATGGCTTGAAGAGAACTCGCACGACGGCGGTTTTTTTGTAATGTGAACGTGCGAACGGCGAGGCTTCTCTTATATATGGAACTGCTCACCTTCACGTCTCAGCTAAGTTCAGCATCAAGCAACATGTATGGGAGGAAGGTCTGGCTGGCATATCACACATACACACACACACTCACAAAAAAAGAATACGATACCCGCCGTATCCTCCCTAACGGATAACGACTGCTTTATGCTGTTCTTTTTTTTCTGGATGGCTCAATGTTGTTTTTAACTACTCGTTGTACGAACACATGATAAATACATAAAAACAATTGATACATTTATATCTCGATATGACAGTGAATGTGCGTGACATGCATATGCCGCTTTGATTTGTGCACAGTGTTGCATTTCGCAAGGGTTGTACGACATATTCTACCTTGAGATAATCTTCATCTGAATCAAGTTGATTAGGGTTTATTAAAATGGTCTTGTAGCTTTAGGGTTTTGAATTTGCTGCGTAGCTGCCCAGCTAGGGTTTAGATGTTGTATTTCGATGAGGGGTTTTTTCATTTGTGTTTTTGCGTACATGTTTCTTGTGGTTCCTCAAGTGTGACGGCAACGAATAACGCTCAATCAACTTGATCACTTTTGGCCAATGATGGTTATGCTCTCTCTGCTCGCAGCAACTCCGTAACCTGGTACTGGATGATGGGTCATGACCGGACTACCCATATGCTGATATCATATTGTGATGGATCAAGCCTAGATCACTCGACCCGTTCGTCCCAAAAGGCCTGCTGCTATTGGGACATTATTAGTTGTGCCCATTAATCTGCTAACGTCTTTCCACGATCCTGGCTCATCGAGGAGTCAGACAATAGCTTCTGCCGGGTTGTGTGCACTGGACTTTTTTTATTTGAACGTACAATACTTTAGTTACGAACGTATGAATCGCTGTCCTTAGTTAATGCCTTTAACCATTTAGCCATCACAGCTATTCGCTACTGATCGAGATGCGGTGTGTGTCGTACATCGTCATCAGGTGAGTGCACTGCCAGGTATTTCCAAATCACCCTACGAAAGCACTCCACTCAGATCGCAACTGCATTTCGACAGGGGCTTTCTTGCCTGTTCTTAAGAAACTTCGTTTTAGACGGATGGAACTCCTGAGTCTGTAGCATACTTCGCCTGCCTTATAGAAAATGTTTTATCTCTTCGGAACTGTTATTGAAGAACATGAGGACAAATTGTTTTGCGCGGAATTACTGTAACATCAGCTGTGACGATCAAACTACTACTAATTTCTATTGCACACGTATGCAAGCTTTCCTGTATAGTGTTACCTGAGCACGGATGTGAAAAGCCTTGAGTGGACTTGATTCAGTGTATATAGCAAATATAGCCGTGTTGTTGCTATGAATTCGAGATATACTCGGGGAAATCATTCGGAACCCTATTGTCGGCAATTAGAACGAGCGATATATATATGTCGAAGCGTCATTTTCTTTGTATGCAACTTCATCTCACGTCAACGACATAGTTGACGAAGTTCAGTCCATTGACAAAGCTGTCATTTTCTTGTTCGCTTGACAGCTCTCATTACTGTCTTCTCTTCATTGTGTCACTGACCGTTGTTGTGTTGTTTGGCTACCGATGAGACGATCCAAGATGATCGGGCCCGCGCTCCAGACACTGGCACACATAAAATAGCCAACCACTATATCACTATATCACATCTCGCTACATTTCGCTCGGCACCACCGATCAGTGGGTAAATATCGCGGTAAATCGATGTCTGCGCAGCTTCACCACCGCGTGTACACGAGCAATATACAACGCCATAGGCAATCGTCATAGACGATCACTACACCAGACAGAGACGCGCGCAGCCCGCTGGTAAAAGGTAACAGCAGATAAGCAAGCGATAGAGATACTATGGCACTCGTATGACACACGCTCACAGCACCCGACACGCAGAGACACATGCTGGCTGTGCTGCCACCCTATTGGGAAACTCTTCGTACAAATATATATATATATATATATATTGTTGTATGTGTGTTGCCGTCGAAGTCGTTGTCATTGCTGCTGCTCATCGGTCGTCGGCGACCTCAAAATGACGCATCTCCCAACTTGATTGTCGCTGGTGCCGCTGCCTCCACGATGTCAATGAGGGCAGCCAGCAATGGTGTTTCTTTGTCTTACGACATTGTTGTATCGTGGTCACATTCGGTTAATTGATCGCTCTGTTGTTGACTATGCGTTTTTCTTGACGAAGATCGTGTGTTATGTGTCACTTCTCGCTTCGATGTTATTATTGTACTTATTTTCACCATGAAGCAATCATCCGAAGTCTATTAAATTTTGATAAACGATGACAGCCACATTTCATAGTTTGCTGTTCGAATCACAGTTGCTGATTTGTAGGGTCCCTTGTTCCTTCTGCAGCGTCTTTCTCTCGCTTGGTGTACAATGCGGCAATAGCAGCCATCGCCTCCCTCAAAGGTGACCATTGGTCTGATACCCCGCCCTCCTCTAGCCAACGGCGTCACTAATTTCAGCATATGTTAAAACGCACAATAAATAAAACGACACAAGGTAAGCGTTTTTACCTAGTTAATAAGAACGTGATGTTTCGGACACTCACGCTTAAGCACAATCGAATTTTCCGCCATATGCTCAATAGTCTTCCTGTACTTTATATATATACATTTTATATTGTTGTAACTTAAGCATTGTAAAATTGCAGCTCCTTTAATAAACCTTTAGATATATATATATATAGATGCGTAGATGCGTTATATATATATATAACGCAGCTACACACATGTGTCCCTGTAGCGCAGTGGATAGCGCGTTGGACTTCTAATCCAAAGGTCGCGGGTTCGACTCCCGCCAGGGATGGTTTCCTGTTTTGTAACCTTACTCAGTTATCCAAACGATAAATGGCTAGAGTCGCCCTCAGGCGTACACGCCTAAATGTGGTAGAACAAGACGAATGTATGTTCTTCGGCCACAAACTTCTGCGTATACCTTCCCGTTCTTAATCTCTCCCAGTTCTGCTGATGTGACCTCCCAGACTGCGGTCCCCTATATATATATATATATATATACTTAATGTATTCGCAACAGGCAAGTGTGAACATCTCTACACTCTGGTAAGTCGCAATGGTGGTTCCGGGACCTGTCACATAGGGAGGGACAGCTCAGAGTCACCTCAAAAATGTTTAAATATTCTACTAAGGATATATATATAGAGAAGGCTGTTCTTAAATGTATTTCACGTAGAGCGGGTACAATTGTCACCCACTTTTATAAGTAAATAACTTCAGTAGAAGTGGCTAAATATTTTTCAAATAATGTTGGAACTTGGAGAATGTTGTTAATGAAGGATTAGCCGGGTCGGGGGTTCAGAGACACTTTCTGAGACAGCTGATCACAGGCACAAACTCATCACATTTTCGGTCGTCCAATATTTTTCTAATCAGGCTTGCGTTGTGCGATATAAGCGTGCCGCATCAGTTCCATCTTTGACTATATCGATAACAAGCGGCAATTTACCTTATAACATATTTTACAACAATGCTACTGAACATGCAGTTGCACAATGCAGCATCAGTCGGTCGTGCGTCCCATATTGAATCGATGTTCGCTACCAAAATATTGCGAGGCATTTTTCTACGCTTACATCAGTAGTAGAGCATAATTTGAGACCTACCTGATCGTGAAATGTCCCTGCTGATCCGGATATGTTTTAGCCTTTTATAGGAACATCGAGCGAAACGAAGACTAAATACAAATTCGTACCTTTCAGTCGTTTTCGCTGTAGAGTACCACCACGTAGGCCAGCCTTAATCCTTTTGTTCCATGTTCACACCCACCCAAATCATATGTTAGTTTCTATATATATATATATATATATATATAGGAAGACATTGAGAACATGGCGGAAATTTCCATTCTGCTCGAACCTGACTGTCAAGCTGACCCTCAGCTGTTTCCCTAAGCTGACAGGCCTCAGCCATTACCCTTTTAGGTATTACTATGAGGATCTGTCGGGGGCAAAGCGTATTCTGCTTAAACCTGGGAGTCGGGAACATCACGTTTTTATTGTTAGCATTGTTATTATCAACAGAATCGAAAGAGAGATTCATCAAGGAAGAGTGGAAAAAACGTCCTCCGTAAACCTACGCAGACTGATCCTTGTAGTTGAGACGAGGTCTTATCCTTAAAATAAAGTTGTACCACCATATCAACGAAATGTACAACGTTGTCCGAACGCTTTATATGTGGTTGCAAATTAAGATTGTAAAGCTGAACACTAAGCAGCAGTAGTTGATCTTTCTAACATGTTTCGAATTAGCGAGCGGTACTATTTAGTAACAACCACTGCGTTACTTCTAATTAGCTTATTATCTAATCAGAAACACGGTATACAATAGCAGTCCGGCATATACGAGAAAGAGAGAGAGAGAGAGAGGGAGCTGATCCACAGAAAAGAACTAAAATTTCAAATATATTAATCGAAGGTAAAAAATATACTAACAAAAGCATACGGTCTAGGATCTTATTCGCAACAGTGGCTCGATTAGCTTCACTTGTCGGGGACTTTAGCTTTAGAGGTTCAAAATATCAGAAAACCTTACCCGGTTTTGTTGCTATGATGCAGCCAGCCTTGTCAGTTCAGCTCTGATCTATTTATCATTAGTTCAAGCATATTTACTCTGTTATGTCCTACAGGTCCCGACGGTCACCAGCAATCTAGCGAATACATAGCCAATGCACTTTAATCTATAGTATTATACCACCACCCCCGTGGAAGCTAAAAATTCGAATCTGATTCTGTGAAACGAACAGCAATGACGGCAGAAAGCACGGATCTTTCATTTAATCTTCGTTAATCATCGCACAGCCCCCACACGCCGTGGTCATGGCTGTCGAGCCACCCGACCGCGCCAGTGAAACACCTTCGACCTCAGAAGCGAATTCGGATCACGTCCGGTGTTAGCTCTGATCACCAGCTGATCGAAAAACAAAACGCCCCGAACCGTCAAAGTGGCTGACGTCACGGGCTCGTGCTGAAACGACTGCACCGACTGCTATAGCGGCTATGTATATGCGTACACCATCTAGCCCCGTTCGACTCCACAGGGTTTGTTCTGGCCAACGTCGTATCGCGCTGATAGGGTAATTTCATCAATTGGATCACACATTGGCATTTCAGCCGGCAACATCGGCAAGCAATTAGCGGGACGGTGACGTAGATCGACCGACCGACCGACCGACCGACACCTTATGGTATTGCCATTGTTGCGGTCGTGGTCGCTGCTGGTGTCGTTGTGGTTTGCGACGCCGAAGGAAGTCGGGCCGTTTGAGGAACACCATAAAACCCCGCCCCTGTCGCAGGCTTTGTCGAATCGTTCGCTAACGAACCAACGATCGAGCGGCTCGAATTTAACAGCGCTCAGTATTGCTTGTATCGTAGTGGCTGCTGCTGCCGCCTCCGCCACCACCACCGCTGCTGACATTTGGCGTTCTCGTACACGAGGTAGCCCTGGGAGGAAGGGAGACGTTGGTTATAAATTCAAGTTAATAGCGCAATGAGCAGCGGACGACGACTTCGTTTGTATCGTCTCCATGCAATGCTTCCACCCGGTGACTGCCGAAACGAAGCGCTGACATTGAAACGAGCCGTTACTCTCGGAAGGACAATGTCCTTCGGGGGTGGTTTATGTCAGCTCCGAGCTGGTACTTCTGAAAGCAATCAGTTATCAAATTGACAATATATAGTTAAACCGAATCGACAAGTGTTATTGTACGCTGATATTCTAAAAGCATTCATCAAGAAGTCTCACTAAACGTCATGTCCATACTTGGGCCACATCAGTTACAGCGGCTGTAGACTTAGAAGTCGGCTTTATTCGTTGGATGTGTGGAGCGGGACTACTATTTTGCTTACACTACTTGAGCTCAATTAATGGTATCTTAGCCGTAGCATATGTTCGACTATTGAAAATATCATAGTGGATTGCATTAACAAATGAAGGCTAGATATTGTCCCGGAAGCTGACGTCACTCGTCAAAGTCAGTGCCGTCACAGGCGTGAGCATGTGACGGCACTGACTTTGGCATAATAGATAATAACAGAACGGCATAATACAGTTGACAGTCCAATAAGGGCTTGTTTTATATATATATATATATATATATATAGTGTTTCCCTTTCTTAGCTTTCAGTTAT
This sequence comes from Stratiolaelaps scimitus, assembly GCA_019614645.1. Lineage (NCBI taxonomy): Eukaryota > Metazoa > Arthropoda > Arachnida > Mesostigmata > Laelapidae > Stratiolaelaps > Stratiolaelaps scimitus. The sequence continues at coordinate 82,697 of JABWDB010000035.1, read as the reverse complement.
CGCTAGTTATATAATTACGAGTCGTAATTTGCGTATGTAATTACTGCACCGATGGAGCACGACTGGTTAGAATTATACGATCGTGAGCACGTATGAAGTCGCCGGCTGTTACCGCGGCTCAGAAACGCCTTTTCTTGCTGTATCAGTTCCCATTGTTCATTATACATTTCATACATACGAGGTGTATGAATACATAACCCGTACAAAAATACCTGAGCTCCTCTATTTAGTGTGATTTTGACTTGTATCAAAGCCCCTGGGAAGCTCCTCGGTTGTGTCCGCAATGAGCGGAAGTCTTCACAGTCTTTCTCGACAGAGATCATATCTTTAAATCGAATTCTGCTTTTATGTTTGGCGTAAGGGCAACGCCGGGGGACTTGCAACCATGGGGTCTCCTGTTCGAATCCCACGGGCGTATGCGAATCTATTCTATGCGTTTCTGTGCTTGCAGATTTCTCAATATAGTTCATTAATAATATTATTATCATTATCTTACTTAGGTATATTGTGGAGGGCACTAAGAGGATTTCACTGATCATTAGACAATTACTATTTTGTAAATATCGCAAATTCTGAACTAAAGTAACTAGTTTGAGACTTGTTTGTATAATATTGTACTAACAGTAATTAAGAGGCTTCAAACTGATCATTGTTCTCTATAGCGAATACTTCAAATGACGATTTTTCGCTTCAAAACACGTAAATTACGTAGTTTGATAATAAAAACAATAGTTTAATGATGCCAGGATTTCTTCTTTACATAACAACACGAGTTGATTTCATCCTCTTTAGGTAATCTGCACACAAAGGCGTCACATAAGCCTGTCCACAAGAGGGCGTTCTTAATTTGATTTAAAAAATTGACTCGCAAATGAAAATTGCTCAACTCTTAAGATTCTCATCAAACGTGAGTTGACTATTTGCGTTCTACACTGTTGATTCGAATCTCCTGTGTTCGTCCTGAGGCCCTGTAATGACGAGAGCATTTCGAATATCGACGCAACGATGCGGACATCAGCTAATAATAATAATATTATTGTTGTTATTATTATTATACTTAGGATAAAGTTCAATCGTCCGCATCTTGGACTATTTTCTTCCGCCTTGTAGATTTTCTGTTCCAACAGGAAATTGCCGGTGACAGTAGCGGACGAAGTTGATCGAGATTCCGGCACTGGAAATCTGCCAGTATTTCACCACTCGCTTTGGCTTGAAATGGTTCCGTGACGAACGTCGCCCCAGGGTTGAATGCACCATCTTAATCGTATTCGCGCACTTGACGCCATGCAGATCCCGGCGACATCCGTCTCACGCAATGTTGACAGGTCGGCACGACATGGTCAGGCCGAGCACCCGATGAGCACTAGCAACAGCAACAGCGCCACGATGTATACATCTATATATATATATATATATATATATATATATACATATATATATACATATACATATACATTGGGACAGAACTCGCGCCGCCACCAGCCTCCCACGCAGCGACACCGAGAGTTGACAGCAAGATTGCACAGGCCTCGGCCACTGCCGAACAACAAACATCTCGTTAAAAGCAGTGACACTGGCGGATTCGAGAACAGGACGGCCGTTTTCGATCTTGAACAACAATCACGCTGCGCTTGATTTTTGTGACTTTAATTGATTAAGTGATATTTATTCACATCGCACGTAGTTGTATTGTGTCGAGTCTTATCGACACGGGCGGTAATACCGGTGTGTACAATGCAAATGGATAAGTTATTAGTGTCAGTCGTTTGAACATGTATATATGCCACACTTCGGAGCGTAATAAATAGTCCGATGCAATATTTACTTCCACATATAATATCTATAGGAGGATGATGATTTTAGCATGTAGAGACGTTTTGCGATCGAAGTCAACCCCCCTCAACGGATCGGCCTACCTTGGATAGAGATTCGAACGTGTCTAGTAGTGCCCGAGCGTTTGAAAACAGTTTCTTCCTCTAAAGAAAAAAAAGGCAAGTGCTGAGAAATGTGTTCACGCGAATGGACTGGCTGCTATCCGAAACGAAATGAGAGAAAACTGATCGATCAGACCTGGCGATCTTCTCGAACTCCCAAAAAGGAAGCGGGTCTCACTCTGCTTTTTCTACATCTTATCGATGGCTGCTTGATCATCAAGGACAGTGTATACTAAAGGCATCTCGGGATCGAATTGCAGAAATATCGAGACACACCGCTCGAACTCTGTTAAACGAACGACCCCAGTCAGCCAGCCAACCAGCCAGTAACTACATTTTGCCGCTTAACGCACTTAAGATCAGCCGAAACCCAAGTCTCGCTTTGTTTGACGAGCCTGCCTTTCGATTTTGTGGGTTCGGTATATCGATTTTCGAATGCCGATAAGTTTCAACAAGTTATTGAATCTGGTGCGCCGCTATGTGGCGCTATTTCAACGGATCGGATATCCATTAGCATTTCGGCTCTAGTTGGTACTGCCAGCACATTCTTGTCGATATCTGTAGATATTTGGCACACGTATAGTTGTTACTTGACGAATCAGCATTTATGCTACCTGGAACAATATCAGTTATAGGCAGACGATAATGTTGCCCCGGGGGGATGCGAAGTAAACACCCGCAGCGATGAGCGAAGGTACCCAATGATAATCCGCCACCGAATTCGCTTGTACGATAGTTTTAACAGTTTTAAATTGAACATGTACGCCGGATCAGTTTGGCAATTTCGGCTATTCAATGATCATGATTGCGAGTGCTATGGGTGAACAGCACATCATTTTTGGGCAGCGCGAAGCGTCCATAGATCTGTTCCAATTGGCAAAAACATTTATATTTAGTCGCCATTGAGTTCAGGTTGCATTTCACTACGTACAAGTTGTATAACATCGCAAAGCTGTGGTAACCGCAAAAGATAGGAAGGCCCAACGTATTGGGGATTGTATTTTTATTTACATCTATGGCGTCGTCGCCGTTCGATAACCACCGAAAAGCAACCGCCCCCAGACGCTGATTTTGATCATCGCAGAGGGGCCAATGCTCCTGTGGACCGTCAAATCTGGTTATACAAATCAAGCGACTGTCCGTACGAGCTCGGTTGTTGTTGGTGTTGTTCTTTCTGATCTGAATCTTGTGAATAAATAGTTTGAGCGCCTCAGCAAACCCTGCCGGTCCACCTCAAGCTGAGTTATAGGCCGTCAATCGGCATAGGGCTTCGGTACGCAGTCGCTAGCAGTTGCACGAAACGTTTGTTATTGGCAACGTTGTTTTTTTTCCCGGACGATGATACACAGAAGAAAAATACACATCTTGTTCATGAAGATGTTCGGTGTTCAAGCGTTATTCTAGTCGATGCGTCGTTCTGGCTGGTACACAGGTAAAACGCGTATTGCCTATTAAGGATATTGTTACTGTGTGAGGTGGAATTATTAGTCTTAGTTGTCTTGGTTCCCTCCCGATCATATTATTAGCATTATCTTGACATAGCACCGTAGTTGTGCTATATTTGGCTTCGTGCAGCTCGTCCTTAAGACGGCAGCCACCATCGACGGCGGCGGCGGTGGCGTCGTGATCACCGTCTGCTGTGGTGAGGCGGGTAGCGGCTTCACTAGCCCAGAGTTCTTCAAATGTCCCAATGAGGCTATGGGCTGTTACCACCTGCGTTGCCGATCTATCTGTCCGTCGCTCTGTCTGCCTTCCTTCAAGCGTTCGTCGGCAACAGCATCGCCAAAAAAGCTACTAACTGCTTCACACCTTCACGCCTTCCTGCCTCAGCCATTCGTTCGATCCCCATAGAAATAGTTTGCAAAACGATGAACCGGCTGCTGCTGTTTTTTTCTCTCCTCTGTCGTTTGCACACTTTCTCTGTGCAGTCCATAACGACCAAGAAAATGTGGGAAAAGTGACATGGGTGCCCCGCGGGGGCATCGGCTGGCGAACAGCGCATGGAGAGGTGCTTGGGGGTGCTTTGGGCCTTCTTTGTGGCAGACACGCTTTGGCGGATAACTTGCTGCTGCTGCGGTTACCTGTGCGGGTGCGGTGTTGCTAACGCATGTAACTCGATGCATCTGTCCGCATATGTTGCTTTGCTTGACTTCTGCGTTGGCGTCCGCTGCCGCTGGGTCTAACGGTGACGCTTAACGGTTTAGCGGCTCCCGTAGCCACCAACCGGGTAGACTGGTCTGTGGCTGCTGCTGCTGCTGCTTCCACCGCCACCACCACCACCAGCGCCGGTCGCTCTGTCAAGCGGCATCGCGCGCGTCAGCCAGCCCTTGCCAAGAACGCTTGTGGCCGGGTTCTTTGAGACGAGCGAGCCGGACGGGTTTTGCCTCTAGCAGGAGCAAGGTTGACTCTGCTTTGACCACAGCCACGACTTTTGTACAAGACCCTCTGCCATCCCTAGCACCTCTCCACAGGGCTTTCTTTCCAATTTGCCGTGCCGTTCTACGTCCCCCGTAAGGTATAAATAAACCCCAGCGTGCACGTCGCCCCTTAGAGCAGAAGCAGCGCGGTAAAACACCGGCCGGCAGTTCTTCAGCTAGAAGCGAAGCCTGCCAAAACATGAAGTGTCTCGTATTAATTGGAATCGCCGTGGCCGGTAAGTGCAACAGAGGCGACGTTACAATCGACGCGTACTCCTGCGTTAGCAGCGATGACAAAGCACACAACATATATATACAACGGGAAGTGTGATGCAAACGAGACCTGATCGAACCCTTTCTAATCGACTAAGCATCTAATGACGATGTTCGCAAATACGTATGTACTAATGCAGTTTTACAATAGCTTCACTATTTCTAGTAGTGTCACCTGTGTCTGAGTTGACCATTCTAGAACGAGTCGAGCAGGTCTTGCATCACTTTTCGACATCGACAATGCAAATGTGTCTCAAATTCACAATAGTCATTAGGTAGTAATGTGTTTTTCACCGAAATATCTAGGTGTGTATGTATGTGTTAATGAGTGTTTTTGTGTCCACATCTTTCGGTATCGCAGTGTATAATCAATGTCCAGCAGATGGATGCACAACCCAACGGATGATACGCCAGTCAATTATCTGATTGTGTCTAATTAGTCAGTTGGTGCAATGGAGATATGTGATGTGGCTACATCGTAAAAGATACCAATAGTTATTTATAACACATTACGGCACAAGACAGTGTTGCCAGCGAGCCGTCGTCACTAATAGATACATTATCACTTCTTCTAAGGTGATTTCACAGTGGTGCATGGCCGTTTTGTGCCGTGTTGATTTAGCATTGTTATCATTGGCTATTATGTTTTCTTATTTATTTTTATAAAAGAGCGAGACACGCCGTGACCCTGCCGGTGATTTGCTCCTCGGTTAATTGCCTGTAATTAGGCCAAGCCTATTGTTTCCTCTGGATGACAACGATAACAAACCCTCCTCGTGAACACTACTCAATTAACACATGCTTATCTATCGACCCAATCGCGAAGCAGTTGCCTATCCGCGAATACAAGCCCAGAGGAGCGTCCTTTATTTCGATGTCAACCTATGGCTGCTGATATATCTGTATTATATCCAAGAGGTTCTCCTACAAGGTCTCCGACATTTCTGTACGACGGCTGTAATCGACTCAATCCCAGCCCGAATGACTGCTACTAACAGACCTTATTCTCTGGGGACATATGAAATTGTTGTAAATGTGTAGCGGCGTTTTCGCCGTTCTTCCTGATCGTCGCCTCAGACCCGTAACGGATATCCAGCCGCTAGTGTACACATGTACATCTAATCTAATCGAGGGCATTGTAAGCCGTGCACGCCACGGCAACAACTTCGATGTCACGTCCGAACAGCTCGTTAGCTGCTCGCGTCTATGTTGCCCTGCTGCTGCGGCTGCTGCTGGGACAGCGCAGTGTAGTGCCCGATAACCTGTTCTGTTCAACGCATGTCATATTGTGTGTTTTTGTGCTTATCGACCATTTGTCGTCATCGACTCCGTGATAGGTGCCGTGCCATGAGATGTATGTTGTTGTCTGTCTAGATATCTCGATGTGGCTCGCTCCGAGCCATTCTGTTTCGTCGGCCACCCCAACGAATGAAGCCGCCCGTATACGCCTGCTTGCGCGCGGCTATCGCCATCACGTCTTGATAGCAGTCCCGATATTGTCCCTGTCCTGGACAAAATCGACGAATATCATCGATAGATAGATATTCAAATATGTCAAGGCCATGTGAACCTGCGGCGCCGCGCGCCACCACATATTACATACGCAGGCGATCGGCGAGACGAGCACCGAAGAACCGGTGCACTGTTGTCTGTGTTCGTGCGAGCTCGTGCCGATCGAGGGAGCGGCGTCGACGGTGACGCCGGCTCACACGAAGGTGACAGCAGCAATCGTCGGCACAGTGGCAAAATTGTGACGGCAGTATATATAATAGAAATAGAAGATCAACGTGATGGCAATTAATTGTGTGGCCAACTGGTCGCCGCCCAGGGGCATAGGCGCGCCAAAAATAAAAAAGCAAATCGAACGCTTACCGCGTCAATGCGGGGTGGCTCGATGCGGTCGCCACGTCGTTGTTGACACCACGCTGACCTTGGTGACATTCCGGCGGGCGGCGGGCAGGCTGGGACAGGTAATGTGCGTGTAATAATACCTGTAACTGCGTTGATAAATGGGAAAAAATACAACATGATCCGTACGAATGGAAAAGCAATTGCTACACCGGCGGGCAGTGAAGCCTGTGAGTCGCTCTTAGGACAACAAGCGTCGTTGGTAGATATTATATATATATACATATATATATGGGTTTTGTCAAAGTTTGGCTGAACCGGGCAGGTGTGGGCAGGTTTCATATGACGATCGACCAAAATGAACTGTTCGTTATGAAATAATTGATAACTCGAGCAGGTTCATTATGCTGCTGGGAGACTAGAGAGCTATCTTGTGTGCATGAGGCTGCGCCTGAAGGGTCTAAATTGTGGATCGAAATAATAATTGGCTGTATATGCTGACGGCATCTTTCTTCAATTTCAAATCGCCCGGGTGGATAGAGAGATAAAATTGAGCTTACAATCGGTTTGAAGATACATGTGTGATGGATGACTCATGACAGACCTGTGTCATTGAGGTGATACTTCCATTACTATAAGTACTTGTATATAAATCAATTTTCCGGGCTGACCCACAGCCAACATTTAACATCCACTGTACAGCTGTTTTGGGCATAAGGCTTCATAAGACGGACAACCCCTTTGAAATTCAAATGTGCAACGGTGAGGACTACTTGACCAACAATAATATGGGATTGCGTTGGAACACTTCATATTTATATAATGAGAATCATTTACGATCGTTATTGACATTTTAGCAAAGGATCTTTGTCTTGAGCGTTCAGCCTAGCAGCCAAATATGAACAATCACGAAGAAATGTGTAGCATACTTTCTACTTCCGAAACCAGTGTTCTGTCGCATTAGCCAGCACTGCTATGGTATCCGTGCAAGTTGCGCAACTCACCGAAAGCTCGCTGATGGCTGCAATTAGGCGCGGCGGTTCCACGAATGAATTGGAAACTAAATAATAACGCTCTTGCCGAGCTTCTAATCTTTTTTGGATTAAACCATCGATACGGCGAGTGAGAGAGCCTTGCCTAATGGATGATTTTGTGAATGATGATTGAGTTCGATAAGACCGTCTATCCATGAAAAGATCTTTCCAGTTCGACTCTGACAGATGTACAAGTGTTCGCTATACCATGCTAGTTACTATGAATATCGGAACAATTAAAACCTGCAATAATTCGCTGTCGGGACGGACGTGCTTCGCTTCAAGAACGCTTATTGCGTTTACCGGGGCATAAAACACTGTGCCCTCAGCATGACCTGACATAGCGCGGGTTTCAAGCAGCGGCGTGCTAGTCTTTGCCAACGACTGAACTGGACGGACTTCGTCATGCGCACGTCATCCGCTCTGGAGACATTAACGCGCGTTTCGCGAGCTGCAAACGGCTTCACGTTGACGTTTGACTTTTGACGTCTCGTGAAAGAATTGCATTGCCTAGCAATGTGTTCATTTCACCGTCAAGTCATCTCGTCTCGAAGTTCACTCCGCGTGAACACTTTGATTTGGGCTTTTACGAAAGGTTCATCGTCCGCCAGCCGGCTCGTTACCGACATCGCCCCGACTCATTCTAATTTGTTGCGTCGCCTTTGAAATGTATGGTGATATCTTCAGCGAAATAAGCATGCAACTGTTTTTGACCGTAAACGTTTGTGTGTGTGTGTGGCCTGCTGCTCGGAGCATCATCTCATCTAGTCTCGTGGCGCGTCGCCATCTGCAGACACAGACGTCTTCGTGTCCGCTGAAGGCGAATGAACAATATTTCATGGCAACTCTGTGAACCCGACTCGTGATTACAATCTAAACACACGCACAGTACAAAACGCTGCCAGCCTTTTTTTTTTTGGTTTGTTATCGGGGTGTGTGTGGGGGGGATACTATGGGGGCAGCGACGACTCGGGGGTTGTCGGCGGTTGTGTGCAAAATGCCAGTCGGCATCGACACGACGAACGAGCCGTCACATAGTCATGGCTCCGCAGATGGGAGATTACAGTGTTACAGCACCGCGATGACTACTACAACCACAACTGCTAATGCTAACAAATGGAATTGGAAGAGCGGCACAGTAGTGAACAGAGAGAGAGAGGAGGGAGGTCCGGGGCACGGACCGACCGTCGTAGGGCGCAGGAAGATTACAATGTCCCATTGGCAATTTTTTTCTTTTTCAACAACTATAACAACAGTAGCATCACTAGTGCCGGCTGAGGGCAACCCCGTAATAGCTATATGTCGGACACAGCCGCCAGGGGCAACAACGCTCGCAGCCGAAACAACAACGAATCGCGGTTAGCGGTATAAGCGGCGGTCAATTGTACAGCACAGCATGTGGCCGTCATTGGTCGCTGGTCGGTCGAGTAAAACACAGGGGAATGTACGTACGCACGCACGTATGAAACGTGGACCTGGATGAAAGCATTGATGGGTAGACGGATATATGGAGACATTGAAATAGCGCGGGGCAGTTGGCAACAGTAGCAGCAGCAGCAGATGGTGACGGCTAAAGATCAAGCCCCGGCTGTCATCCTGGCTGTCGGAACCACCCAGTCGATGAGACGACAACCAACTGACACTGTCTGGATGGAGGGAGGGGAGTTGAACGCCGATGACTACAGCGGAGGAGAACTCCGGGGTAGAGCGGAGCCGAATGGGGCGCGGCCGGGGCCTTCGGCATTGGGGCAGGGCAGGGCCCGGGAACTGCCCATGGCAGCATCGCAGCGACAACGCCAACTCATTCTTATGTCGAGGCGGCGAACACGATGCGTGTGTCGTCTCTGACCGCCTGCGTCGTCCTGTGGCGCCGATGACGCCAGCAGCGGTGATGTTGCCATTTTGCTTCCGCTGCTGTCGCCGCCGATTGACGGCAGTTTGCACCGCGTGCGCTTCGGGAGGCTCTTCATTCAGTGTCATCGCGTCATGCAGTGTCTCGAGTGTGAGTTCATACAACGACACAAAGCGATACCACCGCCATCGTAGCTGGTAAGTCTGTAGGGCGGATCACCACCGAGCGGCGCAAATGGATGGTTCGACACCAGTAGATGGTGGAGACCACGCGTTGCGTACGACGCGCTGATGACGCCGCTGTTCATGGTAACGGCATCGGTGTCGGCGTTGGAGCCGTGACGCGCGCCGGTCGCCCGCCCGCCAGCCAGCTAGCCAGCCGTGGTGCTGGGTATCTTCGCGAAGTTGACAAACGTCACCAATTACTTACTATCTGTTCGTCTTTCGCAATGGCAATTTTTACTATCCACCATCCTATCTCCGCCTGCCGCTCCACACATCCCCTCTATGCGGTTGCTATTATGTGCCCACATATATCATGTATCGCAGTTTCAGTTTACGTATCATACCTATTTTCTTCAAAGGGATACATCACGTCACTAGCAGTTTGTACAGTTGGGGTATGGTCGTCGGCTCGACGCCGGCCTGGTCAGATCGTTCGACGGATCTGTAAGTGAGGCCATGCCTCTGTGTGTGTTTGTGCCTGCTTGCCTGCACGGACGCTATGACAGCCGGTCACGGCTGCTGACAGCGGTTTTGTTGAGGGAAACGACAACGCCAAGGCGACGAGTGATCGATGCCTCGACGCGTCGAAAAAGATAGTTGAGCACTTCTTGGAATATTTGTGGCGTTCGTTTTCTCGATTTTCTACCGGGCAGCTAACCAAGTACCGTGCGCTTGGTTAGCTTGAGCGCTTGTTCGTTCATCGTGTGCAAGACTCGAGTTGCTGGCAGCTGTCATTGTCAGTGACCGTCCACCAGGCCGCAGAGTAACGCTGACGGGGTTGGTCCACAGTTGACGATTTTTCAGAAGAGTTCCTTGACGATTTATTCGCTACGAAAATGAAAGGTTTTTTTTTGAGGAAACGTGTAGAGAAGCGCGTAAGTAAGACAGCAACTACAACGAAACGGAAACGATTAGACCATTGGCCGATGATGGTAAAACTCGTATACGGTATTCTAGCCTATTCTTATAGAAAGTGATTGTTGCTGGGTTCTAAGCCTTGCCTAACAAAATCCGCACAGAACAGAATGCGTCAACCTTCACATGGATGGGTTCATTGTTCTGTAGATTGTGGCTTGTGGAGGTTAATTGTAGAATCAGTATCGCAGAATAAGCGAGATTATTATGAGATATTGGAGAGAGTTAAAATAAGTTGCCTGATACATTCGAAAAAAAAACACAAGTTTTGTTATTGTTGTGTTTATAAGACTCGGGTGCATTTGTTACGAAATTATTAATTTGCTTAGAATGTGGAAATAAGCCGACCCTCTGAGTTGGAAACTGATTCGAGTTATTAGCTAATTATTAGAAATGACTCCAACAGAGCATATCCACAAGGTTTGCTAAAGAAACCCGAACATTTGTCGTTTGGAGTCGAAAGCTGTCGCAAGTCGACCTTAGACGACTATATCTGGCTAACGTTACGTCAAATGATAGACGTTTTAAGCTGTCCGTTATCTGATCTTGTTATTACAAAATGCGTTCAGCGAGTGACAAACACAGCAAAGCCATTCCGTAATCGTGGCTACATTATTGTTATTAATATCATTATCATTATTATTATGGCAAATTATTAATGGGCATTACTGTCGTTATGATTGCAAGTCGTAAAGCCTATACAGATCTAGATCGGCAGCCGCTGCCAAGACTAATCATCTGTAGCTGCTCATAATGATTAAAAAGGCTTCAGCATTCGATAGTCGTTAATAGCACCCAAATCCACCCGTAACACAACGGCCACCGGGTCGAACACTACCCAGCGGGAGGTTTCGGTAAACCCCGCGGCGCACGCCTTTCACAGATACGGCCGGGCCCCCCCTCCTGTGGACAGATGTCGCCCGCTGGTGTCACACACCTGTCTCGCTGCTTAGCCTGAGTCGTTCGGCTGATCCGGCCGCATATGTTATGTTGTGTAACATTATCTTCGCCAGCCGGAGGGTTTATATCGTCGGCGAATGCGGTGCGTCACCACGTTCACGTCCACTTCGGCATCGGCGGCAAGTAGAGAACATTGCTGTCGGGGACAAGGGGTCCGGTGTTACGTGGTCACCCATCGGCACGAGGTGGGGGATAGGCGCAAGCAAGGGGAAAATACAATCATACGATGAAATCGAAGGACTTTTCGCCAATTTCGCCAATAGAATAGGTATATTTCACAGGGTGTCGTTCATGGTTCGCGATCGTCGCTTCTGAATGAATGGATGACGATACGGCTCAATAGTGTCAATTGCACCGCGGCCCGTACGGTCGCAACGGTTCTCTCAATTAGTCACTGAACACAGCGAACCCCGATCCACTACCGGAATCAATCGACCCCATGCCAAATTGAAGTGGAGCGGTATTGCTTGGCGAACCAGTCGCCGTGCGGTAGAAGATTACCTCCGCCAGCCCTGTGTGTAGCCTACGCATGAACGTTGTTGACCAAGCCAAACAAATACGCCCATCATAACTTCAAACGATGACGCCTACATCTTACCGCTTAGGTAAACACCCGGCGGGTGGTGGTGTGCGTGTACCAATAGAATCCCTATTTCTCACCGCACGAACAGTAGCGCTGAGACATCTACGATTTCCACGTGCGTTGTATAGGTGATTACCGTAAATCGATAGCGGGGAACTTCCCTGCAAAGCGGTCACACAGAGAAGCCGATAGAGAATTAGCCGCATTAAGGTGCAATTAATAAATTTAGCCCTGTCAAGAACAACAAGCATCGGTGCCAAGTCGATCCGAAGGTTCGCTGTGCAATACGTAGTTCTTTGCCACTTGGGGGTTCAGCTCAGGGGCGCTTACGTGATCAGAATTCGATTATGTTTGTCAAGATAATGTAGGTTTAATGTTCGCCTGTCTGTAACCCTTGCCTGATTACACCGAAAACAACACAATTTATTCGAACAATTGCCTCGACCCCGGTTAAGCATTCGTTACGAAGAAAAAAAAGACGTTCAAACATTTTTACATTCGCTAGCATATCAATGATATCAGTTTCATAACAAAGATGTGGGCTGTCGCTGGCCAGGTGCCAAATTAGTTCGAGTTATCCGAGTTAATCGATATTAAGTGATCCTGGACCACCTTGATCTGATTCGGTCGTAATGATGCAGTTTTGGATGCAGTTTTTGCTATTGCGTCACCCCATGTTTCTGTGCAAAACTCACAAAAAAGACGTGTTTCACGTGTTTGCGTTTTAATGAACTGTAAAAATAGCGGAATGCACCGAGAAGCGAGTATATATATATATATATATATATATATATATATAGCGTGTATAACAAAACACAGTGTAAGACGCTATAATATACGGCGTTATTAGAGTATATTCATAGGCGTTTCCTGACAAAGAGGAATAATATTGCCGTTAGTGCTATCAGAAATATGCTAAACGTTTGCTATTCTGGACCGAGTTCAAAATTAGCAATGAAAAAAAACACTCAATTATAGAACGTCTAATGTTTGAGCCAAGCTATATTTGGCGGTGCTACAGGTGGTGAAATATTATAAATCTTTTTAGAGTGTGTCCTTAGTTCGTTCGTCCGTTTATCGAGGAGACTACTCCATTAGGCTGCTGTATATTGACGAAATCACCCTATTTCAGCGGTGTCGGGCCAGCGGGCAGCCGATAACAAGAACTGCAAGAAGCCTCAAGGTCTCTTCCCACACGATCAGTACTGCGACTATTATTACGACTGTCAGGACGGCGAGGCCATACTCCAGGCCTGTCCGAATGGATTAGCGTTCGCAGGCAAGAAAAAAGTAAGTATCGCCGATTTGAGGTTCTCACCCCCCCAACCCCGCCCATGTTTACGTCTGATTCTCGAGAAGCGAAACACTGCTGCTCGGGTGCTCTTGGGACGAGACCACAACTGGTCCAGCTCGTATTTTCCTACCGTACTGTGTAATTCGAGTGAATTGTGTATTAAGGAGTTCGTAAAGGTCATATGGGTCATAACTGTGACAGAAGAGATATGCACAGATAGTGTCGAATATTCCAATTAACCATTTTTGCTCGTATGAGACTCGTCCCACGCTCGCGCATCTGTTCGTATGTGAATGAGAATTAACCCTCTGGGGCGGTTTACTGAGTTGGAGCTTATCGGTGGATTTTCTTTGCCTGTTCAGGGATTGTTGGAAAACTGCGACTATCCACACAAGGTCGGCTGTCCCGATGAAGATAACCGCGTAATGGGTCAGTCTCCTGAGAGTTCAGAGAACTGCCATTGGAAATATGGCATCTTTGCCCACGCCACATCGTGCACGCGCTATTGGCAATGCTGGAATGGCACCGCCACAACCCAGCAGTGCCCATTCTCGCTGCTATACAACGACGCTGCCCACGCCTGCGACTGGCCAGACAATGTTCCCGACTGCCAGAAACACCGTAAGTTCTGTTATTATACTATATATTAGGGCATATCATTCAAACTGTCCGCTATTTAAATGCCAATAATTTTTGAACTAAATGAGTTGGAACAAAGATCTTTTGGTATGAGTTAGAGGTACTCTCCAGCTATATTTACGCGCTCTGGCAGTTTTGAGATAGCCAAACATTTACCATTGGCATGTCCATTATAATTTCGTTATCTATTGCTATTGTGAGTAGGTCGACGTTTGCATATGGAACCCCACCTATTGCCCTTTTAATGCATGGAAACAAAATGCCCTTTTTAATGTATGGAAACGACAGTGAGGTCTTGCATTGTCGTCGGGTAACCACACTCGGTGCTGTTGGTCCCCACGCCATTTGTTCATCAATCTCTTCAAGAAGTCGAGATATCGGGGAGTATTGACTTTTTCTTTTGCGGCTAATATTTCGTAATAGCAAACGCCTTTGATATCCAGTTCGAGTATCATCATCACCTTTCGTCCGACTCTACCTGGAACTGCCATAGACGTTGCCGATTCACCTTGTCGGAGCCACTGTTTTGCTTGGTCCTTCTCAGGGGGTCTATGCAGGCTAACCCATGTCTCATCTATCGACACCGTGTGTTCTGAGCGATTGCTTTGTTGCGTATAAGTCTTCAAATTTGATATCGGACACTCCACACGCATTTTCATCTGGTCAGCACTCAGTGCATGGGGAACACATTTTGCACTGATTTTCTTCATCTTCAGTATATTGGTCATAATTCTATGACACGTTCTCTGAGGAATCCCAGTTTCAGCCGACAAAGACTTCATGGACCAAATTCTAGTTTGCTCAAAAGGTGCCTTGATTCTGTCAATCCTTTCGTACCTTATCGCACCTGATTTCTGGTCCTCGCCTCGGTGGTCATCCGTGTCCAAATTTGCACTGTTAAATCGCTTGCGCCAATGGCGCACCGTTCGCTGGCATAAGGCAGACCTGCCGTACACGCTCACTAATTATTGATGGATTTCAGCAGGAGCGCGTTGTTGGAGAAACAAAAACGTAATGATTTCTCGTTGATTTTTGGGGGAATTTGCACTTTTTGCTGCAATGTCCATCTTTCTGATCGTATCGAAACCACTCAGTGCTCGAAAGGAAGCCGCGTTCCTGCCGCGCGCGCACACCAAGTATGAAGTAGTTCGGACTGTGCGCCATTCGATAAAGCGGACGGTTCGACTGATATGCCCTAATATGTATATATATATACATATTTTTTTATAGCAATACCTTCTGGACATACGTAGAATTTGTTTGTCTTCATGCACTTCCGCACGCCCCTAATCTTATAGCCTTTCAATTCTCAGCTATCTGCAAGGACGTTGCCAATGGCCCCATTCCCATCGAGAAGTCCTGCGCACGTTACTGGCTCTGCGTCGGTGGTTACCCACGTCTCCAGCGCTGCTCAGCCGGACTAGCCTTCAATCCTGACACGCTTAAGTGCGAATTAGACCACACTGTTGTTGGCTGTGAGCCGCCACCCTCCGACGAGTCCGACGAAGAGGAGCGTCCTGCCCCCAAGCAGAATTCCCGCTCACAATCCCCACCGCCGCGCTCGCAATCGCCTCCACCTCGCTCACAGCCGGCTCCTCAGGCCCGCCCCGCCCCGAGGCCCGTTCAGCAAGCGGTGCCCGTACAACGGCCCCTTCCGCCGGCTCCTCAGGCACCGCCGCAGCCAGCGTTCCGGCCAGCGCCGCCCGTTCAGCAGTTCCGACCTCAGCCGGCGCAGCAAACAGAGGCACCCGAATACGAGTATGAAGACGACGATGCCACAGAGTCGCCCACCACTCAGCGACCACGCAGGAGGCCGAACCAGTTCGGAAAGTAAATGAGTCATGTGTATGGACGTATCGGTACCACGCGCTTGGAAAGCCAGCCGCTGTGTGGATGGTCGACAAACACACACGCTACTCGAAGACTCACTCAAATGTCTTAACGGGGCACTAACCTGCACACGCCTCTGCTATGGACGTTAACACCGTACAACAAGTATATTGGACGACAAATCAACCAAGCCAAGTGCCAAGAGTCTGCAGAAGCGGCTAGACAAGAGACGTACATTTGGTGGGAGTCGATACCGGGGGGAGATGGGGAGACAGAAACAGACAAAGAAAAGATAATGGAAATATGCATCCCTTGAGGGGAGCGTTTGTTTTATAATCATCATAGTTGTAATAATAATGATAATAATAATGACACATTATTAACACGACCTACGTAGAATTTTTAAAAGTGGAACGGCGCGCCAAAACCATTAGACAGGTCAGTAGTCTTCGGTGATAAACGGAACTCGGAGACAACGCTGCAACGCCAAGATCGACACTATGGACACACACACACACACACATACAGACAGACATACATGGACACCTATTACCAGAGATCAAACGATCTTACAAGACCGAAAATGCTATTAGAGATGGAAACAGCAGCTATACGATTGACTAAGTGATCAATTGATTATGATTGAATCATCAATCGTATTAGTAATGATACGAAATCAATGATATGACGAGACACACAGACAGAGAGAGATAGAGATGGAGAGGTTCACGCAGTTCGCATCCGCAATTGTACATAGTCTGCTACAGATAACAGCGGCCACATGAATCATCATCGAACATTGTCGAGGAGAACAACTCAAAATAATTATATAATTATAATGGAATATCTGATTCGTACTATTATTACATATTATTATTATTATTATTATTGTACCATTATTAGATTATTAATTATTATCATTACTAATAATAATAATATAATAAATAAGGTAGCATATACTGTTTCCTGTGGACGAAAAATCATGTGTTTTATTCTATATATATATATATATATATTTACTAGCGAGCTCCATACGAGAAGGTCGGCCTATTGTTGGTATGGAATAAAGAGACCTACTCTATAGAATATAGAGGGTGTTATACTGATTCTTCTATTCATAATAGCCCTCTGCGCTTCGTGGACTGCACACTCTGTGTAGGGGGACCCGTTCCCCATGCGACTTCTATCACTTTCTAACTGAATGAATTTACCTACGGGATTTGTAGGTGAATCGTAGTTTAAAAGCGGCGTATCAACAGCGAACGCACGACTCGACTATAACTGTTATGCCGTAACTGAAAAATGAGAGATAACGAGAGCCAAAGTATGTAATTATCCAAACTGACGATGAAACTCCGGTGCTAATGTGCCGGTTTTAGTTTATTCGGTGCCGGCTTTTTAATTTATTCGGTATCAGATTAATGTAAGTGTCAAATGACATACACACAACAAAGAACAGCGCATATGACGGCGCAAACAGCTTGCTACAATGAAATGTGTCATATTTCGGTTGTGCAAAAGGATAACACACCCTCAGTTATCGAGTGCTCTCGCTCAATTAATTCGCGTTTTCTTGTGCTAATCAGTACCGTGAGGCCCATCCTTGCTAATTATAACATCAACAACTCGGTTTGGCATACTATCAACAAGATTTAGCAGGATCTGGTCGCCGACACCTCCCCAGGTCTCTAACAACGCCTCTCGTAATGCTTCCACGGATGTATACTGTCGATTCGACGCATATACTCGTCGGACAAGAATGCTCCAGAGGTTCTCCATCGGGTTGACATAAGAAGGACATGCTGGCTACTCTAGGGTTTCAATGTCATGCCATCCGAACCACGCACGTCTACTAGCGCTGACATGAATTGAAGCGTTATCTTGTTAGAAAACAATTGGCAGTAGGTGAAATCTACTACTAAATGGGAGTAGGTTGTTGGTCAACATCTACTGATGGTCCTCGCTATTCATTCGAGATGAGATGAAAGCGAATCCAAGTTTGCAAAGCTCCCCAACCCGTAAAGCACGCTCCGCCGAACATGTGCTTCGAGAAGTACCGCGATTCTCTACGTACATCATGCCAATAACCGTTAAATCCATCTAGCCCATCCAAATTTAACTTCTTCTCGTCACTGAAGACGATTTGAAACAACATGGTACCTTTTAGATAGATGTGCATCCTCAGGATACTATTTAAAAAATGTTGCCCCAACATTCATCAATGTCCAGTCTCCGTCCATATTGTTGCGGGCGAAGTTTAGTTGGGCAGTCATGTGACGTTGTTGAAGACGAGGTCTTGTTTTCATTTGCGCCCATGTGATATGCGGATAACGCTTAATTGTCTTTAAAACTGTTGACCTATGAACCTGAAGGTGTAACCCCTGCCCGATTGCTTCACAACGTACGGCCGAATTCGAGGCCAATCGACAGATATGCATGGTAGTTCGCTGTCTGTACTTTCGTGGACGTCCTTTAGACTTATTAGTACCATACATCGACAGACTGCGTAAATAATTTTGCACTACGTGACGATTTCTGCCAATTTCTCTGGCAATTGCAGCCTGGGTCTTTCCCGCTCGGTATGAAGCAGTAATATCTGCTTTCTCTGCATCAGTAAGGCTCGAAGCGTGTCCCATGACTGCAGTACAGATTGAATGCTCAACACAAACTGGATGAATTCAGCGACAACACTCAATAACTGAGATGCGTTATCCTTTTGAACACCCGAAAAATGACACATTTCATTGTAGCAAGCTGTTTGCACCGTCATATGCGCTGTTCTTTGCGGTGTGTATGTTATTTGACACGTACATTAATCTGATATAGAATACATGCCTCAAATGTGTATTCTTTGTATAGATTTGTTGAAATATAGGGGTGCGTTAAGCTTATGCACAGCACTGTATATATATTATATATATATATATATATATATATGTGTGCGTGCATGACATTAATCATAGCTGGCTAAACCTATCCATGCATTCGAGATGATTCCACACCAAACGGGCTTGTTTAGTGAATTCTAGAATTCCAGAAAATAATTCCAGGGATGTAGCCTGACCCTTTGACGAACCTGTGTCTAGACGTGAATTCAGGTGAGTGGAACATTTGGAGAGGCGACTCGACGCATCTCATTGTTCAACGTACCTTGCTTAATAGACCTTTGTGCTTGATGAATAACTTGCCCTACAATACAAATAGGGAGTCCTAGGCAAAAGAGTGCACTTTAGTCAAAAGGGATAGTCCACTTACCGCACCTACGGCACACATCCTCCTATGTTATGAACGGTTCGAAACGCCACCTAGAAACTAACATATGATTTCGGTGGGTGTGAACAGGGGACAAAAGGATTAAGGTTAGCCTACGTGGTGGTACTCTACAGCGAAAACGACTGAAAGGTACGAATTTGTATTTAGTTTTCGCTTCGCTCGATGTTCCTATAAAAGGCTAAAACGTATCCTGATCAGCAGGGACATTTCACGATCAGGTAGGTGTCTCAGATTATGCTCTACTACTGATGTAAGCGTAGAAAAATGCCTCGCAATATTTTGCTAGCGAACATCAATTCAATATGGGACGCACGACCGACTGATGCTGCATTGTGCAACTGCATGTTCAGTAGCATTGTTATAAAATATGTTATAAGGTAAATTGTCGCTTGTTATCGATATAGTCAAAGATGGAACTGATGCGGCACGCTTATATCGCGCAACGCAAGCCTGATTAGAAAAATATTGGACGACCGAAAATGTGATGAGTTTGTGGCCTGTGATCAGCTGTCTCAGAAAGTGTCTCTGAACCCCCAACCCGGCTAATCCTTCATTAACAACATTCTCCAAGTTCCAACATTATTTGAAAAATATTTAGCCACTTCTAATGAAGTTATTTACTTATAAAAGTGGGTGACAATTGTACCCGCTCTACGTGAAATACATCTAAGAACGGCCTTCTCTATATATATATATATATCCTTAGTAGAATATTTAAACATTTTTGAGGTGACTCTGAGCTGTCCCTCCCTATGTGACAGGTCCCGGAACCACCATCGCGACTTACCAGAGTGTAGAGATGTTCACACTTGCCTGTTGCGAATACATTAAGTATATATATATATATATATAGGGGACCGCAATCTGGGAGGTCACATCAGCAGAACTGGGAGAGATTAAGAACGGGAAGGTATACGCAGAAGTTTGTGGCCGAAGAACATACATTCGTCTTGTTCTACCACATTTAAGCGTGTACGCCTGAGGGCGACTCTAGCCATTTATCGTTTGGATAACTGAGTAAGGTTACAAAATAGGAAACCATCCCTGGCGGGAGTCGAACCCGCGACCTTTGGATTAGAAGTCCAACGCGCTATCCACTGCGCTACAGGGACACATGTGTGCAGATGCGTTATATATATATATATATATAACACATGTACACACCGACAACACAGCAACCTCCATATATTGCAGGATAACATCTGTAAACTGCGCAGATTCTCTGCTCCGTGTGAGATATTCTCCCACATTTATCGGCACCTGTTGTCGGGAATTAATTCATAGGTATTCTTATGCGACACTTTTCAGGAGAGCACAACACAGAACGATACCATGCGCTCTCTCGCACTGATTGCCGCGTTCGTCTTGCTGGCTTTCGGTACGCCAGCCTCAGCACAGAGCACTTCAGGGTTGGGTGACCAACTCAGGGATAAGCTTGATAGCGTAAAAGCTATGGCCGAATCTGCCAGAGACAAAATGGACAGCATCAAGGTTAGAGATCGTCGTTAACTCGTCAAACACCTGAGTACGTATGTTAAGTCGAGTGTTGTGCGTTACGGCACGGTAAAGAACAGCTGGCAAGCAAACCGACATGGCATCGCCAAATAGATTAATTAAGAGGTGGTATGACCGGACAGCACCGTGAAACAAGGGATATCCAAACAAATAATGTAATTGTGAATTATTCGCGAATGAAATGATTTCTCAGATTTTAACATGATCAAACGCTATCCATTGCAAGAGCACCTTAGTGAGCACGTGAGTGCCAAGGCTGTAAATATCTACCGCTTTCTTTTCTTAATTGCAAGTCTATAAGTTGCCGCTGGGAACTTACGTCTTGCCCTGAAACTGTATGCCGATTTTTGGTGCCGTCTTCCTCCGAGATATATGTATTATACGCACATACACACATTGGAATTAGCTCAGCATAATTTCATTTCCAACCCGCGAGATGTGGACATACACTACAATAATACAAGCAAGATTTGCTTTAGTAACGGAGATACAGTTTTTTCAACGATTAGTCTCTTGTAAAATCGATAATCTCAAAGGAGTGTACCCAGTGTACGAGATATTTACACCACCATTCGATGTCATTGTCCCACAATCGGAACCAAGTTTTTTTAGAGATTTCTCTGTGTCATGATTATCCACACGGTACCATAGCTTATAACGTTATTGACATATGTCGCCGTCGGAGTTCGACAACTCTCGAAATCTACAAATTTTCCTGATCGTGACAAGGGGCTCAAACAACATTGGTCGCAACATTTTGCATACATTACTCTAGGCATATACTGACATAGGCGAGTGGCTACGCAGTGCAGTTACATTGACAGCAATCTGACGAGTTTCTCTTCTATAGGACTGTGCGGCGAAGCTAAATCTTGACGCATCGAACTTCAAGCGCGAGGATCTGCTGAAAAGCCCGAAAGATGAAGACATGGCAAAACTCGTTGAGTGCGTCAAATCGAAAACGAAATGATCATCCAATTAAATCAATCGAAATAAATGACAACATAATTAGAGACAAAGAAGTATCGAATGTTAATGACAATAGCAATACTTATTTCTAAGATGAAATCGGTCAGTTAGGTCTGTGAAGGTGTGGGTGTGTCCAGGGGTAGGGGTCAATTTAAATATTATAGTAAATTAATAAAAAAAGGGTAATTTTTTATAAAACGCACGAATAATAATAACCATGATAAGTTACGTATAATCGGTGATTTAATACTATGGCATGTTCATATGTTCTCATTAACAAGTTGAACCAAATATGACCCTGGCGCTCCAAGTCTTCGCCAACTGCTAAATAAGCGATGCTTCGCTGCCATGGATTGTAATAGTATATGAGGGATCATAGGTAACATAGTATGAACGAGGATACTAAAGATGCCCAGCGATCTTGTATACCGTATGCGTTATCGTACTAGAGTATATGCTTCATTTACTTTCCTGAAATCGTGGCTCATGTGACTTTAGTCCTGTAAGATGCCTGTATTGGTGTAGCAATTGTTCGAGTGTTGAAGAAGCAATGTCCTTTAGTAATAAAGGGATATATATATATATATACAGTGGTGTGCATAAGCTTAACGCACCCCTATATTTCAACAAATCTATATAAAGAGTACACATTTGAGGAATTTATTCTGTATCAGATTAATGTAAGTGTCAACTGACATACAGACCACAAAGAACAGCGCATATGACGGCGCAAACAGCTTGCTACAATGAAATGTGTTATTTTTCGGGTGTTCAAAAGGATAACGCATCTCAGTTATTGAGTGTTCTCGCTGAATTCATCCAGTTTGTGTTGAGCATTCAATCTGTACTGCAGTCAGGGGACACGCTTCGAGCCTTACTGATGCAGAGAAAGCAGTTATTACCGCTTTACACCGAGCAGGAAAGGCCCAGGCTGCAATTGCCAGAGAAGTTGGCAGAAGTCGTCGTGTAGTGCAAAATTATTTACGCAGTCCGTCGACGTGTGGTACTAATAAGTCTGAAGTACGTCCACGAAAGATCAGCCAGCGAACTTCCATGCACATTTGTCAAATGGCCTCGAATTCGACCATAAGTTGTGAAGCAATCAGGCAAGAGTTGAACCTTTAGGTTCATAGGTCAACAGTTTTAAAGACAGTTAAGCGTTATCCGCATATCATACGGGCGCAAATGAAAACAAGACCTCGTCTTCAACAACGCCACACGACTGCACGACTAAACTTTTTCTCGCAACAATATGGACGGAGACTGGACATTGATGAATATTGAAGCAATGTTTTTTAAATAGTATCCTAAGGGTGTACATCTATCTAAAAGGTACCATGTTGTTTCAAATCGTCTTCAGTGACGAGAAGAAGTTAAATTTGGATGGGCTAGATGGATTTAACGGTTATTGGCATGATGTACGTAGAGAATCGCGGTACTTCTCGAAGCACATGTTCGGCGGATCGTGCTTTATGGGTTGGGGAGCTTTACAAACTTGGATTCGCTGTCATCTCATCTCGAATGTGAAGCGAGGACTATCAGAGGATGTTGACCAACAACCTACTACCATTTAGTAGCAGATTTCACCGACTGCCAATTGTTTTCTAACAAGATAACGCTTCAATTCACGTCAGCGCTAGTGCACGTGCGTGGCTAGGACGGCATGACATTGAAACCCTAAGGTGGCCAGCATGTTCTTCTTATCTCAAACCGATGGAGAACCTCTGGGGCATTCTTGTCCGACGAGTATATGCGTCGAATCGACAGTATACATCCGTGGAAGCATTACGAGGGGCGTTGTTGGAGACCTGGGGAGGTGTCGGCGACCAGATCCTGCTAAATCTTGTTAATGGTATGCCAAACCGAGTTGTTGACGTTATAATTTGCAAGGATGGGCTTCACGGTACTGATTATCACAAGAAAACGGGAATTAATTCAGCGGGAACACTCGATAACTGAGGGTGCGTTATCCTTTTGCACAACCGAAATAAGACACATTTCATTGTAGCAAGCTGTGTGCGCCGTCATATGCGCTGTTGTTTGTGGTGTGTATGTTATTTGACACGTACATTAATCTGATACAGACTAAATGTCTCAAATGTGTATTCTTTGTAACGATTTGTTGAAATATAGGGGGTTCGTTAAGCTTGTGCACAGCACTGTGTATATATATATATATATATATATATTAGCACCCGAGTTTCATCGTCAGTTTGGATACTTACATACTTTGGATCTCGTTATCTCTCATTTTTCAGTTACGGCATAACAGTTATAGTCGAGTCGTGCGTTCGCTGTTGATACGCCGCTTTTAAACTACGATTCACCTACAAATCCCGTAGGTAAATTCATTGAGTTAGAAAGTGATAGAAGTCGCATGGGCAAGATACTCAAAAGTAAGGATCCTTCGAGAGAAGGACAAATTGGAAAGAGCTAGGATAGCGCAGCTAGTCCGCAGAGAAAACAAAGAGCACCCACCAGCTCCAGCTGACCAGGGGGCGCAGACCTTCGGACGAGCAATAGAGAACGTACCGAGGGATAGGGTGACCTAGATCTGCCTGCCGGTCCCTGCAAGCTGCTGTCAGAAGTATTCTTCTGATACTACCTAGGCGTGTCCATAACGGAAAAAAGTTATCGGATATATATATATATATATATACTACAAGTTCCGATAACGTTTTTTAATGAGGTTGGAAGTATATATGTATATATATATATATATATATTTAACACCACTGCACGCCTGTGTCCCTGTAGCGCAGTGGATAGCGCGTTGGACTTCTAATCCAAAGGTCGCGGGTTCGACTCCCGCCAGGGATGGTTTCTAGTTTTGTAACCTTACTCACTTATCTAAACGATAAATGGCTAGAGTTGCCCTCAGGTATCGCCCACGCCTAAATGTGGTAGAACAAGACGACAGAATGTTCTTTGGCCACAAACTTCTGCGTATACCTGCCCGTTCTTAATCTCTCCCTGTTCTGCTGATGTGACCTCCTAGATATATATATATATATATATATATATATATACTTAAAGCGACTATATAGGCGGCTCACCTTAGCGACAAGTTCAAGTTTCTAAGGCTGCTTGCAAAAGAACCGATCACGGATGTGGTCTAGTGGTAGAGTGGGTGCCTAATATTTTCCCATTTTGGCCCGACATGCTGGCTAAACTGTGAGTCCCTTTTACAATTAGCCGGTGATAATCGTTTGTTATCACTACCCCATGTATTATATAATATTGATAGTCATTTCACCAGTGTTGTTCGAGATTGAACAAAAAGGATCGGCAATATCAGAACATTCCTGTTCATTCGTAAAGCCTATTCTGGCTAATTATGGCTAATTCGCCGATTGTCTCTGGCACGGATCGAACTCATCGACGTAGATGTACCACAAATCCGCATCTGCGATGAACATTCATATTGAGCAAAACAAACACAACAACAATAAGCAACACTTCTGTTATGCCAATATGCTGCCGCGAGACTCACAATCCGAGTCATTTTATTGTCTAGGTTTAAGAAGCAGGTGCCGGCGGGGCCGTGTCAGGTTGTCCGTCGAAGCTGACGACGATCGCCGGCTTTAACAGCATCTGACACATTTCCTTGTCTTTCTGCATCATAAGGTACCCGTTCAAGCCCCAAGATGAGCCCCACGAGTTTTTCACGATCCACGCGTCAACGCCGTCGACTCTCGTGACGCCAACTATAAGCACAGCGTGGTTCAGTGCACCGGAACAACATCCTCGCCAATTGTTATATACGCCCGACTTGTACCTGTTGAAACTGTGAACAATGCAAAAGATTAGCACGGCCAAATCACTGGACGTGTCGCTCCTTTCGTATTTAAACCTCATCCGTTGACCGAATGAATGGTCCATTCAGGGGAGTTCGAATGCGATTGATTCTTTGCAGTAACGGAGAATCCTTCAGCCACCCGTACAACCACGCAAATGTTGTGCGAATGGTACTATTATGATTATTATTGCTGCTATGGTTATTACTATTTTTTTTCTCATTACAGGAAAGTATTGCTAACTGGGATGCATAATTTCCCTCTTTCTTATTTTCGTATAGATCAAAGCGGCTTATGCAAACCAATTCGGAAGTTCCCCTGGGTGTTAAGCCGGTATCGCTTAAAAACACAGATCAGTCAGACTGATTCAGGTTTATCCGAAATCTGCTAAAAGAAACTTCCTTCGATAGAGGAGTCACCTGATGATTACCGAACTAAGATAGATCGATCATTGTCGACGCGTATTCCATAAGCTCTTCCATAAACTGCGTGAAACACAAATGCAAACAAATCCAAATGCCATACCTGGGGCTAGCGTAGATATAAACGATCACAGGCCCGTACTTCTCGAGAAGATAAGCAAGATGATCCTCGTTTTTAACCTGCACCGTTGCCCAATAAACGCGTCGAGTGGCAGCGATCTGCGCTACACCACATGTGCCTTGAATTTGTCTGTACGGGTAGGCGACTTGTGCGGATACATTTATCGCGTTATAGTACTCGAGAGAGGCCGGGGAACTGCCTTCTTTGCATCCCCGATTCTGGGTACTATTTTCATACTTCCTTTCGGTGCAATCGATGATCTGCTGCTCAGAGAATACACATCTACGAAGATCGTTGTTTTTCTTCATGCATTGACTCTCGACAGCGCCGGTTGCCGCGAACGCATAGCAGCTTGCGCATTGCCCTTGGTCCTGAACGGTATGACATAAAGTGTTATTATCATTACTATTAATAATAACACTTGTTACTTAATAATTATCTCAATTATTTGATGTATACACAATCATTTTACAAATGTACTATACGGTATACAATGTCGTAACGCTGCCTTCGCAAGTATGATGGATTATGCATAAATCGTACGGCATAATGGTATATAGAGTATATTCCTGTACAGAAAGTCGCTCGGCACCTTGCTCTCTCTCTCTCTCTCTTTCTGACCTGAGGTATCAGACGAAATTGTTCCACTTCATATTGAGTATATACGAAGTGCATAAGATGATGACATGACAGGATTAAATCAATTATTATAATGCTGTCTTCTCCACCAAAGCGATCTGGAACACGGTCAGGTCTGCGTGACCATTGTAAGCCCATATGAATAGCGTCGTTCTGCACCAGCGACCATTGCGAGTCGGACTTCTCTCCGTTCTTACCTTAACCGGCGTCATGATTCCGGCTTCTCTATAGTCTGTGTAGTTGAACTTGTATTTCGTCTGGTTCTTCGGCTTATCTTGGTCAACGCACTGCTTGTTTCCAAGACCAAAGAATCCATTGCGGGTGACGTTTTGTAGAAGATTAAACGGCGAAAAGTAGGACACGAACGAGTTGAAACGATTATTGTTCGCGTCAAGCGCCGTCTGGATCTCCTTCTTTAGGTTAAAGGGGAAGGTCAGCAGATTGCCAAAGTTATTTCCGAACTGTTTCACCAGCTCTGGAAAGTTCATTTGGCGAAACTACTTAGTCGTCTTCGTGAATCAGTGAGATTGCTATCTGGCAAGCCTCCGTTATCTAATCTGCAACTGATTTGCGTAGAACGCCGAAAATCACACAGTGAGCCCATGGGTTTTTAGCAGTGCGACAAATTAATAGGCGGTCCAGAGGATGTTATCGGTGTCGTACGAGATTGTCGAACAGTGGTGAGATTTTCTATCTCGGCACATACAAAACCCACGTTTTTTTTTGTTGACACTAATGTCTCCCGTAATAAGGGTATCTCGATATTCACATTTCCATCAGACTGAACAGCGACGTTACTAGCTTTGCGCCGTCTGCCATTGTTACATCAATGGTAAACTCGCCTCCCTGCGAGTAGACCTAGCGTAGAGATTGATTGATCTGAAACAAGTCATTTTGGTGAACAAGCTCTTCTGGATGCTATTGTCGATTATTGTCAAGAGGTTTCACAAACTAGAAATATTGACGGTGTCAACTGAAGCGTTTAAAACGATACTGTAACAATGTGGAGGTTGAAGACTCTCACATCTCCCAAGTTCAACATTCGGGCTTCACACTGCAGGTCAGGAGGTCAATTCAAATCCTCAATAAGTCCGTAATGTCTACCTTTCTCAAATACTCCCTTCATGAACATGAATATAGCAAGAAAGAAAAAGACAATTCATGTTCTGTCAATCCAATGTATATTACGGATGTCTCACCGTACCATAACGTTTACCAGATTTATGCTCAATATGTTTATGTTCAACTACAACTCATATCATCATTCTACCAATAATCTACCCTGCGTCTTTGTGTTGAGGCGTTTTCTATGATGCTGTGACCTACCTCTTGTTACATTGAAAACATTCAGTCGACCTAGAAAACTGTTCGCTTGCTGCTTCTCTACGTCGATACTTCGCTGGCCACCAGCAGTGTTGTTTTGGGCGCCGGCAAGCGTTGCCACAAGGAGCACCACAATAGCAAACCTCATCATCGCCATGGTGATCACGATGCCGGAGCGGTGATCCTCTAAACTTGTCCCGCTAGTCTTATACGTATACGGGTAGGAGCAAAAAATCCTCCTCTCCCTTGAATTCCTTAGGTCTGATCTGCGTATGAGGCCAATTTCAAGGTGACCACACCGGGAAGGGAATGACAACGCTCTGTCATTCCGGAGTAATGTTACATTTGCTTCAATAGCCTAGCTAGCTCTTACCTACTAGCTTTTGCAGCACATATATAATTGCATTGGTTTTCATCGACCACTCGATCGTTGAAACCGGGAACTGCAGCGGACAGTTGCCAAATTTGTTAAGGATCGATGGACGTATTTTTAACCCGGCTCACTGTTTCTGTCTGACGAACTTGTCTACGTAAGCCATATGACGGATCAGGGGGAATACGAGACGCCCACCAGATGACAGACTCGACTCCTTCTGAACCTCGGCAGCTGCTGCCATCTGTGGGCACGCGCTCTTTTTTTTGTAGCCAGAGCAAACAGTAAGAGTAAAAGCATATTGAACATGCCGTGGAGACACGCACACACAATAAATAATAAAGCCGCATCCTCCGTTACTTGTTATGGATCGAAAGCAAGTTACAATCGGCATTTTGTTATAAATGCGTATTTAATTATATCACTGCAATGATACAGAAAACAAAGGCAAAGGTAAAAAGGTTTATTAGTTTATTAAAAGAATTATAAAAAGGTTTATTGGTTTATTAAAGGAACTGCAAAAAGGTTTACTGGTTTATTAAAGGAACTGTAAAAAGGTTTATTGGTTTATTAAAGGAACTGTAAAAAGGTTTATTGGTTTAGTAACGGAACTGAAAAAGGGTTCATTGGTTTATTAAAGGAACTGTAAAAAGGTTTATTGTGTTTATTAAAGGAACTGTAAAAAGGTTTATTGGTTTATTAAAGGAACTGGAAAAAGGTTTATTGGTTTATTAACGGAACTGTAAAAAGGTTTATTGGTTTATTAAAGGAAATGCAATTTTACAATGCTTAAGTTCTCTATCAATATTTTGGTCACCTGCCGAACACGGCACAGGCATGCATTGAAGTGACTCGTACAACACACTTCTAAAGGCAATGAGTGCCGTAGCCAGCTTGAAGAGATGCACTCCCCGATACAACATCGGTTTCAACCAGTTTTTTGGCCGCGTGATTCATCCTGCCAGAAAGGCCCGAGCATTGCATATTTCAATAGACGTGAACCTATTCTTCTTAATCTATGAACCAAGCAAGTTTCTCTATTGCTAACTTGGCTGTTGATTTTAGTGGACCTTCATCTTCTTAGGCAGTCCTCGGCGCTCTTGAAAATCTACAAAGTGCTCGGAAAAGTTCGTTCTGAAACCAAATGCGTGTTACAACGAGAGATTCTCTCGTGGGCTCTTTGTCCACTGTGTTAAGGACTTGGTCAAGGTAGAGTAAATTGCCACTGCTGCGCTTCAGGGAACTGTATGGGTCAGATAGTCGCAATGGCCTGTTCTGGTAAATGTGCTTAGATACATATGATAATGGATAAACGAATGAAAATACCACAATAAACCTAAGGCAGATAAAATCGAAATAAGTCTCTGTTGAGAAATAATCCACTTCAGTAGTGGGCCACTGATAGATCGCTGTGTACCGGGCGTTCATAGGGTTTTGTTCCGAGTTGATATCGCCCAAGAGGCAAGTGATGTATCGACAACGGGGACTGCTAGTTGGATTTGGCTGTTCCCGATATAATCGGAGCAAGGTGCCCCTCATATGGATCTATTCCAAAAATAATATCGATCCTTCTAACCTCACTTAATCCTCTCCGTGCGCTCGCTAATGTCATCCATTAACTCAGTTTCTATGCATGCAATGAATTTGACGTCGATTTCGCAGTAAAGCAGTAGACGCAAACATGCCAGTCTATCATCTTGGTGGCTGCTGGTAAAGGTAAGGTAAGGTAAAGGTTTATTGGTTTATTGAAGGAGCTGCAATTTTACAATGCTGGTGACATCTTTGTTTTGACACTACCAATACTTCAGGTTGTGGACCATTACCCAATATGCTCAATATGATATCTAACGTGGACGCGCTATGCACTATGTGGTACTTTGCTATCCATGTTATTGATTGTTTCCGACCTCACGGGACCATACTCGGCCCTTTCTACTCTCTCCGAATGCGTCACTTGTTTTTTACAGTTTCGAACAGATACATGCTTCAGTCTGCATATATTTGGTAACGTCTAGCCGAATAGTGCACGCAAATGATGATGCTTGATCGGACTATTTTGTAGGTCTCGTTGTCATTTCAATGCATCGATCAGGAACTAACGTTCGAGGGTCGTCAATATCGCTTCTGAATCAACGTGTAGCTTACTCCGTGACGTCAACGTCGCGGTGACGTAAATCAGGTTAATCAAGAGCTAAATACACACGATATGTGACCTTGCGCCGAGATACACATTTTTTTCTCGTGCATTACGATGATGATCTGAGTTGAACCCTTCGCCAGGCCTTGATAACCCGTAGATAAGGGCGCCGGCCTAGAGATCACTCGAATATAGGCAACATTGGCCCCTTGAGCTAAAAACGCCAACGGAGAGACGTCGGACATTAGTCGAGTGATTTTCAGTTGATGGATCGCACTGCTTGGCGTTGAGCGGTTCACTTACATGTAACAACACGCAGTCCAGATCAGCTGTCAGATCAATTCAAGGTTGATACAATCAAGACAACGGTCGACCACCCAACAGGAAACTGACATAAAGATACCGCTTGCCGTTACCACAAAGAACAGGCTGCACTTGAACTTGAGCCGAACATAATTTCACAACGTCCCTTCAAATTCTGCCTGGCCCAAAAACCTGATCGTTTGGTCATTCTCGTTTATACACCACTGACTGTTGGTGCCATCAAATGTGCAGCTAAAAGTGCTGTGATATGGATAGATGATATGATCATTAATGATGTTTACTATTGTTATTAGTATTATTTATTTTTATTCTCAAATATTATAGTATTAATAATTAATGCTTTATTTGAAAGGTCGGTTTAACAATATGTTAGTTGGCTGCCATGTGTTTGCCAAGAAGAAGTCATATGTTGTGAAAGAGCTAGCCCTCACGTAGGGCTCGAGACACTCTCCAAGGAAATAAGTCATTTATACATTGTTTCTTCGCTATGAATATAGGTAAGACATTTATACCAGCTCTGGTAGTCGTCACAGTCAGTATAATAATAAATCCTAATAGCTAATGCGAGCAAATAAAGTATTTTTAAAAAGTTTCTATGAGATTTCGCCAATTCGACTGGACAGCATAAACAGACACAGACAGAAATTCATCACCAAAAACTAACCATCATCATCATATTCACATGCAAACTATCATAGAAGGAAATGACTTGATTATCTTTTTTTACAGCTAAGCTCTATTTTTGCCATTTATTTTAATATATTGTTTGGCCCGCATATTCGGATTGGCCTGAATCTTAGCTTCGTAATCGATTCCATAATTATTCTGTGAACGCGGAATCAATGGCAAACAGAGCATTGATTGTATGCTTGAATATGTACGGAAACTTGATCGTTGATCAAGTTTCAATATAGTTACAATCACACTTTCGTTGTACTGATCGTCTAGTCGCAATATGTTTCACTTAATTTCCGAACTTGCCCTCGTTACACCATTTGAGTGAGTTTATCGTTGAGATTGGGACAATATTTATTATGCAATGGGCGAATGCCAGGTGATTTCGCCATGATAAGCGGACACAGCCAGAAAAGACAATAGGGGGTAGCCCATCCCAAATGACAATGCCGCGTACATATATGTTCGTCCTCGATCGAAGATGAGTGTTATATATAAGATATACATATATATATATATATATATATATATACTGTTTTTTAAATATTGCATCACCAAAGAATCAGTGTGCCCTTGTTCGATTGCTTCTATCCACATGTGTACGAAAGTTTATCGAAGGGCAAATGTTGTACTGCTAGATAGGAATTAGGGATTCTCAAAAAACAGGTAGTCTCACAACGCCCATCTGCCACCCTTTTTGGAATGACTGTATGCCAACGTTTCATTCAACGGCTAATTGACCTTATCCGATTATTACGTCTTTCTCGTTTCGTTTGTACGCATACGATTTGCTGCGTAGGATAGGTGCGATTTGATGTATACGTGTGCGCTCCCTCTCTCTCTCGAGAAATTACATCACCCACCTCAGGGAGACAATGATCCATGTTAAGACAATGTAAATTTTTTAAATGACAATCCATAGTAATCTCCAAATGGTTCTACGGAACGTATATGATTTGTGCAATGATGTGACAGACTCGTTTTACCGTTACATTTTTTTTTCGAGGACATCAACATTGTCACTGAACTGATGTTTCGTCCACAAAACTCCTGTTTGAGTATTGAATTGCACTGGTGCTCTTTTGCAACGTGCGTGCAGCTTGGTGCCGCCGCCGCACGCGCGGCTTCTAGGGATGTTTTAAGCTTGAGAGTCGCTAACCTTTATACACGATTACGGTGTAAAGGATAGCAACGAATTAAAATTGTAATTTGTTGACACCACCGTAGGATAACATGGGATATGATGGTTTTCACGGATGGAAGAACGTTTTTGCTAAAAGAAAAAATCCTTTGGCCCTCAGTGAGGATAGAAGCCACGTTGGTAATCGACTGACGCAGGATGCAATACGAGCTACCGATTAAGTCATGCCATCGGCACCAAACCTAACCAGATATATCCAACCTATGACGTAATGTCGTTATGTCGCTCAGAGGAAAGCTAGCACATTTATGGTAACATCTTTATGATCGTATCAGGTCGCCATGTGCACGTAGCGCTCAAGCGCTTCAACGCTCCGGATCCGAGGCATAACAGAGCAAGCCCCATTAGTACAATGTGCACTAAGTCCGTTTTAAGCATTCGTATACACTCTGCTACCCGGGCGATCAGGACGAGGAGTGTTACATTGAATGGAGATAGAGGACCGGATGTCGTGAGGCTGCCAATCGACGTCGGATAAAGTGGGCCCGCGCAACAGCCGAACACCAGGATAGCGATTGTTGTGCCACAGTGCGCGCTGAAGTTGACCAGCAGAATTGACGGTATGATCAGAAGGGCGGAGTAGAACCACAGAGTGAACGACGACAACCGAAATGATAGGAATACTACGGCGAAACGGGATAAAGTGAAGGCAATGTGGAATAGACCGACGAGGTGCTGGCCCGTGTCTTCATCGATGTGCTCGCCTCTGCGCTCAAGGAGATGAGGGATATTTCGCAGCGCGAACGACGTGAGCGCTGTGCTGGAGAAGACTCCTATAGCTGTCAAGATGACACGGCACTTGGATGCCGTCAGCAATACTGGCGGACTCGCCGGAGCAAATGTCAGCACAACACAGAACACTGCCGCTATGGCCGGAGTCGCTCCACCAGCAACGTACAACAGCGACCTAGAAGCAGGAAAACAGGTTTTGCCTAGTACTGGTAAATCAAAACCAAGAAAAAGGGAATTGATAGCCACCGCCAGTTAAACCCTCTCCCGTTTTGTTGATTTCTATGGTGTTCCTTTTGTTTGTACAGTTGTACCCAAAAATTTATCGATTGCATGACGGCGTAGACGTGTCTAATATCAATCATATTGAGAATGCTGTGCGGGGATGCGTGTGAAAATATCTCATTTAATAGATGAAACGCTGTTCGGCCACAAACCTTTCGTTTGGCTGTTCCATGTGGGCAACCGTAGCAGCTAGCAGTTGTCCGAGTGAGCTAAATGCGCCGAACAAATAGATTACCATATGTGGCGATGAACTGAACACTGCTTCACCAGTCCGGGAGTAGATTGCTGCAGTGATCCAATGCAGGACCACAAAAATAAGAGCGCCATCCAGAAATACGGAAATAGTAATTAAAAATTTCGCCTCGACATTGGCAAAATTCAGTGCACAAAAGCTTATCCGAAAGCGACAATATTAGAGCGGCTCGCTCGGTCGTCTCTTTACTAACTGTGTTGCTCATCTCACACACAACATGTATAGCCCGAATCGCCGAAGCTTGAACCAGCGAGCTCTGAGCTTTTTCTCAATCAGCGACTCCAGATATGTTTATATATATTTCTACGCATATGTTTTCATATACGAAATCTGCTCAAAACATATTCCTGACCTTTTGAGTCTTACGACGCACCTGCTGATTTCTGAATCAGAGTTTGTCTTTTAGGTGCTACATTTTTTTGCCTAACCGACCCCCTGTCAGTTTTCGAGTAGCCATTGACTCTCGGATGCAAATCACGAAATAACTGTCCGCTTACCTATTTCAACGACGGACTGACATGCCCCAATAATGCAGGCCACGGCATGAGCGGTTGGTCCCGTGACGTTGTATATTGGTAGAATTAAAAGGATGATGCCTCGCCCGACAAGTGCTACACAGCTCACCGCTTGCAGTAAACGGACCCGAGAATGAACGGCCGCCACTAGCGATACAAACCATGAATAAAACAATTCGTTAGTATTACATAAGCTCACTTACTCCGTTTCACTCTGAGTTATCAGTTGACACTGCTGTCAAAGGCCTGCTGGAAATTTACCTACAATTTCCATGAAGTAAATGTCTACAACGCACGTCGATAGGTAACTAGGGACACAGCTTGGATAAATCGACCGGAATGGTGGAACCTGTTCACTACCGCAAGTCCAAGTCAAGCCGCGACTGGCCGCAGGAAGAAGTGAATCTTCCCTCGAGAGCTTTCTTATCTTGAAAAAAACGAAAACATTTTATCTGCAGTTCTGCAATCATTCCGTCCTGCGCTTATAGCATTCGCTCATCGTGATTGCTTTCCAGAGCTCTAATAGTAAGCTATATTCGTGAGTATAACAATATCTTCCATAAGGCGTGTCCCATTGGACATATCTTATATGTAGAATAGAAGAACACCATTATTGGATAAAGGGGTTTAGGCGTCTCCTGGGCATTACATACCAGACATATACACACTTTCTCCGTAGCAGTAGTTTGAGGTTGAGGTCAATGACGTATTTTCTAGATCATGGTTTAGCGTCCACGGGATGCCCGCAACACGCAGCCCGGGCACAATCATAGTAAGTGTGTTGTTGGTACTCTTTATTGACTCTTCCAAGCATATCCTGAGGGCGCCGGTCTAACATTATATTCTATATATGCAGACGATGTTAAATTAGTGATGCATATAAAAAAGTGCGCATGACTGTCTGATTGTGCGGAGCGCTTCGATATTTTTATCGCCTGGCCACGTAACATGGCCCTTAAGCCTTCTGTTAACAGGTAAGGCGTGATCCATCTAGTATGTAAGAATATGTGACGGAACTACCGACTTCTTGAACTGAATCCGTCAGGATAAGTGGACACGGCCAAAGCCTTGGAGTTCGGCTCTCTGCCTTCACGAGCGTAGCCTTTCCGTATTCTTGGCAGAATTCTATAATTGTTGTTTCTGCCTTCTCAGAAGCCACGTAGTGCCTAGCAAACGTGTCGACCAATCTAAGATATATCTGAGATATTTAGTTTTCCACCATCACTATTCATTCCCTTCTATTCCTCCTCTCGTCACATCTTGATCTCCCTTACGAGGATTCTTCTTCGATTCAGTGCTCGTTAGTTCAGGCAGAACACGCTAAACAAGATACTCTAACGGTCAGACTTTCTTTCGATTGAGAAAACTGCAACAAAAACTAGCCAGGTGTGTGACTATAGATGATTCTCATATCTTCGAGAGGGCAGAGGGGATGATAATGCGGAATTTTAACTGGCTTTCAATTGTCAACGTTTGGTCGTACGACAGCTGACCTGTGAATGTGTGTTTGTGTGTTGAGTCAGAAAGCAGGATTTAAATGAGCACCGGACTTTGCACCGATAGATTCTTTACCAGTATTATTCTATGCGGTAATAATCCGTTGAGTTGACGTTTCCGAAATAGAACGGAAACGCCGACTCAACGGATGCCGCGATAATTTCAGGTGAGTTTCTTCGGATACGACATCGCTGTCAGCGAGATCAAAGTTAGACAATATCTGCCGTTGGATGTCCGAGTAAGTTGTTTTTTGTTCGCTGATATCGACCAACGTCAGTTACGAGAAATATTGTGGAAACAATGTCTATGTCGCAAACGTATTGAGGTCTGGTAGGATGACGCTAAAATTAAATGATCAATATTGCTTATAGAAATTGAAAATACGTTCCAAAACAAACAACCAAAAATTTATGATGTGAAATCATTTACTGCTACTTACCTGCAAAACATGACAAAATACTTCCAGCTTGGACGCCAATGTAAACACAGGGCGTATTTAGCAAGTTTGTGTCGTCCTTCAAACCCTGCAGACCAGAGCCGCTTAGGTTTATAACTCCATCGGCCAATCCCTGCACAGATACATTTAAGAAGCGTTGTATAATAAAAATGAATGCTACAATAATACGCTTTCATGATCATCGACAGTGACGATTATGACAGTGAATAATATTAATAATAATTCAATAATAATAGGAGCCGTATTAGAGCGATTGTCTTTGGTCGGGTGATGATCATATGGAGAAAGTCAGCATGAATCTCACGCGGATGACCACCAACGAAAGGTGCTACCAGTTCAGCAGTGCAACATCTTTATCAGATGTTGAACACGATTATACACAGTCGATACAGCAATAATGTCATTATTCAGTATACACATATAATAGATTACGCTTAAAGCGAGATGCTTGATATTGTTGCTACCGCTTCCTTTTCAAGCAGGACTAACAGGCGATGTGTAGACTACCGTGAACGAATTAATTACTTTTGACAGTTTATTCAGTTATGTTAATACAAGTAATAACGCAGCTGCTGCCGTTCGAGAATAAAGAAAAGACAACACAACGTATCAGACGTTTGTTAGCAACAATAATCACAACGGGTGCTAACATGCACGGTTTCGTTGTAATGAGTGTTGTTGTGTTTGACTATTCCATAGTAACCGAAGTGCTAGTACTTGTATGAGCAAGGGGAACACCTGAAGCGTCATATTAACGACGATCAAATGATGCTGCCTATCGAGTGTGAGGTGGAAATCTAAATCACGCATGTCTTTTTTTGATCAAAGACTTGATGAAATTTCTATGAACCACTCATTCTAGACTCGATATAGTTGGAGTCGAAGCGAATTGAATTAAGTGACCACAATGTCAATAACACTCGTTTGAGTGCAACAATATCCGTGTTACACGTCCAATCTCTCTCATTTTGTTCGACTTTTTTTTCTTTCTTGTCACACCTGTGCTATAGCAGTAAAGATGACACTTAATGCACTAATTACTGCCAGAAACATCTTGAGCAATTTCGTCACATCCCGCCACCACAACAGCGATCACCAGGGGAACTCTCTCTCTCTCTAGCTCTCTCGTCTTTTCAAGAGTTTCCTGCTTCGAGGTGTCACGGACTCAATGTAAACACAACAACTGGAACACATCTACACTTTTGCCATCCCGAACTGTTTGTCCGTACTACGTACTAGACCACAACGTGATCTACGTTATTTTCACACTGAGCATTTTAGCTTCTCGTATCGATCGATGGATACATGAGCCTATTGAAAACGGTTTGCCTCGCGTCCGCGGAGAGCTCACCAGTGCCCATCACTGCCTCGGTACCAGTAAGGCAACACCTTCGGCTTGAACTTCGCGTCGTGAGGAACGCTAAAGGAAGGGTCGCCAAGTGGGGTACATCCTTACAGTTCGATAGTTGGTCGTTTGCCACGCCGCGACAGTAGTTGCCGCTGCCCACCCGTCGCCCCTTCCCCCGAAACGAAGTGCTCACCCTGCAAGTTCCGAATATGTCCATGGTTGGTCTTGGGGACCCACTGTCGTCATCCACGGAACGAAAGTCCCCCCCCCCCCCCTCTTGCTCTGTTTTTCATCGTTGTCGCCACCAAAAAAGTTCCACTACCTGATATATCTGTTGTTCATATTACCTTGGCCCGTGCTACTTGCTGATGCTGCCAGCCATCTGAGTTAGATATTAAAAAAAAAAGGAATGGAAACACAGAGAGAAAAAAACATAGAGCCAGTAACTTCTGCGATCGTGGTAGGATCGTGGAGGGTTTGTTGCCATTGATCGCCAAATGAGAGATGAACAGAAGATGAGGCATGCGATTGTTGGGGAATATCCGCCACCGAAGGACGGGGGCAGAGCCACGAGACTTTCAATAAGAAAAGGAATAACTGTGGTAGATGGGCGGAATGAAGATCTACGAAGCAAGAAAATGCGGCCGACGAAGATGAGGGAAACATTATCAGAATGTGACGATGGATCGTCTGCTGGTAACAATGCACAGTCATCTTTCCAGTGGCCAGCCGCCCTGCTCTGTTCTGTTTCGAAGTGGCCAATGTAGTCGATGTAGGCAACGAGCACCCGCAGAATAAATCAAGGCTGTGCTGGATCGGGCGCGTCCAAATACTTCTTCATTATTGTCCAATTGCTGTACAGGCAGAAACGTGCGTGTAAAAAAACCATCGCATATTTCAACAATAGCCCACGTTATCGAATGATGATAGAATAATGCTATCTGGAAAAGAAACCGTGGGGTTTGTAACACGGCATGAAGTTGAACTGGGGTCAATTGGACGCATTAAATAAGCGCACTGAACACAAGAAGTGTGGCACAAGTACAAATGAAGTCTTAATATGAAACCGCCCAAACTTTGATTCCAATTCAGCAAGTAATACTCCATTGTGTGAGACTCGCGGCCGAGGGAGAGCGTTTCACATTATGATTAGTCATCGACAGCTATTATATTATAAAATGAGAGTGTCGCCACTCATTCGTAGCCATAGCACTTGTCGTCGTCGTCACAATTTCCTATAGCCAATTATGTATACAGTAACTTGAGGGGAAGCAAACTGCTAGAATCTCAACTTTGCATAATCTATTTGTGTGTTTAATACTTCATTTCTTCTGTGATCCCTTTCAGCATTGCGTATATTAAGGAAGTGAAAATATTCATCGATTTGAGTGTCGAATCCGGGCGTCGAACCCGGTACCTCATTTCGGTGCAGTTAGGATCTGTATGCTGATTCTTATTCCACACCAGTTCAACTATTTCACTTATCAGTTATGACTGAGTGTGCTTATGTATGTGTTAAGCTCCAATGCGTTAGTGATACTCACGATCGTCTTAGTCCATTTTGGGTCAATCATTGCTAATGAATGGAGCGAATCCGGCGCGAGGACTTCTAGTCCACTCCAACCATATGTTCAACCATATGTTCCATATGTTCAACCCACTGTACATATTTACTTAGTAAGCGATCGCTAATTAGTGATGCACGAGCTCACGTTTGTGTGTCCACACATTCAGCCAGGATCCAATGTGCAGTCGAGAAAATAAGTAGAGAAATAACTAAACGCTCTTAGTTCAAGGATCACCATTGAATTG
The DNA here is from genome assembly GCA_019614645.1 of Stratiolaelaps scimitus. NCBI lineage: Eukaryota > Metazoa > Arthropoda > Arachnida > Mesostigmata > Laelapidae > Stratiolaelaps > Stratiolaelaps scimitus. The sequence continues at coordinate 43,229 of JABWDB010000035.1, read as the reverse complement.
GGAAGATTTCGTCAGCATTTATTCACAGCTGTAAACGGGGCGTGCAACTTGCCAACTTTGATGCGCTAACAGCAAAATCATATTTTCGTTCGAAACCTAAAGCGCATCGTCACCGCTTCCCCGTGATAGTCTATTGCCTGAGAACGTCTTAGCTTTTCGGAAGTAGGGTGCGAACGCAAATAACCAAGAATTCTAAGCAAACAGATTTGCCAACGTGCATTAAAAGTAAGTAGTGCCTATAACTTTAACGTATTTTACGTACGTACAGAGGCAAAGTACATTTTCTGGGCTGACTGACAGCCAACATTTAACGATGTTATATATTACAATATAATAGTCGAAACGATCGAGCAAACTATATATATATATATATATAGACGGCGTAGGCGTGATGCTGCGAACTTGGAACCAAAGGGTCTCTAGTTCGTATTCATCGAATCGATGCGGTATTCTACTTGCAGATTTGTCAATATAGTTATTATTATATATCTATGCATGGGACCGTGGGAATCTTCAAGGTCGTACCCAGGTGGCGCCTGCTGCTGACTCATGAAGCAAAAGTCAGAGTTTATTCCCAGTTTATGTAAACGGTACCATTACAAAAGTAGCTTTATATTAATAGGTACAGCAACGACCTCACAAAACGATCTTCGATCGGTAACTGCATATGCCCGCTAACTAAGGCATGCACTGCAGCAGTGCGGGATAAAAACTGAGTAACAATGGAATGGAAACAAGTGGGGTGTTAATAAGAGCACTTTGATCGCAACTATTTGAGGTGCCAGTGACAGATGGCAAAATAACACGAACTAAGAATTACTGTGATTTGCCAGAAGTGCAACACTGCTGGAGTAGGATTGGAATAATTTGATTTCCTTTGAAATTCTTAAACATCGTAAGTCAATTGAGATCGTTCAACTCTTTAGATCTAAACGAAACAAAATGCAACATCAGTCGAAGTTACTAGTTCTACTCAGTGCTACAGTGCCGAAACATACTGGGTTCTGTTCAAGCCGTGGATGGGGGACGTAGCCAATTTAGGGAAAAATCTTAAATCTGTAATTCTTTGTTAGAACGCATAGTTCCCTCGATGAAGTACTCCCTCGTGCATTGGCTGTATTCGGAGATTTAGTCTAGATATATCGATACAGGTCAATGTCAAAGTCGGTTACGATTCTTCACCTGATTATGCTTGCTGTTGTTGCGATCCGAAATCCTAGCAGTGGGCGTGGAAGCCCTCGATGAGAATCAATTGTTAACCACTCGATTTGTTTCATTCACAAATCAACGAACTGCAACGCAGAAGCGGCTACGAAAAGCCGACCGGGCAATCGATCGGCCATCCATGTTCTTTAGTCGCCATGTATCGCCGAGCAGTTTGCTCGGATGCTGCCTTCCAGCAGAGATGAATCCATCGTTTGTTGCCCAGCTAGCGGTTTCGGTCCCGATCCTGGCCAGCCATCATATTTTATTCACGATATTATGGTGATGCGATATCGTTCCACATGCGCATCGAAAGGGGGAGAGAGAGAGAGAGAGAGTACAGCCACAATAGCAGCAACAACAGCGGAGCCACGACGGCAGGTAACGGGTAGGCTAGGACAGAACCCCAAGTGGGGGTCTGCTATTCGTCCCGATCCGTGGCCCCTTGTACCTCAACCCGACTAGCAGAGTCTCCACGCGGCTGAGGCGAAGTCTGCAGAAGGATCTGTCTTTTGTAGCAACCGGCCCAATCGCCGCCGGAGCTCCACGGCACTACTGTTGCATTTTGCACACAGCAGGAATATGTCTTACGCGTTTGCGGGGCCGCCCCATAACAGCTGAGCCGCGAACGCATACAAGCGTTGGTGTGCCGCAGCTGCAGTAGCGGCGCCGAGTCGCACATGCGCCAGATGACCGGACGCCAAGCGTTGAATGCGTGCTCGTTGGCGGCGCGTTTTTCGCAAATAGAGAGGACATAGTCGTACACCGCACAAAGGAGAATTGAAGATTACAACACGTTTGTTCAGTGAGTGCTGTTTGACTTTGAATATTGCGATAGCTAGGTGGGAGTATACGAGCGAATGTTGAAGAAAGCACAGCTTTCTCTTTATTCCGTTGTTTAGGACTGGTTGGCATTGGATCGATTTTGGCGCCGGTTTCTGCGGAGAGGGGAGGAGGACCAACAGTAGCGTTGGGAAAACGTTTCACGGAGATACCATTAACACAGGATCAAATTGGAGGCTTCCCATGGCAGAATGCTTCGACGAAATAGAAAATAGTGCGAACTTGCTGCCCAGAGATGTTATGGAATGTTAGTAGCATTTTCGATGATTGAAGAGGCCCGGGATTTCCGAGATTCAACACATTTGAAAGTGGTGAAGTTAAAAATATACAACTGTTCGAACGGTTCCAGATACCATTGATTTGTTCGTTATTGCAGTGCGCAGGTTTCGATGCTTTGAACAAGACACGATCGATTTCACAGTGGCGGTTCGTTCGGCAGACATTTAAATGTGAATTGCACGAAGTTTTACTAGAAACACTGAAACGCCATAGATGTCACGGAAGTGGACTATCAAAAAAAATCAAATGATTAAGATATTGAATCGTCAGCACCCATTGAGCAACAGGTTGTTTACACAGCCCCGTGTAGGGAAAATCGTGGCTGTAACACACGAAAATATGATCGAAAGCAGAAGACAAAGAAGAAGAATGATAGAGCTATTCAAACAGAAGAACCTGCCGAAAAAGGAAACTATCGAGAGGTTTCTAAACGGCGACACCCAAATTCTGCACAGCGCCAGCGTGACATATACTAATATATTACAAATGCCTACAGCGCCGATGTGTATCAAGTATAACACGAGAAACATAATCACCCTCAAGAGTCCCAAATCGGCCATTCTGCAGTAGGGAGGGGAGACAATACAATACGAGCATTGATCCGCTTTTTGGCATCAGCCAATAAGATCATTAAAGTAGAGCTGAAACTCGATGAAATAAAGGCTAACTGGCTGCTGGTGGGGGACAAGGTGTCAATTCGGCACGAGCTTCCTTGTTCGATCTGTTATTACATCTATTGATTAAGCTGGCTTCCTTAGTATGACGATGGCGAGAATGAAACAATGCGCTGAAAATAACCATCGCATATAGATGAATTAGGTAGAGGCTCATGTTGATATACGCCGAAATAGACGGCTACATACAGGCGTGCCTATGCAAAATACTGATAGTGACCAACTTTTATAGGCGTCACGTAGTACTATGATGCTCCACTCATCCAGGTACACTTGTCGTCGTTAGTGAACACCCATTGGCCGACGAGGATCGCCTGTGGCCGATCGCTCCTCACACCGGGTGGCCAAGATGATGAATAATGCATTTTATATTCGCTGCAGTATGTCCTGCTTCCGCTGCTGTATTCATGCATATGCTGCGTGTACACGCTCCGTGTGTCTAACTTGACGGATGCAGCGAATCCACTGAACTATTCGCCCGCATAAACATATACACAGGTGGATATGCATGAATAAATGTATGGTCGACCGATATCGCTAGTGGAAGATAAGGAAAATTTGCAAGATGAGATCTACTGATCTACGGTGGTTTCGGTGCGAAAATGCTTATGCTCGATGGGAGACAGTTGCTGAAATTGTAAAAGGGCTATATCGGGGAGATGTACCGGCTGAATGAAATGTGCTTATATTTTAACGAATCTGGAAACAAGGAAAAGCCATTTGCTTTACAGGAGTCTGTCGGGGATCTGCTGAATAAATAGGCTAGGTATTCATAGTTAGACAAAGAAGAATGTATTCTATAATATTAATATTATTATTATTATTACCTACCTTCTCAGATAATAGGTTTCTACCGGGTGAATTTACCATAAATTCTAACACTGACTTATTTATTCCAGCACCACTGTACCGTCTCGAAGAAGTCTTGTTAGAAATAATCTTCACCTAAGAAGACCGGATGCCCAAACTGTAGGGCACTCAGCAATATAAACGAGTACCACAGTAATACACCCTTTTACAATCTACCAAAGTTTTCGGACTATACAGAAGTCACATTTTGTCAACTTAGCATAGAATTCTCTGTTCCACGCCACAAGTTATTTAGCAAATGGCAACCACAGAACCCGATCCCAAGCGTACCAATTTGATATACACTGCGATACTAACTGTGTTCATTACCAAACATCCAATGAGTCAGTGAGCCATTGCTTTGGCGATGCATTCCAATTTGAGACATGCGCACACACTCTGACGAATGTATCTAGTCGCCTATGATAACTAGTATAGCAGGAATGATCAGGAACTTGGTTTCGATAAGTCTGTCGTAAGGTCCCGGATATATGGAGCTGAAGTTCTCTCTAAAGTTTCTAATCTCCGTCTAGGGTTTGTCAAGACGCTTTTACATTGCTATCAGTGCAGGAGTTCGCTGGTTGAGATAAGCCCGCCTATGTGGTTGGGATTTTCTCTTAAACAGTTGTAGTGACCGCTCCAAAAGATGGTACCTTACCGCATCTTGTAGACATTTCTGCGTTCGCCGGGAGATTTCCAAAATTGACTTATTGGGTGTATTCTGGCTTTACTTCCACGTTGATGGACCGAGTTTATCGTGAAACAGTCAACGATTTCTCTCAACCAAAAACCCAGCCCAAGATAAAATTATATCATTCTATCATTAATGTACCTGGGTGTTATATTCAATAGCATAGGACAGACCCAAGCAATAGGAAATTAACATATTAAAAATATGGGCCTGGTTCTGAAACACTGAGCAATTGTTGTTTTGCCAGTCACAGTGTATCTCTTCTTAGGTCCTCATTCTTCTTGCCTATACTTTCTGATACGAGGTGATTATTCGTTAATCCAATACGTTGGCCTATATTCGTAAGCAGAGAGAAGAAAACAGATGAAACTCAGGCCATTTTGTTGATTGGCCATGTCAAGGCTGTCAAGCGGCCATACGACGAATTTGGCAACGTCCCGCCACGGTCCGAATCGACTGGACTCAAAAGAGTAGTAGCACATGAGACGTGCCACTGGCATGCCTCAGGGGCTTCCGCCAACTTTTTGTCCACTACTGGGCCGAGCGAGGCACGGAGCGACAGGAACACGAACACCGGCGCAGCCCAAAAACAAGTGGAATACAACAAGAAGCAGGACTCCTCTATCAACACGCGCGAACTAGCACAGACGCACTCAGCCACCCAGGGACAGCCTGAGCCACCCGCATAGGCACTTTCACAGAGGCGCATCTTCTCCTACCTTGTGGATGGTCCACGGTGTGGATGATGTGTAGGTAAAGGCGGGAACGGGGCTGGTAGACAGTCGCTTTGCTCGAAACGAACATGACCTCCCCAAGACAAGAGGACCAAAAAGGCGGCAGCAGCAGCACAACGACACCTCTCTATTTAAGGCCAACTGAAGGCCTCATAGCCTTATACTGGCCACGCCACTGGTACGCTGCCTCGCGTAGCGTCCCTCGCTTAGAACAATGTTATGGCTACTGATAGATCACGTCCCATGGGAGGCGAGGCGTGTCCACGTCCGGGTTGGAGAACGTACAGAGCGCAGAACACGGGACTTCAAGAAGGACTTCAACGACACCTCACGGCGAACGTGAACAAACAGTAGTGAAGGAAGTGAACGTCAGCGTGGCAGGGGTATAGGCGTCTCCTGTTGTCGACAGAGAGCCTCGGAACTCAAGGAACATCCTAGACCCTAACTCACTTCCAGGCGTCTCACCGCAACAGAACACGGAACACCTGCATAGAAGTGCTGGTAGCTGCTGGATAGAGCATTTGCACATTGCGAGAGGTTATGAATGCCAAATCAAATGTGTTGATTCAATGTGCAATTAAATCGGCCGTTGTGTGAAAAATAAAAAAGGATTAGTCGAAAACAACAGCATGAGAGCAAAAGGGTCCCACACAATGTATGTAGATATACCTACTCACTGTGCTCGATTTTTCTGGGGCTAGTAATTATATTTATGTAGTGAATACAGCCATCTGCTACTCCATAACAATGTATTGAAGTGTTCTTACACGCAGCAAGATTGACTTTCTCGAAATCAACTTGCTGCGTGTAAGAGAGGACTGCTTCGTCAAATCGAAAAGTTATGATCGTGATTTCCAGCTCTTTCATGCAGTCTTCGCTGCAGTCGCATGCAGTCGCTGCTTAGCAATTAGCGAGCATTAACAACATTATATATATATATATATATATATATATATATATATATATATATATATATATATATATATATATATATATATATATATATATGTCGTTCATGAACGTTTCAACTTGACATCGTAGTGTTTTTTTATGACGGAGAATTCTCATGCAGACCAGGCGTCATACTGAGGTGTTTACCATGATACTGTGGGACTGCTGCCCGATTGAGTGGCAGACCTACCCACTAAACTTACGCCCCACTTAAGCTTCACTCTTGGTTGGCCCGAATCTCCAGAGTTAACAGAACTACGAACCAACGGAGAGTGGTAGACGTCTACCGGATCAATTTGCCGGGGTCGCCCGTCGACTTCCCCGCCTCATCAGGCATCGTTAGTTGACCCTACCCAAATGAATAACACTATAAATTTCCGGGCAGAAATTCTCAGCTAGTATATAACGTCTTTTTTTATACTGCGTTCGGCATAGCTTCGTAAGACGGATTCTTAAAATGCAAACATCTAATTAACAAGTGTAACACACCCATTAGCAGTAGCCTACGTTGTCCATTCTGTCGAAGCTATCACACGCGCTGTGGGTAGCTATGAAGTGCCAGGCATTTCGACTTGGAGCGGTGCTGCTTTGCAAAATCACTGCAGTTGTCCGCGTTGTTTCTCAGCTAATATAGAAGTTGGACCTCGTCACTAGCTCAAGGATTTGCGACTATTGCAGTTGCACACTTGCTTTGTGTTCCCTTGCCCTATATCTCAAAAGTCAGTTCACGGTTCTCTTCGGGTTTCGAATCAGGTAGCAATCAGTAGGTCGATCCCCAATAATGCTATAAAATTCAATCATCAGTCTCGTGCCAGGCTCCACACGCCTCGAACTGCACATGAAGGCGGCGCACCACCGAAAAGTTGGACAGACCGTAAAAAGCTGAGTTTGGTCGTTCGCGTCGACTCGACGTGACCAGAGACAGGTACGGATCAGGGCGTAATCCTATTGATTTGGCACCACACGAGATGATACGCTGGGCAAAATCGGTACAACACTTCGGACAGCCGCCATCGTCACTGGGTCGCTTACCTAAAGAGCCACGCTCACCTAGCGGCATATATCATCCCATTTGCCTTTGAGCATTCGAGCCGATACAAACATGTATCAAATTTGAGGTTCAAACTGTGGAACATGCTTTTTAACACGCGGTCTAGACGGTTCCCCTCTTGGGGATGAGATCTTCCATGTTAATAAGATGTTTGCCTTACACAGTAAACTGCAAATGGGTCGGAGAATGACTAAGTTTTTATTGTAGACTTCAAAAATGCCGCTATGTCATTACGTACTCATTGTATAAGCAAATTTTTCCACGTTCCGCCATCCCGAGCGTTGGCTTTGGCGACTTGGGTCTTTGGCCAAATGTAGCCGGAGATCCCGGGTTGTAGTTCAGTGAAGTGACACATGCCTACTTAACTTGAGCGACCATCTAGAGAAAGGTATTGTTCTGCGTATAGTGCACAATTGACACACAGATGGTTTCGTTGTGGAATTGTGAACCACGAACAAATACCCGGCCGGCAAAATCTCATGGTCCTCTTCATACTCGGAAATTTGAAAGCGCAGTCGTTGATACCACAAAGTATATGTGTAACACGAATGCTGCCTGAAATTCTTATTCTTACCACTGAAATAACGGTAAGTCCGCAGCTGCAAAAGGCGCCATTGCTGGTTGGAGCCCATGACTCGAGATATCCATTTTAACTCTAAAATGGCTGGCAAAATTACGCTCTTGTAAAAAGGAGAAAAAAAAACATATTTTTACTATCATCATTATTTGTTAGCCTATAGGTGAAAGTGACCCACGGACAGCTTGACGCTTCTGACAGTTTCAAACAATACTTAATAATAACATATGGTAGACAAGTCGCCGACGGTGATAGCTGACGGTGTCCGGAGCTGGCCATCTCGGAGTATCTCACAGGGCACAGATAATGTACAACGATGCTCTCGAAGCAATTTCGGTTGATGAGACCTGTTCACCTCGTCCGAATTGCTAACGTTCGAAACAATTCGCACTATGGGTGTCCTATGTCTTGCTCGCTATTAAGATGAAAGAGGTAAATTAAGAAAGGGTAAATTCTGTTGAGCAGAGCATCTCTGACCCATTTAATGGCAGCCATAGCACGGCCACGTTTGAAATGCCGTTTATTATTATACTAACAAATCTAACAGTCGTTGCGCTTGCGTTCGATCTGAGGCTATCTCCCTAGCTCGTACATAAATTGTAAATGTTAAATATAGCGATGTACTACAACGTGCGATAATAATCATGCGACCTTGAACGTTTTGTGCAATAATGAGACATTCAGTTTGGCATAATTTACTAAATTTTACGAAAACCCAAGCGTTTTAATAACTGCAGTCCCATCAACAGAATTCCGTTTTGTGTAATCGCGAAATTGTATCGCTTATGATAGGGAAATGACATATACCATAAATGCGTTGAGCCCGGTGGCCTGGTAGTGCATTCGTGTGCGCCTTCAAATCGGAGAAGTCGCGTAGGTGCGCGGGTTCGATCCCCACCGTTGCACATTTGCATTTTCAAGGGGTCCTTCTTACGAAGCAGTGCTAAAAGGAGTACCGTGAACGTTAAATGTTGGCTGTGGGTCAGCCCGGAAATTTTTAGATAACATAGATGCTAACCAATGCTACAAATCCAACATAAAATGTAGGACTGCCATAGAGTATTTAATAAGATTTTCAATTTCAATTTCAAACAAATGTTTATTGACGGAACTGCTACATACATGCTTAAGTTCTCGTAAAAATAATAGTTAAAAGAAGAGATAGAAATACGTTGCGCAACTATGGGTCGTACAGCCCACCAACTTCTTTAAAGCTTCCTTATTAAACCACTCTTTCAGTAATCGCCTGGCGGACAATAGCACAACTGGATCTGCTCCGAGACACCTCTTACCTCTCACTTTTTTTTGGCACGCAAATAGCTGACGTGCATCGCCCAGTCTGAGCTTCATGGAAGACACACGCAGTTGGGCAATTACGAACAAATTCGAGTAATCCATGAAATTCACTTACCTAAGTACGCTTTTTAGGATCCGCGTATTTTCGGCTACAAAAAATAGAATTGCGGTTAAATGTATGCACACATACAAGAGGTGTGTGTGTGTGTGTGCACCCTGCAAGAGGTATCGGTAATCGGCCAAGGCCCATGCTAAGAAGCATGCATGACTTGCATATCACAACAAGCGTTATAATGACCCACCCATGAGCATAGGGTGTATGTATATCCCGTTTACCTGATCTGGCCTTGTCCATTTCGCCGGGGAGAGCCTTAGTCCGTTCTCCTCATTCCTAGTCGTATCCAGCTTCTATTTCTTCGGTCGTTCTTAGCAGCGGTGGCAAATAAGCTCGAACAGGTCTGTCTTTCCAGCCCTGTTGCAAGCAGCAACAGCAGGACTCCTCAACGACTACAAGCCGTTCCTCTTAATCCAACGTTCCCCAAATAAAGTTAGCTCCTTGCCCCGCCGACCATCCCCGACTCTACCGTCGACTAACGACTAGAGAGTGGTTAATAATTTCTCAGCTGTGCTGGCGCGTATATGCTACTGGACGCCTTACGTCAGACTTCCTTGCCATCTAGCTGCTTGCGCGCCTGCGTCCGTGGCGCAGGAGTCTGTGTAGTGGTGCAGATGAGCCTCCTCTCGACTCGGGAACGGGAGAACCCGGACCGAAACGTGGCCCTAGAAAGCTGCTTCACCAAAGAGAAAGAAAACACGTTTGCCGAGGGGTCAAAAAGGGGCCAAGGCCGATGTGGGCAGTGGGGCAACACTTCAAGGATTCCACCTTCTCCTCATCCTCGTTCGTTGCCAACACTGTCGGCCGTCTTTTCTTAGAGCCACTTTCAGAAGTGGGGTGTCGGCCCGCTGGGGGAGGGATGGATGGTGCCTGAAAACGAGCGGACGGACTCCGCGGAGGCCGTAGCGATACGGACCGAGTAGAAGCCGAACGCACAACACGAGAAGAGCTAGAAGGACGGACCAACTCGACGGTTCCTCTCTCCGGCTGACTCTCTGTCTGTCAGACACATGGCTGGCTCTCTGATAACCAACCTCTCAACGAGGGAACTACCTCTCAGACCCCGTATTTCCTCCCCACCCCCGCTGGAACCTTCAACTCCGACGACCTTCGATGGACGATCGCAACCGTTGGTTGTAGCAGTTGGTTTGTATGTGGAATCTTAGACCTGTCTATCTCCCTCTTGATCTCGTTGTCTTTGTTCCTCTATCATCCATTGCTCTCCCACACTCCCTCTCTCTCTCTCTCTGTCTTCACTGCTGGAGTTATTCACGCCCTGTAATGACACTGTCCCTTGACAGCCCTCCCTCGTTCGTCCCTGGGGCTGACTATCCGAAGACTTGCTCGATTCAGCTGCATTTTCCCTGCTCTTATTCTACGAGGATAATGTACCACCTCATCAGGTAGCTCTATCATGTGATAGATGACGGGAGGGCTACTCGTAGTGATAGCATCCGATGATAACACAGGCCCCAATAAAATCATCTGGCATCGCCGAGCGTGTTACACTCAAATATTGTGACGTAATTGTGGCGCAGCAGCTACTCTATGTGTCGGGGTGTATATACGAATATAATGTAGATGCCGTACGTTGTGAAATCTCTGCCTACTCGTGTAGATGTACAAGAAATTATGTTCTGATGTTCTAAACATTTGTGACACACTTTTATCATTATTATTTTATTACGAGAACTTAGGAACTTGCATTTCTCTAATCACAGTTCCATCAGTAATCTTCCATTGGTCTCGTATTGTGCGAGAGTGTGTGTTATGGAAGGTTCAAAAGAGCTTGAAATTTCTTAAAATGACACAGTAAAATGATATTTGTCGCGCTACAGAGGTCTTTCGGGCCTTTAGCCGGCCGGTTTCTGAGGTCCCGATTTTATAATCACTTTCCACATGTAATTTATTTTAAATTGGAGGACACATAGGGTATTCGCTTGTGGCTGGTCCACATCCTTTCTCCCATAAGATATTCCTATGTATTACTTAACTATTACTTGTCTCTATGACATCGCTACGAGGAATGTCGGGAGGGAAATCTATATCTCTCTGAGGCCACAGCAGGATTTGAACCTGAGACCTAGGGCATATCCCACTACCGTACTATTTATCTAAGCTGTGTATCTAAGTACTGCGACGTTGCCGCGTCAGCCGCCATCACGGACAAATCTCAGGGCAGACGAAGAGCCAGGGAGACGGGGTAGATGAAATGAATCATCCGAAACTTCGGCAGCCCTTAGACCTTGACAGTGGTAAAGGGCGTCGTTTTTGGGCAGTGTACTGGTTACTGAAGATCATCTGCTATTACTACTGTTGTGTATATAACCTCGACTCTTACGCACCTAACGAAGCATACAATGGTGTTTTTTTTAAATAAAAACTTTCTAATCTTCAACACTATGGAACCAAGAATAGGTCACCTCCCTTATTTTACAAGACTGAAGGACGTAGCCAACGTGAGTGATATCTATCACATACTGTTTTCGTTGATCTTGGCGCCTGATGGTATCAGGGTCATTGCAAGTGTTCGTCTGTGCCCCGAGCAGCGTATCGGTATGTTGGCTCTATCAACAAACGGCCGACGACAGACGGTGTTAAGGCCAACAACAGTTTGATTCTCCTTTCAAGGACGCCTTTCCCTGTGCGCGGTACGGCAGATGAATATCGCTAGGCAACTAAGAACATCCAGGGACTTGGCCAATGGCTCGTTGAGGGATGGAAATAAAAGGGTTTGCAAGTGTCGGCTCTGACGGCGGCGAGACGTGGTCCGTAGACAGGTAATGCCGAAGACTGGGAAACCTTGTTCGAATCCCACAGGACACATATGTTTGAAGTGATACAAATAGGTAATTCTGAAAAGTACTGGTAATAAAGGGTCTGAAAATTATGATAAGATAAATTACAACGTCCTGATGTCAGTTTAAACGTTCGGTAAATTGGGCTCCGCAAGTTGGAAACGAATTCAGTGTTGGTTCAGATTAGTTCACTAATCTCAAAAGCGCTTGCTCTCAAAATAATACGCTGACAGTGCTGTGTAGCACCAAATAGGGTGGTTCAGATGATACAGGAGACACGACGTTGGTCCACGTGTGCGAACCCCTACCGTTGTGCTTTTACATTTAGGTTGACCCAAAAAAAAACGCGCAGATATAAATTTCAATACCGGCTAAACTAAGTAAGTTAAAACAAAGATTCTTTAGTATGAGTTAGAAGTATGCACCTATTTTATTGATACACTAGTGCCAAAGTTCGGGCAGCCTTCTAACTGCTAGGTATGCACCATTTCTATTACCATTTATAACTTCGTTATTTAAGGCCTCTCGGAGTAAATGATGATGATATCGCTCAATCTTGTTGGCCTTAAGTGAGGACGTAATTTCATTGCTACGATGTGCCCTAGCATTGTCATCGAGCACCCGGACTCGGTGCTTCCTATCGCCACGCCCATTTTTCATGAGTCCCTTCAAAAACTCAAGATATCGCGCCGAATCCATTTTTTCTTTTGAGCCCAAAATCTCGTAGTAGCAAATTCCATTGAATCCATGGCAAGCGGTATCATTACTTTAGGCTCGAATGTATTTGGTACTGCTACCGCCATTGCCTGTTCACCTGGTCGTAGCCTCTGTTTCACTTGATCTTTTCCGGTCCCCGGGGGCTTCCAAATTTCTCTCTCTCCCTCTCTCCCCTTTTATGCAATCGAACGATGTGTGTTCTCTGTCATCTGATTTGTGAAATAGCACGCTCGACTTCATGGATTAGGAATTTGACAGGATATTCAAGGTGTTATTATAACCAATATATTACTAGGACCTTTAATCTAATATACCTTTTGCTGCGGTGCTCTTCATCACTATTTATAATCGCATCACTCTGATCAGGCTCCCCACATTGAGTAGAGTACGCGTGAAGACAACGCTCCAAATCGTATGTCCGCTGATTAGTTCCTCTTCATTATGCACTGTTTTAAAGAAAACTTTCTACTATAATACATCACAGTGCTAGTTTAGATGACTATTTGCAGTATCACACTGCTGTTATTAAAATGACTATTTACACATAATGTATCTTTTTTCTGTGTCTCAATATGTACAATTATTAGTGACGTAGTTGAGAACAGGGGGTCCGGCCGAGAGCGTCGTGGCCCGTCCCGAGAGATGTAAAGCATTACCTCTCTGCACAACGAAAGAAAGGCAGTGCAAGAGGAGGGACCCTGCGTGTTTGTCCCCGGTGGCGCAGATTACACTGTGGTAGACCCCTTCGAGGAGATTGGCAGTGAGGGGTCGGGGCAGCCTAAGGTTTCGAAGGCAAGATGAGAAAAGAGGTGAGTTGCCATGACGTGAACAGTGCTGATTGTTTTCTGTACACATCTATATAAATTCATTTTGCTAAGGGTTACCTTTTACGTTAAATGTGCCTCTCCACAAGGCCAAGGAAAGGTAGATGGATCTACATATATTGGGTATTACTTACTAAGTGACGACGATATAAACATGCTGGCCGGAAATTGTCACATACTGTTTTCGTTGATCTTGGCACCTAATGGTATCAGGATTATTACAAGGGTTCGTCTGTGCCCTGAACAGCGTATCATTATATTGGCATCCGTATGGCTCTATCAACGACAGACGGTGTTAAGACCAACAGTATGATTCTCCTTTGATGGGCCCTTTCTCAATGTGCTGTACGGCGGATGAATAACCAATATATTACTAGGAACTAAGAACATCCAGGGACTTGGCCATTAGCTCCTTGAGGAATGGAAATAAAAGTGTTGCCCCGTGTCAGCTCCGACGACGGCGGGACGTAGCACATAGACCGGTAACGCCGAAGATGCTACTAGCAGTGAAATAAAATTCGATTTAGTGTGGGTATAGGTCATGTTTAGAGCTAGAATGGTATCAACATCTAGACGCAATGTTGCAAGCTATTACAACATTGCGTATCTAACATTTCATTGCTCACCTTTTAAACTATTATATTAGGGTCACACGTGTACAGTCATTATAATAAATACTTTGAGAAAACTTCTGTCTAATATGGGTATTTAAGATAAGGGCATCCGATCGTGTAAGGGCAGCAAGTGTAGATCTCACAGTGTGGTAATTATTTTTTGGGTTCCTCGGTTACAGGTTAAAAATAAGTTCGACGTTCTTGTCTGTTCGATACTTTCTTCATGTGGGTCGAAACGCTGAAAGCTGTTCTTGACAGGGGAAACTCGCTTTGATGAGCCCGTCAAGGCCAACGAAGAAGTAGAACAATTTATGATGGACGATTTGGATGAGGTTCAATCAAGCTTCTGGGGTCCCGGTCTCTCCCGGAGTGCCCCCGAAGGTTCGGACTGAAAAGCAAGAAGGGCTCGCAGTTTCCCTCAATGCCAGTACCCTGTTACCGTGCGGATATATACGGACTGGACTACGACCGACGACGACGACGACGTCGAACTCTCTATAGTTAATGGAATTGCGTTTATATGTTGTGAGAGGGCTTAAATATGTATAGCCTCATGGGAGCAAAAAGGAACGAAAAAACATTAATTAGTGACTACCACGTTTTAAGAAGGACTGAAATTCAAGCGACTAAACTCGACCAACTCGTTGTCGAAACCAATGCCAAGAGAGACTGCTTGAGGATATGGCTATTCGGTGACACCGAAACAGTGAGGGCGTTTAGAGAACGGAGGGGTCTACAAGCAAGGAACTGCTACTACTATACGAGAAAGCAATACTGAGTATGAGAGTGAATGTTATGTGTTATGAGAGTGAATAATTGTTATACTATCCGGGATGCGTCTGACGATAGTCCTAAAAGCTTTCTTCCGTGGGGGTAAGGTGCAAAAACGATTTAGCAAATAGTCTTCATACTGGAAACGCATGAGGACAGGCAGTCCTGTACCGATGGTGATACAACAAGACCTACAGGATGCAAGCCGCCCCAAAGGACAAGCTAAGGAAGGTATCGTATTGCGTCATAGCAGAATATAATGTTGAGAAAAATGAAAATGTTGAGAAATTGAGCGTGAGGCACACAGTGGGAGGGGAGTCATTTGGGAGACGGAATGTGTGTCAAGCCTTGTTGCCGTGAATTGAAAAGGCTGAAAGTTGACAAGAGCATTGGTCCCAAATGCACTAAATATAGACCACGCTTAACGACATCCATGGTCTCAGTAAAGCCAAACTATTCTCAGTTTTATCGCAAAGGATGGCCTCTATCACTTCGGCTAGGAGCGTCGTGATTACACAACACTTTTTACCCCTATTGGTGGATATCGCAGGATCCCACAAGGGGTTGTGCCGCGCCCGAAGGATCTCAGCGACGGTCCGTGAAAGCATACGAGGGGCTTCTTAACGTGATTCTTGTAGCTAATGACACGATAGTTTTAGGAAGAGGTGAAAGACTGGCTGCTGTTGAGGATTATCACCGGAACATACAGGCCTAGTTGGAACGGCCACGATGAGTGGGGTGACGCTTCCACAAAAGCAAACCCTGATTAGGGATGTCAGAGGTGAAGTTCATAGACCATGTGATAATTAACGATGGACTCAACGCTGACCCAGGAAATATTAAAGCCATTTGCAGAATGCGGCCACCCAAAACAATAAGAGGCAATTAATGACTCTTCTGGGACGCTTTCCGCAAACTGCTTTAATATTTCCTTTAATACCATAATAGCCTCGGCCTGGGAACCTGTCCCCACTCTTCCAACATCGTTTGAGGCCGACAAACGTCATGCTCCATTGACAACTTTCCCCTATAATAAAGTTGCAAAATGGATGATGATCTGTAATGCAACAATCTCGGACGATGAGGACTAAAATCGGATCTCGGCTTGACACTTCTCTCTTTGTCTGCTGATTTGTGGTAGACTGTCCTCTCGGTTTCCTCGGACTGTCCTTGCTGTTAATGACCGAACTTGTACTGATGGAGCTAACATACACGGACTTTAGCAGTGCCTTCGTGACGGCGCCGCACGAGACCATCTTATCGATGCTCTTCTCTATGGGAGCTGGTAAGTCCCCGTCGAATTTCATGGATCTCGCTCTTTGCACACGAAACGAGATTGGGGTAAAGATCAATGATTCTTCCTCCCTGGGAACGCGTCAATTGGATGTCCCTAAGGAACAGTGTCGGAAAACGCACTCTTTCCGGCGTCCGTCCACTCTGTGAAGTCCATGCTAAATGACCCGCTTCAACGCTATGAATATGCTGACGATGTAAAATCTCGACGCCAGGTTCCTTGACTTTCAGTGAACAGGATTAATCTGCTCTTATGGTGTTCATTAATCGGCTGTTGGACAGTAAGGCCTATCTATCTAGAATCCTCATGTGTCTATATAAACCCGTATCAGACACACATTGTCCACTGACTAATGTTTGCCTGGATTATATAGAATCCTGTCGAAACTGTAGTTGCGCACATTCATTTAACGATCCAACGGACGTATTTCCGTAACATTGCGGCGAGGTGTGACCTGGCACGCCACTCGAACGAATTTCCGTTCAGTCGGCGAAAGGGCAAAACCTGTCCATGTAACGTAAGTCTGTTTCGAGAAATGTCACCTGATCATACCGTGTTAGAGGATCTAACAGTCAGATCGCCTTGATCTGACTCATGCCTGCTGTATGAGGCAGACCCTTGAAGATCTGACGGTCAGCTCTTTAAAAAAAAATGACAAAATATATTAAATTGTCATGTTACCTTCATTTTCACACCCGCTGTAAACAATCGATTTATGAAAATGTATCCGGTCGCTGATATCACGCAATACTGAACCAAAACGTTCTGTAATACCAAGATGAATTTTGTGTATGTAACAAGCTGTCATAGCGGCTGAAATTAGGTTGCAATAATTGCGCCCAGTGATAAAACTGTTCGCCACAATCTAGTCAAAAACGTCGTTGAGTTCCCTGTGTGTTCGAGCCCAATGGACGGTGCTGTAAATATTCACCATCCATCAACATAGCTTCCTTCCCAGCAAAGCCTAGTGACTGGCACGATAAAGAAAGACAAATGAGGCGAAAATCAACTGCTCCTGTACTGTATGTCTGATTTATTAAGATTTACAGTGTTAGCTCGCGGTAAGCGAAGTAAACTTGGTCGATGCATTGCTCCACAAGAGGCCTAGTTGCTCCCTTCTCGGGTGGCCTAACTCGAAATCTTTATGGCGTGGGGAGATTTGATCCTTGTTTGAAGTAAGCTGTTAAGTTTTGATTGTTTCTAATAGCTTTGATACAAATAGAGCAAAATTGAGGATATGAACGTCATATTCTAGTAGCGTCGCTTGGGGACAGCTGCCACATAGGTGGTAGTAACTCGCGAAGTTAAACTACTAATTATCTACTTAATAGATAAGAGAATCATCCTCAAATCACTTAAATCTCACGTATTAGAAAATGCGAATTAGCCTGCCTGTCTGTAATCCCAATGATAGCCATCGCATCAATATCGAATGTTATCCTACATTCGCTTATAAGGTTCTTTTCACGCTGTGCAAGAACACAATCTCACAGACTGTCAAAGTGACTCGCTAGATAGGAAGTGACTGCCCGTTGTTGTTAGCTGGAATACTTGAATATTTCTTTCGATTGGCGAGTGTCAGCTGTCTTGGATACGCCTTTATGTTCGAGTCAACAGAGGAATATTTGTGTAAGTTTCGTTCAAGCACTGTGATATATATATATATATATATATATATTTGAAATCTACACGGGTCACTCATTGGGCTTTAACGGCTCTAGGCTATGATACTACTTCATGTTACTTCACAAATTCTCCCACAAATCTTTCGTAGAAGTTGATCTCAAGGTGACAGGCAATTATTATATAACAGCGGTATCATAATAAATTAATAATTATGGCGCGTCTTGCTGCAATTACGAGTGTAGGGTATTGACTATGGTGATCGCTTTGATAGTATATTCATACAATGTTGACGCTTGAGTCTTCCATGACTCGTGTTATGATGAAGCGAGTTCAAGTCGCGATGATGCTGTTTGTGAAAGTAAGCGAAATCGACAGAATCACAAAGGATTATTGAGAAGTTAGGAGCTCCCCCCTGGATCAGAAATAACTATTTATTTATTTAGTTACTGATTGAATTCCTTGAGTGGTGTCGAATATTGAGAAGAACATTTAGAATGGACAGCTTTCCATAGCCTTGTCCATATTCAGCTTGGATTTCGTATATGCATTCGTTGTGCCGATATTTACACGTCACGATATGATGCGCTTCTTCAATTCTCTTATGGCGCTATACATTAATTTATCTAATTATGCTTCTACTTAACATTATGAGTTCAATTGTTTGCATGACGAAGTCAACAGATACTTCTCTGATTGACTCCAAATGCTCAAGTTGATACTCGAGAGTTTACCTCCGATAGAACGAAAGATTAAACTAAAATGGACAGAGCTAATTTCCTAAGCGAAAAGAACATCACCTCGCCGTTGTAATTTGTCTGGTTATTTCTATTTCGTGGTAATCATGTCTGGGTACCATACTTTTTAGACTGAACTTGGATATTCATCAAATTGCTTGGAACTTGCTGGTCTCCACGAAGGATTTCTGTCCCTTACTCTACACATGCGCCAAAATAACATCGGGCACTATTGAATCGAAGTTTGGCTTGTTATACGAGGGCGCTCACAGAAATAGATTCTTAAAAAATGGACTCAAGTGCATCGTCTTTGACAGCGGTGATGACTCGTCGCAGGGCGATAGGTCTAAAAAACCTCTTCATTGAACCCTGTTATTTTCACATAAGGTTCAGTAACGAGCGCCTGAATTGAAAATGGTTGGCTACGTGGTATTTCTGGACCTTGAGACAACAGGCTTCAAGGGGCCTATTCGGATTATTCAGATCGGAGCCCTGGCTTGCCTTCTCGATCACAGGCTTACTGAAATTGCGTCGTTCTCGCAGTTTGTCAACCCTGAGAAGACGGTCGAGCCGGAGGCAGAGGAAATTACAGGTATATATCTGTCAATTTTAACAACTTTTGCTTGCACTTCGCATGTTACATATAACTTTGTAGCTCATCAGGAGGGCTCATTGTGAGTGGATTTGTCGAAAGATCAATCGGAC
The DNA here is from genome assembly GCA_019614645.1 of Stratiolaelaps scimitus. Classification (NCBI taxonomy): domain Eukaryota; kingdom Metazoa; phylum Arthropoda; class Arachnida; order Mesostigmata; family Laelapidae; genus Stratiolaelaps; species Stratiolaelaps scimitus. The sequence goes on along the minus strand of JABWDB010000035.1, from coordinate 23,883 downwards.
AAAAGCCTTCTACAGACTTGCTCATGAACTCCGCCAGATACCTTCGCAAAACGGAGATGCATTCGAAATGGCTGACATCCACGGCTAGCTTGTTTGGCTCTCAATAGAGCTGGGAATTAGATATTGCAAGATGTAGAATTCAGAGGCTGAAAACGTCGCGAAGGTGTGAACGTCTAAATACGTTGACTGTCTGTCCTTTGTCCTTCCGACGTAAAAACACTTGTATTTCCTTCATTCAAGCAAATCGTGGAAAATCGAAATTTTCGAGCTAACCTAAAAGTAGACAACCTTACTCGTGTCGTACAATGTTACACAAGGTCAGCATTTTGTCACAGTACATGTGCATTGCTATTTCCAGGGCGGTCGTGGGACTATCTGCAGAGCTACCCGGCAATCAGAGAGGCTCTGCGTCTTTTTTCAGCGTTCTTGAGATCCCTTCCAGTTGGCGGCGATCCATTATATCTTGTAGCCCATAATGGGAAAGCTTATGACTTTCCTGTGCTCCGGCGAGAAATAGACAACTGTGGCCAAGGTCTTGGCATTGCGAATATTAAGTGTGTTGATAGTATCGATGCCTTCCGGAGGTACGCGGAGACGACAGAGGGTGCTAATTGGCCATCGTATGGACTTGACGCCGTTAGTAAAAGGTGATTAACTTAGATACTAAATTAATATTAGATATTTATTACATTTCGTTATACCACTTTAAATTATACAATAATTAGAGAAGTTGCTGTGGACAGAGTGTCATATTGATATAATACATAGGCCAATTTATTTTTTCAATTTCCAGCACGTTAATTAAGCCAAGGTAACACATTGTATTTGTGATTGACTCTGAAATTTACCAATATATACTTTATCATTCAAATAAATCTAATTTCTATTACGCTGCCGACTGAGGTAAGTTGGCCATGTAAGTGCACAGTTGTAAATACATACGGAATTGTTCTGGTAGACCTCAGAACAATAAGCATAAAATCTGCATAAAATAGATAGTTCCTTATATTTAATAACAGCGAAACAACAATAACATACGAATAAGTCCACGACACGGGTATATTTTCGTTAGGTATATTTGAATTGGATTGAATAGCTAACACATCTCTTCATATAATTTGTGTATTTCATACAACAATGATAAAGAAATGTTGAGCTCTGTTTGAACAATTTGATAAAGTTCTATTTTGCGAATACTACTGACAGTATCATCTCCCTTCATCCACCAAGGATTATCAATAATCGTATGGGCACTGTTCATCTGAAAAGGATGTTTCCAACAGACATCTCAACGTTCATATCTCGTTCATCATAAAGCATCTCGAGGTGTCCCTTGCATCGTAGTTATCCCTCGAAATATTTTAAGCTCATGGCCTATCTTAAAGCTGTTAGCGAAACGCTCTACGCACTCTAGATAGTTCCGTCGGGTGTGAATGTGAAACAAAATGAGAGAATTTCACACGTTAGATCCAAATACAGCTGACAGCTTCGTTTCAATTGATGCACGAGATAAGTTACTTGCAACAACGAGGTCCATTGTCGAACATGAACAGTTGCCGGTGAATTTTTCACGATAATTAATGTTTCATCATTAATTCGCACGGTATTATGTCATACATACCTCAGTACCTAGTAAAATGGAAAAGTGGTAAAACAACAAACGTGTGGGAAGGGGTCAGCTCGTGTAAACAGAGCATATACCCATCTATGAATAAACGTGTTTATTCACACTGACCAGCCCGATCAGTGAGACTGGTCGGTCACGGCATTCTCCAGCGTGACACAAATTCCGCGCAAACATTATTGCATTTTCTACATAATCAGTTCGAGTTCGGTGGTAGTCCTCTGGCTTTCACATTAAACATGGTGAACATCGTGTATTATTTTCGCGTAATATGTCGATTCGTCCCGACACATTTATTTTAGCTCCATTTATCGTTGGTTATCGCACCCATATTGATGTAAAATTCCGAGTCGATATCTGAGTCTATCTTTACATGCCCACATCGAAATGAATTCTGAGCAAGCTGGCGTCACTGGTAGCTTTAAACGACGCTAATGGGGATACAGTGTTCGGCACGGAATGGATTAGTCTACCTCCTTGGCCACACTAACCTATTTGTTGGACACCTGAGGCGTCGTCGTTTCAAGCTACCAGTGACGCCAGCTTACTCAGTTGACGGTGGATGATGAATAGAACATCGAAAAGCAGACAGTTCAATGTGGGGCAAGAGAAAGAACAATATCGTGCCTTCGGGCCATTGTCATATCTTGAACGTGAATGAAGCACATTGTTCTGCTGGCTTTTCACAAGTGGAAATCGATAAAGTTTCATACTTGATTCACTTCGTGTTCCATGCAAATAAATAAAAACAAAATCGCTAACGTGAATGGGAAATTATTATGTGTTTAATGAGGTGAATATCAAAACGATGTAAAAGTCTGGCTAATGGAGACAAAACTTATCATCAGAGATATGCGTGCGTCGATACATCATGATGCGTGCTAGATGTCATATTTTAGATCTATATAATGTATTACTTAAGGAATTGCTGCTCAATTTTATAGTTGGAGATAACGAAAAAAAAACACATCAAGCATTCGAGTGGTTTGACAAAAATACTAACTGAGAAACTTCTCTGAAATAAAAAATGCTCTTCGGAAATACATTGATAGATAGCATTTAATGATCGCTGAATCGTTATATTTTTTTGTTCCAGACTGTTGGGTACCTCACGCAAGGGTAAACACGATGCCCTTCAAGATTCTCAAATCCTCAGAAACTGCTGTGCGAAGATTGCAAGTCAGTTCGTAGCCTTCGTTAAGGAATAAACATAGTAACAATAAAGGCTCTAATGAAATAAAATCTGTGTGATACTTAAAAATGGCATGAGACATTTGCGGTTAAGAGATGCTTTATTTAAATCGTCATCCTTCGATAATTTGATTTCAATAAACTTCGTCAACCTTTGAAGGCCTATATAGAATAGCAACTTAAGAGAGTTGTCATTTACGATATATAATAGTTATCTATATTTCTTGGGGTTTTCTAGGCTCCTATTCTCTGCCTCGTTTCAATGTTCGAATAAAATTTGCTATCAGCTCACAGTTTGACCATTTGTACCATTATATATTTTCTGTATTTTCAAAAAGGCAAAAAAACGTGTCAAAAACTCACAAGAATATATACTACCTTTACGGAAAGAGTGTGTCGTAGGTAAAAGTGTGGATTGAAAGTAGGTTTCGTTGCGAAGATTTTCATCTTCCGATGTTCCTCGCTCCGATCGGCTAGCCACTAATGATGTCGATCAAATTAAACCCACGAAACGATTCTACCAAGTGCTAAACCACAATTGGCCAAATTAAAGAGAGGCATCGATCAGAAGTGGCATGAATTGACGAATACGAAGGACGTCGAGTTCCACAATATCAATCCTGGACCACACCTCTTGGTTTCTTTGATGACCTGGCAGAAATTATTGCTGCTAGGGTGCGATGTTTTGTTGCACCCGCCGTATAGTCCGGACTATTTATTTACCACATACAACTTCAAATATACAATAATTAGGAATTAGCTGGGGGCGGGGAGGATTCGTTGGGGACCGAGGCCGAGGCCGTCATTGTCCCGAAGAAGGCGATGACATTGCCTCTCTGTTCAGCGAGGGACAGGCGTTGCAGAAGCGAAGATTCTGCGCACTTGTCCCCGGTGGCGCGAATCAGTAGATCCCTTCGAGGAAGCTTGCAGTCCGCCTAAGGTTTGAAAGCCAAAGGGAGAGGAGAGGTGGGTTGTGTGGAGTGCGGCGTACTTGCGTAGCTTGGCCCGTTCTGCACGGGGTACCGCGTAACCGGGGGGAGGTTGACATAAGAAGGAACTAAAGTGTTACACAGGATGAAACATATTTAGTTGATTAAGATCGGTATTTCGGTAAATATTTTGCGGTGATTTCGGTAAATATTTTGCGTTTGAAATTTATTCGATTTTCCCGTACGAGCTTACGCATCCAACCAATAGTAGAAATGGTAGCAATGCTATCCTTTTTTAAACCGTAAACAATCGCTGAGCTGTAGCACATCGATCAATCGGTCTATTTCACCATGCTAGTACAAAAAGATTCTAATTATTGATAGGTACATATATTGCAATCGGATGCAATCGGTGAAGCCCCCCTACATACGTGCACCTGCGGGGACGTCAATCCCTAGTGTTGGACATTTCCATTTGAAAAAGAGTCCGTCCGTCTTATGAAGCCTTATGCCGAAATCCGTTGTACCGTGGACTAAGTTAAATGTTGGACGAGTCAGCTCGAAAAATTACCTAGGTAAATAGATTATTGCGTAAGATTACGTGTGCTTGAATGTAAAATTATGTATTGGTATACATTATTTTGAAGCTGAACATGCCTGAATATGCCAATTAGGCAGCATTATTAATTAGACAGCAGTTCCACCGTACCATGGCAAAATTTAAGAGAGCCAAGAAATAAGAGCTAGAGTATACGGTGATTGCTCAACAATGGCGAATCGATTACACTTTTCCACCATTTCGTATAGTGTTTCTATGTATGTTTAAATCTCTCATAACAATCTCTCATATCATCTTTGACTCTATCATTGCTCGTGATCAAACGCGGTGTCAACGTCCTCCACACTGCTTTGAGCATCCCGCTTACTCTCTCGAAACGAGAAAGGCTACAGAGAAAGAATGAACGTTGTCAAGCGCCGCAAAATGTAAAGCCTATGTTACCATCGAAAGTCAGCTATGCAAATAGTTAGAGCTGAGAGGAAGGCTTAGTCATCTCCTGAAGTAGCGAACACCTTTGTTCGCTGCCTTGGCGGCCATGCATTTTATGAATCCATTCGTAAGAAGCACAGCCAGCCTACGTGTCTGCATCGCCGCTGTTGAGCGCTCCTATGTCATACAGCTCTGTCTGCCTGCTGACGTCCGTATGTTCGTATTTAAACACTATTTAATTATGCTATACTTGAGAGCATGCTTTGATCGCACTGTGATCCACAATAAACATTGATTGCGAAACAAGCATAACGGAACAGATTCAGAATACAAAATGATGTCAAAACTACGTAAGAAAGCTAAAATAGATAAACGTCTATCGAATTTTGATATCGTAATACTAACGCCTTTCTTAATTATGTCAGCTAATTTTAGTTCACCCAATGAAATAATAATTAGCACAATTAACATAACGAGAATTGTGCGTTGTCGTACCGGAGTTGCGACAGCTTTTAAAGTTGACGTAGCTAATCGGATTGTGCAATACAGAGAGATCGTTAAAGTCCGCCACTGTTGGCCAATGTATATTTGCTAACAGTTTCGTAGCTCCGGAATTTCCATTTCTTTTATTTAAATATTTCGCATTTATTCCAAATATTTTCCATGTCAAGACTTTCACAATGGCGCAACAGGCCCGCGAGGGTGAACAGTCGAAAAAAAATACTGTGCTTATAGTATTTGAACATTCGTTGTCGGAGGCTAAGTAAGAAATGGGCAACCGATTCAATAATTTCGACTTCACCGTTTCCGCTGATATGACTATTCAAATAGAAGTAGTACGAGTTACGAAATAACCTATATGTAATTACCAAAAACTATGGCTATCTCTGACGGGTGTTACAGAAAGTCTCAGTGTAAATTTCGCCGGGTACCAGCAAAAACCAAGATGGTTCGATACGTTGTGTTTTTCGATCTTGAAACGACTGGCATAAGACCGCCCATTCGAATCACCCAGATAGGTGCATTAGCGTGCGTCCTCAATGAAGAACTGACTGAAACCCAGGAGTTCTCACAGTTTGTCAACCCGGAGCAACCCATCGAGCCTGAAGCAGAAAGAATTACAGGTATGGTCACAAACGAGTTCACTTCCGTTTCACAGATTGAGACGCATTGGACTCATGCAAAGTGAGTCGATGTAGCGTGTCCCAAAAATCGGGTTAATTTTAATTATTATATATTGCTGCGTACGCTTGCATACGAATAACTTATTAGTTACGTTCTATTCCAAAGCACACATTAGATTAGCTTAGTGCCGGTACACAGACGCTTTCGGATCAGTGCGCGGTTTGGTGCAGAAAATAATTACTAAATACTGAAATTTGAAGGTCTCAACGAAAATTTCGTGATAGTGGACGATACAGAAATATGCCAGACCAGTCTATTCATCTCGTTGTAACATACACTTTCAGAAAGATGGAACCTCATCTGCAGTAAAGGAAAACGGGCTGATTCTTATCCTAACAGTCATTGATCAATTGCCGACTCCATTCATCATTATTTATATATTACAATTTCCTGTTCGGGAACTGTGTTTCCAAAACAGTATCATTTTTATTGCTGGTCTATAGCTCCAAAATGACACGGTTTACAAGGATAGCGGATAACTCTGGATTGTCACTTGGTCAAAGAAGGCTGGATCTCTGAGGATACTTAAGAAAGAGGAGGAAGAAGGTTCCTACACAGTCATTAGGTCAAAATGACGTCGCCCTCCCTAAATATTACCGATTACTTGAGGATAACTACCTGTTACTGTATAGTGCTACATACGACTGAGGGGACTAATTGAAGGTAATATCTCGGAGACCATTGTGCTATTTAGTTCAAGTGCACTAGGAGTATATTTCGACCGAAATAAATAAATGTAAACTCAGACTGGTCGTAGCAAAGAGCAATGTTGTCTAAAAAAGTGAACACTTGATTTCAGGACTGACGTGGGTGGGTCTACAAAGCGAACCCATCATCAAGGAAGTTTTGCCGAACTTCCTCAGATTTTTGAACTCTTTGCCGAATTTAGAAGATCCGTCATATCTCGTAGCTCACAGTGGGAAACGCTACGATTTCAAAATACTGAAGAATGAGATGGACCGATCCGCGGAACCGTATGAAGCAGGCAATTTGGTCTATGTTGACAGTATCGATGTGTTCCGGAACTATTCGACGACGTTAGAGCGAGGTGAATGGTCATCGTATAGACTTGACGCCGTGAGTGAGAGGTAATTAATTTCATTTATATATTCAGTTTATCTGTAATTGATCCTCGCGCCATGTTTACAGTTCACTTATGAATAATTTATCCTAATTACTGTGATTTAAAACAAGCCCTCTAAAGCTAAATAGAGAACTTCGCAGGTCAGTAGCCAGCCCGAATGCACCTGACAAGAATTATCGCTCGGGCGCGAAGTCTTGTGGGTCGACAATCGATAGGGCAGGGTAGCTACGGGGTGCTACGGGTGCGAAGCGGGCAGGCGTTGCGTGGAGATAGGTTGGCAGGGCGATCACCGGGCAGGCCTCGAGCGGCCTAAGTCTCCCTAGCGGTAGTACTCTAGCGCTGTGGACAAGAAGGACACACGTCTGTTCTCGTGGGAGACTCCTGCCGAAGTGATTCGGCTAACTTCGATTTATTTACAATACGATAATTCGTCTGCACAAGTCCGCTAACGCGGATACACGATTAATAATTGATTATTTGCCCGGTGGGCATTTCGGTCAATTGGCTATGATTATCCTGGTCACAATATGTACAATTTCGATTATATTATTGTCTCCTGTTCTCTTAATATACACTCAACCAAGAGACTTTCGATTATAGTACTGGTGGGCAACTTGCCCCCAGCCGTCAATACTGCGCCGTACATTTCGAACAATGATGATCCGCTACGCGGCTCTCTGCCGCCAGCGGGCGTGGCGTACTTGACTAATGGCGCGATAATATAAGAATTCGATTATTTAGAGCACTTCAAGGTAGCGCTCGCAGAAAGATTCGACACTCCGCCCCTGGAACGTTGTACGTTCCAGGTCTTCGAATCGTCTATTCTCGCTCTTGTATGGGGGGGTCCGGCTGCAGTCTCCAGGGGTATTAGGAGCTGTGCTCTGCGGATCTCCGTGACACGGTTGTACAAGAACGTTCCACCGGGAAGGCTCCTCCGCCGTGCACGAGCACTAGGTGACCCGTTGCATCTCGAATACGCGCGGTGAGTCGTCATCGGAACCCTGCCAGAGGAAGCGGAACAGTCGGCGGTCGGCCAATCGGAGGGTCATGTACGCTTTGGCGATGTTGGTCGACAGTGCTAACTGGTGGACGCGGAAGCTGAGTAGTAGAGCGACAATGTCCGGGTTTAGGTTTGGGCCTGGCAACAGGTGAGCGTTGTTTTCGTCCACGGAACCAGGGATGGGAGCAGCGGAATCGCTGACGCCGAACGACTCGAGAGACCATAGTCGCTCGATGTCCCTAGCTGGCTTCGAGAGTGAAGCGACACAACAGACCGGTACTATGCGACGAACGTCGTCGCGGGTCGATCGTGCGCTGTACGTGCCTCCGATCAGCCAACCAAATCGTGAGTTCTTCGCCACCAGCCCCTTGGCGACCTTTTTCTCCTGGTTAACGAACACCAGTTTGTAGAATTGGTCGATGCCGACGAGCAAGGTGACTTCGGGCGTCGGTCCGCCATTTACCACGGACGGGTCAGCTAGTGGATGGCTCTCAGCAAAACGTCGAATGGCGTATCGCATGGCAGCGGGCCCATCAGCCGGTGGGTCGACTTGGAAGTCGTGGGCGTAAGCAAGCAAGCTAACCTTGGTCGACGGGTTGTGAACGCTCTCCAGCCGCAGCTCGTAACGATTTGACGACACTGTGAACTTGTTGGCGAAGGCTTGCAGATCGAGCTCTGCGCGTTCTCTGGGACGGATGCCGTTAAGCCGACCGATCAGCTGGGGCTTGATGAACGTAAGCATCGAGCCGGTGTCTAGGAAAACCCTCGCTGCGATGCGTTGAGACCCATGCACTAACGTCACGGAGGCCGTCATCACTACGGCCTGACTAGGCGCGCTCGGGACTACGGCGTGTACACTTTGAACGGGGGGCTGAAGGGATGGCCCAACAGCCGACTGGGGGGGATGCATCGAGGTATAGTGCGCCTTGGAGCTGCATATCGTACAAGCCACTTTCGTTCCCTCACAGTCTTTAGTCGATCCGTGTTTGTGCCTGAAACACACCGCACATCTGTTGAACTTCGCCAGTATTTCACCGCGTTGCGTGTATGTCAGGTCCGCCGTACATCGAGACGGTCGGTGATCACTGCTCCGGCAGAAGAGACACTGCGTTTGCTTCGTTTGGTATGCACGCTGTCGCTCCCCAAGCACCGCAGGGGCCATGGTGTAGTTCGGACGCTGTCGTGGTGGATACCGTTTGTCGTTGCGTCCTCGTTCTGTACCAGCTCCATCCTGCTTGCGAAGCTCAATCTGCTCGATCGGCTGTGGTTGTTGGCCACTGGCGGACAACTGCTCGCGGAGACACATTAATCGGCGCAAGCTATCCAGCAGCGCAGTTAACCGTTTAGCAGCCGCTTGAGCGGGGCGCTGGGGGCCATCTGACGTGGGCGATTCGCCATGCGCGGGGACCAAATGTCGCTGCCGTTCTTCGAAATCGAACAGTATGGACGCGGGGAGAGCCGACCGAACACGTAACTCGTATGTGACTGCGAAGTCCTCGAGCGGATAACCAGCTGACTGCATTGACAGTATGGTACGTTGAGTCGTGTTGACCAGCTCGCGAAGAGCGGTTACGTCACCCGGCTGTTTGACTGTAGGGACTACCAAGGTGCTGGCTACGATAGCTTTTTCCTCGACACCTGACGCTGCGTAGTTCTGGTCGAGCAGGTCTAACGCCACCCTGTAGTTCTCGTCCGTGAGCGGTAATGCAGAGATCAGCTGTTTCGGTGGGCCGCGCAGAAACTTCGAGAGCGCTACGAGCTTATCGATGCCCGTTGCAGCAGTTCGTCGGTCGAGATAGTTCTTGAGTTGAGCGCGCCAAATCCGGTAGCCGCTAACCTTGCCGTCAAACACGTCTGGTGACACATCGAGTGGCGAGGGCGTAGCCGAGCAGTAGAGAGGGGCAGCGCCGGCACATGGCACCTGCGAATTGCTGCTGGTAGAGAGTGGAGGTGATCCATCATGGCCGCCGTTGGCGCCGACCGACAACGTCGCACCAGGGACGGTATGAGTTGGCCGAACCTCGTCCAACAGCGCTGCGATGTGGTGCTTAGCATTTAGCGCTACACTCGTTGCCTCTTCGCTCTCGGTGGCTTCGCGCTCGGCCTCGTCGTCGGGCAGTAGAGGATGCGCTAAGATCTGTGCGTCCAATCGGCGCAGGAGGGCGTAACGGTCTTCGATGATGCCAGCAGCTCTAACGAGCTCGCGCCGCTCTGTCTCGGTCGTCGCGCTGTAGTTCTGCACACTCTGCCATTCTCGTTGTATCGCGTTCCGATGTCTCGTCCGCTGAGCGCGAAGAACAGCTAGCTTAGGTGAAGCGGCGTTGCTGCTGTGGCTGGACGGTACAGGCGAATCATTGGCGGTGCGTCCTTGCACGGGCGAATGCTGGATCGACATTGTGCTGTTGTTGCTGCATAGAATTATGAGCCGGGGGGTAGGGGAAATTTGCTGTCTACGGACGGCACACCAGCTAGCCCAATCACTAGGGTTCGCCGCACTACCGCCGAGGTCCTCCCACGGGCGAAATGCTGGATGGACGCAGAATCCCACACCGCACACACAGTCGCCAGTTCACACGACACACGAGATAGTTCCGATCGCACCTTGAGACCGATGAGTAGTCCAGTCGTAGACGTCTCCTCGCGTACTAGCCCTAACGGCGCAGACGCCTGTCGTCGGTCGCTGACGCACGGGATAAGCTCACCAGAGTGCTGCCTTATAGCTGCCGGGAAATCCACATCGGGGTGTGAGTTTGCCCCGCCGGTCCCAGACCGTGGCAGGCCGCGAGACGCTTCTGACCTGTTTTTCTACACGGTGTGGTGGGGCTCTGGCTGCGAGACGCTTGATGCTTTACCACCACCACCAGCGTGCAGACACTCCGTCCGGTTTCGATCGGCTTACCCGGATTGCCACGTGGGGCCACGGTGATGCGTACCTATCGCCTACGACGCACTACGTAAACTTACGGAACCCCGTCGCTGAGACCCTGTATCCTGGTGTCACGGCACCACTGACAAGATTATCGCTCGGGCGCGAAGTCTTGCGGGTCGACAATCGATAGGGCAGGGTAGCTTCGGGGTGCTACGGGTGCGAAGCGGGCAGGCGTTGCGTGGAGATAGGTTGGCAGGGCGATCACCGGGCAGGCCTCGAGCGGCCACTGTCTCCCTAGCGGTAGTACTCTAGCGCTGTGGACAAGAAGGACACACGTCTGTTCTCGTGGGAGACTCCTGCCGAAGTGATTCGGCTAACTTCGATTTATTTACAATACGATAATTCGTCTGCACAAGTCCGCTAACGCGGATACACGATTAATAATTGATTATTTGCCCGGTGGGCATTTCGGTCAATTGGCTATGATTATCCTGGTCACAATATGTACAATTTCGATTATATGATTGTCTCCTGTTCTCTTAATATACACTCAACCAAGAGACTTTCGATTATAGTACTGGTGGGCAACTTGCCCCCAGCCGTCAATACTGCGCCGTACATTTCGAACAATGATGATCCGCTACGCGGCTCTCTGCCGCCAGCGGGCGTGGCGTACTTGACTAATGGCGCGATAATATAAGAATTCGATTATTTAGAGCACTTCAAGGTAGCGCTCGCAGAAAGATTCGACAGCACCTAACAGATCCAGTGAAAAATTTCTCCTTCATCTCGGTTATTGTCAAAATCGTTTGGGGGCATTTTCCTAATATTCATAACGAAATTTGAGAGTAAAACTCGACGTGCCGTGAAAATGGTTCGATGGAGAACGCGCAAGGACGACCCTTGGCATGTTCACTATCGATGAAAAATCAATGGCGCACCCCACTAGCTATAATAGTACCTTCCCCGAAAACATTAATATAAATTATATTTACGATTGGATTTAGGCCATCTTTTGGCACCTCCGTATAGCGCTTCATATAGAACAAGAGTTGGGCTACCTTTAGTATAAGTACCTTGATTTCTCAGTACAACACATCGTATCGTGCAGTTGACTTTAGTCAGTGCTAATCATTTGCCGGGGGAATTGTATAAAACATAGATTTTTTAATAGATACACAAAGAGGCAATGCAATCTACATTGGGGGAAGGGGTAGGCTATGAGAAATTGGGGGCGATTTGAGCGTCCTTTGGGAGGGATCTTAAATTTTGTTGAATGTGAACAACCCCTTATATATATTGAGTTGTCCCATAAGTCCCCGCGCTTTTTGTGCCGTTACCCTTTCCGCTTTCGCCTTTTCCGTTTGTTTAATTCTATATACCGTTCCGAAGCTCCTTCACTCCTATACACGCGTGTTCACCCGCGTTCTACGGTGGAGCAAAACTACAATCAATTTGCGGCTCCAAACATGGATGTTCCAGGTGGAAGAAAAGTGCATTTTGACACCTGCTCTTCTTCGCCTTTCGCAGAGGCCAAAAAGCTGCCGAGGCAACTCGAGACATATGTTCTATGTACGGTGCGGACTCTACTAGTGTAAGGAGCGCTCAAGAATGGTTTCCCAAGTTCAAATTTGGTGTTCTGGATGTCTCAAGGCGCCTCTGAAGGGTGTTGGCTTCTGCATGAATTGAGCGAAAGAACTGATGCACTGGGAAATACTTGAGAATTAAAAAAACTGATACTTGAGAATTAAAAAAACTGATACTTGAGAATTAAAAAAACTGATACTTGAGAATTAAAAAAACTGATACACTGGGAAATACTTGAGAATTAAAAAACAAGGAGGTTTATCTAGCCCTGTTGTATCGAGAAATCAAACTGTCCGCGAGAAAAGACCCGACAACAAGGCCAAGTCATTGTACCGCACGACGATCCCAGGTCGCACACCTCTAAAATCGCCAAAGAGGCTCTCCTAGTGCGTAAATGGGAGGTTTTCTTGCACCCACCGTATTCGCCGGACCTTGCCCCGACAGACTACTACCTTTGCTGTTCGCTGGCAAACAATCTTAGTGGTCATACACTTGACACTGAGGATGGTCTCAAAATGTTGCTTGAGAACTTCTTCGCGAGCAAAAGTAAAAAATTCTGGCGAGCCGGCATAAAAAATTGGCTGAGAAGAGGGAGGAGGTTGTAAATAGTGACGGAGAGTACATCAGATATTAATTGGTTTGTATAGTGTGCTCGAAAAGGCGCGGGAACCTATGGGACAACCTAATATATATATATATATATATATATATATAGCATGTTATGCTAAATTATATATTCGAAACTACATTTGAACTTTTTATGTGGTTAGATAGGAGAGTTTGCCACAATTCTACCCACTGAGTACCTGAAAATAATGTGTAGAGCATAAAAAATGTAGTAGATATGAATAAAGGGACGTAATTACCTTTTCAGATTGTTGGGTACCTCGCGTACGGGTGAACACGATGCCCTCAGTGACTGCAAAATTCTTCGGAACTGCTGTAAAAAACTTGGAAATCACCTCGTAACATTCCTTACGACGCAAGAATTATAGGAGAACACTTCTAATTACGTCACGGGTTGTGATGACGTTGGGGAAGTTCGCGTAAGAAACGGGTTCTTTAGAAGGAGGACCTCGCGTCCCTGACTCAGTTCACAGATGTAGGTTTTACTACCTATTTTACTGATAGCCTAACATTAATACTTGTAGCTTTTGCATCTGCTCCAGGCTTTGTATGCTAGCAGTTTCAAGGAGTGTGACCAGCAGAAGAGAAAACATAGACAAATATAACAAGTAGAATAACATTTGTTGAAAACTCACCTTGGCAACCCGTCTACCCCTAGATCTACGCAGATAATTAAAATGACGTAACTAGGTAAACGTATCAAAGCGTTATAACAATGAATGATTAATAAACTTTCGTAGAACGATTTTGTCGATATCCTAATAAATGAGAATAATACTGTAATCTAATATGATTATTTTGTGGTCATAATCTTATATATCTCGAGCATAGCACACACTATGGGAATCATATTAGCGGGATGCGATTACGTGCGTCGACAGTCAGTAACCCAATAGGTTCACAGTTAGGAAAAAATCAGCCTTACAGCCATTGAAACCGCTTTTTCCCTAAAGGGAAGTTGTTAAAAGTAAACAGGTTTCAACCTCGACACGCTGACGTATAAAGGGCTATGATACGCATAATGATACTTGTTAAGTATGTCGTTCTTATCTACTACTATCTAGTAGGCTATTAAATGCTTAGGGACTCATCTTCATGCAACAATGAAGTACAATTGCTACTGTTGCAGCACTGAGGACGGCTTAAGGAAATTGGGGTTCCATGCTAGAATATCTTATATGCTTGTAAGACGCTGCTGTTGACTTTGCTCTATTATGCACTTTCAATCTAGGGAGGCGATTTTTTCCAGATGTCCTGAATGCAATGCTTGGCAGGAGTCCGTGGAGTTACTGCATATGATCTCTTTTCCTCGAACAGGCTGATCTCCCTTGACGGAATATACAGGATTCGTGTCGTGTTTTTTGCATTCGAGATTTTCAAAATGTGTAATTCCGTTGGAGGTCTCCTTCTTTCCCACTTACCGCCGTCCTCAGCGCTCAAATCATCGCGCTGCCACTACTGAAATACCCTTGGTATACATAGTAGTTGAAGAATCTGGTAGACATGTTCTCGCATACGGTCAACCTTTAAGCTCCCTCGCTCACGAAAGCACTCAACTCAGTAAGAACATATATGAAAGATATTCTAAAGCATGTCAATATGAGTTAATGTGAGCAATTAATCCATACATTGCTACTAATATATTCTAATTTTTTTACAGGGGCTTAAGAGTTGTCAAAAGTGCTGTTTCGTTTATCAATCATAGTTTTGTATTGTATAGCAATCCGAATGCGCTATATAGACACAAAAAGTCTTGCTTGTCTAGAATAAGAACCCCTGCTGAGAATATGATGAATGTGCGTAACATTGTACTGTGAGAGAATACTTCTAATAATAACAATCTCTAATCAAGTGCGAGATGATGGAATATTTTTTCGGCAACGACAGCGATACAACCACGATGCATATGAATTGCGCTGGCCAATAAATTCAATGCAGTGATTTTAGATCGAACAGTCTGTCAACATTAATGTTAATATTATAATTATTATTGTTGTTGATTGATAATAGTACCGTAAACCGAGTGCAGGCGAAATTAGATACTCGTATCTAATCGATTTATGAACTAGGCTCCTTACTTGCATTCTGATTTCTTGATTTCAACTGATTTATTCTGAAAAAAGACCCCGCTCTTGGGTTGAGTGCGCTTATTTGCGTATAGGCTATCTGCACAGTTTATATATCTACCTTCAATCTAATCCCTGCGAAGACGCACACAGCATTGGTACCTTGAACACATCGGCGGTGCGCTTGCTTTGAGTACCCATCCTGTCTAAAGATCGGCCACTTGCCAATGCAGTGTCTGACGTATCATTTGAATACCAACACTTTAAGAAAACTATCAGAACAGGCAAGGGATTAGTATACTTCTGATAGATGGTGGTCATTATGCCAATAACTTACAGGTAGGTGTTCGAATATACACCAGTGGAGTGCAATCTCCAAAGATAGAGTCCACCCGACATTACGAGGTGGAATTTAATTCGAAGTACGAAAAAAAATCGAAAATGTAAAGAACGACACCGACTGATTTTGAGGATTTCTCATGACTATTCTTAGTCCCAATCGAACCAACCATAGACAACAAACACTTCGGGATCTAATGATTTTCTGCTGCACAAAGGAATCAACTTGTGTCATCTGCCTCGCAGGTTTTTATATAACAAGAAGGAGGTCAGCTGCTACAGCATAGAGCTCACGCGATAAATCCACGAATGAAGTTACTCAGCATTTTCCAGTACCCAACTCGAATCAGGAGTCTTCGATTAGCCGAAGAAGTCGGTGAACAACATTCGACTTTGTTGTCAAAGAGAAGTCGACCTCCTCAATAATCCTCCATAATTTAACATTTGCTTTATTAGTACCTTCTTTACAATTTTATTCAGAACAGGAAATACACTGATCGGTCTGTAGCTCGGATTTACGCAGTTCCCCGCCGACACTGAATTATTTTGCAGCTGTAGAATTAGTAATAACTTCGATGCAATAGCAGCTGTAGAATTATTTAGGATCATTGCAGAAAACAAAGCTCTGGCAGCTAACTATGTCAATATCCGAACGATGAATGTAGCTTTCACTCTTCCGCTTAGTATATCATATACGCCGTAAAACAAATAATGTAAGGGCTATTTATACCGAAACTATATGAGAGATCCAACTCATAATATTTCTGTTTTCAACGTTACCTCTAATTTATTCAGTGTTTAGCAAACTGAAAAACGTCAATAAATATATACATTTTCTCGCAATTATGCAATATATATTAGAGCCAAAATAAAAGAGACACACATATACATTTCAATATCGGCTAAGCTAAGTGAGTTAAAGGAAAGATTTTTTAGTTTGAGTGAGAGGTATGCACCTCTTTTATTTATACACTGGTCAGGCAGCCTTCTAACGGCTAGGTATGCACTATTTCTATTCTCAATTATAACTTCGTTATTTAAGTCCCCTCGGAGCAAATCGATGTTTGTATACCTTTGCCCAACTATAGCCCCCCTATCGATACGGTGAAGAAGGTGCCAGGTCAGGAAAGCACGAACCTCAGTCGTCCAGGGGATTCGTCCTACTTATCCTTCTGGACGTCAAGAACGCCTTCATTTGGGTCGAATGGAAGGTAGTCATGGAGGCACTAGAAAAGAAAGGAATTTAGCCTATGACGGGGTTCTGGAGATCACGCTGCCTACCGGTGTCCAGTCGCTGGCATACGCCGACGACCTGACTCTGCTGGTGGTTGCCCCTAAGGAGGAGATGCTACAAGTGAGGGCCAATGAAGCCCTCTCCAGAGTGGCGGCGTGGATGGACGATCACCACCTGGAACTCCCGCCGGACAAGACCGAGGCTCTCTATATAACAGGTAGGCAAAGGAGAAGAGGAATTATTCTGGACCTCCGGGGTCACCCGATTCGGATCACGAATGAGGCTAGGTACCTGGGATTTCAGCTCGACACTGGTCTGACTGGCAATGCTCACGTCAGGAAGGTCAAACAAAGGGTATGCCAGGTAGCATCCAAAATCACCAGAATCCTTCCCACGGTGGGAGGCGTCTCGGAGAGCAACTGGTGTTTGTTGGCCTCAGAGGGTGAATCGATGGCTATGTATGTAGCCCCAGTTTGCGCCGACATGGCATTGCGAACCAAGGCCAATATGAATCTCCTACGGGATGCTCAAAGGCCACTGGCCATTCGAGCGTGCCGAGCATACAGGACCTTGTCAATAACAAAAGTCGAAACAAAAATCTATAAACAAAAAATGTTACCCAAGCAATATTAGGACAATGAATTTATTGTTTTCCAACCCGAGCCAGTTTACATATAAACGTACAGCCGAATGTTTGTCCTTTTCTCCGCCAACTGAATTGGAATTGAAAATAAATAATGCAGACGGCCAGCGGCGGAACAGTACATTGCAGTCCACTGTGAAGAGCCGTACTGCCGCCCGTGCAAGAAGGGTGCCCTCTTTTCAATTAGACAGCGAATGTAGCGGGTACTCAAACGATCAGGAGCCTCGACAGAATCTGCCGTTAGACTGGACATTGGTGCCGTGACCAGGATATACCACGCCTGTTTCTTTCCTTCCGCCAGCGGTGACTAGTAAGTTGTTTCCCTTTCGAAATTGCCTCAACGGAAATAACTGAGCAGACCCCTTTCGCGCATCTTCCTAATCGGCAATTCACGCCGAATGATTTGTGAGATTTCAAGCCCACCCCATAGCCAGTCTGGTAGAGCGAACGTCTACTTAAGGCCGCGGCACCCTTTCAAGCGGCCGAATTTTGGCGCAACGTGCGCCTCTTCCTGTCTTCTGTGACAGCGCTACAATTACCTTTTGTTCTTGTGAACTTAGTATAAGTGGACTATCAGTGTCGGGATGGCAATAGACTCTAGTCCGCAACCTCTCCCTCCCCGTCACCCAGCGATGACCTAACCACGGCTCGGAATTGCTCACGACCTTGAAACAGTTACGCACCCGCGCGGGCAATGAGACCAAAAAGAAGTTCGACGCAGAGTAAAATCGAGCTGAGAGTGAACCAGCTACCATATGCGATCTCGAAGAATCCGTAAGCTTTATCGAAACTCGGCAAAACACAGTTCGCGCGTGAGACACATGAAGGAAAAGCCCATAACATGTTTCTTCAGCGTGAGCTCGAATTATTAAATGTTCTACAATCTAAAAGATCAATGAATATATACGTTTGGATTTTCTCTTATTTATAATATATTCATTAATATTCGTTCATGTTGTTATTGCTGCTATTGTTGTTGTGGTTGCTATTGCTGTTGTTGTTGGTTCTTTTTTTTCTTATTTACCAACCAGTCCCTCTCCCATCAAATATTTCTCCTTATAGTAGAATTACTACGAGAAACTTTGGGAGAAGTCCACACCTCTTTGAAGCCACGACAGGATTTGAAGGAGCGATATCTGGTCTCTTCATCCAGAGTTGATTCAGCGTCAATGTTCTGATCTCTCATGGAAGTTGAAGATTAGGATATTGCTGAATTCGTGGGGAGGTGATAAATGTACTGAAGTACCCGATAATTTGACAACAACAGGCCCTCAGTATATCACAGTCGTACAGGGCATCGTAGACACCATTGCGCCATTGCGTTGCACATTTGCATTTTCAAGGGGTCCGTCTTACGAAGCAATGCGAAACGTTAAATGTTGGCTGAGACGTTAAATGGTACCGTGGACGTTAAATGTTGGCTGAGAGTCAGCCCGAAAAAGTTTAGTTTAGACACCATTGCGCCGGATTCCGGGTAGTCTGAAAGCATTAAAAGAAATATTTAGTATCTTGTGTGCACCTAACGGACAGTAGCTTGTATAACATCAATAGCATTTGTTCCTTAGAAGAGTCAAGGGAGCTCATTGCAAGGTCACCTGGTCAGCTTCAAAAATATTGAAAAGCATAAACGATACGGGTAGTTCCTTGTTTAGATTCGGGTACAATGAATAATCCATTCATCGACGAATTTATCTAAATGAAACGTCTTCGTCTCTTTTCTTACCTGCTGCTAATGGCATCGAGCCCACAACCGGTGTCCGTCCAGCCTCCGAAATAGGTATCGGCATATCGGCGAAACACGGTCAAGGTCTCAATCAGCACACAGGATCTGAGGCCAAGAGATAGCTGATTCCTCAGCATCTCCTCTCGGAGGAGGGGGAAATCGAATTTTTTCCCCCGTGCGCTACAATATAGAGGTTGCCGAATATTGGTAGCGATCTTAAGAAGGCTACAAACATTAGCAATGCCTCCTCGATTGACGGGCAGGCTTGGAGATCGGCCAGAGTTAGCCCTGAAAATTCATGAAATAGAAACACGTTAGTGAGTAGGTTGTTAACTTCAACTCACCAATGAACCCCTAACTGCTTGAAGCTTGAAGACCTAAGTCTCTGGCTGCAAAAAGCTGGAGGCCGCAGGTTCGAGCTCCATAAAGTGACATATTCCTTAGACTAAGAAAGGATAACTCAAACTAACATGGCACTCTAATTATTATTATGTGAAATGCATGGCTATGAAGAACAGACTCGGATCGCGCTTAAACGACATCTTCCCTGCAAAATCCTGCTGGGGTGCTCTGACGAAGATTTCAAGGCTGTCGAGTCAAACCACCATATGGAAGGATCCAAGCGGCTAAAATCGTCACAGGCACGTCCGTTTGACTGATAGCAGTCTTTTCCGAGAAGATTCTCGCCAGGTACGAGGAAGGAAGAGAATAAGCAAAGGTGGCCCCGACAGGTCCTCATAGTAATACCTAAAGATTAAGAGCTGAGGCCTGTCAGATAGGGGAACAGCTGAGGGTCAGCTCGAAAAACAATTATTAGATATGAGACCCAAAACTTAACAGGTTCGTGCCCTGGCTGTGACTCGCCAATTTCGTGGATTTTATTTATTTCATATCAGCTGACCATAACACGACTGCGACTCAGAATGCATGCTATATATTCGCGCCCATAGTATAATAAATTATACACAAAAGAAGTAACTGTTGAAATAACAATAGTCACAAAGCACTTCGTCGTTGTAATTTCAACTTCACTTGTTCAGTTTCGGACGGTTGAACTCTTCGCTGCGGTACTGATGGCTTGGCTTACTTTGGACCAGAGGTTCTGCCTGGTCCTTGCCGCTCGACGACTTGAGACAACGACTGCCCTCTACAATAGTGCCTGAACCACTGCCGTGCGTAACTTGTGCGGACAAGCTTTTCACAGGACCCATGATACATTTGCCAAGTTCGACGGTGAAACAGAAAAAAATGGGCAAAGGGGAGAGAGCTATGCGTCAAAGGTGTGTTGAGATGCTGCGTGCACATGAGGAGCTCGGTGGAGAGTGCTCTAGTCACCGCGGACGGTTCTAGCTCACCAACTCGCTCTGCTGGGAGGGAGAGAGAGAACTAGCATTCGACGGCAAAGGGCTGTTGGCGCATTAGAAAAAAAAAAACAAAACAGACATATTTTAAGACAAAAATAAAAGTTGTTTCCTTAGCTCAGTATGAAAATCTACACTACAACAACCATGATATCAAAAGTTGGGAGATTATGCTGGGAAGATGTGACTGTGCAGCCCGTACGGTTGGGCATGCCGGAGGTTCCCCCAGATAATCAACAAGGAACTGAAAGGAGATACTATAAACAACAAATCCCCCCCCAAATAATCCCTAGAACTAATGCCTAATTATTGTATGTTTGAATAAAGCTTATAAATTGATGCTTGTTCACAATAATTTTCAAAAACAGGTTCTTTTTGATTGAATTCGCTGATAACAAGCACAGGCTGTATTAGCGCCCCAAATTATATAATATATAGTGTAGTTTGGATTTCAGTTAAATTCATTTGATAAAGACGGTAGTCTCAGTGTTGTAATTATATACAAATATATATATATACAGATTTTTTACACTGGACAATTTCGATACGCGTATTTACCTAGTTGGCCATTCGTTCTGATGGACTTTTGAACCTAGACAAATACGCGTATCACAATTGTCCAACATAAAATATTGACTTGTATATTACTGGTATTTAATAACTAGTCGATAAATATATATATATATATATATATATTTATTATTACGACGGTGAGACCACCATCTTTATCAAATGAAATTAAACATTAGCCAACTATACTATATATTTATATAGCGGTACCCCATAGATACAGCTATCCGAACGCTGCAGGTTTCTGAGTTCATCAATTTTCAAGCTTAAATAAAATAAACCAGTTTAAGGTTAAATTACCGTTTAATTAACAGAAGCCAGAGTTTGCACACTTATTTGTCATATAAAACGCTGCGTTTAAGATTAATAAAGACAGCGGAAACTGCGGGATAATTTTGAGCGGCAATACAATCTGTGCTTGTTGTCTGCGGGTTCAATAAAAATAATAACTCGCTTGACTCGGAGACGGTTGTGATTGAGCATCCAATTCAATTTCCAATCAGGCGGTCTCTAGATCATATACAATTGTTCGCACTTTGACCTTCGTACCTTCGAAGCTCATTGTGTCTCAGCTAAGATTGCCACTCCCTTCATACATTAGAACACACGGTGTCGATAGACGAGACATGGGTTAGCCTGCATCGACCTACTGAGAAGGACCAAGCAAAACAGTGGCTCCGACCAAGGTGAAGCGGCAACATTTGTGGCAGTGCCAGATAGATTCGTACGAAAGGTGATGATGATACTAGCCCTGGATATCAAGCGCGTTTGCCATTACGAAATATTAGCCGCAAAAGAAAAAGTCAATGCTCCTCGATATCTCGACTTCTTGAAGAGATTGATGAAAAATGGCGTGGGGATCGACAGCACCGAGTGTGGTTACACGACGACAATGCAAGACCTCACCGCAGTGCTGAAATTACGGCCTGGATGGAGGGGAACAATATTGAGCGATGGCTTCAATCTCCATATTCTTCTGATTTAAGCCCATGTGATTATGGTTGTTTCCATGCATTAAAAAGGGCAATAGGTGGCGTCCACATGCAAACGTCGACTTACTCAAAGAAGCAATAGATAAGTAAATTATAAATGGAACCGCCAATGGAAAATATTTGGCTATCCCAAAACTACCAGAGCACTGGCATCGGTGTGTAAATAAAACCGGGAAGCCTCTAACTCGTACCAAAAGATCTTTGATCTCACTCATTTAGTTTAAAAGTTAGTGGCATTCAAAGTGCGGACAGTCCGAATGCCCTAATAAGGCAAGACGACACATCTAATCCATTTCGGAACACCTGCAAGGTGGTTTCAAGCGTATCGGTTCTCTCCCATTTTACATTGGATCTTAATTAATCAATCTCATGTCGAGGTGTTTACTCTGGGGGTTATTTCTCTGGTAGACACCTCTCATCCCTCTCGCCATACTGAGAGCGACTTTGACCCCCTCTCCCAAATTCAGGGTCTCGAGCACATAAAATGCTGAGAAGTAAAATCTATTGCCATAACCAGCACCAGAACATCGTCGAAACGAATTACACTAGAGCAGCAACGAGCCTTCAAACTGAAGATGAGTTCCATAGTCGTCTTCCTCGATCTTGAAGCCACAGGTTTCACGGCACCGATTCGCATAACACAAATCGTTGCTGTGGCTTGTGTGCTGGACGCGGGCCTCACCGAAGTTGCGAGGTTCTCGCAGTACGTGAATCCCCAACGGGAAATCGGAGCCACCACAATGGTCACAGGTGAGTCCGTTCAGTCAAGTCACAAAGAACAAGTAACAGGAGAACTGATTTGAGATCCTTCTTTATAACGCAACAGGGGTGTTATGGAATTACATATACACACGTTGGAGCATTAGAATGACTTAAAACTGTATACCATTTTGAATTACATAAACTATTAGACACAGGTTGAAGAAGGAATGGTCGGTGAAAAATGTGGTCCATCCCGTTCAAGCTCTATTACGCGCCGTAGCGTGTTAATTGATACGTTCAGTGTGCGTTATGGTTGTGGAGTATGAAGAGTTCACTTGCATCTCGATTGTACACGAGTGCTCTCCAAATAAGAATATATTATTCGTGTTTGACTTGTATGGGTTTAGGCTGCTAAGTTGGGGACCCAATGGAGGACATGAAGATAACTGTATGTTTCTATTTCAAGATTTTCCGAGCCAACTATCGTGTAACTCCCAAGTCAATAAATCGAGAAGAGTGTGCAAAGTTCTGTAGCCTTTTAAGATCGCTCTCCAAAATTTCGGAGTACATCTCTTGAAAAGGCATGGGTGGCACACAAGAAAGATATCCCCTCTCCGAGAGGATATGATGCGGATTAATACACCAACACTATTCGGCCTACTAACCTTATATTATCAAATCTCTCCCATGACACAATAAATATCACAGCTTATCCAATACTTATTTTTTTCATTCTCCACTTAAATTTTAATCAAGCAAACGCCTCCTGACTCTCACCTCTCCCTTCCCACACACAACTCAACACACTCATCTACCACCCTAACAACACCTCTACCCCCACCTCCAACCCCTCCCCTACACACTATAACATCAAAACCCACCACATAACTTTCCTTCTAATTCCCACTACCACAATAACTATATTCAAAACTAAACACTGACCTACCACATACAATTATCCACCCCACACCACACACCACTCACTCACCAAACATCCTCCCCACTATCCTACTCACTCCCCACACCTCACACACCCCACACACCACCACACACCACACCCCTCTCACCTCACACACACACACAAACTCTCCCACCCACCCCCCAACTCCACCCCCCCACCCACAACACCCCACCACACACCCACACCCCAACACCACTCACCCCCACAC